>OX371177.1:39218915-40418915 GCA_947310635.1 Leptodirus hochenwartii
TCTCGTATTCATAACAATAAACGGTAACATACTAATGAAATGCTAATAACTTCGGGACAATTAGAATAAATTATTCTTAATTTTTTAGAACAATGTTAATGAAGTTTTGACTTATTTTCGCAGTGTATTACAAACAATAGTAATTCTATAACAAATATATATCATAAAGTTACGAGAATATACTGCAGTATTCTCAAAAAGAATTTCATTTGCTTTGTAATGCTGAGGTGCATTTAACTTTATATTCAATTAGTTCCTTCGAAGCGTTTTTATTGTTTTTGTTGGATACGTAAATGTTATTGTTAGTCTAAAAGTAACTGTTTATAATATAAGTGCAAGTTTAAATTAGACCACTATTTCAATTATTAAACATAACTGAGGTGAATATCATTTTCGGCTATTTAATATTACTAGCAATCCACCATTGGAAATACCAAATATTTATTGATGTTAATACATTTTTATTACATGCGGCAGTTAATCCTTGTATGTAGAAAAGTCCTCGCTAACAACAATACTAAAATCATTGTTTCGATTTATGCAAGATGCGCTACAAATTGTTGTTTTGTATTCGCTGTCCGGACATAATTGCACTGTGCTTGCTGTGCAATTTCTGCTCTTTATACAGTTTGGATCAACAATCCAAAACTTGCTACCTATATCTTGAATATGTTGCATTGGTTGTGGATCCGCCGATTTCTCTAATTGGATGCAAATTGGCTTATCTAAAAATCATTTTTACAATAATTTTATCACGATGTTTATATGTATTCGCTTTACGAAATGACACAAATATTTAATTATTATGCTCAAGGAACAAATTTGTCGAGATAAGGGAGAGCTTTATCTCTTGAGAGCTTGTCGAGAGCTTGATCAAATAATTTTATGTACAATTAAATCGTCCTCTTGAAATTGTTATCGACTATTTCAGACGATAAACAAAAATAGTACATCTAAGCTTTACGTACATGCAAAACTGACAGTTTTTTATATTATTCTTTAGAATCAGTTAATAAACTTGAATATCTTTCTTTTCTAAAATGCTAGCCAATTATATAAATGCTTAATTTGATCTGTACAACTTCTCATTACAATTACAGCAAAGCTCGCTTAATCTAGGACGGATTTATTTAATAACTCGTTTTATTTATGCGCTAATAGGCTCGAAATTAATTTAACCGGTCGTAAAATGAATCCGCTTTATCGTATGCTATACAAATTGCATATATACCCAAAAAAAAACACGATTTTTATTTATTCTTATTTAATTTCACTCATGGAATGCTATGAGGGTTGGGTGGGTGCATAAAGTATAAAATAAAACGTATTATAACTACTTTAGAAAAACAACGGACACAGTTATAGTGCAAGTATATATGCCAACTTCAAGTCACGATGATGAGGAGGTAGAATCCATTTATGAGGAGATTGAATCTAGGTTAGCAAACGTTAAAGGACAGGATAATCTAATTGTAATCGGAGATTGGAATGCCGTAGTAGGTAAGGGAAAGGAAGTTCCAATAGTAGGAGAATATGGAATAGGAACACGTAATGATAGAGGGGATAGATTGGTAGAGTTTTGTATTAGGAATAAGCTAGTGGTAGCAAACACGCTTTTTCAGAATCACAAGCGCAGGATATATACGTGGAAAATGCCAGGAGATATAGGGAGGTATCAGATAGATTACATACTGGTTAAAGAGAGGTTTAGGAACCAGATTAAGAATTGTAAGAGTTACCCTGGAGCAGATATTGATAGTGACCATAATTTAGTAGTCCTGGACTCAGAGGTCAAATTCAAGAAATTACAGAAGTCCAAACAGGTCAGAGTAGAT
Source organism: Leptodirus hochenwartii (assembly GCA_947310635.1). Taxonomy (NCBI): domain Eukaryota; kingdom Metazoa; phylum Arthropoda; class Insecta; order Coleoptera; family Leiodidae; genus Leptodirus; species Leptodirus hochenwartii. The sequence continues at coordinate 39,220,751 of OX371177.1, forward strand.
GTCGATAGGTTAAAATTAGCTGATGTATGTGAAAAGTACAAGCAGAAAGTAGAAATCATGGCTAATGGAACATCTAGGAACGACATAGATTGCGAATGGAGGGAAATCAGAAATGGGCTAACTACAGCAGCAAATGAAGTATTAGGCACAAAGAAAAGGGCAGGTAGGAGGGAATGGATCACGGAAGAAATAGTTGAAATGATAGAAGCAAGAAGGAAAATTAAAATAGGAAACACAGAAGCAGGACAGAAAAAATATAAGGAACTAAGGAACTTAATTAATAGGAAATGCAAGCTAGCGAAAGAAGAGTGGATAAAAGGAAACTGTGAGGATATTGAGGAGGATATGAGAAGAGGTAAAGTAGATTTGGGCTACAGGAAAATTAAGTCACATTTTTCTAAAGTAAAACCAAAGGGTAACATTATATGTGATAAGCAGGGTAAGGAACTCACAGAAAATAAGGAAAAAGCTAGAAGATGGAAGGAGTATCTTGAAGATTTATATAAAGGTAGGCAGGACATGGAGGAGCTAGAAAATGTGGAACAGATAGATGAGGATGACTTAGGTCCTAGCATACTTAGGTCAGAGTTTCATAGAGCATTAAATGATTTACGGAATAACAAAGCAGAGGGGATTGATATGATACCAGCCGAATTAATAAAACACGCAGGGGAAAAAATGCAGGAGCGATTATACAGGTTAGTTTGTAAAATATATGAGAAGGGAGAAGTACCACAGGATTTTCAGCGTAGTAGAATAGTAACAATGCCGAAGAAAATAGGAGCTAAATTGTGTGAGAACTATAGGACCATTAGCCTACTATCACATGCATCGAAGATATTGTTAAAGATTATTTATAGGAGATTAGAAAATAAAGTAGAGGAAAGGCTAGGAGAAGATCAGTTTGGTTTTAGGAAAAACAGAGGGACGAGAGAGGCGATTCTAGCACTAAGAACGGTAGTAGAAAAAAGAAAGAGGGTAGGAAAGGTAACTTGCATAGCTTTTGTAGATTTAGAAAAGGCATTTGACAATGTAGATTGGGACATAATGTTTAGAATTTTAAAAGAAACGGGTATAGATTATAAGGATAGGAGAATAATTTTTAATTTATATAAACACCAAACTGCCTTAGTTAGAATTGAGGGGGAAGAAGAGGTAGCAAAAATATGGAAGGGAGTTCGGCAGGGATGTACACTCTCACCGTTATTATTTAATCTATATATAGAAGATGCAATAAACAAAGTAAAAGAAGAGTATAGTGTAGGTGTGAATGTACAGGGAGAGAAAATATATATGTTGAGATTTGCCGACGATATAGCTATATTAGAAGAAAGCGAAAAGAATTTAGAAAGGGTATTGAATGGTATGCAGGCAGTATTGACTAGGGATTTTAACATGAAAATAAATATAGGTAAAACTAAAGTGATGAGGTGTGACAAAAAGGAATGCAGTAGAAAAATGAAGATCTCAATAGGAGATAATAGAATCGAAGAAGTGTCAGATTTTTGTTATTTAGGCAGTAGAATCACAAAAGATAATCGAAGCAAAGTAGATATAAAGTGTAGGATAGCACAGGGTAGGAAGGCATTCGTAGAAAAAGAACAGATTTTAAGATCAAATATTGACTTGGGTATTAGAAAAAGATTACTGAAGGTATATGTTTGGAGTGTAGCACTGTACGTCTGTGAGGCGTGGACTATAGGAAAGGAAGAGAAGCGTAGATTACAAGCATTAGAAATGTGGTGTTATAGGAGGATGATGAGGATTGGTTGGGAAGATAAAGTAACAAATGAAGCTGTACTAGAGTTAGTAGGGGAGAAGAGAAGTATCTGGAGAGTGTTACAGCGTAGGAGAGACAGATTAGTAGGGCATATTCTTAGGCATGGGGGGATTATGCAATTGATCATAGAAGGTAGAGTGGAGGGAAAGAGAGGGGTAGGTAGGCCTAGATTGGAGTATGTGAGTCAGATAGCTGAAGACGTTGAGATGAATAGCTATAGAGAGATGAAGGGATTAGCTCAGGATAGATCGGCATGGCGTGCTGTTTCCAACCAATCTTTAGGATTGCGGACTGTTTAACTAACTAGAAAAACATCAAACACGTTATAGCGTAGACTATAAAATATGTTCTTAGACATTGTGATATTATGCAATTTGTTATAGAAGGTGGGTGTGGTAAATACGCGTTTGTAGATAAGTATTATATTATACATATATACCATATTATAGAAGATAAATGGTATGGGCAAATAAAGAACTTGGCTTTCGAACAATTTAAAAAATTTCGGCATTCTAAAAAATAGTGTTATATTACTTCAGTACTGTACAAAAAAAAATTACTTTAATCCACTTTTTAGATATAATATTTGATAACGAAATTTGTCATTGATAAAATATATTTCTAATTGGTGCAGTTTACTTAACAGGTTAGTATTAATGTCTTTGAAAGTTAATAGAAGTATATTCCAATTACATATACAATAAACTATAAATACTATTGTCTTTGATTGTATGTGGAGGTGTTTAATGGCATTTTTAATGTACAATATTACTTATTGAAGTTGCTATTACTTACAGGGAACAGTATTTTTTAATTTTATCAATCCAATATCGTAATATTCTTTTCTTATGTTTGCCATGGGATGTTTAATAACCATAATAACCTCCAGATTATTTATTTTATGTGTTAGTTGCACCGATCTAATAAATGAAACTCTTTTATTACAACGAGTAATTTCATACTACAATGAAATTGTATAGAATATCAACCAGAACACAAAGACTGAAGATAGGGCATAGCCTACGAAACGCGCATTTAGCTATTCAATTCTTTGTGTTACAGTTGTTGGTTTTATATAACACAAATTTATTACGATGAAACTTAAATTATCTTTATACCTTATATTATCCATACAACTAGCTTTGCCTACGACATATCTGTCAGTAATTAGGGCACCATAACATTTTTCTTTTAGTTTAACCAGCCATGTTGGGTGTTCCTCTGTTCTACTCAAACAAGAGCCATTATATTTTTCAATTTCTTTTCTATATCGATTTGTGTACGTCCTAGATTTCCCGCAACATATTTTTGGCATACTCCACCATCCGCAATATGAATCTATCAAGAAATCCTTTTCTTGTTGATGAAACACCGAGCTGTTTTGTCGACTATAAACATTTGAACATTTGAAATATTCAAGGCATGCTCCTTCTTCACCATTCAACGTCTTACATTTTTTAAATGCTAAAAAATTGAGTTGAGAGATAATCGAAAAATAAATTAATTTGACATTGGTTTTTATTAAAAACACGCTGTATTTTTTGTTATTTAATATTGTTTCAAATAATTTATAAAATAGTACGAATAAATACCTTGTATGCAAGTTAATATTATTAAGAATATTATATAGCAACTACATTTTAGAGCCATTTGCTCCAATTTAATTGAAATTAGGACATTTTACATTCGTTTTAGATACATACAACAATGTAGTTACACAATTTGATTAAAAAAATGTTTTCTTATCTAAAGAGAATTTTTATAGCATTTTTAAACATTTCATTGATACAATTAATGACAGTGGCGTACCGCTTATAAGATATTTCTAATTTAATTGAAGAGATCTTAATTTGTACAATGGAAATGGAAACAAATTTATATCTTAAAATTCAGCAAATTTCTTGCTAAAATATAAGCAATTAAGCTTTTAAAGAAGCTAATATACTAAATATTTTTGTCATTCATCTCGTGTGGATCAATTAACTTTTTACACATCTGTTTTTTATTAACATTTATTTACGGTCAAATGTAAAGTTTATACTGCGGAAGTTATTATCAGCAGAAATGATCAAATTCTCGTACGAATAAAATGTTCTTGGAATATTCATGGCAATGTAGTTTACTCTATTCTTATTTCCAATGGGGAGACCCCAACATATTATTCGCAAGATTGCTGCATTATTCATATGGGGAGACACCGTAATAATTCCTCCAGCTAAGAAGAAATTGCTTGTTTAAGTTATATGATATTTGGTGGTGAATCACAATAAAGAGGTTTGTGAATGATATGTTTCAAAATAACTCAACGTGTGGATCCCTTAATTCGATAAAATAAAGAAATTTCCATCAGCAAAAATATATCATGCTAGTTTAACAGTAGCATTATACCACCCATATATTGTTTTTTAAAAATATATATCGCCGAAAGTTTTTTTTTAATATTTTGTAATTGATCAACTAAAAAATTACTAAACTAAAAGTTACTTCTTTAACTAATGTACAGATTATAAAATATATAAAAATAATTCATATTTCGAATTCTGAACTATTTGCATACTTCTGGAATTAATATCGTACAAATATGAAGAAAAACCCCAAATCTAAAGAAACTATGATTGAACTATTTTTAATCATTTTGATAAGAAAAGTTTGTAAAAATGCATACTGCCTTTATTAAACCCATCAAAAAAAGCAAATTAAATTTGAAACTGTGTATTTTTTCTTTGTTTATTTTCTGGTTACTCGGTTTAGAATTTTCAAGTTTGTTAGTCATCAATTCCAAAGATTGTTTTGAAACTGATCTCTTCTGAAATATCTTCATTTTTCCATAGCTATTCATCTCAACATTGTGCACTATACATACTCTAATATGGATTCATCTGCGCCTATATTTCCCTCTACTCTACCTTCTATAACTAATCGCCTAATATCCCATGTCTAAGAATATCATCTACTTTATTATCTCTCCTACGCTATAATATCTTTCAAATACTCCTCTCGTCATCTACTAACTCTAGTGAGGCTTCATTTGTCATTGTCTACCGACCCAATCTTCATGAGTCTCTTATAGCACCACATTTCATACTGCTAATTCGCCTTTCTTAACAAACAATTATAATTTCGTGAGAATTTTGACTATAGTTTTGACTAAACTAAAAATATTGAAAGTTTAACGCAATGTACATGAATTTGGAGCAACTTTCGTGGTATTTGGTGAATTCCTGTCCACAGTATAGAAAATATGAGATAATATTTTTTCAATCATCATAGCACAGGAGAAACAATTGTTTACAAGACATTTAGCACGCATGGAATATATAATATATAAGTTCTATGATTCGAGATTATTTCATTTAAAATAAACAGACAGTTAATTTTTTATATTTCAAGTTACGTAATACATATATATTTTTATTAATCGTAAAATGATAAAAAAAATCACGCACTTTACTTAAATATATGGATTTTCCAAATAAGAATACAATTTATTCATTCTTTCAAAAATTCATTCGATAGCTTTAAGGTCGAACGTTTTGTTGAATCCAGTCCACATAATTAGCTATTCTCGTGTAGACACCAGGTAAACCAGCGGTACCACATTTACCACCGAAGCTAACAACGCCTTCTATAAACCATTGCCCAGTAACAGGTTCTCTGCGCATTAATGGTCCGCCTGAATCCCCTTGACAGGAGTCTTTACCACGCTCGCCACCGGCGCAAATATGCGTCGACCAGATCCGAATCCGTGCTTGACTATCGTTAAGTAAAATTCCCATTCGCATGTGATTAGTTGTTTTACAAAAGCCGTTGATAAACAACGCACAAAGTCAATTAAAATGAGCATTTCAAAGAATACTAACAGCAAGGACCTTGATGAGGACATAAATATCAACCTTATCCAGTTCTTGGAATACACTTATTCTCAAAAGTTCAAAAGCGATTGGTCATCTTTTAATTATTTTCTTATTATAAATAAATAGATTACTCGATATATTTCTGCACACTGAGCTTATTTTTTACTAATATTCTATTATCTATTTTTTGCAGATGTTCAAATTAAGCAGCTATAAGATATTTCCGGTAATTTACTAAGGTAATAAACTCTGCCAATTTATACACGTTAATATTGATTCTTTAATTAATATATTCTCTGCTATTTCGATATAGGAATTGCGGTGAAGACTAATATAAAAAATGCATATTCTAGTAGCAAAAAACTAATTTCAATACTAACTTGAATTTTGAAGCACATCGTTGTTGACTGGCAACAGGAACAATGAGCTTCTGCTTCTTTGCGCTGTATCTAGCGCTCTCGGTACGTCCCCAACCAGCTACGTAAAGCTCTGCCCCGGTATTTGGATTGCTCGAGGATGTAGGAAGACATATTGGCCGAATATAATCTAAACATTTTAAATGTTACCCAGATTATCGAGGTATTATAGTAATAATTATACCAGTGAATGGCAAAGCATTTTTAAGTCGAATCAAAGCAATGTCATGTTGTTTTCTTGTTTGCTGATCTTCGTATTCATCATGCACAATAATATCATCGTACTCTGCGTTGATTACGGGGTCGGTACATTCTCTGTATCCTCTAGTCTCGAAGCAATCATCATCAGAATCCAAGTCCCATTCGCCAAGGCGAACTATTGATCTGAATACGATTCAAAATGATAAATGATACAAAAGCTAAGGCGTTTTATTAGCTTACAATCTTCCAACTGCAGATAGAATCACTCCCTTAACACAATGCGCAGCTGTTAGAATATATTTAGAACCAATAATTGTACCACCACAAGAAAATGTGAACCCATTTCCATTATTTTTTCGATATTGCAGTATCGCCATCCATGGAAATTCATCTAAACTTGTTGTATTACCTCTTAAAATTCTATCAGCAACTTTCTATAAAAGTTACCATGATCTATATATATATATTTTTTTATTATCACTACGGTGTTAAATTATAATATAGAATATCACCCAAATACCGTAACTTAAAGCATTAAGTAGCTAGATGTACATTTCAAGGGTTATGCCCTCATCTTCAATAGCACAAGATAAAATTAAATAAAATACCTCTGTCACGAATCGTGATTGATATAAAGATGGGGCCATAGCGCTTGAAATGTACATCTAGCTACTTAATGCTTGTTACGGTCTTTGGGTGATATTCTATATTAATGATTATTGTTTTATTAGAACAATCTTTCTATACTCTACCTGATAGCCGCAATCATCTCCCTTAGGCAGTACGTTAGCTTCAACAGCTGTATTAGTACCTCCTAATCTGCTGTTGCTTCCACCTGTATTGTATGAAGAGGTACTACCACAGCAAACGTAAGGATTCCTAGACGAACTATCGGGATGCTGACACCGTGAGGCTCGCAAGAATCGTACTACTTCCGAATTACGATTATTTAGAGCAGCTCTTAGTATTATACAATCCCTTATTGATATGCATTGAGCTTCTTCTCCATTTGGTGTTGTGCAAGAGACCTCCGATTCTTCGTCTTCATAGAATTCTAAAATTATTTATTAGGAACCGTACAGTTCAGCAGAACATTAATGTGATTTACATACGCGCTTGTGTATTTACATTATTGTAAATAATCAGCACGCAGACGATAAGCCAGTAGCATGTTGTGGTCATCTTCGTAGTCGCGACTGTTGTGATTGTGATAGCGCGGTTGTTTCTTGTCAGACGTGGGTCACTTGCCAACCTTGAGCTGAACTTTCGTGAAAACCCACAAGTTTACCAATTAAGACAATATATTTATTATTTTGTATATGACAACATTTAACGACGATCCTAAATAAATATTTCTCTCTTTGCCATTGAGACAAATATATTTTCGCCAATTATTTTACACAAAAAAAAAACGTCAATAAAAATTTGATAGACTCTTATCACAAAGATGTATTTCTAGCATTATATACCGTGAGAATGCTAATTAAAAATGAATTTAGTTATTTTGTTTGTTGTTGATTGGTAAACTGGAAATTCTCCTTTATCCTTTAAATTTACGACTATATTATTATGATATTTCACAGAGAGTGCACATTTCTTGGAACTAATAGCTCACTAATAGCATATTCTAATCAGAATTGGTATAAATAATAACATCCAAAGAAAATAACTTGTATAATGTTTAATTATTTATCTTAACAAATATTTTATTTATGTAATTTTTGGAACAAACACCGTAATTTATTTGTTATGGTTAAATAATGAAAAATCAATCATACAATGCATGCAGTCAAACTGAAACTTTATTTTCTAAACTTTAACAAAACATTCCACTTAGTAGAAATATCTGATTTAATTCTTATTTTTCTTCTTGAGCGCTATTTTCCTATCGTGTTCTAAGCGGTTCGCAATTTTTGTTTTAATCCAATCAATGTAATAAGGAATGCTGGTATATATGCCTGGCCATCCCTGAAGACCACATTCCCGACCGAAACTTACAATGCCCTCTGCGTACCATGTAATGTTCATTTGCATCATTAATGGTCCTCCAGAATCACCATTGCACGAATCAACTCCAGATATACCTTTAGTGAAAAAATATATAACATGGATAAGTTATTTTAAAAATTTATGACTACGGTGTTAAATAATTGTATAGAATATCACCCATATACCGTAACAAGCATTAAGTAGCTAGATGTACATTTCAAGCGCTATGCGCCCATCTTCAGTAGCATAAGATAAAACTAAAGATTGTGCTACTGAAGATGGGTGCATAGCGCTTGAAATGTACATCTAGCTACTTAATGCTTTAAGTTACGGTATTTGGGTGATATTCTATATTATGGATAAGTTAATAAAACTGATTGTATTGCATGCTTTATTTTAAATGGCTAAAGATATTTCATAGAGATATGAAATGTAGAATGGGATAACATAGAAAGGTGTTCGTAAATTTGGGGCAAATTGAAAGATTTAACATTTTCTTAAGAATTTATAAATTACGGATGTGAGGTGTGGACAATCGGAAAGGAAGAGAAGCGTAGAATAAAAGAATGTACAGCTACAGAATGATGACGAGGATGGGGTGGATAGAGAAAGCAACAAATGAAGACGTGTTGAAGTTTGTTATGGAAAAGAGAAACATTTGAAAGGAAATAAGCCACGAAAGAAATAAAGTAGGTTATATTCTTAAGCACGAATTATGTAATTACATATAAAGGGTAAAGTAGAAGTAAAATAAGGAGTGGGTAAATCTAGACAAGAATGCGTAAGCCAGATAATGCGGAATGTTAGATTTAGTAGAGACATGATTTAGGCTAGCACTTGGCAGATCGACATGTCTTATTTCAATCCAATCTTGTGAATGATGATCGTCTAACCAACCAACCTCCTGCACAGATTTGTGATTCGTTGATTCTAATATCCTTGCCATCATACTTGGCAATACATTCGTCTTGGTCCGCCCTGGGAATTTGAGCTTTCAATTTAACATTACTACTTCCTAAAATAAAATATTCGAATTAAAATATTCATAGTTCTTTAAGTACAATTTACTTGTTTCATTAGTTTTACCCCATCCGCTAATAAAAAACTGCTTCTCGTCTGTTGTTTCTTCAGCCAAACATATGGGCTGTATATAATCTACAAAAAAAGAACTGAAATAGATATTAATACGCTGATAGATTATGTTAAATACTCGTATATTTGATAGGGCTCTTCAATTGCAAAATGGCTATATCAGAATAATGATCCCGATCAAATGGACTGTCATTGTAATATTTGTGGATAATTGTCCGTTTGGGCGCAATATTTGCATAAATTGGAGGATCTGCGCATACCAATTGTCTATTAAAAAGTTTGCAATCTTTCTCGTTTGCAGTGTCATGTTCTCCAAGTACCACTTGATGTCTAGAAGATTTCCAAGTAACACATGCTTGAAAAATAATCATCGAGGGATGAAGAAAAGTGAGGATCCTTAACGATTCTCATTGTCTACATATGATATAATAAAATAATAAAACGTCTTTTGTCAGGTATGTAACAAATTAAAAAAAAAATTATCAAAGGGGAAATCTGAAATATTGAAGTATGACGGTTTTTATCATTATAAGACGAGATATTAATTCAAAAATTTGTGAATGTTATGAGCTAAGAGCCTTAATTTAGAATCGTTTTTTAAGGTATTGGAATTATAGAAGTGAGTCTGAAAAAAGGATACAACGTTTTAATCATTCAGTCCAATATATCCTGGTCATTGTTTAATGAACTCAAATCTCAAATCAGTATTTTGTATTAATATAGAATATCATTCAAATACCATAACAAACATTAAGTAGCTAGATGTACATTTCAATTTATTTTGTAGTTCAGGAAGTGGAATAGAAAAAGATAATCTAGGCTGGACATCAAAATAAAAGATAGCTCAAACTATGAATATATTCTAAAAGAATATGAACATTTTAGTAATACTTTATTAATGTAAGTATTAAAACAAATCTAAAAAAAAAACATATTTATAAAAAGGTATCTTCGTGAAGCTATAAGAAATGAGTGATAGGAAACAAAGAGGAACGCGTTAATCGTAGAGCATCATTATTTGTAATGTGGTACCATAAGATGATGTTGACAATTGGCTGGGTAGATATAGTATTATCATATTATATTATTACTGCTAATATTACTTGGAGAAAAGAGGAGCGTGGCTTTTGCAAGATGTCACATCATAGGATAGATAAATTCATGATTCATATTCTTATTCGGGTGAGAAATATGCAATTATTTATAAATAGTTAAATATGAGGAAAGGTGAGCTTAGGTAGAACCAGAATAGATTGTAAGTCATAATATCTCTAGGGAAATGAAGGAGCTGTTTACATCCAATCATTAACTAACTAAATTATAGAAGAAATTCTGTACAAATAACTTACACAGGTCCAAATCTATCTTGCATAAATGGTGAGACACAGTGTGCTGCTGTTAGAATAAAATTCGTATGAATTATAAAGCCCGTGCATCCACGAGTCGATGATTTATTTTCAGCAGCGTGAAGGATTTGAACCAACCATGGAAATTCACCAATTTCAGCACGATGGCCACCAAAAATTCTACTTCGTGTTATTAGAAATTGTTTTCCACATTCATCCCCGAAGGGTGATTTAATCGTTTTGATTTTCTTTACTAGTAAGAAGAAATTATTAATTTGTCTTCTATTAGTGTTATAACAGCCAAATAGGGAAAACCTTGAGGTTTAGGTTATCATTGTTAGATAAGTACTTACAAGCATTTGAATTTGCAAGGAACAAAACTATAGAAACTAGAAAAATAAGCAATATTTTTCGGTGGTCCATTTTATGATTACGCATTTATTTTTATCGATTACAAATCTATATTCTTAAAAATCCCAGTCCCGGTGTTAATGCACTTATTAAATGTATATATACTAAATATATAATTTTGTAATTTAATGCATGATAAGATTGAATTGTGTGCTGGTACTATCGTATTTAAGATACACCGGGGAATACCAGTCTGGAGATTAGCAAATTTTGACTTTTTTGTTTTTAGTTCGTTATCAAATTCTAAATGTCAGAACTACTATTAAATCTTAGATCAAATTTTTTACAACTCAATGTCATCATCAATAGAATTAATTAGCATTATTCAATTTGAATAGATCTCATCTCATATAGAGTTGGAACATTATTTGAAATACAAAAATGGGTGTTAATACCAAGACTTCAAGTATCATTCGTTGTGGTAAAGGAATAATATGGCCTTCTTTCAATCGTCTTCAAAATTTATTTGTCATATAAAAAATCCATGTACATTCTTAAATTATAATATTAAAATTAAATTACCAACACTAGAGATATATCATTGAGCACCATCTTCAAGAACTTCGTCGTCTACCTTTTAGTTTACGCATCCTAGTTTGCACTTTATCTTCTTCCAATCTATCGTGGACTTCTTTTTTGATCCAGTTTAAATAATGAGGAATGTATGTATAAACACCCGGCCATCCTTCCATACCACAGCCAGCCCCAAAACTTACGACACCTTCTGCAAACCAACGTTCCTTATCATAAACCATTAATGGGCCACCCGAATCTCCATTGCAAGAATCTTTGCCATTTGTACCTTAAAAGTAGATTTATTAAATATATGTTCGTGATCTGTTTTAGTAATATGTTTATAATACCTCCTGCACACATTTGTGAATTGTCTACATTCACTCCCATGGAACGATATTTCGTGTGGCATTCTCCACGATTTGATCTTGGGACGTCCACTTTTAGTTTTATATTACTGTAACTTGCTGTAAAAGTTTAGAAATCTGTAGCGGCTATTTTGATCTTTATCCTAAGCTATTTCTAATTTGTGTATTATTTGATTTTAAGAATGTTCTATAACCATAAAACCATTAATAAAATGGTAACATTTAATTTCGTACGCTTTAATTTAAATAATATCTTCAATTTTTTATATGAGCCTCTTAATATGAGTATTACCACCAGAAAAGAACAAAATTGCAACAATATCGCAAGCTTTAATTTTGACCGAGTAGATTATTTGGTTTGCTTGGGTTTTTTTATAATCTTTTTTATAATCATTTTTTATAAATTGATTGTAATATGGATATTTAGCAAAAAAAAGTGGTATTTTGTGCTAAAATAAGTTTTATAATCATTTTAGTTCGATTTGAATTGGTTTTAAAATTTAATATAAATAATTATACACAATAAAATAATGTTTAGCTTCTTTTAAAAAGAATTCTAATCGAAGAATTTTTATTCTTCATTGTATGACCGATAAATAATCTTTTCAAACTAACTGGAGAATAGAAAAAATCATTTTACTTCTTAAATAATTAAATTTCGTAGTGAATACGCACATAAAATTCAATATTATAATTAGAAAAACATAGATGACTTTTTACTCACCTGTTTCAGTTTTACCCCAACCACCTAAGTACATTTCTGTATAATCTGAAGAATGATCCGACAAACAAATTGGTTGTATATAATCTAAAAATGAATTCTTACAACTGATAGTTGGAACTGTACGAATACAATTATTGTTTTAAATTTATTTTAGTAGTATGTAAAATGAACAATTTTTACTGGTAAAATTTGTAGCTTTCTTCATTTGTATTATCGCAATGTCGAAGTAGTGACTTGCGTCTGATCCATCATTCTTGTACTTTGGATGAATAATAGTTTTTCTTGATTTGAGATCAATACCAACTGGTGGGTCAGCACAAATTGTTCTTTTAGCATTCGTCACGCAATCCGGACCCTTGCTGCTGTCATGTTCTCCTAGTACTACCTGAAATCTATAAAAAATAATTTATCCTTGACATAAGAAATTCGATTTTTATTAAAGCAATTGTTAAGATTATTAATATATAATAAATTCTTAATATATAGAAATTTACGTCGTTGGATAACTTTTTTGTTATAATTTCTTTGAAAAATCAATCATAGAAGCAGTTTACCATAATTTTAATAAATTTCTGTAGGAATTGTATGTTTTTATGAGTTGAGACCATATCTACAACATTTGGATTTATTACTTGTTTGCATTAACTTCTAGATTGTAAAGAAGAGATAAACGAAGAGAATATGCTTGATCACATATTATTTAAGTTAAAGGAGTAACTGTTAACTCGATTATGAACGTTTTTTTTTTTCTGTGGTCAATCCATCTTGCCACTGCAGATTGGAACAATTATAAATTGTTAATTTAACAGCGAAAGGAAGTATATGAAGTAGCTTTGCGAAGGAAAGTATGCACATTTATCGAATTCTATTCTTTATAAAAAGTCGATTAAATCAACCTCTTGTAAACGCAATTTTTAACCAAGTTGAAACAAATTCATATCGTTCAATTGAAAATTATTGAACCTAAAAACTTACTATTGGTATCAGTTTTTAATGTATTCACATTCGAATTTATTCAACAAAGAATACATTAGTTAGTTAAAGAGTCCGCAATCCTAAAGATTGGTTGGAAACAGCACGCCATGCCGATCTATCCTGAGCTAATCCCTTCATCTCCCTATAGCTATTCATCTCAACGTCTTCAACTATCTGACTCACATACTCCAATCTAGGCCTACCTACCCCTCTCTTTCCCTCCACTCTACCTTCTATGATCAATTGCATAATCCCCCCATGCCTAAGAATATGCCCTACTAATCTGTCTCTCCTACGCTGTAACACTCTCCAAATACTTCTCTTCTCCCCTACTAACTCTAGTACAGCTTCATTTGTTACTTTATCTTCCCAACCAATCCTCATCATCCTCCTATAACACCACATTTCAAGTGCTTCTAATCTACGCTTCTCTTCCTTTCTTATAGTCCACGCCTCACACCCGTACAGTGCTACACTCCAAACATATACCTTCAGTAATCTTTTTCTAATACCCAAGTCAATATTTGATCTTAAAATCTGTTCTTCTTCTACGAATGCCTTCCTACCCTGTGCTATCCTACACTTTATATCTACCTTGCTTCGATTATCTTTTGTGATTCTACTGCCTAAATAACAAAAATCTGACACTTCTTCGATTCTATTATCTCCTATTGTGATCCTCATTTTTCTGCTGCATTCCTTTTTGTCACACCTCATCACTTTAGTTTTACCTATATTTATTTTCATGTTAAAATCCCTAGTCAATACTGCCTGCATACCATTCAATACCCTTTCTAAATTCTTTTCGCTTTCTTCCAATATAGCTATATCGTCGGCGAATCTCAGCATATATATTTTCTCTTCCTGTACATTCACACCTACACTATACTCTTCTTTTACTTTGTTTATTGCATCTTCTATATATAGATTAAATAATAACGGTGAGAGTGTACATCCCTGCCGAACTCCCTTCCCTATTTTTGCTACCTCTTCTTCCCCCTCAATTCTAACTAAGGCAGTTTGGTGTTTATATAAATTAAAAATTATTCTCCTATCCTTATAATCTATACCCGTTTCTTTTAAAATTCTAAACATTATGTCCCAATCTACATTGTCAAATGCCTTTTCTAAATCTACAAAAGCTATGCAAGTTACCTTTCCTACCCTCTTTCTTTTTTCTACTACCGTTCTTAGTGCTAGAATCGCCTCTCTCGTCCCTCTGTTTTTCCTAAAACCAAACTGATCTTCTCCTAGCCTTTCCTCTACTTTATTTTCTAATCTCCTATAAATAATCTTTAACAATATCTTCGATGCATGTGATAGTAGGCTAATGGTCCTATAGTTCTCACACAAATTAGCTCCTATTTTCTTCGGCATTGTTACTATTCTACTACGCTGAAAATCCTGTGGTACTTCTCCCTTCTCATATATTTTACAAACTAACCTGTATAATCGCTCCTTTAACAGAATACATTAAAGTGATTTTATAAAAAATTCTTTTAACTCGTTTTTTTCTAAATTCATTTCACAATATATACAAACATTTCCTATCAGACGACGTATGTCATGAATTATCTTATTGTTTTTGTTTTTGTAGCTAGTGAGGAAGAATACGTCCGTCTCCAACTATTACAGATAAGGAAAATCTTCCAAGTACAATGATCTTACATTTGTCCAATGGCACTTATTGCCATTGTATTAACACAGTGGGCAGCTGTGAGTAAAAATTTCTTATGTATAAGAAATCCTGTGCAGCCGTAATTCTCTTCCCCACTGGCAGTTCGATGTCTGATCCTTCCCAGCCAGGGAAACTCGCCCAATTGGGCGTGCATCCCACCGAAGATTCTATTTCGTATAGGTATATCTTGTCTCCCACAATCTATTGGTAAAGGGTCATCCTCAGATGGCAGTGATGGTGGTGCACTCTCCAAATTTGGTATATTCTGCTCCTGGATGTCTTCGTATATTTCTTCCTGTAGAGTAGTATGTTCTAAAACATAGTTCTCACTATTATTTAAGACAATTTTTTGCAATGCTATACGTAACGCAATTTTACAACACGTATCTCATTTTCCTAATCACATATTAACTTTTTTATGAAACTAATATTATTCAAAATAAACTCAAGCTATTACGCTTATACGTCGCAATTTACGATTTTTTTTTTAATTCACGGAGGCTCACTTTCCGGCAATTAAATGATACATGCTTAAGTTCCTCCAGGATGTAGAAGATTTTCAAAATTCCAAGAATTTTAGAAATTGACGATGAGATTTATAGATTTTCTTAATAATTTTTTTATAATTTCTCACGTGACGTACTGTTTCGCATTTTTTATTTTCAAATATCAAATTTGTATGAGTTTTTTTGTATTAGTTGTCCTCGCTATTAGCTGAAAGTTAGCTTAGGTTATATAGACAAAATACAATAGTTAATTTTCTTCGATTACCTTGAAATATCGGTACTTTTGCCCCACAACAAACTCGAATTGAGTTTCCTTCATTTTTTGGTCCGCATCTAGATTTTCTCATGTAATCTTTTAATTCATCTGTAGCATTTGCAATTAATTTTACTAAAATATTGCACGTTCTTATTTCTTGACAATAGCCATTTTGATTATCCGGAGTTTTGCAGGGAGTTGCAAATTCTGTAATAAATAATAAATGTACCCCACTGCATTTTTATCATTATATAAATATCAATAAAAATTATATCACGCCAATAACATTCGGTGTACTAGTTCAGCGTAAATCTAAGGCCTGATTTTTGTTTTATTTACTAGAAATGTTTATTGACCATAACAACTTGCTCTATAATGAATAATGTATAAATTGTTAGTAACATTGGACTGGTTTTACCATTTTCTTAGCAACTCGTTATATAAATCATATAGTTTAATAGCACATTTATGCGATTTCATTACATTTTAAATAAATTAAACGTTAACATTTAAATCAAAACGTTAGGCATATAGACAATCTTATTTAGTGTCTTTAATTTTACATTTTTATTTAAATATATTCATTCAGTTTCATAACTTCATTTATTATAAATTTAATAAAATGAAAATGTTGGTACAATCTGACGCAATTTTCCCATTTAAATGGATTAAAAATACTTTAATAATATAAATACGTAAAGCAAATATATACTTACTCACATCAACAGTTAATTTGGTATCTGTTTCATTTTGCGCATTACCTCCAATAAATAGACATCCAAAAATCACTACCACATATAATTTAAATACAATTTTATGGCACATTTTTCAAAACACAGTTTCTTCGTCCGTATTTGTTATTGGCAAAAACATGACTGACTACAACATGTAGGCTCATTCGATTGACCTTGTGTATAGCTCAATAAGATAACACTTTTATTTTATTATATATTTAAATATTGTTCTCCGTAATAGCCAAATGAAAAAATATAATATATACCTTTTAAAATTATCACTACGTTTTAAAAATGATCACTACGGTGTTAAATTATAATATAGAATATCACCCAAATACCGTAACTCAAAGCATTAAGTAGCTAGATGTACATTTCAAGCGCTATGCGCATAGAAGATGGGCGCATAGCGCTTGAAATGTATATCTAGCTACTTAATGCTTGTTACGGTATTTGGGTGATATTCTATATCACTACGTTGTTAAATAATAATATTTGGGTGATATTCCATAATATAATGTATCTTTAATATCTAAATAAATATTTGACAATTTTAGGTCGTCGTAGAAGATGTCTTTAAGTCTATTTGATTAGGCATTACGTAACTTATAATTCGGATTTAAGCACAATTGGATATAACATGGCAATCGTGCCATGTTCTTAAGCCTACTGATTTTTCAACAATTGTATTAATACTATTTATGCGGTATAGTGTTATATTCAACAAGTAAGGTCAGTAGTATTATATGCAATATCTCTATTAATAGCTGCTTTTTTAACTACTATGTATATTCTAATCCCAAGTATAAAAAACTTTCATTTGTGGCTACATCATTTTTGTTACTATATTCTGAATGTATTCTTTTTTTAAATTGCGGTCAATATTTATCGCATAGCAAAATTGCGTGGTTATTGTGAAATCTCTATTCAGCGACCGTGTCCTAAAAATTGAACCTGAAATACCCTCAAATTATGACAGGACACGTAATACCGCAAGCTCGTACGGATGTAGAATTTAAACAACATATATATGAATACAGATGAAAAGTACATGCATTTAACTGGAGATTCACACAATCAGACTGCAAATTGGGTCGTGCCAACTTCCGACTTTGCTCTCCTAATAAAATTACGACGGAAAAATTAAACCCCTTTAACGTTGGGGCTCCGGAACTACTTACAGCGCTGCCAAATATAAAATACAAATGGATAATACAAAATTCGTATTTGTATAAACGAAGTCCTTGATAAATAATATAATAGGAAATGATATCAATTTTTTTATAGACCACCTATGGTAGATGCATTCTATAATATTTTAATAAAAATGAATATAAAAATCCAAATTTTTAGCAATCATTTCGAAATTTATAATTATTGTACTTTCTCTTATAGAAAGATCAAAATATATGATCCCGACGACGTAAATTGTTTGATGATTTATAAAATAATGTGAACCTCCAAAATGGATGTTTTAGGAATAATGAAAATGTTGTTACAAAATCTTATACAAGTCCTTATTAAATTTTTAAACCACTGCGAATCTTTAATTTGACTAACGAAGTTTTTATTATAGAATTCCGATAATTTTTCTTTTGCTTGTATAATTACTTCAATCATTTTTTATTGAATCCATTGTTTCGTAAATATTGCGTTGGGCTAGTGCTTAAAAATATTTATTACACAATTTCTTATAGCGATTTAAGGAAAACGCAATAGCGCAGTCGAATTTGCCAATATAACATTGTTTATTTGAAACCCCTTCGAGAATTTGTGCTCTGAGAGCTTTCGGTTTCTTCCGCATTGGTATCTAGAATTTATAATAATATAATTCGATGTTAAGAAGATGCGATATTTTCTAAAAATTAAAAATCCATCCATAAATATAATTCAGCTTAACTCAATATCTGCGATTTATTTGTTCTAATTCACAAACAAGCAATTGCTTCTAATTTTATCTTTATCTAAAATTGCATTTGACTCAAAGAGCCTATGAAATGCCTAAGAAGAAATAAATTCATAAGAATTTATTGATAAAATGGTTGATTATTGTGGATAAACCAAGATAATTGAACCCGTCGTCTACTAAACCGTTCATGAATCACAACGACTCGTAAACGATGCAGTATAGTATACATTACATATACAGTGCTAACATTTATTTAGTGATAAAGTGTGTTGGTGAACGGAACGAAATAGGAAACTCCATGCAATATTGCAACAGCAGCATTGCCGAACTGAATCACAATTTATATGTTGGTATCAGATTCCATTTGGAATAATATAATTAATATATTCGCAAGATTAAATATGTTCTTAAGTATGTCATGCCATAGCAAATTTTTGCAATAATGCAAAAATAAACATCTAAATCTTGGTGTTCTTCTATTCCATATTGAGTGCAATGTAAACATTTAATATCAAATCAAAGCTTTGAAGTTTGAACAGAGAAGATTCGGAATAGAAAATATAAATTATAACGCCAAACAAAGCGATTCTATCTAATTCATTTTATTATAGTTTGTACATTTAATTTTCAAGTGTTAGTAAAGTAGTAAACATTTTCATCAGTAACTACCAATAAGTATTCTAGAACTTCATATAAATAATCGTGAGTACCTAGAGATGATTATATTTCCTTATATATATGTTTTGTATCAATTATAAACATTGTTGTCTTTTCTTCTTCATTCCTAATTCAAAATAAGTATTGTAATATTTCAATTTATTTACTTGTTACCATTTAATATTTTTATATTGAGAAAAAAAGAGATTATTTTCAGTATGTGCATGTATTTCATATAGGTCGTGAACTAGTTCATTTTTAAAAGATGTAGTAGTTCACGACGTATAGTTCGTGAACGGTACATTGAAATGAACTACGAACTAGGTCCTCAAAGTGACCTATAGTTTGCCATCGCTACTCAAATTGAAATTCATTTTAAATTATTGGAATATTTTTGAAACATTGGAATATTTATGTTGTCGATTTCATTGCTCGAAAACATTATATACATTAGTTGCAGTAGATATATTATAATTATTTTTGTAGAATGTTAAAAAGATTTAAATTATTGCGTTAACAAAAATAATTGGAAATTAACGAATAGAAAGCATTTTAATATTCCAAATTTGACATCGACGTATTTTTCTATACTAATACATTTAAGCCGGAAACTTAATCCCAGTAGGCCGATCTGGTATATGTACAATGTCACCTCGAATGGTGGCACATGTAGCACCGATTACGGATCACAACCCACTCCCTCACCCTCGTGATAGAGGGTGCATGGAACCGGTGGCTGGGCAAGGGATGGGTTGAAATACGGCGGGATTTGCTCTTGGCGCAAAAATACCATATTTTGCACCGTTATCTGGCGGGTAATTATCAAAATTACGCCTACCGGCTTATTGCGACGAAATTAGCGCGTTTTTAACCGTTATCACACCCGACATTCACATATACATACACACTCGGAAATAAAAGTTAAAATTATATTTCCGACTATAATCAGCTAAATGGCTTATAAATGCATTAACTAAATATTTGTTGGTTCTATCGTTCGTTATAAAATATATATTATAAAAACTAAAGATTATTTCGTGCGAATGTATAATTTTATTGATATTATTTCAATTAGTTTCACTTTCATTTACTGTCGTTTAGCAATAATGAATTCACTGGCATTGGTTCAAAACCATTCAAGTTGAGAACTCACTTAAAACTCACTAATATAACTTAGGTCCTTTAGAACTCTGTTTTTCTCTATATTAACATTCGCTTTGTCATATTTCTAACTTAGCTATTATTCTTTGATTAGACGAGATTTATTAGATCTTAGAAATTAGATTTTTTAGTCAAATATAAATATAAAAAGCGGAGGGTAATATACTCCATATTTGCAGATTTATACTTTAGTCAATTATTATGGTATAAAGCTATGAAATACCATAATATAAACGTATTTGCGAATCGGTATCTTAAACATTTCTCTATGCATTCTACAATTTAAATGATTATTTTAAATGTGAATTTGTTATATAAATGTTACTGTAGGTGTCAAACAGCTCTTCGCAAGGAGCACAATTTGTTTAAATGTTTATTTGCCATAGCATGTATTTTACTCTTTTTTACTATTTATTATACCAAATTGCCATTTTTGCAAAACAATAAAGGAACATTCTATTCTATGGAAAATATATTAAACATTGCTTACAATGGTACAGGTTTTTTTTTTTAAGTGGCGGGCCCGTCCCTTCTACTGCGCATTATAAATTAAGACTAGTTTATGCATAAGACCAATGATAACAAAGAAAATGAAAATATACTGGCCGCTTCAACACCCCGAAACATTATGCTCGTGAAGAGATGCTCGCCACTGCATTTTTGTCATTTGAGGGTGTGGTCAAAATTACTGCAATGTTGTCATATCGACAGCCAACAAATACAGAGAGTATTATATTACCATAATTGATCAAAACAAATAATAAAAACTTTTTACTAAATGGTGGACTTTAATCGGAGCAGTATATATTCATACATTAAATATTCTCAATCTGAATTTTGCTATGCAGTTTACAATTTGGGCACTTTGTACTGAAGTTTTTTATTCATATATGGCGACAATGGTACTGGAAGCGCAACCCTTATGCGCAGTAGAGGATGAATTAGGTCCACCAAGATCTAAAAAAATACTTATAGTAGTTACTTACACATATCGAAATATTTCATTCGCTATATATTTTTCAAAATACATTAAATTCGATGACATAATATTTGCAAAACCTTAATTTGTGGATTTTAAGCGTTTCAATAAATTGTTCGACATATTGTATATCATACAGTATCTTTATCAAGTATTAACTTCGTTAGTGAAGCTATTCATTTCTCTTCCTCGTGTAGTCCTGTAGTCCTGACAAGCGAGGCAATTTCATGCTGCCATCTATTGCCGCGTTGTACATTCACATTTGTATTGGAAATCGCCAATTTCTGTCCTAAATTTTTTCCAGCCTGACATACTTAAGTGATCGGATACTCCGATGCATACTAAACAGTTTTATCTGCACAACACGCTTGTATACCGTGTGTTCTTAATCCATTCACATTTCAAGACAAAAGTAGCCACCAATAAAATATTAATTTCTATCACATCATTCTCAAAACCACTCGCTAATGATGAAATGGATCTATTCTTCCACAAAAAATATATAAACTGCTGCATTGATGTGCATAAAAATATATATACTTGCAAGAATAGTCCTTGCTAGTCTTACCAATCATGTAATGATTTCCATAATTTATGCACATGTAATTTGGAATACTTTTAGAGAGAGGACATGGTAGGTGAAAGAAGATAGTATGTACCAACGACGGCTAATATCGAAGTGGGTCCGCGGATGCGTTGCATATCAAGTCCCCAGGGACCGTATAACAACTGCCTGCTACACAGTTTAGTCCTGGAACCAATCCAGCTTCCCGTACTCGCCTGCTACGAGATCCTGTATGTACTCTACTGCAGAATATATATGTACATCCGAATTACAAAAGGAGCACATTCTGTTTATAGTCGAATCTCGAACATGTGCGGAAGTCATTTTATACCAATTTTATTCATTTCAGTTCTCCCGTGCAACTGCTATATATATAACATGAACTCTTCTATCCATATTGGTACACGACGAGTATTTTACCAGTCTATTTTAGTCAAATATTTGATATGTCGAACATGTTCATCATTTTGATTCGATTTTTTCGGTTTGTATAACTCATTGTTATTCATTCCTGGTTCGATTTATATTTTCACGAATCGTGGTTTTTTACATACCGAATATGAATTACGTCATTATTTAATTTTGTAATAATGGTCGGTATTAATGTTGATTTTTTATGGAATTTATATCAACATACACTTGATTACCTTACGTAAAATTAACATACAAATCGCGTTTTCGTCAAGCAAGCCATCAACTGAGACCTCAAAGTTGCATAATAATAATTAAGTGGTCCCTTTCACTGACAAATTTCCACCCTTCACAGCCAATTCCTTGACATTCCTGTAAAATCATTTCATCTACTCTATGGCAGTGGAATCCTAACTAATATTCCGCAATATTATGCCAAAGAGTAGTGAACCTTATATCAACCATAACTATTAGGTCCTTAATGCTTTTGCTGGATTATGTAATATTGTAGTAAGGACCACACGCATATGCCTGAGAAGGACTTACTACTTGTAAGTTGCTTCCACCAGGAGAAAGTGCGTCTCTTTACCTGTAATAACGATATATGGGGCTTATTTCGACATCCCCGCGACACTTCATATCAACATCTTGCTGAACAGCTGAAAGACCCACGTCAAAATTAAATCATAGATTTAATATATCTGTATAGAATCCTCTATCCGTTCAAAAATAGAGAAAATGTATATATTGTATGCCAAATGCCGCTCAAATTTTGAATATTTCACATACATTTTTGATAGATTATACATAATAAAAATTCCAGTTTTATAATGCGTCTGTATAAAGTGAATAATTTATTAATTAGAAGGCATAGAAAAGTATTTATATGAATAAATTCTTAGACAAGGATTGGGTATGCACAGAACATTTACAATAGATAGAGCATAGAGAAAAAATGATTTAGGTATATCTAAATTTGAGTGCGTACTGTGACGATGTTTTGCAACGACCTATAGGTCACTATGACCTAGTTCGTGAACTATCAACTACATGGTGCACGGTGTACGTATTGATGTACTTGTACTATATATATACTTGCAGTATAGTATACATTACATATACAGTACTAACATTTATTTAGTGATAAAGTGTGTTGGTGAACCGAACAAAATTATATTTCCTTATATATATGTTTTATATAAATTATAAACATTCTTAATTCAAAATAAGTATTGTAATATTTCAATTTATTTATTTGTTACCATTTAATAAATTTAATTTATATAAACACCAAACTGCCTTAGTTAGAATTGAGGGGGAAGAAGAGGTAGCAAAAATAGGGAAGGGAGTTCGGCAGGGATGTACACTCTCACCGTTATTATTTAATCTATATATAGAAGATGCAATAAACAAAGTAATAGAAGAGTATAGTGTAGGTGTGAATGTACAGGGAGAGAAAATATATATGCTGAGATTCGCCGACGATATAGCTATATTGGAAGAAAGCGAAAAGAATTTAGAAAGGGTATTGAATGGTATGCAGGCAGTATTGACTAGGGATTTTAACATGAAAATAAATATAGGTAAAACTAAAGTGATGAGGTGTGACAAAAAGGAATGCAGTAGAAAAATGAGGATCACAATAGGAGATAATAGAATCGAAGAAGTGTCAGATTTTTGTTATTTATGCAGTAGAATCACAAAAGATAATCGAAGCAAGGTAGATATAAAGTGTAGGATAGCACAGGGTAGGAAGGCATTCGTAGAAAAAGAACAGATTTTAAGATCAAATATTGACTTGGGTATTAGAAAAAGATTACTGAAGGTATATGTTTGGAGTGTAGCACTGTACGGGTGTGAGGCGTGGACTATAGGAAAGGAAGAGAAGCGTAGATTAGAAGCACTTGAAATGTGGTGTTATAGGAGGATGATGAGGATTGGTTGGGAAGATAAAGTAACAAATGAAGCTGTACTAGAGTTAGTAGGGGAGAAGAGAAGTATCTGGAGAGTGTTACAGCGTAGGAGAGACAGATTAGTAGGGCATATTCTTAGGCATGGGGGGATTATGCAATTGATCATAGAAGGTAGAGTGGAGGGAAAGAGAGGGGTAGGTAGGCCTAGATTGGAGTATGTGAGTCAGATAGTTGAAGACGTTGAGATGAATAGCTATAGGGAGATGAAGGGATTAGCTCAGGATAGATCGGCATGGCGTGCTGTTTCCAACCAATCTTTAGGATTGCGGACTCTTTAACTAACTAACCATTTAATATTTTTATATTGAGAAAAAAAGAGATTATTTTCAGTAAGTGCATGTATTTCATATAGGTCGTGAACTAGTTCATTTAAAAAAGATGTTAGTAGTTCACGACCTATAGTTCGTGAACGGTACATTGAACTATGCACTACGAACTAGGTCCTCAAAGTGACCTACAGTTTTCCATCGCTATTATGTATAGAGAAATTAAAGAATTTGCAGCATTACACGACATATTAATAGTCTTTCATTTCTTTTTACGATATTGTGGGTATTTAATGAATTGTAGACATTATTTACGATATATCAGTGAAGTATATATAAATTTTAGTAACATTATCTGTTTTAATAAGTGCCAAATACGCTGTACATTTTTTTATGTTTGAGTAATGAGATGAATGATTTAAATTCTCGAAGCAAATCAAATCAAATCAAAGCAAAGATATTTCCTTTCGCATCTACGGTGTAAACACAATAAGGAAATGGTTCATGCTCATACACACAAGTTACCGGCGCTAATATTCCACCATATACAATCACGTTGTATACCGTACTTACTCTAGACAAGAGCGTTGCTAACTCCATATAGATTGTAATTACTATTGTTTCCAAGTTAGTCTAGTTATTGGCGGGCGGCTTTCTCATTATACCGAATTATTATGACGTGTTCCCCGCCCGATATGACGCGATATATGTGCATATATACGTTCAACGAGCACACGAAGGGCGCGAGAGCAAAGGGGTGACGAAGCTATTAACTATTAGGCGCAAGATGAGGAGGCTTATAAGCCATGCCGAAACGCTGTGTTGCGGATAGACTAATGTTAATCATAATATTGCAGACGGGGCTGTTTTGTCTCTAAAACCAAGCCCGTCGTAATATTCCGCCACTCGATAGATACAATATACATGCAAAGTGCTTACACGCATAATGTTAGATGAAGTGGAACTCGAATTAAGCCGAAATTACATCAACTAGAATAGCATAACCCCATTCCGACGTTGAAATTGCATTTTTATCATTTTTCTATTGGTTGTTATTCTACACAAATAATGATAAAGTTATAATTGGGTATGATAATTAAATAAAAAAACACAATTCGAATGAAACTTTTGTGACGCCGTTGAAAAATAATTAGCGAATGATATCCACATTATTTCAATTGGATTCAGCTCTGGTAGTCTTAAAATGATATGTCCATGTTGCTGTAGAATCTCATCGAATTTATAGCGAATGTGTTTTGGTTTGTGTGCTTTAATGAGGTGATATAATTGTGGCTTTAGCATCTTTAGCGAAAATGTAACGCTTATGAAAATATATTGGCCGCTTCAACACCGCGAAACCTTATGCTCGTGATGAGATGCTCGCCACTGCATTTTTGTCATTGGAGGGTGTGGTCAAAATTACTGCAATGTTGTCATATCGACAGCCAACAAATACAGAGAGTATTATATTAGCATAATTAATCAAAACAAATAATATATAACTGGAAACTTTTTACTAAATAGTGGACTTTAATCGAAGCCGTATATATTCATACATTAAATATTCTCAATCTGAATTTTGCTATGCAGTTTACAATTTGAGCACTTTATACTGAAATTTTTTATTCATATATGGCAACAATGGTACTGGAAGCTCAACCCTGGAAGCGCAGTAGAGGATGAATTAGGTCCGCCAAGATTTAAAAAATGACTTATATTTTTCGTCACAATACATCACTGTGCAAGTGTTGCAATTTGCAATTGAAATTAAATTTATAATTCTTTCTTTTATAATGTCAGGTTTGGTTCAATGATACTTAGCCCAACTATTATTACCTTATTTATTAATAAATTATTTTAGTTTACATAGTGGCATAATGGATAAAAAATTCTATTAACATAATCAAGTATGATAATTAGTATAGTAACTAAATAATTTTATTAAACTCAGAATCTCAGAAAATCGGAATCCATGAAACTCCAATAATTTTTATGAAAAAATAATTAATCTTGCGTTCAAATTCTACTGTGGTTTTCCTCCGATATTATCCGACTGAAAATTAATTTTAAGCATAGGATCTATTTCATGATACGAATGTGGAAGAATTTCTTAGCGTTTTAGTAATTATAAAAGACAATATGCAAGAGGCCAAAGTATATCTCTGTATCTATAATACAGCAAAATTCAATATTGTACAATTTAGTCCATACGTACAATTTATTCTGAAATTTCATGGACCAAATTATATCTTATATTTATATCTTATATGAAGGGGGCGCATTTTTTTTAAATAACAAAATTGTAAGAAATCTTACCTAAAATGGATGCAAAATGCTTAAATTCAATCATTTCTTGAAAGTGGTATTCCGCTCTTCTATCTTTCATTGATATAAACACTCCTTGCACAAGTTTGTAATTAATCAGGCAATGGTCTACCTAATTCTTTAATTTTACGTCGTCATCAAGAGAAAGTCTACGAAACTTTATTTCAATAATGAACTAACACTATTAATTTTTATTCAATTATTTCTATTAAATATATTCTTGGAGAAACACGTGGCAAAATCGTACATACGTAACTACACAGAACAATGCAACTGTCTTATCTGGCTATTCTATATTAATTTTCCTGTACACTACACTAGGCTTGTCTGTTGGGACGCGAAAGAATTGCGGGCCGAAATAGCTTAAAACAACGATATATTCTTAGCTGTAGAAGCAGCGTGACGTCACGTTGCCATTGCAACCCGGGTCGCTAATTTGATACGATACGCGAACCAAAGAAACAGATGATATACTGCATACGGTCGCTCTCACTCTACTGCTTGCAACGGCTAGGATGAGTGCATATGCTTTTAACTCATATTTGTTCGCCGCCACACCGTGTTGTGTTGAGTGCTATCGCAACGCAAGCTTTATCTTTTAGAAAAAATAATGTCGAGATAAAATATCGCAATACAATTATATATCTACGGTGATGCGTTCAATGTACAGGAGGGGCGCGCGGCCGTGCAGCCTCGAAAGAAACCGCCACTGCTTGCTTTAGACTTTTATTACTTTTTTTTAGAATTTATTAGTTCGTTGTTAAAGCGATAATGTTCGATGCTCTTTTGTTCGATTTTTGTAAAAAAATTTAGTTGAAGTATATTTCTTAGTTTACAAGAATTTCCTTGTAAATAAATGGTCTGTATAGCAAAAAGTTAAATTAGAACACTTAAAAAATTGCACATGGTACTATAAAGTTTGTGCATATTGCAATTTTTTCGCATATTCTCCTGTTTAAATTTATTTCGAAATCATATTTCCGTTTGAATAGTGCTCCGTCGTGCAATTACTACCCAAAATCATTAATTTCAAGAGGTCAATTAAAATAATGTTCACCATCCGATATTCATTAAAAGCACTGCACTACTGCGCCTTGTTACAGCAAGTTAGAGTTGAAGCTTTGTAGCATCTCGTCAAGTGAGTTACCAACTTATTATCGAATAAACAATTAGTGTGTAAGTAATTTGTGTTTCGAGTGTTGATGCGATGATTCCTTGTATTAAAACAACGATATTCAGCCAAATACGTATAAGCAGAAGAGCAGGAATACACAGCAAGCGCTTCCGCCTTTTCCATAGACAGAGGCAAAGAAAAAGACTGGCGCAGGACAAGGAGGAATTGTGGTAAAACGGCGAATCATAATCTCGTTAGTTTTAGTGTTCTAGGGGCATTATACAGGATGCAGATAAATTTATATATAATTTATACGTCAGATTGTACATCAGTGAAAAATCAGATCACACTTTTTTACTTTGATATTACTGCGTTTGTTAGATAGTTCTTAATCCCATATTTTGTAGGAAACAGCACGCCATCTGTCGATCTATCCTGCATTAATTCCTCCATCTCCCTATTCATTCCACACATCTTCCACTATTTGATCCACATACTCCAATATGATAAAGTAACAAATGAAGCTGTACTAGAGTTAGTAGGGGAGAAGAGAAGTATTTGGAGAGTGTTACAGCGTAGGAGAGACAGATTAGTAGGGCATATTCTTAGGCATGGGGGGATTATGCAATTGATCATAGAAGGTAGAGTGGAGGAAAAGAGAGGGGTAGGTAGGCCTAGATTGGAGTATGTGAGTCAGATAGTTGAAGACGTTGAGATGAATAGCTATAGGGAGATGAAGGGATTAGCTCAGGATAGATCGGCATGGCGTGCTGTTTCCAACCAATCTTTAGGATTGCAGACTCTTTAACTAACTCCAATCTAGGTCAACCTACCCTTCCTTTCCTTCTACTTCACCTTCTATAATTAAATGCATCAATCCTCCTTGTCTAAGAATACGACCTAGCAGTCTATTTCTCATACGCTGTAATACTTTCCAAATACTTCCCTTTATTTATTAATATATTATTTTATTAATGTATTAATATATTGGATTTACAATACAGAAAAAAAACTTTTGACTACTTTGAAATGCGCATATGCAGCAAATATATGATCAAATTAATAGTACTTTTAAAATACATAATTGTAAATTAAAATCAGATTATTGAATAAATAGATATTTCCATAGTATAGAATATCACCCAAACACCGTAACTAAAACATTAAGTAGCTAGATGCGCATTTCGAAGGCTGTGCCCCCATCTTCAGTAGCACAAGATAATATATACTATATAATATATCATATACTATTATTTAACACCGTAGTGATAATTTTTAAAATAGATATTTCCCTGTTTTTTTAACTATATATTACATATTTACTGCTCACTATCTTAAGAGGTGACCATCGCCACATGAAAGTACGAAATATTTTCTCAGGCTTAATATGAAATAAATAGCCACTAATACTATTATGTTTACCAAAGATCTACTTAACCTTAGCAAATTCTAAGATAACTAATAATTATAGCTGTTGAATATCTTCTTCATTCTGTATATTGTACAGATGATGAGTATAACAGCATAGGGAGAATATAGTGGTGCTAGCAAACGTTGGAAATCATAAAACTTTTATATTCTAAAAGGGGACATTAAAATATTTTAACGACGAGCGTCCGAGCTTTATGAAATATTGACGGATATAAAAACAGTTACCCGACCAATAGGAAACTTATATCTCCAAAGTAATTTTCCGATTATTTTTTATACGCCCTTATACATTCGCCTGAGTTTATCGTTGCTTGTTCTACAAACTGCTACAGATACATACAAGTGAGTCAATTAAATTCTGTTTTGGCAATAAAATTGATATAAAAAAATATCGAGGAAAGCTATGATGCTCGATAAAGTACCAAAGAAATTCCTTCAATTTCGTTTGTAAGTATTCATATTTAATATACAATAGATGTCCATCACGTAAGTTAACATATTATTTTTCAAAATGACGTCCAAATTTGGTATAATATACGTGGATCTAAAATTGATTATCAAAAAATAAAATAAAATTTTATTAATACAAAAAAAACTTTTTTAAACTAAAGTGCAAAAAACCTATCAGGATAATATACTTTTCATATTTTATTATCTCTATTTATTTTGTACATAGAGTAATCATCAGAATTTTATTATTTTCATAGATTGATATAATTCATAACAAAACCGTAAATTATTCTAAATTTTTTATTAACCTATATATATTTTTTTCATTCAAATAACAGAAAAAAGTTTCAAACCTCCATTCTATACCACACATTCTCCGTCGTATTTTAACAAGTCAATAGTGATTTATGTCACTCACATTGCCGTCTCATTCTTACTAATGACTTTACCTACAGCTAAGGACGAAATAATCCCTTCTGCCCTCCTTGTCTAATACATCGGGTGGTACGGGCTACATTGGATATAATTCCATCCCCTCATTGCGAATGTCAGCATGTTCCAATTTCAATAAACTTTAATTATTTCCTCCTGCAAGGGATGGCAACACTGCAGGGATTCGTAAACCTTGAACATATAGTAAGCCAAGTTACGATGATAGTGAGCAATATAAAGACTTTCAAGAATATTATGAATAAACGTTTTAAAACGAATGGTTTCTTGTTGAAATTGTGAATAAAATATCACAACGTAAGCCCGAAACAAATCAATTAATTGCAATATTGAATTACACTGCTTTTTAAAATACAACAAAATGAAAATCAACCATATTTTGTAAATATTCATTTCGATTCTTCAAAAATGTTAGTAGATTTTTGAAAAAAAGTCTAGTAACCTTTCATACGTTCAATAAAATTTTACTAAATCTAAATAAATTGTTCTGTATGCCGAATACTAATTTGACGCGTTAAATTTTCCAGTGCAGTTTTCCTACGTTGGTTTGAGAGTTGATTTCTTCTCACACGGTTAAAGAGTGGATATCTGACAATACAATTGCCTGCGTTTGATTATATGCGTATCGAATGTCGGATTGGAGAGTAAATAGATAATTGTGTCGGCGCAAGGTATAGAAAAGAAGATGGTTCTTATCGATTCTTCTCAAGGATGTAATTGCGAGGATTCCCGCTTTTTATTTGCATTTGTTAAACATCACAGCGAGATTCACGTAATAAGAACCAGAACTGAAGAAGTGCTCTTGCATTTTCTTGAATCAAGAGTCCGGTTAGAATATAATATACCGTTATATTTAAATTGGTTTAGGAATTGGTTTTAGAAAATTATGTATTTTTTTTTTATTTATTAATAGTTCAACACCCTGGCAATAGTGACATTTTTTTTTACCTTCGCATTTTAATATATCACGATCTTTTGGTACGAATCTCTGTGTCTAAGAAAATTCGTAAATCCTAAAAATTTGTACGAGTTTTAGAAAACCTCTTAATTTCTTTCCATAACATTTTTGTATAAAAAAATATGTTATTTTTTATTTTTGTATGGTAGAATAGAGTCAAGGTGGATTATCAATAAAATTTATAGTTTAAAAAATTAGACCTAGTTAAATTGATATTACAAATATTAAACCTAAAACAGTATTACTTACCAGTTAATATATAGAACAGTGGCGGCTCTTGCCATTTCAATCGAGGGGGGCGCATTTCTTAAAAAATAACATAATCGTACCTAAAATGCATGCAAAATGATTAAATTCAATCATTTCTTGAAAGTGGTATTCCGCTCTTCTATCATTCATTGATATAAACACTCCTTGCAGAAGTTTGTGATAAATTTAAAACAGGCAATGGCCTACCTAATTCTTTAATTTTTACTTCGTCATCAAGAGAAAGTCTACAAAACTCTATTTTCAATAAATAACTAACATTATTCATTTTTATTAAATTATTTCTATTAAATATATTTTTGGAGAAACACGTGGCAAATCGTACATACGTAACTACACAGAATAATGCAACTGTCTTATCTGGCTATTCTATATCAATTTTACTGTATACTAGACTAGGCTTCTCTGTTGTGACGCTAAAGAATCACTGCCCGGAATAGTTTAAAAGAACGATATATTCTTAACTGTAGAAGCTACAGCAACGTAACGTCACGTTGCTATATCAACCCGGGCCGCTAGTTTGTTTGTGGCGCATACGATACGCGAACCAAAAAAACAGATGATATACTGCATACGGTCGCTCTCACTTTACCGCTTGCAATAGATAGAATCAGTGCATATGCATTTAACTCATCTTACTCGCTACCACACCGTGTTGTGTTGAGTGCTATCGCGACGCAAGCTTTATCTTTTAGGAAAAATAATGCCGAGTTAAAATATCATAATACAATTATATATCTACGGTGATGTGGTCAATGTTCAGGAGGGGTGCGCGGCCGTGCGGCCTCGCAAGAAACCGCCACTGATATAGAAATAATTGTTTATTGAAGATTGTTAACGATAATGATAACAATTGATTAATTAAAGGGTTTTGCGAATATTTACATAATTTCAGTTCCAACAACAATAAGCAAAGAATTATAATCAGCGAACGAAACAAGCGTTATAATTCAAAACACTTTTAAGTAGTTTAAATGAACTAATTTGATGATGGGATGACCTGAGTTAGTCAAAAATATGCTCGGCTACAGCACTTTTATCGTTTCTATTTAATCTGAAATGAGCTAAATGCTCCTTAAATCTAGTTTCAATTGGTCTACATGTTTGTCCTATATATACTTTAGATAATTTTTTAAATTGAATATATATATATAATATAAAAGTTTTTTGTATAACTTTTTTTGCTTATAATATATGAACTTGCTGCACATTTACGTCATATAGGATCTTTGCATTATAAATACACAAACATGAAAATAATATGCAGGTAATTTTAATAATCAAGAATTTATAAAAAAAAATTCGTTGTTACTTTAATAGAATTGAAAAACAAATCTTTCGATTCTACTTCTAATTGTATATTATTATATTATTATTTTTAAAAGAAATTACGCAGAACTTAGTGAGTTCACATGTTTCTAAATTATATTTTCATTATCATATACATAGCTATACTGGGCATATTTTATACACAATTCAAAAAAATTAATTTGAGGGCACTATCATGTTTAATATTGCTATATTTTTAGCTTTTTAAACTGGTTACTACTGTCCTATGACAGTTCGTAGGTTTATAAATAACAAATTCAAATACAATTGGCGTAAATTCAGGAACAATATTGCATAAACAATCCACGATATTAATATTTTATTTCGCTCTTCAAAATCCTTCAGTTTGGTCGTAAATAATGGTTGTTCTATTATACTTTTTATCAAAAAAAATTGGTGGGCATACTTGAATATTATTCTGTTATTGACTTCAATTGTTATCCTGCTTAAATCTTAGAAATATGATAATCTTATATATTATAATGTCTTGTTCACTTATATAGGAACAATCAATAAATCTAATATACCTTGTTCTTAATATATTGAATGAAGTTAATAGTCAGTAATAGGATTTAGTATTTTTACTTTATGTATGAGATTTTTCGTGACAGAGGTATTTTATTTAGTTTTTATCTTGCGCTACTGAAGATGGGGGCATAGCCTTCGAAATGTACATCTAGCTACTTAATGCTTCAAATTACGGTATTTGGGTGATATTCTATACTATTATTTAACACCGTAGTGATCATTTTTAAAATAGAAGTCTATCATAAATTTAATTAAATAAATTTATTGAATGCACTATAAATATTGCAGCATAAAATCAATATCATATTAAATATGTTATTGATCTATGATTTACTACTTTCATTTAGTAAAATAACCCTTTGATTTATTTTTCATCACACCTTGCGTGTCGGGACTCCGGGCGCTTCTCCCTTTCAGCACAAACTTAATATTTTGCGTTTAATTTTTCCTCGTGATTTATAGTCAGTTCATTGGACACGGGTAATTGTAACAAATGGTTCTGTAGCTTATAATGCCATCACATTTTCACTTCGTTCTATGTATATACATATATCTCTCATTGAAAGTACATAAAAGGATTAAAGAATGATCAAAAAAGGTAAACCTCGCTAGGTATTACTTGCTACAATTACTCATCACGAACGTTTTTGGAGGAACGATTCGATTATTTTAATCGTTCATTTCAAACGTCTATGTTCTGGTATAGTTCGTGCTATTATTATATTTCGTTCTAGAAGGAATGTGATTTTTTTTTAATATTGAGATGACATTCAAGACGAGATAAGTAGATGTTGTACTGTCTGGATGATTAAAATGTATAGCAATATTGTAGATTGAAACTGTATCGAATATTCCTTAAATGTCTCTGCGTCTACTGTTGAAATTGACCAATAAATACGTCTTAAGCACCTATATATTTGTCCAAATAGATTCGAGGAGGCGAACGATTGAGACGCTTATCCTATTCCATTTATCCCTCTGTTGTAGTTTGATATACTAGTAGATAAGCAAGTTAATATTAAAACAGAAATACAAAATTAAAACATTTTTACATCTAGTAACTGAATGAATCATCAGAAGAAATCATGCTAGCAGTTTTATTATTACAGAATGCTTTTTATAGAATGTTTAATAAAAAACAAACGTAAATGGGGAAGAGAAATTAAATTACAATGTTTTATATCACAATAAAGAACGAGGATTTATGCGGCTATAATTTCGCTTATTAAGAAATGAATAACGAATTACAGAAAATTTATTTATATATAAACAATCTACCTACAAATAATATCGAATAATGGGGAGACGATTAGATCTAATTGGTCATTAAGTAAATTAGTAACATTGTAATTTTATTTCTCTTCCCTAATATGGAAAATCTATAACCTATATAAACATAAATATTTGTATGCCTCTTCAATAGATTAGTAAAAAATAAATGCCCGTATAAAATTTTACACTATATCAAAAATTGCTTCGAAGGGTATTTTTGCGTAATATAAATAGTCAGGTTCTTGCGATATGTTTATAAGATACAATCACTAGTGGCGGCTCGTGCCATTTCAATCTGGGGGGCGCATTTCTTTAAAAAAAACATAATATTGAGATCTTACCTAAAATGGATGCAAAATGATTAAATTCAACCATTTCTTGAAAGTGAATTCCACTCTTCAATCCTTCATTGATATAAACTTTTCCAAAACTTTTTCGTTAAAATTGTAAATATCTCGCACCACATTTTTATTAATACACATCATCGCCAACGCGTTTAAACGATCATTACCCATAGCATTTCGCAAAAAAAGTCTTGATTCTTTTAAGTGTTGAAAAACAACGTTCTGATTCAGCAGTGGTTATCGGGGTTGTTAAAATAATTTTAAGTATTTTTATAGTTTCCGGAAAAGTTTCACTGGGATTATTTTGTAGCAATAATGAAAGAAAATGTGTGGCTCCAATTATTTGATAAAAATCCGGACGCGAGTAAATGACTTCTAATTCTGTTTTTAATCTGGTTTTATTCAAAAATGGATATGCACGACACACGGTTTCCAAAAGGTCCACTGGAAATTGTTTAGAAAATGTTGGCAATGATTTCGTGTTAAATAACTCAGCGGCTTGTAGATGGCCACGATATGAGAATCTATCCTTTATCTGTGTTATAATTTTTTTTGTAAATGTCTCTTGTAAAACGCCGCGTAAATGTCCGGTTTTGAGCACTCCTTGCACAAGTTTGCGATAAATTTAAATCAGGCAATGGCCTACCTAATTCTTTAATTTTTACTTTCTCCACAAGAGAAAGTCTACAAAACTCTATTTTCAATAAAGAACTAACACTATTCATTTTTATTAAATTATTTCTATTAAATATGTTCTTGGAGAAACACGTGGCAAAATCGTACATACGTACATATCGTACATACACAGAACAAATGCTACTGTCTTATCTAACTATTCTATATCAATTTATATACACATATATATATATACTCCCTGTATATATATACTACTTTCTGTTCTCTCTGAACTTCTTTAGGACGTTAAAGAAGCGCGACATCCAATAGATCGGTCGCCTGCACTCTATGATACACTCATCTAATTGCATATGTACTGTATATATGTATTTAACTTGTACTGGCCTCGGATAGCCGCCGGAATGTCTGAAACATATTAGACGATGCAAGCAAGGAGCGAACCGAAGAATCAGAAGATATCCTGCATACGGTCGCTCTCACCTATTGCTGGCAATAGAGTTAGATGAGTGCATATGCATTTAACCCGTATTGGGTCGTCTAGCTGGCGCTGGAATGTCCGCACCAAATTAGCGATATATATATACCACGCGAATGATGGATACAGATAGATACAGCATCGGTCGCTGATATGACTTGCAACGGATATCACAACGAATGCCACAACGAACGTTGTGTTGATTGTTATCGCGGGGCAAGCTTTATCTTTTAAGGAAAATAATGCCGAGATAAAATATCGCAATACAATTATATATCTACGGTGATGCGTTCAATGTTCAAGAGGGGCGCGCGGCCCTGCGGCCTGCATAAGGAACCGCCACTGACAATCACATAATTATTGATGTATACAAATGTTATATAGAGTAACATAATTATGACTGTCACTGCCCTAATTTGCATTCTTACCCTTGTGACTCTTCAATTCTTGTTTATGACGTATAAATCGTTTACATAGAGTCTACCAGTTATCGTTAATAGTGTTGCAGACAACGTAACTGTCCATCGCAGGACTACATATCCCGCTGATATCTTCCTGCTGCTTTTTCAAAGACACTCAATTACCTACTCACAATACGAGGGGAGAATATATTTGTTTATTAAATTTGTACATCTGTTAAGAATTAATTGCTTACCTTACATGAAAGTTTTATAGAATGTTGCCTTCCTCTCGGATGGGACGAAATTAATTTTCTCGACTAATTTAAATGTCACGTTAAAGTTAGAGGATTGTGTTTTGTTATTGGAAAATTTGAATGAACACTACAAAATCGATGATAATTCTGTAAATGATTATAGTTAAAATATTCTATCTATACTTTCATTTTTAAATCATCCTATATATATTTTTTTATTTGAGCGCTTTTTAGTAGAATTAATTGTGACTATTCAACTACATAAAAAAAAACATTTTTGCTTCAATTGAGTCAATTAAGTCAGATCATTTAAAATCGATTCAACCGTCCTTCAGACAATTTAAAAGACCTCATTGCTGATTCATTAAATTATATTGTACATTATATTTATTACTTTGTAAGGTAGATTTTTTTAAATGTTATTGTTCATCCTACTTTAAAATATATTAAAATTCCACGATTTGCTCTTCACCCATTAAAAGCATTTATTTATTATATTCTTATTTTCGCCCCCGAACACAATTAAATACATAAATAATTAAATTTTAATTTAATATTTGTGATACTAACGTAACTATAAAGCCATAGCTATAAAATTTAATATTTGTATAACGTTTATCACAAACCAACATTTTTTCGTATTTAACTTATATCTGTTTCTGACATTTCCACTTATATTATATTATCCCTATTATAGGCAGATAAACTGCAAATATTTTTTCAGTTGCTTACCCCACACCAGTTATCCATGGAAGACCTTACAGTCCATGACTGTTGTTGTCAATTGTTACGTATATGTTTTAAAAAGTTTCTTCTTTAGTAAGCACCCTGTTATGCTCCATTTGGTATAATGGATTTTCTCAAGACATTTCATAACCATAGAAAAGCCACACATGTCACCGATATTTTATACTTTGTTATTTCAGTACGGTCCTTATAAGATATAATTGAAAATAATGCAATCACTATTATAAAAAACTGGCCAATATATTACCAACTATTTAGAATTTGTTTGGTAATCATTTTTCTATTATCATCATAATTAAATTGATTCACGATATTCTATTTTATTTTCTGCACTGGACATACGTTATTTCCGTATTGACGTCCCAATGATTTCCACAGAGGGTTGCCAATACTTATGCAACCCGGAAATAGGCTGGTTATTGTTGTTCAGTATTGAAAATCGGGACATAATAACCCCTAGCTGGAGTCTTATGCTCATATCCATATGAAGGATCCTTGGCTGTGTAACTGCGTTTCCTCGCAGGATTTATACTAAAATGTATATGTATTTCTGTTAGCGAAACCACGACAATTGGTTCGTGACATATATACAGGGATGGTACAAATATTGTGCTCACCATTACCATTTGACATTATAAAATACAAAATTGGCTCTAATGGAAATAATAAAGAGTAACTATACGTCGTTTTACACAAGGTACTCAGCCACACCTAGTTTTTCTATTGACAATACACAAGCGTACCCACAGCACAACATTTCTCAATATAGGTAAGAGATATTTTATCTTATATTTCAATATATTTTACAATATATTGACCGAAGAGATATATAATGGCGTATCTTCCATTATTATTATAATGATGTTACCTATAGTTTAGGTATTTTAGTTTAGTTTAGGTTCTTTAAAGTTATTATATTATTGTTAATTTTGTACATTTTAGCCTCTAGGAAGATTTCAAATAAAAATCTAAACGTTGGCTAAAACTTATATAGTGTTTGCTTTATTTGTGTCCCGTTATTCATTATTAAATAAAATATTTTTTAAATAATATTAGTGGTACTTTTCATAAATTTGCAAAAAAAAATGTACTGCATTGGAATATTCAATGTGCCGTACGACTGACGCCATACTGTTTTTAATATCACTGCTCTGTACTGTATTGGTCAAGCCATTATACAGGTCTTGATTTATGATGCGTGAACTTCTGTCACTTTCCTGCCACTTTTAATAAAACGGTGTATAAGTGACGTAGAAATTTATAAATATATGTTGTTTTTATAAAATTAGCAAATGAACTATTCATTGTATTTAACATATATATTTTGTATTATATGTTCTTCTTTTTTATATAATTCCTTATTTTTTATAAATCAATAGAGGAATTTAACGATATTAGATTAAAAAAATTAGTGTACTCACGAAATCCTCAAAACAAACTCGCATTGTTATGTTTCGTGATTTAGTGCATTATATTTCTTTTAGTATTTATATATGTTTTTCCGATTGTATCTAACAACGACAACAACAGTCAGAGAAGTCTAGAAGATCAAAGATTTAAAAAAAAAATGTGATGATTAGTTGCTAAGCCTTAAGCGGTGATAAAAGTGATACGTAACTCGATAAAAGCTCCCGTGTAGTTTCTATTTTAAGAGACATGCTGATGACGTATTGTGTCCACCCTGTATAATATAAACATCAGCATAGCGAGGACAAGGAGTGACATTATGTCCCGCTTCAACTCAACCAGAATGGATTATAGGCACACTTGGAATTGACACACAATTTCCAAAAGCCGTTTTAAAATGTCAGAATCGGTGTTTTTTTTTTTGCCATATGCAGATTTCCAAGATTCCATTATATATAAGGAACGTACGTTTACTATAAATGTAGTACGCTAACATTTGTTGGTAAATATTATTGTTAGATTTCATCTACAAAAAATAAATTCGATACCATAAAACGTATACATTTTCAGATTACCCTGCGAAAGCAAGTACATATATTATTTATAGAAATTCATTTGTCAATAAAAGAAAATATCACATGAAGATGTCTGATACACATGTTTTGTTATTTATGATGTTAGGCTTACGTTTGAATATATTCGTTGCAAATTTCGAAGCCCCCTACATTGAAAGCGATTTGTCAAAAATATTGCTTTCCATTTGATTTCACTACGTGACTTCATATGCACAAATACGATGCGTACTGTAAACTCTTTTATCAATCCAAGGAAGAACATAATGTTGATGATGTTCAAATTATTTAGCTAAATGTTGTGCAAATAATTTCTTTTGACCGAGCGACGAAAATATAGTAATGATCGTCACTAACGTGTTAAATAATTGTATAGAATATCACCAAAATACAGTAACACAAAACATTTAATAGCTAAATGTGCAATTCGAGGGCTATGCCCCCATCTTCAGTAGCACAAGATAAAAACGAAATAAAATACCTCTGTCAATAATCGTGATTACTAAATAATTGTAATGAATTATGAATTGACTCCATGAAATATGTTATTGACTTTTACCTGTCGGTTTGTTAATCTGGGATTGCTGTTAAATAATTTTTATAATTAATTTTAATCAAATTTAGACGATTATTCGAAGCTAAATTCAGGACTGATTTTTTTTGTTAGCATATCAAACTTTGAAAAATATTGTTGACGATTTTATATCGCCCAATATTCAAGAATTTCATCGAACATTTACTTAAAGAGACAGGAAAGTCAAAAGTGACAGATACTATATCGGATTTTATCACCCTGTAAATGAAAGCCATGTGGTGACTATAACATAATTGAAACATGTCAGTAATGAAATTTTAATTTTATTTCAATAATTGTTAATTTATATAAACACCAAACTGCCTTAGTTAGAATTGAGGGGGAAGAAGAGGTAGCAAAAATAGGGAAGGGAGTTCGGCAGGGATGTACACTTTCACCGTTATTATTTAATCTATATATAGAAGATGCAATAAACAAAGTAAAAGAAGAGTATAGTGTAGGTGTGAATGTACAGGGAGAGAAAATATATATGTTGAGATTCGCCGACGATATAGCTATATTGGAAGAAAGCGAAAAGAATTTAGAAAGGGTATTGAATGGTATGCAGGCAGTATTGACTAGGGATTTTAACATGAAAATAAATATAGGTAAAACTAAAGTGATGAGGTGTGACAAAAAGGAATGCAGTAGAAAAATGAGGATCACAATAGGAGATAATAGAATCGAAGAAGTGTCAGATTTTTGTTATTTAGGCAGTAGAATCACAAAAGATAATCGAAGCAAGGTAGATATAAAGTGTAGGATAGCACAGGGTAGGAAGGCATTCGTAGAAAAGGAACAGATTTTAAGATCAAATATTGACTTGGGTATTAGAAAAAGATTACTGAAGGTATATGTTTGGAGTGTAGCACTGTACGGGTGTGAGGCGTGGACTATAGGAAAGGAAGAGAAGCGTAGATTACAAGCATTCGAAATGTGGTGTTATAGGAGGATGATGAGGATTGGTTGGGAAGATAAAGTAACAAATGAAGCTGTACTAGAGTTAGTAGGGGAGAAGAGAAGTATTTGGAGAGTGTTACAGCGTAGGAGAGACAGATTAGTAGGGCATATCCTGAGGCATGGGGGGATTATGCAATTGATCATAGAAGGTAGAGTGGAGGGAAAGAGAGGGGTAGGTAGGCCTAGATTGGAGTATGTGAGTCAGATAGTTGAAGACGTTGAGATGAATAGCTATAGGGAGTTGAAGGGATTAGCTCAGGATAGATCGGCATGGCGTGCTGTTTCCAACCAATCTTTAGGATTGCGGACTCTTTAACTAACTAATTGTAAATTCGTATCGAATCATTTCTTTATTATTTTGAAACAATGATTAGTATAATTACTAATTAATTGTAGAAAGTCCGTAATATAAGGTAATTTATGTGGTTAAATAATACTTCCTTATAATGTTGAATAATTGATTTATATTATCGACATGTTTCGTTAAATTAATTTGATATAATCAGGAGAAAGTAAACTTAAGAAAATAACAAATTTTGCATAATAGAATAAGTCAATCACAGTATTTCTTTTTGTTATATGGTTAATATCAAAATAAATATATATATCACAGTTCTTAGAATCTTAGGTATGAAATTTAAAAGTTTGTAAATATAATAATTGTTTTTTTGTAAAATATTAAGGACAAGAACGTGAAAAAATGTGTCAATAAAATAAATATTATATTAATTGATATTATATTTAACCACACATTACTAATGTCTATTCTTGATAAAATAACATCATTTTCAATGCATAAATATGAAAGTAAGATACTAAAATAGCATTCATTCTGTAAATATAAAATAATGTTCTGAATAAATATTAATATTCATTTCGCTTTAAATCCAAGAACCATTAAGGGAATGGAGCACCTTTATATGCCATAAGAAAAACATTGTAATTTATTCTGCAAATACCTCCTTCATTTTTGGATCGATTTTGTTTCAAATTTCTTGTGGTAACAGTTTATAGATGTTAAATTGCCCCTAAGTTCGCCGTTTTTACAGAAAAGTTTTAATTAGAACAAAATTTGCTGCTAAACATAGGCCATTTTTTTATTAAGATAAATTTATCGAAATTGAAAAAGAGCTTAGGGGCAATTCTATTTGTAATATGGTCCTAAATATAAAATTTTGTAAAAATCTATCCGGTATCTAAACGCAGAATAAATTAGACTATTAAGTATCCGGTAATGTAATACTATTTCGAGGTAACTAAAAATTTCTTTGGTATTCCATAAATGTAGTGATGTTATCTGTTTCTAACATTCTTCAACAATTATCGTCAATCTCAAATTTATCAATCAATTCTGAATTAATAAATAATGATGCAAGTTGGTTAAAATTTTAGAAATAATCTAATGAATTGGGGTAGACCAAAATGGTAAAAATGGTAAACATTCCTGTGGAATTGTAGTAATAAGTAATTTACGATCTTATGGTGTCAATTTGCACTATTTTTATTTCTTTTCGTTTTTTTTTTTATTAACATAAATTCACGTTATCTTTTAAAATATTTGTTTAATAAAAAATGAATGGGATTACAATATATAGGGTTATCAATTTGATAGATTCATCTAAGAAATTTCATTTTATGCATGAATATAGCGTTCAATAACATGCCTAGACAGTAATTAAAAAACTAAATGTATATTTCTTCAAATACAGTAAATGGTCAATACTCAACACTTGCCTGTAAAAATAAACTTTTGAACATTAACTTTTCCTTTTATTTGAAATTATTAAATTCATGTTTTTTTCAATGATTGATTTTGTAGGGCAATATTTATTAAAATGCTACGTTACTATAATATGCTTAAATAAATTACATATAGTTTCAATAAGATACCCTGTATGGTATTCTATCTACACAAAAATTGCTGAAAAATCTCGTTAAAACATCACATGCTCTACAATATTTCCCGCAATTTTCTTAGTATATTACTATCATATTACATCTATAGACTTTATAAAATGCTCATCTTCGTTCCTTTGACTGGTTCGTTCCGAGAGCAAATATAAAGCTCGCATAGTTGATTTTTCCGAAGATATATGATCTGTTGTCCAAGCAACTCTATCCACGGGCCCCACAATGTTGAATTCTTCATGCGCGACTGATCATGGTACCGTCTATGCATGCACGTAAAAGAACCGAAATATCAGGGAAATAACCCTCAATAAAGTAATCTTTTCGCAAACAAATTACAATGACACACAGCACAGTGAACAAATTCGGCTTTGATCTGGATGGTGGGCCCTCGTATCTTGAAAATATATGTTATGGTTAGAACTAGAAATTAATTAAACCTGGCTTTATCTCATCGTCTTGTTAGTATATATAAAAAAAAACTCCCGAGACAAATCGTTCCTAATTAGAAATGGTTTCAAATGACCATCCCATGTACTCGACATCTACATATTTCTGCAAAACACAAGATGAATAGAAACTTAAACAATATTTCGATGTTAGGATAAATTTCTTAAGTTGAAAGTATTGATATGAGCTATTAGTTACTCCTGTCCAATATTAACAAACATTCATTAATCAATTAATTTTTTTTTATATGTAAAAAGTCAGTTATTTTTATATGTATATAACCCCTTTATATATAAATAGCTATTCTTTCCATATTCCACTTTCTTGTGAAGTCTAGATACCTATTTAGATATTCTGAGATCAAATCCTTATAGAAATTGTTCCATTTATTTATTTCAGAGCGTCAAAATTAATTTAAATTATTATTTATTAAGGATATTTTTAACTGCAATTTCCTAAATTTCAATGAGTTATAGTATCTTAAATATTCATCTCCTTTCAAAGCCACTTGCAAATTACTGGAATCAAATTATATATTCTGTTATTCTATTCCATTCCGCCCCCCCCCCTTCCCTTCCCTTCCATTCCATTCCATTCCATTCCATTCCATTCCATTCCATTCCATTCCATTCCATTCCATTCCATTCCATTCCATTCCATTCCATTCCATTCCATTCCATTCCATTCCATTCCATTCCATTCCATTCCATTCCATTCCATTCTATTCTATTCTATTCTATTCTATTCGAAATGTGAAAAACCTGCTAAACAAATTTAATCGGGGCACAATTATTATAAACTGCAAATGTGCTTCTTTGCCAAATTTGATGGAAGAAAACGTAAGACTAATTGTTAAACGTGCTGCAACACTTAAAAAATGAATGGTTTATATAGGCTACTTAATCATCTTTCCTTATTTTAGAAATATTAAATTAAAAGCAGTGAAAGTATAATATATTTTGAAATTTTGATTTAATCCTTGTGAAAATCGTCAATTTCATTTTATTTTATTCAAGTATTGTACATTCAGTTTTGGTTATCCAGCTTCCACAAATTTAAAATATAAAATTAACGGAAGAAAATTCATTTAGTACTATGATGTGTAGGGTGGTTAAAATAATATTGGATTCTTTTTGCTTTATCTAAAGCGATTGAAAATATATTCGCGGGTTAAATCTACGTTTACCTAATTATCAGATTGAACTTGCATACAATATTTTCTATATGAATGGTTTCGAATCTATAGGATGTGTCCCT
Organism: Leptodirus hochenwartii; assembly: GCA_947310635.1. Classification (NCBI taxonomy): domain Eukaryota; kingdom Metazoa; phylum Arthropoda; class Insecta; order Coleoptera; family Leiodidae; genus Leptodirus; species Leptodirus hochenwartii. The sequence continues at coordinate 39,265,624 of OX371177.1, forward strand.
TTTATATGTAGAATGTAGAAAACATGATGTCAATATGTGGTATTGTATCGAATTATAATACACACTTTGATTTTATTTATAATAGGAATGATATTAAAACGGTGCTTACCATTCAATGATTTTTCAATAATAATATACGTACATATTGATATTTTCTGTATGTAGAAATGTATTTTTCGATTTAAATTCAGATTTAAATATTTAAAAATCGTTTTAGTATTCTGAACAATTTTACAGCTATATGTATAGAGAAATCCTTTAATGGAATAAATTTTAAACAGAATTAAAATATGTAACTATTAACAGTAACTCCAACTTAAAAACAAAAAACCTCTTCGATGTGATTTCGATATAGGACTCTTATACAGAGTAAGAATAATATATCTTATGAATATATAACACTCTAATCTAACTTTATTGTAATATTTTTACGAGCATTTATTTTGGACTTCATTCTCAAATTGTACAAAATTATGAATTTTAAATTAGATCGCGTGTACTCATAAGCTCACCCCATATATATTCCTATCTCCGCACGGATGTTATTTTTGATCCTGCTCCAGTGTCCGGCAGTCAGCAGTCGAACACATAGCGGGAGTCCTTTGACAGGAACAGTCAAGACCAGCAGGTGTTCTGCAGTGCTGTTGCCGTGACAGCCACCCATCTCTTCGTACATGCTCCACGTGCTTTCTCCCTACTTGGCCTAGAATAGATATGATGCCATATTCCTGCCTTTTGTAAATCCTTCTCTTACACACACGTGACAGTGATATATCAATTATGATATAATGATAGATAGGATACAGGCATCATTGGTCTCAGATTCTGTTTATTATGAAAAATCTAACATCCGGATCAAAGAGATATATGTCTATAGGAAAAGTATACCTCACAAATACAATGAGACTAACACACAAGATTTATTCGAATTGATATTAGATAAAAGCAGTTTCTAATTAGATATCTTATTTTTTTATTATATTATATTAACCATATTGTATCTTATCCAGTTGTCCTGGAGTATATACCTTCTTTGCACTTTTTCGATAATTTTTCTGAAAATCGACGAAAGAATTAAAATTTTCGACAGGTATACCTTCTTTGCACTTTTTCGATAATTTTGATCAAAATCGACGAAAGAATTAAAATTTTCGATCGGTATATACCTTCTTTGCACTTTTTCGACAATTTTGATCAAAATCGACGAAGGAATTAAATTTTTCGACATCTTGTGCTACTGAAGATGGGGGCATAGCCCTTGAAATGGGTGATATTTTATAGTATTATTTAGCACCGTCGTGATAATTTTTACAATACAACATTACTATTCATGCGAAATTAGTAAATAATTAGACCATGTTATCTGGAAATACTTTTTGTATTGTAATTATTTAATTGTCTAATGCTCGAACATTTTAATCTAGTTGAATTGTTATTTTTTATATTTACTTATTCATTCATCTTTCCATATTTTAGAAATATTAAATTAAAAGACGTGCAAGTATAATATATTTGAAAATATTGATCTAATGTTTGTGAAAATCGTTTCGTCAATTTTATTTTATTTATAAATCTTTTCATTGTTTGAGAAGGTGTTTTGCGTATGTATAAATCTTATAATTTAAGATATGTATAACAAATTCGATACGTCATGTCTTAAATATTTTTTAATATTGTATAATAACATATTTTAATCACTATTTGACCCTAAAAAAGAGATAATAACAAAGGTATATTAGCCCAATTAATTAAAAATAATCTTAATTACTCCCAAAATCCCAAATAAACTAATAATTCAGACTTACCTTCCCGTAAACAATTATACATTAATCTAAACAAAACTACAAACATAACCCCTACCAAATAACCCAATTAATAAAAAATAATCTTAAATTAATTCCAAAATCCTAAATTAATTAATAATTCAAATTTACCTTCCCGTAAACCATTATACATCAATCTAAACAAGATCTTATTACATAATCTCCTACCAAATAACTTAAATTAATTCCAAAATCCCAAATAAACTATAATTTAAATTTACCCTCCCGTAAACCATTAAACCATAATATAAAAAAAATTCGAACTAATGGTCCCTCCAACCAAATAATAAAATTAATTAGAAATAACACTAAATTAATTCCAAAGTTCTAAATAAACTAATAAATAAGATTCACCTTCTCTTTAATTAAAATCTTAACCTAAACAAACCTTAAACAAATAACAATTCCATCCTAATTAAAAACAAAATTAATAATTACAAAATTCTAAACTATACCCCGTAATTAAAATATTTAGTACTAATAAAATCAAACCTAATTAAAATTTATTTTTTTTAGTAACCCTTTCCTGAAAATAAACTGCCCAATTAAAATTAAAATTAATTATTACAAAATTTTAAATGTTACAAAAGAAAATGTATCAACTATTGTAGCTTTAATTGAGAACCCTAATTGCTTTCAATTTACGATTTTTTTTTTTATTATTCGTTAGTATTATATAACTTATATATAATATATAATATATATTATATATAATATATTATATATTAGTTAGGAGGAAAGATCAAGTAGATACGTGGTCAGGAGAATATAGATTAATAACCACAGCATCAGATAATGGGCATACCGGTGTAGGTTTTATAATTAATAGAAAGTTGGGATGTAGAATAAAGAGTTATTGCCAAGTTAGTGATAGAATTATAACTATTAGATTAGACACGAAGCCAACGGACACAGTTATAGTGCAAGTATATATGCCAACTTCAAGTCACGATGATGAGGAGGTAGAATCCATTTATGAGGAGATTGAATCTAGGTTAGCAAACGTTAAAGGACAGGATAATCTAATTGTAATCGGAGATTGGAATGCCGTAGTAGGTAAGGGAAAGGAAGTTTCAATAGTAGGAGAATATGGAATAGGAACACGTAATGATAGAGGGGATAGATTGGTAGAGTTTTGTATTAGGAATAAGCTAGTGGTAGCAAACACGCTTTTTCAGAATCACAAGCGCAGGATATATACGTGGAAAATGCCAGGAGATATAGGGAGGTATCAGATAGATTACATACTGGTTAAAGAGAGGTTTAGGAACCAGATTAAGAATTGTAAGAGTTACCCTGGAGCAGATATTGATAGTGACCATAATTTAATAGTCCTGGACTCAGAGGTCAAATTCAAGAAATTACAGAAGTCTAAACAGGTCAGAGTAGATGTCGATAGGTTAAAATTAGCTGATGTATGTGAAAAGTACAAGCAGAAAGTAGAAATCATGGCTAATGGAACATCTAGGAGCGACATAGATTGCGAATGGAGGGAAATCAGAAATGGGTTAACTACAGCAGCAAATGAAGTATTAGGCACAAAGAAAAGGGCAGGTAGGAGGGAATGGATCACGGAAGAAATAGTTGAAATGATAGAAGCAAGAAGGAAAATTAAAATAGGAAACACAGAAGCAGGACAGAAAAAATATAAGGAACTAAGGAACTTAATTAATAGGAAATGCAAGCTAGCGAAAGAAGAGTGGATAAAAGGAAATTGTGAGGATATTGAGGAGGATATGAGAAGAGGTAAAGTAGATTTGGGCTACAGGAAAATTAAGTCACATTTTTCTAAAGTAAAACCAAAGGGTAACATAATATGTGATAAGCAGGGTAAGGAACTCACGGAAAATAAGGAAAAAGCTAGAAGATGGAAGGAGTATCTTGAAGATTTATATAAAGGTAGGCAGGACATGGAGGAGCTAGAAAGTGTGGAACAGATAGATGAGGATGACTTAGGTCCTAGCATACTTAGGTCAGAGTTTCATAGAGCATTAAATGATTTACGGAATAACAAAGCAGAGGGGATTGATATGATACCAGCCGAATTAATAAAACACGCAGGGGAAAAAATGCAGGAGCGATTATACAGGTTAGTTTGTAAAATATATGAGAAGGGAGAAGTACCACAGGATTTTCAGCGTAGTAGAATAGTAACAATGCCGAAGAAAATAGGAGCTAATTTGTGTGAGAACTATAGGACCATTAGCCTACTATCACATGCATCGAAGATATTGTTAAAGATTATTTATAGGAGATTAGAAAATAAAGTAGAGGAAAGGCTAGGAGAAGATCAGTTTGGTTTTAGGAAAAACAGAGGGACGAGAGAGGCGATTCTAGCACTAAGAACGGTAGTAGAAAAAAGAAAGAGGGTAGGAAAGGTAACTTGCATAGCTTTTGTAGATTTAGAAAAGGCATTTGATAATGTAGATTGGGACATAATGTTTAGAATTTTAAAAGAAACGGGTATAGATTATAAGGATAAGAGAATAATTTTTAATTTATATAAACACCAAACTGCCTTAGTTAAAATTGAGGGGGAAGAAGAGGTAGCAAAAATAGGGAAGGGAGTTCGGCAGGGATGTACACTCTCACCGTTATTATTTAATCTATATATAGAAGATGCAATAAACAAAGTAAAAGAAGAGTATAGTGTAGGTGTGAATGTACAGGGAGAGAAAATATATATGTTGAGATTCGCCGACGATATAGCTATATTGGAAGAAAGCGAAAAGAAATTAGAAAGGGTATTGAATGGTATGCAGGCAGTATTGACTAGGGATTTTAACATGAAAATAAATATAGGTAAAACTAAAGTGATGAGGTGTGACAAAAAGGAATGCAGTAGAAAAATGAGGATCACAATAGGAGATAATAGAATCGAAGAAGTGTCAGATTTTTGTTATTTAGGCAGTAGAATCACAAAAGATAATCGAAGCAAGGTAGATATAAAGTGTAGGATAGCACAGGGTAGGAAGGCATTCGTAGAAAAAGAACAGATTTTAAGATCAAATATTGACTTGGGTATTAGAAAAAGATTACTGAAGGTATATGTTTGGAGTGTAGCACTGTACGGGTGTGAGGCGTGGACTATAGGAAAGGAAGAGAAGCGTAGATTAGAAGCACTTGAAATGTGGTGTTATAGGAGGATGATGAGGATTGGTTGGGAAGATAAAGTAACAAATGAAGCTGTACTAGAGTTAGTAGGGGAGAAGAGAAGTATCTGGAGAGTGTTACAGCGTAGGAGAGACAGATTAGTAGGGCATATTCTTAGGCATGGGGGGATTATGCAATTGATCATAGAAGGTAGAGTGGAGGGAAAGAGAGGGGTAGGTAGGCCTAGATTGGAGTATGTGAGTCAGATAGTTGAAGACGTTGAGATGAATAGCTATAGGGAGATGAAGGGATTAGCTCAGGATAGATCGGCATGGCGTGCTGTTTCCAACCAATCTTTAGGATTGCGGACTCTTTAACTAACTATTATATAACTATATTTTTTATATCTATATTTATATTTTATCTATATTTTTCATATGTCTTTATTTTAGTTTCTCAATATAATATATATTCGTGCATACTTGACTTTAGCTACGGTATATAAATTTTTACATATGCCATCATACTAAAAATATATCGTTTCTATAAAAATGTCTTTTACAAATCACTGGAGCAGGTGTTTGCCTTCTACAGTTATGTTTATATATAAATATAAAATAAAGATATTTTTAGACCATACTTTTCACATACTTAGTATGATTGGATTGGAGTGTAATAACAGGCATGGTGACATTCAAAATATATCGTCATATATACCAAGCGTTTTACAAGCCATAAATTGAAAAATAACATACATACAGCAAACACGCACTAAAACGCCGACAAAGCTTTAAAGAGGGAGACACTATGTAAGATACATTGGTTTTCTTGACACAAAACAGCAGGAAATGCTAAGATTTATACACGATTTATTAAATATCTGCATCTGGTACAAACACCATTCATATTTGTCTCTATTATATCATATGAGCATGTTTATAATTTTACAGAATTTGTTATATGCTTTAAAATTGAGTACTAATATTTATAGGCACCACCGCCACATCATTTCATTCCTCTTCGATGTGACACTAGCTTAGAATTAATAGTATGTGTATTAAATCCATTCCAAATGACTTCCTGCTATCTTATTTGAGATTCCTAACTGTTGCCGTGATCTAATACGAAGCAGAGCGGGCAGGATGTCTTATCGCGTGCAGCACAAACCGGTCGTCCTGACAGGATAAGTATTATTACCTACACCGGGCGAAGAGAAAGTATTTTACGCTCCTCTGTCCGTGTAGGTGGCGTATTCGTCCTCCATACAATAGCTTTATGATGGAAAACGTTCGGTTTCTAGTTTATGGCCACGTTTTATATCATACGATTCCATCGACTTCTACAAAATTAAAAAGATTCGTGTTTTAACACAAATAATTTGAGCGAGCTAATTTTTATTAAATCTTCTTAGCATCTCCTGTTATGTTAAAAATAAAATATTGGCTCGATTTAAAAACGTATTTTTTGCGTTTATGTCTGTCTGTCCGTTTGAGTGTATGACTGTATAAGCTCTGGCTTCTTTAAAACTGAACCTCTTCGTTTAAGACGATGGAAGATTGATTTAATTTTGAGCAGCAGAAAGTGTTAAATGGATTTTTCAATACTTTCAGTATCACAATAACAAGGAAAATAATTTCTTTTAACAAAAGGCTTTCTTTATATATTGCAATTATCGACTCCGAGGATAATAATTAATTAAACAACAACCGAAATAAAATAAATGTATTTTCTGAATTTCCAGTCCACATTACTACAATAGAGGTATCAAAGTAGCTTGTTATCTTCGATCAGATTTGACTTATATTGGATTAAAGTAATGTTGTCAAAGCCAGTTTCGGAATTAACATAAATCCATCATCAAGTAAAATATTTCTACAAGTTATAGCAGTATTTATAAACATGAAAATGCAGTTGTAATGTATATACTTGCTTGTCTACAATGTTGTACAATATAGTTCCGTCATACTGTATATCAATAATTTAATTAGAAACATGTTTTTTTTTTTTATTTTGCAATTATACAGTGTGATGTACAGCTATTTTTTTTTTAATTGGCGGAGAATTTTGATAGTCGTCTGCGCATAGGGTTGTGCATTATCGGGGTTATATAGTACCAGTGGTGCCAGACCATTTTTTAATTTCCGACCAATTTACCCAATATATTTATATTTTGAACAAAATGGGCAAATATAGACCATAATTATTAAAGGATTTAGATAACAAATTTCAGGTTGAAGCAGTCTACACTGATTTCAGGAAATGTTTTGATAGGATAGATCATGGAATATTATCAGACAAATTGTACTTATCGGGAATTCATGGTAATTTGTATATAGCTGTCGAAATTTTAAAATTATTTACAAAGAAGGTATATACCTGTCGATTTTTATCAAAATTATCGAAAAAGTACAGAGGTATATACCTGTCGAAATTTTTAATTCTTTTGTCGATTAGCATCAAAATTATCGAAAAAGTACAAAGGTATATTCCTGTCGATTTTCATCAAAATTATCGAAAAATTATCGAAAAAAAGCAAAGGTATATATACCTGTCGATTTTCATCAAAATTATCGAAAAATTATCGAAAAAAAGCAAAGGTATATACCTGTCGAATTTCATCAAAATTATCGAAAAATATCGAAAAAAAAGCAAAGGTATATACCTGCCCTTTTTCATCAAAATTATCGAAAAATTTCGAAAAAAAGCAAAGGTATATACCTGTCGAATTTCATCAAAATTATCGAAAAATTTTCGAAAAAAAGCAAAGGTATATTCCTGTCGATTTTCATCAAAATTATCGAAAAATTATCGAAAAAAAGCAAAGGTATATACCTGTCGAATTTCATCAAAATTATAGAAAAATTATCGAAAAAAAGCAAAGGTATATATACCTGTCGTTTTTCATCAAAATTATAGAAAAATTATCGAAAAAAAGCAAAGGTATATATACCTGTCGATTTTCATCAAAATTATCGAAAAATTATCGAAAAAGGGCAGAGGTGTATACCTGTCGATTTTCATCAAAATTTTCATTTCCCATTAGAAAATGTCCCATTCAATCATTTTTTCACGTTTAATAAAAATTTATAATCTTAGCATGGACAGTCCATATAAAAATGTTTCTAAATGCTGATATTGAATTTGAACACGCAATTAACATCGCGTATTAATTTACAGTTGCTGATCGTGTTGGTATCGCCATCTACATATTTTAATATTAGATATGTGTGCGACAACGACGATATACACACACACAGATTACACACTATTTATTCTCGACGAACGCGGCGAGGAATTCAAGTCTAACTACATGGTTACGTGAATGCAATCCCATCTTTGCACATGCTATTTTATATGGGCAGTTTCAATGGCACCTTGAACGGTAAGTTGAAGCGAGGAATATAAACTCGAAAAAGTTCATTGCGTTGGTTGAAGCGAGACTTTCGCCGTTTTCTGAGAAAGTTCTCGCTCTAGTGGAGCATTCGTTATCAAGAAACGCGTGTTTATTATCAGAATTTTATCTATACACTAGTACACCTACTGCCAAGAATATGGCAAATCAAACATAAATGTATAGTTTAAAAACTGAAAAAAAGAAAATACAATTATTGACCGATTGTTTGAGGACGCTATTGTGTATTTATTTTGTAATACATAAATCCAACATAATTTGCTATAAAATATTTGACAAAAATCCAAATAAAATATTAAAAAAATTTAAATATAAGAAATGTATATAAAAAATAATTATATATATATATATAGCATCGCCAGTTCTCGCCTAGAATAATTTTAAGTCAGACACTTTACGCTACAATTATTGACTATTTTTTTGACTCGAGTTTACATGGTCGCTAAGCCTTTGATTATAATATACAAGTCTATATGAATGTAGAGGAAAATTAGTCATTCTTATTTTTCAATTTCCGACCAATTTAGCAAATATACTTAAATTTTGAACAAAATGGGCAAAAATAGACATAATCACTTTAATATAACACCAAAATCATTGAAATCTGTCGAGCCGTTCCGCAGAATTTTTTTTATACGGTAAATGGTAAAGTGTACCTTTCATACCATGTGTGTGCTTATGTGCATGTAAATTGCATATGCTCTCGTCCTTACGTGTTTATTATAAAAATTTGAAATTTACTTACATAAATAGGTAGATACATTTTCTCACATAAATTGTTAGATACAGAACCGGCAGCAGTCTAAGGGAATGGCTAAAAGACTTCACCTGCCATTCTTAGAAAAAGAAAACGTAACTTTTACATGGCCAACTAAAGAGTACTTGATCTTTCCTTATGGATAAAACATCACTGCTCTTCATATTTTCTACACTAGTACAGCTCATTTTTTTTTAATTGGTGGAGAATTTTGGTAGTCGTCTACGCATATATCGGGGTTATACAGTACCAGTGGTGCCAGACAACCGAAAATACTCTAGATCTAAGAATTTAAATTTGTCACTATTTTATAGCTATCGTAGAAATTAATTATGACGTAAATATGATACTATAATAAGTATTTATCAACATTTCTTATATTCTAGTATAACTTTTCTGCATTTTGTATTAATTTCATTCTAATTGCATGAAATGGTTATAACTGTGCGTGGTGATTTGTCAACATTGCATTTCTTAGGACGCACACCTTCTGCACTAGACACACCTACTTATTCTTTGGAGAAGACAGAAGCGTAGCGTAGCTATGTACTGTATTGGTCAATGCCGCTTTTGATTTATGATGCGTATACATCTGTCATTCTCCGCCATTTTAAAAAAAACGAGCTGTATGTGCGTATGGCAAGAATAAGTTCAAAGTTCGCGGGAAATACAAATTATCAGTTTCGTTCAATAGAATAAAAGTTGGGATAAAAATTACGAGTTCCTCCGCGACATTTTGTTCCTTATGGAAGATTATGGAGCATTTTTCAATTGCTGTTTGAGCTGAAATTGTGTTTAGAACAGGCCAAGTGATTCTTGAATGCAGACTTTTTGTCATAGTTGTTTGCCATGTTCTTTTGAAGTTAGATTGTAAATAAATGTAATATATTATAAACTAAAAATTACTCTTCGTAGCCTTTCTAGTTTTAATCGTTGCAGTCTAGTTTGTAAAAACAGTTTTGATGCTATTTTTGGCTTCATACGTACGTTGGAAGTTATATTTTCCTAGTTTTTTTTGTATATGTCAATCAAATTTTAAATAACTGATATATTGAATATGGTCACGTTTAATTACATCTCTTTACTCGATCTATCATTCTACTTGTAGAAATGATGTCTTATCCCATACGGTTTAATTCTATAACAGATTGTATCATTTTAATTAAAAATAAATAAAAACTGTTCGCTGATCTATCAAAATTTCTTCAAAAATGCAGAATATCTATAAATCCGTATTACTAAAATTTGTATATTAATTAATAAAATGCATGGGCTTATGAAATATATTAGTCAAGCGTATCTTCAAGTAGTAGAAAAAAGAAAGAGGGTAGGAAAGGTAACTTGCATAGCTTTTGTAGATTTAGAAAAGGCATTTGATAATGTAGATTGGGACATAATGTTTAGAATTTTAAAAGAAACGGGTATAGATTATAAGGATAGGAGAATAATTTTTAATTTATATAAACACCAAATTGCCTTAGTTAGAATTGAGGGGGAAGAAGAGGTAGCAAAAATAGGGAAGGGAGTTCGGCAGGGATGTACACTTTCACCGTTATTATTTAATCTATATATAGAAGATGCAATAAACAAAGTAAAAGAAGAGTATAGTGTAGGTGTGAATGTACAGGGAGAGAAAATATATATGTTAAGATTCGCCGACGATATAGCTATATTGGAAGAAAGCGAAAAGAATTTAGAAAGGGTATTGAATGGTATGCAGGCAGTATTGACTAGGGATTTTAACATGAAAATAAATATAGGCTAAAGTGATAAGGTGTGACAAAAAGGAATGCAGTAGAAAAATGAGGATCACAATAGGAGATAATAGAATCGAAGAAGTGTCAGATTTTTGTTATTTAGGCAGTAGAATCACAAAAGATAATCGAAGCAAGGTAGATATAAAGTGTAGGATAGCACAGGGTAGGAAGGCATTCGTAGAAAAAGAACAGATTTTAAGATCAAATATTGACTTGGGTATTAGAAAAAGATTACTGAAGGTATATGTTTGGAGTGTAGCACTGTACGGGTGTGAGGCGTGGACTATAGGAAAGGAAGAGAAGCGTAGATTAGAAGCACTTGAAATGTGGTGTTATAGGAGGATGATGAGGATTGGTTGGGAAGATAAAGTAACAAATGAAGCTGTACTAGAGTTAGTAGGGGAGAAGAGAAGTATCTGGAGAGTGTTACAGCGTAGGAGAGACAGATTAGTAGGGCATATTCTTAGGCATGGGGGGATTATGCAACTGATCATAGAAGGTAGAGTGGAGGGAAAGAGAGGGGTAGGTAGGCTTAAATTGGAGTATGTGAGTCAGATAGTTGAAGACGTTGAGATGAATAGCTATAGGGAGATGAAGGGATTAGCTCAGGATAGATCGGCATGGCGTGCTGTTTCCAACCAATCTTTAGGATTGCGGACTCTTTAACTAATCTTCAAGTTTCTAAAAAATGCTTATTTCATATACGTTTGTATTTATTTCTCAAGTTGCTAGCAATTGCAAAGTTTTGAAGATCTATTTAATTATACAACCGTAAATCGTAATTTTTGTACAGAACAATCTATAGCATTAGAACTCTGTGTCTATTGTTCTTTATCATAAACTAGCAAGTCCATAGTGTTAAGCAATAAGTCTTAAACAAACGGGATGTGATCTTGATACGCATCTGGGGATATATGTATATGGGGAGGAAAGCATGGATGTCTTAAAAGACCCGGGCAGGGCAGTGAAATACTCAAATCCCAGCACCTTTGTGCTGAACCGCTCCGCCGGTTTATAACCATCGAATAAGCTCCCAACTGTTTTATTTGTGCAAGTTTACTTCTTTATTTTATGTATAGATCGGGATCTTATTTCTTATTAAGCGTGCGCTTAATTATGGGATATTGCGTTTAGGTGTATGAAAGCGGTGAATATCGCAACGGCCTTATTTTACCTATTAAAGTGTAATCAAAGTATGCGATAATGTGTGTAGTGATTTTGAAGATTCTTGAATAAAATATAAAAACTTGTGTTAATATTTTTACACAATAACTGTAATAGTTTCCTATGAATTATAAAATTAAACTTAGTACAGGTGCTTGATGAAAGATTAACGAAAAAAGACTGTTCAATTAATTAATCGTCTTGCCAAATTATAGATCGAAAGCTTTTATCTTAATCAACAAATTTAAGTGTATCAATTTTTATGACCTTCTGTGTCAGGGACTTAATCGTATAGCTAGTACTCAACGGTTTGCAAGAAGTTTTATTCTGATACTTTATTTTCGTCCTTACATTTATCGTGTAATAAAATCAAACAAGTTTAGGTGTATCAGAAGAAAGACTAACAATCAGAATAAGTCTCTTTAGTCTGTTAATGCACTCTTTATATATCTCGCTCGCAGTCGCCAATAATATCATTCCTTGAAACGCTTCCTTGAAAATGAAATCATTTAAAATAGTTTATTCCACACTATGTAAAATCAGCGAATCTCACGAAAGAGGAGAGAGTGGTATTAATTAAGATATAGAGCAATTCATTGACGTGAAGCGTGGAAATACACTTGCTAAGAGAGATGTGAAATAATCTTCACGAATCTCACTTTACTATTAAACAAGCTGCAAACGTTTTAAAATATGGCCACATTCTTATCTATATAAAGACACTATTCGTATAGTTTTTATAATGTAATGTTATATTCAAATCCGTATATGAAGATCTAATATTCATCATCTTTATGTCCTCTGTTCTTCGTACGCATACCGAAGGGTTAGCGGATGCTTTGTCCTCTCAACTGGTAATAATAGTTTGAGATCCTCACGGAACATTCTATTGTAAATATCAGTTCAGATTATATCGTTGTTGATAACTGCCTCCTATGTAGAGATCCCACAACCCGACATTCTAATTTGCTATTATAATGACCTAAATTAATTTCGATTAATAAAAGAAAATTGCGAAATTAATGTTCTTTCATCCAAGTAAAATGGCGAATGTTAGCCTTAAAAAACCCAATTACATTTCAAATATTTGTTAGGTAATTTCAACATGGATTGCACACATAGAAGATTAGTTAGATAACAATGATAATAATATGTAATAGGGAATAGGTGCGGTTTCTGGGCTTTGAAGCATTTATTAAATTTTCTTGGTGGCTTCTTGGGTGTTCCATGTCTGTAAGGTTAAACACGAGTTTGATCTTTTGTAATGTAATTAATTAATATGTGATGTAATGTATGCGATACCACAGAATGTAGACAATTTCATAAGTCAAATCCTCACTTTGTTTTAAAATCAACTTCATCTCTCATGACGATATTCCTTCAAGATAATGAACGATTTAATAATGCCAATACTATTCTTAGTTATAATAAAATATTGAACTCACCATCTACCATTTTAGTTTCATTTAAAATATTTCTATTGCAATCATGTCTATTGTGATATAAAGACTGTTGTTTTATCTTGAAACGGTTCTTTAAAAAATATATTTTAAAATTCTACCAACACTCAATTTTATTAAATAATTAATTTGCGAGTTGCCCATCACAAATAGCCTCCTACTGAAGTGATCCATCTAATAGAAATAATTTGTGAATATGTAAGGAAACTACGGCTATATTCTTCAAGTACAATTTATTAAACTTTACACTCATTTTTAAGGATGTGGCGTTATTTTAATTAAAACAAAGGCGTGCCACGTCCATACAATAAATACTTGCCGCTATAATACAAAAAAACAATTTATATTTTCAGGGAAAATAATATACGGGTTTTCTTTGGAATATTTTTTGATACTTTATTTGTATAATTAAATACAATGTCTAGACATCGCGCAAAGTGCGAGGTATAAGATGGGTCCTTATACAAAAATTTCACATTCATTGTTCATTGTTTGCCGGGTTTGAGAGGCGACATCTTCCTTCTTATACCAGCATAATGGACATGCGACCTAGGAAAAATGATATATGTATAGCCGCTAGCGCTCTTTTTATGTACATATTTATTTAACAAAAGTGAATATTATTTTTAGAAATCGTGTTCTAATTACTTTCCATTTAAAACGAGCTATGATGCATTTAGCTTGAATTTTGTATAACTTTGCCGCAAAAGTTGCCTACAACAATTCAAATAATCCATTGGTATAATTTAATTGAAAAATAAATAGTGTAATAAAATAACATATTGACAATTTTACAGCATTAATACATCATACTTGCACTTATATTTTATTTTGGTCGTACCAATAATATAAAATGAAACCTCCAAAAGCATTAAAGAACTGTCTTTGATTACTGTTTCTAGAGAACACGTTAGTTTTTAAAAATAAATTAGATATTTAATTTTTAAAACTGCGAGATAAAGTTCTTTTAAATGTAAAATAAAATTGTATGTACATACACGTGATAAAATTTTATTTACAACTTTTATTCGAAAGTACTCTTGTGTAATAAAAAATTCAGGAGACGTACTCACTATGATTAGTTTTTAATTTCACCTCTCACAGATATTTATCAATAAATGGTTTATTGTGATTTTTTGGAAGTGAATATAATTGTGATTATTTGGAGCAATCGCACTTCTGCTTTATGGGATTTAAAACATCGTTTCGGCATCCATAATTCATCGTCAGGGATGATTACTGACAGCCAGAATTGCTCTCAATGAGCAAAAGCATTTAGTGAATTGAAAAATGGGAACCCCTCGTTTTTAATCAATTGTATATCTAACAACAGATATAGCCTGAATTCAAAATTATTATGTTTTTGTGTGGAACGATTTGACGAGCTCCAATTTTTATTTTATTAGCAAGAATGAAAACTGTATTATTATTCCATGATCTTTTTTAGCTTTTCTAACAATCCAATTTATTTTAATGTGTCTTCCGCAACTTATATTTGAATTTAAATTAGTCGTTGTCGGTCACATATTTTTATGTGGACCTCTTATTATACGTTAAATTATTTTTGAACTAAATTTAAATTTCGGTCACATTTTAAAGATCGTAAATTCGAGGTTTATGATCAGCTATACGCCTGAAGTGATTCTGACACTAGTAATAAGGAACATATGTAAATGCGCACATAAACTTCGTTCTATTTTTTAGTGGATCACATATGAAATTTGATATAATTCGACCAACATGTAATACAAATCGTGGTGCTGTTTTAATGGCTGGAACTAAACGCTTTTGTTCCATATTAGATCATCAGACCACAAAGAAACGTTTGCATGAAACAAATGTGAAATTTAGTACGAATGCTCATTGGAGTGCTGTAGAAAATGTGTTACATTTTTGATAGTGTTCTTTTTCCACATGGCAAATGCCTTTTTCCACCGAATTCACATTGTACATCATTCACTTAGCAACTGTGAGTGGTCCTTTACAAGGATATAAAGGACTAGAGGATTTCCTAAGGGACATATGTAGCAACCTACATCCCCATATATCATGTCTACCCTATTCAGAAGAACCAGAGCAATAATTTGGCTATTTTCCATGTTTACATACAAACTAGAATCATTTTACGGTTACATATTCACAAAACAAATGTGTTAAATATCTAGATTTGTACATAATATTCACAATAAAATTAGTAAATTGATTTCAATGCTTTGATTAGGGAAAATCTAATTTATCCCGCATATTTTCTATATTACCAAACTGCCGATATAAATTAATTTCAACGAACATGTCAAATCCGATAGCATTGTTTTTAATTCATCAGAAAAAAATAAACCTTGTCAAATTTATGGTGACATCCTTGACATGCTTGTAAAATATTTACTTATATGTTTATCTAGTAGTCTATATTTTAACAAGTCGAAAATATGCAGCGAAGAAATTGATCTACACGCTTTATTAACTTTGTTATGTCGATTGTATATTGTAAAACAATATCTCTTGTATTGCATTGTATATAACAATACAAGTTCCTTCTAGGATACAGAGTAAAAATCGTCGCAAAATTTAAAGGTATTGACAATAGCGATGTGTAGTTCACTTGCGAACCGTTCACTCTGAACGTATTGATGTACTTCTACTAGGTCCTGAACCCGTCGTGTACTAAACGATGCAGTATAGTATACATTACATATACAGTACTAATATTTATTTAGTGATAAAGTGTATTGGCGAACGGAACGAAATAGAAAACTCGATGCAATATTGCAACAGTAGCATTGCCGAGCTGAGTCACAATTTATATGTTGGTATCAGATTTCATTTGGAATAATATAATTAATATATTCGCAAGATTAAATATGTTCTTAAATATGTTATGCCATAGCAAATTTTTGCAATAATTCAAAAATAAACATCTAAATCTTATAGTTCTTCTATTTTATCCTTGAGTGCACTGCAATCACTTAATATCAAATCAAAGCTTTGAAGTTCGAACAGAGAAGATTCGGAATAGAAAATATAAATTATAACGCCAAACAAAACGATTCTATCTAGTTCATTTTATAGTAGTTTGTACATTTAATTTTCAAGTGTTAGTAAAGTATTAAACATTTTCATCAGTAACTACCAATAACTATTTTAGAACTTCATATAAATAATCATGAGTACCTAGAGAAGATTATATTTCTTTATATATATATGTTTTGTATAAATTATAAACACTGTTGTCTTTTCTTCCTCATTCTTAATTCAAAATAAGTATTGTAATATTTCAATTTATTTACTTGTTACCATTTAATATTTTTATATTGAGAAAGAACGAGATTATTTTCAGTATGTGCATGTATTGGTTCATATAGGTGGTGAACTAGTTCATGTTTAAAATATGTAGTAGTTCACGACCTATAGTTCGTGAACGGTACATTGAAGCGAACTGCGAACTAGGTCCTCAAAGTGACTTACAGTTTGCTATCGCTAATTGACAATATACTGTTGATAATAATAAAAAACGTTTGTGAAATTTATTAATATTCATTGTATAAAATATAAAATAATGTATTACAAATCAAATTACCACTGAACTAAAGAACTTCGCTATAATCTTTTTGTTTGTGTTGTTGAATCAAGTCTTCATTAAAGCATTATGTCGTGTTATCAGGTTACCGGAACAAAACGTTAATTAACGATTACAGTTGTTGAATAACGTCAATGATTATAATAATTATGTTCCTTACAGTGGCAGCTCGTGCCATTTCAATCTGGGGGTACATTTCTAAAAAAATAACGTAATAGTGAGAAATCTTACCTAAAATTGATGCAAACTGATTAAATTCAATCATTTCTTCAAAGTGAATTCCACTCTTCTATCTTTCATTGATATAAACTTTTCCAAAAAATTTTCGTTAAAATTGTAAATATCTCACACCACATTTTTATTAATACACATCATCGCCAACGCGTTTAAACGATCATTACCCATAGCATTTCGCAAAAAGTCTTGACTCTTTTAAGTGTTGAAAAACAACGCTCTGATTCAGCAGTGGTCATCGGGGTTGTTAAATAATTTTAAGTATTTTTATAGTTTCCGGGAAAGTTTCACTGAGATTATTTTGTAGCAATAATGAAAGAAAATTTGTGGCTCCAATTATTTGATAAAAATCCGGACGCGAGTAAATCACTTCTAATTATTTTTTAAATCTGGTTTTATTCAAAAATGGATATGCATGACACGCGTTTTCCAAAAGGTCCACTGAAAAATGTTTAGAAAATGTTTGTATCGATTTCGATTATTTCTATTAAATATATTCCTGGAGAAACACGCGGCAAAATCGTACATACGTACATATCGTAAATACACAGAACAAATGCTACTGTCTTATCTGACTATTCTATATCAATTTATACATATATACTAGACTACTCTGTTCTTTTAACTGTGGTTCTATAGCTGTTCGGCGCTAAAGTATCATGGTATCAATATTTTCAAACAATTATATATTCTTTGCTTTAAAGCACCGTGACATCACGTTGCTATGACTCATCCCAAGCCGCTGGAATGTGTGTTACATTATTCAATATATGTATAGCGACACGCGAACGATAGAAACAGATGCTATACTGCATACGGTCGCTCTCACTCTAGCGCTTCAAACAGATAGGATGAGATTTGACTGGTACTTGCTAGCTGCCATATCGTGTCGAGTCATGAGTGTTAGGTATGTTCGCGGCGCAAGCTTTATCTTTTAGTAAAAATAATGCCGAGATAAAATATCACAATACAATTATATATCTACAGTGATGCGCTCAATGTTCAGGAGGGGCGCGTGGCCTGCGGCCTACATAAGGAACCGCCCCTGGTTCCTTATGACTATTTCTTGCGGCTGGCCAGCTCAGCCCTTTTATAACCCACCAGCATCATTAGTTGTGTACTACAGGCATATATTTATTTAATTTATTTATTTGTTTATTTATTTCCGAAAACTAAAGTGATAGTATGACGTGTGACAATTAAACGCAATAAAAGAGAAACTAACTATATTCAAAAAGATAACAATGTGCTTGGAATGTTCAAACTAACTTAACAGCCCCGTACCAAGTACGTTGGTAACAGTGTACAGAAAACAAAACTATTGCAATGTATATGCAATATATATATATATATATATATATACGATTCGCCCTGTCAAAGCAACATCCAATTTTAAATAAATTAGAAAATTGGGATTGGATTTGAAATTGGCGCTGTAGTCGCTTTCGGTCGCGTATATGCACCTGTCTGTCCTTGCCGAGTTGATTGGAAATCGAAGAAAAAACAATCTCTAGAGATCTTGCACTATACCGAAGCAAAACCTATACAAGTTTAAGGACTATTCATGCAAATTCGCATGATAGTGATAAGGTTAGATGTAGATACGTAAGAAAGTTATGCTTTTATAGGAAGATTGGAAATACTTTTTCTTTTAGATCGTAAGGAAACATAAGTAATAAATTTTAGTAAATTATTAACTCGTATTATAAAATACACATACATTTTTATTTTGACTTTTTGATAAAGTAATATTTAGATGCACCTCTCTTCATTAAGGAAAATCAATTTTTAACTTCTGAAAATTGATCACCTTATAAATGTTTCTCACCTTTTTATATTGACAACTATTTCGTTTGTGATGAAAATTAAATTCTTTTTTTCAAAAGCATTCTTTAATCGACCTGCTCTAACGTTTCTAAAACTAAACGAAAATGTCATGGACTAAGTATTTTTTTAACTCATCGTTGTATAGAGTTATTTAAAAATTACTTAATAAATTAATAAAATATTCAACGTCAAAATCGTAGAAAAAACTAAATTATTCCGTCTATATTTTCTAGGTATGTGTATTTTGATTTATTCTAAGTATAAAATAAAATTAGAGTGGAAAATGTTTGTCCAGTGGATAAATTTAGAAATTAGTATATGTGGACAAGATAACACAAAAAATAAAAATAAAAATAATAAATAATCAGCTATTGACATGTTGGCTTGTTATACACCTTATATATTATTTACACAATTTTATTATGTTACTTTTTTTACACGCTATACTCATATTATTAATCAGTGATTAATATTTTGAAAATTTAAAAAAAATTAGACGAAACGTTGCCACATTAAGCGTTTTTTTGTGATATCTTGTCCACGACCCTATATTCCAATTTCTATAGAAAAAAAAACTATTATACAGGATATAGGAAAATGCCTGAACGCACAAGCGCAAGAATAAATTGCGGATTTTTTTATGTAACGTGCACAATTAATTCCTTCATAATTTTCGTTGTGTAAAACTGCTTTTTCATAATTTTTCTGACATATACGTTAAATAGATAGTAGCTAGATATTCTATTCAGCAATTTGAATTATACAGTAAAAATATTGATAAAACAGAGTAATTAAAAAGTATTTATTTATTAAATATACATTTATAAAGTTATAGTTAAAATATCCATATAAAGTTGCGAATAAACATTTAAACATTCCATATAAACATTTAAATCATATGGCTCTAGAATATTTGTTAAATCGTAACTTTATCTTTCGAAATCTAATTCTTTTATACCCTCTGGTTGTTACTTATAAATGATTAATTAGTTCATCTCTAATAAATATGTTTTATGATTTGGATATTCATTATCAATAATTTCATTTTATAATATTCCTGTTTTGCCAAAAATTTAAACTTAAATCTACATCTAAAATTAAACATTGTATAAAGTACATAAGCGGTCTATATTTTACGGCGGTAAAATTTATGCTTACAAGTTTTTAACGGTTTAAGATTTAATATAACATGCAAATTATTTTTTGCAATTTTTTAACACATTGTTAATTTGGCAAGCGTGGCCTTAAAGGCCTAAACTAAAATACCATACTTTCAAATCAACTCCATGTGTGCAAATATGGGGTTGGAACAATTTGAATACGCGCTAAAGATTTTTGTCATCGCATTATTTAATTACTTAATTTAACAATTAGTTCAATCTATTTTTGTTTTTTGTCAATATCAATAATATCTACGAATTTTGCGGACCCGTAAAAAGGGTGTATTAACATATCTTTAACATAAATTGATGTGGTGGTGTTTGTTTTTATTTGATCATCCAAAATAAAAACATTTAGTTTTATACCTTCTTGTAGTTGTAGAATCCGTTTTCAGGCATTGTAGATGAGTAGAAAAATGGAAGGGTAGCTTTATACTTTCTAAGGTATAAAGCTACCCTTCCATTTTTCTACTTATACCTCCTTATTATTTGTTATTATATAAATTAATTGATTATCCCTAACTTTCATTTCCATTCAATTAAGATGTGGGTATATATTATAGTATTTTTCATATTATTATTTTTCTAACCTTCTATTCTTTGTAAGGTAATAAATAAATCAAACAGATTTTTTTATTTAATTATTGATAAGTTACAGAAAATAAAAACAATTCATTAAATCAGTCAACTATTCGTAGACATCAGTGCTTACTTATTTTATACTACAGTCATATAATTCTTTAGTAACATAAGATTGAATAAAAAGTCAATTTAACCTTTTATCGTTTTCCATAGTACATAAAGCACACTAATTTGCCAAAATTTCGTTTATAAAGTATAAGAAACGGCCATAAACAGTGCGATATACCATAATAAAGCTACTTGTCGTATTAGATCGCGTGTATTTAACACATTTAAGTGCAAAGCTCTTCTTCCCAGCACGAAATATAATGTTCTTTATTGCCTGTTAAGGGAATTAGAAGTCCAAGTTTGATTTGCGTCGAGTTAATAAGACTTAAATAGTAAATATTCGTGCCAGAAACAAATAAAGTACATGTATAACGATCTAAATAATGTATGCATTATTTTATATTCGCATTTTTCTATAAGACGCTATTTGAAGTGAACGATTCACTATATGCCGTTATTAACATCGTTAATGGAGAATTCGGTCGTTTTACGAAATATCATTTCTCGAAAAATATTCATAGATGATCTCTATTTGAACATATTAGTAATAAAGAGTAATAATAAAATTCTATCCGGGATATAAGTTGATGAAAATGTTAAGAGAGTAAATTCTTATACGAATTCTTTTATATATACGAAAAATATCCTTATACGAATAATTTGACCACCCTGAACTATTAACTAGAGTTCGTATAAGGATTTATAGTCTTATTTTATCCCTTCATATTTATACGTCTTTAGAATGATATTTTCTATATTTTGAAAATAATATTTTTTGTATATGTACATCTTTTTATTTAATTTAAGCAATGATCTGCGCCGTAACAGCATTCACAATTTATTCGTACATTTTTCTACCAAATGGCAATAATAATTGTTAATACTTTGATTCAATTCCTGCTTAGAATTGCGCAATAATTCCGGAAACTTTTCATTTCGATTGGATGCTCCATTCTACTCACTCCAACGCAATGTCCTCGAATTTATGCCAACACATAATGGCATAGACGACGAGCTCCCATCTATTGTATTCCACTTCCACCTCTGACTATATATCCAACATTCCGCGTTTATTAAACGATCCCATCAGTCGATCCTGCAACCCTTTACATCGCTGATTGAAGTGCATGAATCAAACCTGTTCATCAGTTGATTGCGCCACGCTGATTACTGCATATATTCATTCATTGCCGAATCTTTACCACTAAATAAATTACCTTCAGTTCATAGGTACATAGATTTTCATGGAAAAATTCCTATTCTATTTTATTGCAACTACTAGGAGCGTATGTGTATTTTTATATCTATCATTGGCTTAGAAAATAAATCAGGATTAGTTAGTTAAAGAGTCCGCAATCCTAAAGATTGGTTGGAAACAGCACGCCATGCCGATCTATCCTGAGCTAATCCCTTCATCTCCCTATAGCTATTCATCTCAACGTCTTCAACTATCTGACTCACATACTCCAATTTAGGCCTACCTACCCCTCTCTTTCCCTCCACTCTACCTTCTATGATCAATTGCATAATCCCCCCATGCCTAAGGATATGCCCTACTAATCTGTCTCTCCTACGCTGTAACACTCTCCAAATACTTCTCTTCTCCCCTACTAACTCTAGTACATCTTCATTTGTTACTTTATCTTCCCAACCAATCCTCATCATCCTCCTATAACACCACATTTCGAATGCTTGTAATCTACGCTTCTCTTCCTTTCCTATAGTCCACGCCTCACACCCGTACAGTGCTACACTCCAAACATATACCTTCAGTAATCTTTTTCTAATACCCAAGTCAATATTTGATCTTAAAATCTGTTCCTTTTCTACGAATGCCTTCCTACCCTGTGCTATCCTACACTTTATATCTACCTTGCTTCGATTATCTTTTGTGATTCTACTGCCTAAATAACAAAAATCTGACACTTCCTCGATTCTATTATCTCCTATTGTGATCCTCATTTTTCTACTGCATTCCTTTTTGTCACACCTCATCACTTTAGTTTTACCTATATTTATTTTCATGTTAAAATCCCTAGTCAATACTGCCTGCATACCATTCAATACCCTTTCTAAATTCTTTTCGCTTTCTTCCAATATAGCTATATCGTCGGCGAATCTCAACATATATATTTTCTCTCCCTGTACATTCACACCTACACTATACTCTTCTTTTACTTTGTTTATTGCATCTTCTATATATAGATTAAATAATAACGGTGAAAGTGTACATCCCTGCCGAACTCCCTTCCCTATTTTTGCTACCTCTTCTTCCCCCTCAATTCTAACTAAGGCAGTTTGGTGTTTATATAAATTAAAAATTATTCTTATAATCCTTATAATCTATACCCGTTTCTTTTAAAATTCTAAACATTATGTCCCAATCTACATTATCAAATGCCTTTTCTAAATCTACAAAAGCTATGCAAGTTACCTTTCCTACCCTCATTCTTTTTTCTACTACTGTTCTTAGTGCTAAAATCGCCTCCCTCGTCCCTCTGTTTTTCCTAAAACCAAACTGATCTTCTCCTAGCCTTTCCTCTACTTTATTTTCTAATCTCCTATAAATAATCTTTAGCAATATCTTCGATGCATGTGATAGTAGACTAATGGTCCTATAGTTCTCACACAAATTAGCTCCTATTTTCTTCGGCATTGTTACTATTCTACTACGCTGAAAATCCTGTGGTACTTCTCCCTTCTCATATATTTTACAAACTAACCTGTATAATCGCTCCTGCATTTTTTCCCCTGCGTGTTTTATTAATTCGGCTGGTATCATATCAATCCCCGTTGCTTTGTTATTCCGTAAATCATTTAAATCAGGATTACTGAAGGCAAATATGTGGATGGTACGACTGTGAGGTATGGATAATAAAATTGGCACCATTATTTTACTTCTTTTTTTTTAAGTCACGATTATCAATTTAACTCTCGATGTGAGAGACCAATGAAAAATACTTTGATTATATCAAACCATTTATTCGACACTATTGTGAGTTAAAACTGGAATATTGGTATCTCATCCAACAAAGGAAATATAGCATAAGGATTTACATTTTCAGCTACATGTATTTTATGGAAAATAACTTTGAAATTGACTCCATCCTTTATATACAATGCGAAATCCTCAATATTCTATCTCACACATATTGGTAGCAATTTTCTCTGAAACAGGATGACTGTAACATTATTTACGATCGTCTCTGCCAAAGGCGCCACATGGATATAGTTTCAAAGTTCACACCATACATGTTGCGAGGCATAAATTTTGGTACAAATCAGATTTGCTTCCCCCCGTGCAGATGAAATGGTACAGCCGAGAATATACCGCCTCACCTATATGCAAAACTAGTTAGTCCCGATGTGTTTGAGCTTT
Source organism: Leptodirus hochenwartii (assembly GCA_947310635.1). Lineage (NCBI taxonomy): Eukaryota > Metazoa > Arthropoda > Insecta > Coleoptera > Leiodidae > Leptodirus > Leptodirus hochenwartii. Next base: position 39,289,957 of record OX371177.1, read on the forward strand.
GATCAAATGTAACTGAACTTTGTCTATACGGAAAGTACACGTGTCTTTCAAGTTAGCTATAGAACTATACTTGCATATACGATAAAAGTACAGGATGGTTCATCCCGAACAGAAGCAGGAATTTATTTAATATCATTATTGACGGATAACTCAATAATTACAATATTGTTAACTTAATTGTAGTAATTTATTAATAATATAATGTAATATAATATTCGATCAACATTAGTAGATAACATGATATCAATACAATGACCAGGGTATCGATTTGGATCAATTAAAGGTACGAAAACAATTTATTTTCTTTTATCACTCTCTGACGGTCACTTCTAGACTGGTGAAAATAATCAAATTCAATGAGATTGCTGAAATGCTGCATTTTTGTAATGGGTTAGTTTTCAGTATAACATGTACGATGCAATGGCACTTCAAATGGCATTCTCAATGGAACATGCAGATTAATTAATGAAAGAAGTTCCCGGCAATCAACTCGTCCGTTCAGTATGTTGCATAAGAAATAGAAGTCAGCTTTAATCTTCGATATTTCAATTTTTCTATATGGAGCATATCTCTAATTGGGCTAACTTTGAAATTCACCAAGTATATATTAATCTTATAAGCAATAAATTGTAAAAATGTATGTGTTTTTAAGTTTTGAATACAACCACGTACTCAACTTTATAAAGGAAATTAATACTGATGCATGAACAAATATCGGCGCAATAACAATACGACTTATATTTATGAGTATATAAAATTGCAGACGCTGTCAAAGTTTCGGAGATTTCCTAATATTCCTGTTCCTATAATTAACTCGAGTTACGGGTTACTTGATTAAATCGCGTAAAGTAGCTAGAGAGATAGCGATATGCAAACAAACATACAGATGGTCATTTTCGAAATTATTTTTTGAAGTGAAACTTTTGAAGTGACACTTGTATAGGCGCGGTAGGGCAAATTGGCCTGAATGTCACGAAAAGTGAAACGCTTCTCTTTCTCTGACTCCAACCGACAGTTGAGACGAAGGAGAGGGAGAATCGTTTCTACTGTCTCTGTCGCATACATCATAGACACGCTACGCGCATGCGTTTGTATACGTAGCATAAGGCAACCAGTAGACGCTTGCGTATTTTTTTATATATTACACAAACACGGCTTCATCTTTTAACTAACAATTTCCATTGTGTGAAAAGTGAAATGGAGAAAAAGACAAGTACAAACAGAGTGCGAGCCTTTAGAGAACGGAAGAAAGCGAATAAACGGCCAAGAAAAGTGCCAACAAGTACCTTGGAAAGAAATAGAGAGTATCGAGACAGGCAAAGGGCCTTAAAGAAGCATGGTGGATAACATAACCTTCCAACGACCTCAAATACACTGGTGAATCGATACCGTCGTTAAGTGAGGACACAGTGAGTGGTATAGAGAATTTGAATGCCACCGATTCAGGCGTGCCGTCTACACGTGAAGATACACGCGGTGTGAGAGATCAACGAAATGAATCTGATACAGCTGAGCCATCGACAAATAGAAATGCACCCACTAGTGCATCGTACACAAAATTTACATTCTTTCAACCTGCTCATCGTGAATTTGATAAACAATTTTTCGATAATCCGCTAGGTACAGTGTGTTCCATATGTGATCGAATATGGTTGAAGAACGATGTGAAACCTGTTGATCCTAAGCATGAGCAACTTTTACATACTGCGTTTCCAGCCATTATCATTGAGGATGTGATAGCGTGCAATTCATGCCGAAATGCTCTCACTCGGAATACCATTCCAATGTTATCGAAGTCAAATGGTTTTGTCTACCCAGAATTACCTGGTCATCTACCAATATTAGATTTAGTGTCAGAGAGGTTAATTTCACCCAGAATTCCATTTATGCAAATTCGACGTTTACGACATGTACATGGTCAACATGGGATTCATGGGCAAATTATTAATGTTCCAATATCTGTGAATACGATGGTGAATCATTTGCCACGAGACATTGATGATGATCATTGTATTAATGTACACATAAAAAGAAGAAAAATACGCAGATCGAGTTATTTAATTGGTTGGGTGAGAAAAAGAACTATAAAAATATGCTTAAAATATTTAATCCAAACTCCTCTTTATAGACTGTACGACATTACAGTTAATAATGCTTTCTTTGATAATCAGAGTGTCAATCATAATCAATCAAAATCAAATCTTTAACAAATCTAACGCGCATTAAGTCTCACGCATATTTTTTTATATATCAGTGGTCCAAAAATGCGAAAATTCCTTATCAATAAAGTAAAAGAGCTACACGTCTATACTAGATATTATATATAAATATTACATCTTCCTAGACTCAATAAAAATGCCCCAATATCATGAATATCCCCATCATGTATATGAAAATTAGAAAATGATTTTAAGATATCGATATATTTGGTTATGCAATTTTAATTACTAGATGTGTATAGTGATGAAATTCAAATCTCGATATCTTTCAGCATCAGTTGATCGGTTTAATTTGAAAGCAATATATTTTGTTAGATTCGAACGTATATATATATATATATATATGTGTGCATGTGAACCAGTGAGCAAAGGTAATTACTTTTGCTAATCTGCACATTTTTCAGCTTCAGTACCCATGCAAAAAACAAAAAGAGGCTTTTTGCAGCATGGCTCGATGTTACTATGCTATCCAATTAATATAATGAAAGCCTTCCATGCAAATGCTGTGATTAGTTTGCGGAAAAAATAATAAACGCTAAATCGAAATTCAAATAAAAAATGGACCAATTTTAAATGTATTTCATCGAAATTTTATTTGGATCAAATTAACTATAATGATTCAATTGCAGCTAGATTTTTGCTATCGCGATTAAATTAATTTTTATCTTGTATTCAAATATGAAATTGTAATATACGTTCAAATTGAAGATATTGAAACTTCTATATACCAAATAATTATAAATAGGGTAAACAATATCATATACTAATAAAATATACTACGTAAATCGAATTAAAAAATATATTACTAGTATTAATTAGTTAATTTACACAATTCGGGACAGAGAAAATATATGGAACAATGGATAATTAATAGGAAGTGTTAATTAGGATTAGAAGAATGAATATAAGCAAAATGAAAGGAAATTGAGAAACGTACAATGAGGGGTAAGGTATATAAGAACCTTACGATTCATAAAGGCCAGGATGGCTGGGTAGGAAAGTGAAATTTGCAAGATAGTTTCCTAAGAAATTGTTAGCAGTTGATAAAATTACTATAGAATTTCGGTGCAAAGAAATTGATATATTAAGTTTCATTGACGATCAGAAGAAAGGAAAAAATAGTTGATGAAGAGTGACCAGAAGGAAGGTAGGCAAAAAGTGATGAATAATGGAACAGAAAATGATAGAATAGAAGAACTCTCAGATTTCTATTTAGAAAGTAAGATGCGAAGGTTAATTGTGATTGATTGAGACAACTAACTAAATATTTAATTTTCTTAATTAATATTCTTAATTAATTAAGATAAGAATCGACTTTTGTATTGCATATAGCTGCTTTTAAAAGTTTTCCTGGATTAATATTATTTTATTCAATTTTTCTGTTATACAAACTTATATAAACCACCTATAATTTTCCTCCGCTTTACTACCAAATACAAAAATTAATATTTATTACCAAGCGCGAGCTTAACGCGTCTTTCGCACGAATACTATTATCGTTATATACTTCTCTAATATGACATATTATTGTCCAACTGACCATTTCATTATCCAGCTATATTTGGTTTTGATAGGAGGCTATTTAAATACGAAGGTGGTGTTTTAATATTATCTGACACGCGTATTATAATATATGAGCGACACCCTTTAAATAGAGTAAAATATACGCAGTGAAAAAATCGACCCTTATGCCCATTTTTTACCATACTAAAGAACGCAAAAAATATGCTAATATTTATACCCGCATTCTTTACTAGGCCTGACAATGTGCAGTAAGTAGTAAAAATAGTTAATTTGCTTTATTTATGGCTAGAAGAAAATCTTCGATTTATTTAAATATAAAACTACCAACCTGCACGTTTAAAATTCGAGTTATTTCCAATTATATTGTGCAAATTAATTGTAAACGTGTTTTTTTTTATAAACTAACAAAGATTCACTGTATATATATAAATCGAAACCTTCATTTTCAGAATACCGTGCCCGAAATTTCGGTGATAATAGGGTGTCGAATCATAGAACTCCTACTCTGTGTTTACCCACGGAAGATTTATGTCAGATTCATGTGTATTTACTCAGCTAGGCCATTATATATATGCACATAAAGAGTATATATATATATATACATCAGTTTGCCTTATTTAATTAAATATCAGTGTTAGGGAAAGGTGTTTTTGAAAGCCACTAATGATGCCAAATGCCCAACAAAACTACCGGTGGATATAATGAAATAATCAGGGGTTTTGAAGATGTAATTATGACCACAGAAATTGTAGAAATGTGTTTCATAAATATACGGTAAGTTATTTTCAAAGATTTATTTAAAAAAAATTTTTGTCGTGATGATTGATCGACAAAACTTAAATTATTTATATCATATATTGTAATAGCAAATCAATAAAATCTAATATACAATATCACCCAAATACCATAACAAGTTTTTTTCGGGGAATGAATAGTACAAAATAGGAATATTTCTGACCAATTTATTACCATACCTTTGTTTCCTTTAACAAGAGCTTAAAACATAACAATTTTTATAAAAAAAAGTTGTTTTAGTTGGGCTTCCCAACTTTTGACTTAAGCGCAACCAATACTCATTTTAAGCGTGTATGCTGGCCATGTTAATATTATCCCATTCCAAAAATCAAACTATTTGTACCAAATAAATGAAATTTTAACTGAAATCAAATTGGTCCCTTCTACATAGAAATACATAGAAAGAAATCGTATTATCTTCTTGTAATTAAAAGATAATTGACTTTGAATATAACACCATTTTGCAGTAACTTCGTGACGTCCTATTTAAATTTGATCGCGCAATAGTCTCATAAAGTATCATACAAAAAAATAGATCTCTATATAGCTTAATTAAGCTATGGTATGGTATCATAATTAGCACTTGACCAGTTGGCTCGGCGATCTGTCGATCATTGCGCATTGACGGTGGTCACTCTGCCGTGGCCACTTGTACCATGCCATCAAATTTATCGAAAATATCTTATTTGTAAACGGTTTATATAAATGCATCTAACATCAGTTAGTTGGGTTATAATATCGGTTGGCCTAGCGTATATATCAATGTATACGAAAGCGTATAGCTGCATTTTACTTATTTATTTAGCAAAATATAAATTGTACTTTATTCCACCAATAAGGACATGTTCTTGCATTCATAATTTTCACCTCACTTTCACCTATATATAATCAGTAGCTGCCGTTATTTGCTATGTCCAGGGTACATAGAGCTCTGAAGGGTCATAAAATTAACCAAAATTTTCAGCGCTGAGAACTTGCGAGACTCCAGTTTCCCCTTAACATAATAATATATTTTTATCTGGTAGTATTATATAAGCTTGCTATTTAATTTACCTTGGTGTACAAAATAAAACATAATCCATTTAACTATAATGAATTTTTTTAACTTTCGACATATACCCATAAATCTCATTGGTACAAATTCATAGTTATGTTTATAAACATGATTATAAACAAGGCCTAATTAGGTTTATAAACATGATACTATTTAATGAACCTCTCTTAACCAACGGCTAAAAGCGGAGTATTAAGGAATTAGTTCAGGGGAAATAATAATCCTCTTTTAGCTCCCCTTTTAACAAATACATATCTGATGCAGATGCTAACTTGCTTTTTGATAAATCTCTGGGATGTCATAACTATACAATCCTTGGCTTTTATCCTGTCAATTTAACTTCATATGGCATAAAAATAATGCAGAATTTTTGTAACTTTTTTTGTATTTTATAGTTTCTAAACGTATGCTGTCTTGACAATACACTAATATAGATTTTTGATATACAACATATTCTGTTATAGTTTTAATAAATCCTATAAAATATATTTTCCGATTATTGACTCCCCATCATATGTATATAGGTCAGGTCAGGTCAGGTCAGGTCAGGTCAGGTCGGGTCAGGTCAGGTCAGGTCAACATATTCTGTTATAGTTTAAAAAAATTCTATAAAATATATTTTCCCATTATTGACTCCCCATCATATGTATATAGGTCAGGTCAGGTCAGGTCAGGTCAACATATTCTGTTATGGTTTTTTAAAAATCCTATAAAATAAAATAAAATATATTTTCCCATTATTGACTCTCCATGATATGTATATAGGTCAAAATGGTTAGTATATAATATTTCATTATAAAAAATATATTTTCTACTTTGATTGTTATTAGTTTTTTTTATTAATAAATTACAGTTTTAAAGGCTATTAATGCATTCTGTGTAACACCAGATTAAGAATGAAAAAACAGGCTAAATGCTATATGAAGAGCTACACAATACAGAGGTATATAAATGTTTCTTCTATCCTAAACCAGAACGTCCAAAAGGCTTAGTAAAAATCACTATACATAAATGGAGAAAGTCACTTACTCGAATTAAAATTTTACCATGAATGCAGTAATACGTTCTTATTTTGACGTAATAATAAATGTCTCTCTGGATAAACATAATAAGTGAAAGGGTGGATGCTGTTGGTATATCATGTTCTATATCTCTTTTTATACAAGTTCTTTTGCATGGGGGGGGGGTCTATTGGAGTAGGGAAGTAGGCCAGTAGGTGTATAATAACTTCTTCTCTATGTTCATGATTTACATTATATAGGAACCATAAAATCTTAAAAATCAATTCATTGATAAGATAGAATGTTATTCTTCCATTATTTTGCTACAAAACAAAATGGCAAGCTTAATATTTGTCTATCCTACCCAACTCTTCATTCTAATATCCTAACAGTTGTTCCTATTTCTTACACCAATGTTAAACCTTATCTTTATTGTTGACTCGTAAAAAAAATCGGACCCTTCATGTATTTTTGTAATTTAATATCTTATCTTTCGTCCTGCACTCACTTTTTTTTAATTGTTTTTAGATGCATCGCAGATTTTTTAATGTTTAATTTAGCAGTTGCTTTTTATAAAGAAATGATCCATGAATTGTATACGTTTAAAATGTGATATTCTTGTTGATGTGTAGTAGATCTGGCTTCTGATATATGTCACGTCGCTGTGAAGAAGGTCCTTAATAACTTTGAAGGGCTTGCTGCAATTATTGTCGATCGCATTGCACTCTCCGATCTCTCTAAATTCTTTCACTCTTATACTTGTCATAGCTTAGTTATATCCGCTATAGTAAACGTTATATACATTACCGTTGCGTGGACGTTATAATCACCCACCACGTTTCGTCCTCGTCAGTCGTCATCATCATCAGAAAAAGTCTCCAACACAATGGTCACACAATGCACAACGAAAGAACATGCAGCTACATTAAAACCGACTATGCGAATTTCATATTTTCTCTGTGCGCTATTTGGTTCGATATAACCGTTTGGTTGCTTTATTGTGTGGTTTTGCGTCCCTGAGACTCATAAATGAGGGATTGGACTAATTGGAATCAGAGCTCCTCATTAGGAAATGGGCAAACTTACACACAAAAGTTTCTAATTAAAAATATACTATTGTTCTTCTTGAAAGCGAAGTCATAATGTATTTGTTGAACGCGAAAAATTTTATAAATCCTTAGGTCACGACATCTTTGGTCATAATACAATGATTTAGTAATATTATCTTTTTCTAATTTTTCAATTATGTTAGTACATTGAGATACTATCGTCCTAAATTTTTATTTTTATATTGTACATTTTCGTATTCCTCTGATTATTCAAAACACATTTGTTCGAATTAAATTTCCTATCGCCCCAATTTGCCACTTTAGTATGGAGTTAGTTTCAATTTCGCTAATAGCTTGGGCATAGTATGTACATACAAATACATGTGAAACATTTTGAAAGCCGAAACGGTGCTAAAAAATTCCCTACAACGAAAGACTTAATTTGATTTGGTCAGTGCTGCCGCCTAGTGGCCCAAAAACTCGGCTTTAACTTTCACAGAAATAAAAATAAAGTGATGGGGGATGGTACTATAATATATAATAGAAGTGGAAACACTCATGTAAACTGTCAGTGTGTATTATGCTCATATTAATAATCTTGAGGCTACAAGAAATAAATTTGTATATGTAAAAATTAATGAGACGCTTCAATTAGTTTAAAAATGTACAGCTAGATTATAGTCCTAACGTTTTTTTTTTTAATATAATACTTATTTGATATATATTTGTGCAAATAATGAGAATAAATTTAACGATAAAAACAATAGCCTGAAGAGTCGATGATTTGGTAATTTTCAATAACAATTTTCGCCCGAAACCATCTATTTAGTCCCTAAATATTTATTTTGAAATAGCAATCAAGTGTCTTACAAATTGTGAAAAAAAAAATGTACACAAGTATTTATTAGCATCCAAAATGAATTAAAATATTAGGAAGGTTCATTCAGAATATTTCACCTTCAATGCTAGATCTAAAATAACATTTGCACTAGGTAATATGCTCAAATACATGCATCAAGAGGTCTGGTAAAGGGAATAGGATTGTGTTACTTTCCCTGTCTTCCATATGGGGAAGGCTATGTAACTGGGGTGCTGTAGGACCCCCTGTGCGGGGTGCCATATACAAAACACATAAATATGCTGGAGTGTCGGCTGCCATTTTTTAAATTAAAACATTCCGTTTGCAGACACTTGGAATAAAACATGGGTTGTAAAATTTGTAGGTACATTAAATTAGGAATTTACACTTGATGTGGGTTTTACGTAAAATGATATGTGCTATTAAATTAATTAAAAAAATCATTTGCTATTTCAATATTCATTTTGCACTTTCATACATTATCACACTCTAATTTAAACAAACAGCCAAATAGTGTAATGCGAAATTGCCTTAGAAGAGGCAAGTAATCAAAGTGCAATTCATTTTTTAGCCTTCGCTAAACATTATTTGCTTAGGGAAGGTAAAATATCATAAAGAAACTACATGTACGATATTTTTATATATATAAATTAAAATGCAAAATTAAAACTGAAAAGAGCGTACATAAAAATAAACACCAAAGAGTTATTAACGATTACTATATATATATATATATTTGAATCTATAGCAGTTATTTTCTTTTTGCATTTTCTTTTAAAACGTAAACGGCTTGTCCAGCTGAAAATACCAAGCGCAATAAACTTGTAGTTTAAGCTTTTCTTTTTAAGCTGATGAGTGAACTTCTATTTATATTTCAACTCCTTCGCGGCATGAATAACGAGCAAATAATGAGAATCATTCCATCCGAAATAAGTTCAACATTTTGACAGACATGTGGCTAAGAAATTTAAACAAAAAATAGTAATACATGCATCCAATTTTAGCATAAGTTTTTCTTCGCGTTGCACGCAATTAATTTTAAATTTAAGTGACAGTTATGGCTTTTGTATTATAACTTGCAAGACAAAGAAAAATGTTATATATATTCCATTCAATTTATCAATTGAGTTAATTTAAAAAAATATATAAGCCAAAATATTACTAGATATTGGAAATGCTTTCTGGTTTAACTAGAAGGACTTAACTGTATAAATAAATAAATAAACTTTTAATCTATAGAGATGCTATCCCGTGTGAAAATTTATTGTCATCTACAAGTGATGAATAGGGCTTTTATTTTAAAACCCTTTTACAGAACAAAAAGCTACACGTTTTGTCCAACTTGCAGGATAAATAATTTATTAGAAAGGGGGAATTTTGGATTTTTTTTCGCACATGCTGATACGAGATTTATCGTTTAAATACATTTAGGTATTTAGTTGTAGAATAGGCCTTATGAAATAGATTATTTTTGCTAGTAGCAACTACATAAATTATTATCAATTAAATAAATATCGAGGCGTTGTTATCGTATTAAAAATTTATTAATATGTAGTAACTAGTTGATAGGCCAATATAGTGTAGAAAAGCGTATATATACCCTACCTAAAGTGCATATTTGACTGTAGAGGTTTGCATTAGGGCTAGTGATTAAAAGTGAAAATTGGAAAAAATTCAAAATAAGATCAAAATATTTCTTTCATTGCATCAAAAAGCAAAAATTGTTGAAGACTACGAAAAGGGAATGACGGTAACCGCTCTTGCCAAGAAATATGGTGTGTAGCCAAATCCACAATTTGTGCTATTAATAACAAGAAGGATCAAATTATCAATGTCGATAGTAATATATTAAAACCAAATAGGATGTGTACTTTGAAAAAGTCTATGTTTCCGAAAATGAAAAAGAAATTGTATAGATGGTTTCTTCAACAACGCGAGAAACATATGCCAGTTGCAGGTGATATCATGAAGCAAAAAGCACAAAACTTATTTTCAAGCTTGAATCTTGCCAATAAGAGCAATATAAAATTTAATGCATGTCATGGGTGGTTGCAACGATTTAAATGTCGTTATGGAATGCGATTCTTGAAAGTTACGGGTGAAAAACTGTCATCTCAACCAGAAATTGTTGACCCTTTCAAAGAAAATGAAGCAAAATTAGTCGAGGAATTTGGATTTTGTGAGGACCAACTGTACAATGCGGACGAAACAAGTCTATATTGGAAGATTCTGTCTGAAAAAAACATATGTCAGACTAAGTGAAAAATCTGCTCCTGGATTGAAAATTGCCAAACAACGGCTTACATTTTTGGGTTGCGCGAATGCGACGGGTTTGCATAAATTGAAGAAGCTTGTGATTGGCAAATCGAAAAATGCTCGATGTTTTCGAAATTTTAAAAATCCCACAATTTACAAGAACAGAAAAAATACGTGGATGACAGGAAAAAATTTTTAAAGGTTGTTCTTTCAACACTTCGTTCCAGAGGTAAGCAGAATTTAAAATTATATATGTATTTTAGGTTAAAAGATTTTTGCGCCAACAAGGCCTTTAGGAAAAGCAGTTCTTCTTCTGGACAACGCACCATCTCATCCTCCAGAGGAGGAATTGAAAACTGAGGATGGGATGATATTTGTTATGTTTATGCCTCCGAATGTTACACCATTAATCCAGACGATGGACCAAAATATTTTAAGGTTGACAAAATTATATTGTAGAAAAAGATTGTTAAGTTCCATTATGCCAAACAGTCAATACATAGGAGAAGAACTGAAGAAACTTACTTTAAAAGATGCCATCAAACATTTACACAGTGCCTGGGAAAAAATTACACCAAAAACAATTTCAAAATGTTGGCGTAACTTATTATCCAAAAGTTGTGAATTTACTGAAGAAGATAACATGCCATTGAGTCAACTTAAGAAATTATGGAAAGATGATGACGTAGAAATAGTTGTTTCAGAGACTGTAACACTACTGAAAACGATTCATGCTCATCATTATACTGCATCAGAGGTTTTGGAATGGAATTTGGACAATATTGAACATAAAACGATTGAAACCTTGGATGACAACAGTGAGCATGATAATGACGATGATGATGTTTTGGAGGAAGATCTTGAACCAAACTTTCCAAAAATAAAACATGATGAGGCTATTCAAGCATTGAAAGTGGCATTAGAGTGGGCCCAACAGAATGATCTTGAGATATTAGATATTTTAAGTGCTTAAAAGGTTTATGAAGAAGCTGTGCTTTACAATTCTTCAAACAAACAAAATCAGACAAGAATAACTTAATTTTTTAAATAAATCTTGTATTTATGATGGACGCATGTATCAACTAAAGAAAAATAAGCTATAATTAGTTCTTTTTTTCACCCCCTATAGTGTGAACACCCTCGCCCGTGTGAACATGCTTGGGATTTTTGTGTTCACACTATCGAGGTCGTACTGTAGTTGTAAAAATGTGCCGATAAATCAAAACAATTCTTTTTATTAAATGCACATACATAATCAAATCTCTATTCGTTTTTAAGACAGATGTATCTAATTCTATCCAGTTAAATAGTTGAAAAACTTAACAAAATGTTATAATTTCATTCGTAGTCCATTCGAATTTTGAAACCAAATAATTGCATTGATATTCTATCTTCCACTACCACAATGCTTAATTAAATTTCCACTTAATATGAAACTGAACCATAAGCCATAATCAACATAATACCTTTGTGATATTTACGTTTGTTTTTATGTATTACCGGTTCCTTTTCGGCGGTATTATTTTTTAATAACGACAATGCTCGTGTATAATACAATCGCGGAGAAGTTGCGAGCTTTCACATATAATATATAAACGCTCGGGAAATTCTACGAAATTTTCTCCGTTCCTGTGCGCGGATGTAAGCCCGGTAAATTTTTGATGGTGAATGATATATATGAAACTGAAGGGGTTTGAGATTAATGAGATTTCCGATTACGGGAACAATCGTCCGCGTTCTTTTTAATTACCGGCCTACGAAATTCATAATATAGCTGTCCTTAATGTAGGCTATATTAAGGTGAAAAATTAAAAAGGCAGTAATAATTTTGCGAAACGCCAGGTGTGTTAAGAACGCAAATAGATCCTAGGAAATGTTTGTTACAGAAAAGTGAACATGCATTAGAACTCTTGAAATGAATTGTTAAGACGTATAACTGAAGAAAACATGATATCAATTATATGTCATTGATATCATATGTACTTCAAAGAAAATTTCGAACTGGTTTTTGTTTTTTATTATTGGCATACACATTTTTTCCTCTGCATCCTTGTTTATTGTAACATTTATCCTTGTAACATTTATTCGTCAAGTTTTTCGTGAATAAAATCGAATACAGCGCAATTTATTGAACATACTGCCTTTACAATTTCCACTATATGTATGACACGGTTTCCCCATGAATTATGTAAGACTCGATCGGGTCTTCCTCATCGTCCAATTTTTCACATTCACTTAACTGTACGACCTCTTCAAATGAAATTAAAAATCTCATCATGGCAGCTCCTTTTTCGAGGCCTAATCTGTTTCAATTATTTATGAATTAGCATCTAGTAGCTTGTGCCTTTATGTCTGCGTTACCCCACCCACATGGGATGCTGCAGTGCGGATTTCCTTTCCTTTAATTAAAAATTACGCGAAAGGCATTTAACAATTTTTCACACTAAAAATGTTATATGGAATGTGTGTTTGATACAATTATTATTATCCAACAAATTGCTACAGTTATTCAATCAGCAAGTAAGGTAGTTTCTAAGTTTTCAGCAATTTACTGTCTTGGTATTCTAAAAATTTCAGTACACTGTTAAATAACATTAAAATTTTCTAAATTATATTTCTATATTTCTGTAATAATTAAACTCAAAGTAATAAATTTATATAAATTTATAAATTTCTATGCAAGTAATAAACAGGTGTGTATCGAAAATAGTATATTATAAAACGCGGTACTACCTGACCAATTGTAAAAAAACCGATAATCATTTCATATTTATTCACATCTGATAAATATTTATAAATTCCTTCAAGTATGTTAATTATTTCGAGATTTAATTATTGAGATAATTATACATAAAAGTCCATGGCATTGTTTATACGAAATGATTTCGCAAATTAATTTTTAGATTCTATCAATATGCTGGCTCATCCCATGTTTCTGTTAATTAGTAAATATAGAAGTCAACTTAATTAAATTTAAATAGGCAGCTAATTAAATACACATGTTGTGTAATAACCGCATTATTGAACCATTTCGGAAATGTACTAATTGCAATATATTCATAAAGCAATAAAATATATAGAAATCATTATAGCCTATTTATAAATTATTTATTAAGCCTAATTATTTTCAAATTTATTTTTTGTTCGATCCTTTTTTAAAGAAAACCTGATTATATTAATCTTCTTGTCTCCATCCTTATTGCAAAATTAATCATCACAGTGAATAAATAATTAATTTTAATGCAATCCCATTATTTGTCTAATTTTTGTGCAATTATAGATACGAGTACTTTTTTCAAAATGTGCATTAGGAGAAAATTCGTTCTTATTATTATTTGTTTTTAATTTTATGAACATGGTTTCGAATTTGATTTCGATTTGTATTCGAACATTGCATTTTTATCGAAATGTACACACACACACATATATATATATATATATATATTTGTGTGTGTGTGTGTGTGTGTGTGTATGTAGAATTGTGTTTTAATAAAGACTAAATTTTAATGCGCACCAAGCTTGATGTAAAAATATCGAACAGGTTCATTTTATTGTAGTTTTGTAAAAAAAACATTAATATTTTATGTGAACAAGAAGGAAATAATTCTATTTCTAATAATATTTTACAAATTATTCCATTTTTTCGCACGTATCATTTTATTTTACTTTACACAATGTGGATTTGGTACATAAAATTTAACAATTTATTTAACCGAGTCTGTTTAATAATACAAAATTTAGTATGTAAATTAGGCAGCTCAACAATAGCATTCTATTAGCAAATGCAATTGTTTAACAACAACCTTGGCCTCGGTTGTATTTTTGGCAATGTTTATAATGGTTGGGCATTAAATGCTATCGCGGTTATAGATAATGTGGTCAGGAGCGGACTCTTTGGGCTTTATGTTCTTTTTAAACTGCCAATTGACGCGCAGTTTCCATTTTTTTTCATATCACAATCGCATTTTTTGCAACGGTGGTAATTTATTAGATGACTAAAACAATTATACACTTTTCCAAAACATGCGCTTTCTCTTTATAAGGAATTTATTCAAATTTGTACAATACTCGAACAAAACTCAGAATTAGCTCGTCCGCAGATTCTTTAATGGCCAATACAAATCGTTCTGCGCATTTAAGAAAGTAGCAGTGTAATCTAAAATTTTAGTTAGGTCTGTGACATCGCGTTTTCGTAAAAATTGGAATTCAAAATTGCAAGAAAAGTCTGATATCAAACCCTTTTATCCATTAATTTCCCAATTAAATTCTTCGAATATATTTTGTACGATTCAGAAAAAAACCATAAGAGTGTATTTTGTAAATTAAACTAGTTCTACCCTGCAATAGGCTGATATCCAAAAAAAAAAAGAATTCTACTCATTTAAGTATGCGTACAATTAGTTCTGAGCATTTTATTCACGCAATATCCGATTCCGATTTGAGAGTAACAAATATAAAAACGTTTGATTACTCCTTGCACTTCCTCAAGTTGTAATTTATTAAAGATTCTCATAAAAAATATTATAAGTTCACTCCTGTCCATATAAGCATTTTTCGAATGCATATAAAGCCCAAAATACCTTGACTTTGATAAAGTCATTTACAAATAACATTGGGTGATATGTTTTTGATAAAATCTACAATAACATTTGGCTCTTTATTTATCTTTTTATTTAGTTCGTTACTAAAAATAAATATGTTACAATTATTCTAAAAATTAAAACTATAATATTTGGAAATTTCATAAATTTGTTATATTGAAGAAGCTTAAAAGGAATTGTTGACAATTAATAATATTTTATTGCAGAAATTTTCGAAATTACTTAATTAATTCGAATCAATCTAAATTACGAAATCCACCAACCATAACATCATTATTTGAACTTTTAAATTAACACTAATCGAGTCCTCGAAATTACAATTTCCAAACCGCTGCGATTATTTTATATTATATTATTATTATTATGCCAATCTTACAATAGGAATTTGAAAGTGCCAATGATAAATAGCAGAATGCAATTACTATTTATTTTCGTTCATTATATTAATTTAGTCCAGCAATTATGTGCCTAATTCAAATTCAATGAAGCTTATGAGCTATTCTGATTTTTTTCCCAACTGACATTGTGTGTAATTAATTATTCCCCTGTTGCCAGAATTTTTTTCGGTTTGCATATAATATTAATTCCACTCTTCAAATGAATATTAATTTCAATATTAATTGTGCAGTTATTTTCCTTACAGTTCAATTCAAAATTTAAACAATTATTAATAACACGCTCACTTTTTAATTTCTCCACACTTTTCTTCTTCATTTTCTTCTTAATTTCTTCAATTTCGTCTTTATTCTTTCACATTTTTCTTAATGTTTTGCCTTCTAAAATAATTGATTCTGTTTTGTGCAAAGTAAAATTTAAATTTTTCTACATTCAATTCAGTTTTTACAAAATTACCACTACGGTGTTAATTATAAATAAAGAATACCACCCAAATACCGTAACAAGCATTAAGTAGCTAGATGTACATTTCGAAGGCTGTGCCCCCATCTTCAGTAGCACAAGATAAAACTAAATATTATACCTGTGTCACGAATCGTGATTGATATACTATTAATATATTAAGAGTGCTCGGTGCGAATTCTGAACCAGTAATGCAAAATCTGCAAAGTACGGAAGGTGGTCGTGTTTGTGGGGGGTGATAAAAAGAATTTTTTTAAATGGGGGATTTTTACGTGGAAATTTAGTGAAGATTTGATGATTCGAAAGATAAAATTGCAGAGTGCTGTTTGTGAAATTTTTCTCTTTTTTTTATTTAAAAAGTGAAGACAATGATGTTTTCTTAATTCGGTGAAGAAATTCTATGAAATCTGGTGTAAAATATATTTCATTAATTTACTCGATTAAGAAAAATAATTTTCATGTGACCAAACCTAATACGGATATTTTTTTAAATAATAAAATGTAAAAATTTCTATAAATGTTTATAAAACATTTTTATAGCAAATGGTAATATTTTATAAACCACTTTGTATATTTTAATACATATTTGTATATTTTAACTATAATAGTTTTTTTGCAATTTCAAAACAAATCTATTTTTAATGAAATACTTTCTGCTTTCTTTTCAGATTGAAAATATTAAATTTAAGTTGCTTCAATTATCTGAAATGCAAGCAAGAGAAGATTTCTTGTTAAAAAATATGGCGCTTCGGATTTTTTTCGAACAAAAAAATCAAGACCCAGTTACTACATAAGATTTTTCCAGAAATAAATATTTAAAAAAAACAATAAAGATGTTTTTTAAACAATTTTTATAAACATAATCTCATTATAAATATATTTTGCAAAAATCTTCAATTTTCAAAGTATAGTAAGTATATCAATCACAATTCGTGACAGAGGAATTTTATTTAGTTTTTATCTTGTGCTACTGAAGATGGGGGCATAGCCTTCGAAATGCGCATCTAGCTACTTAATGCTTGTTTCGATATTTGGATGATATTCTATATTAATGTTCAATTAACTGTCTATTAAGGGCACCGTGGTATAGTCATTAAACTGGCACCACGGAGGTTGTGGGTTCGAATTCCACTCCGGTCAGGGAAATATCCCTTAGCAAACCCTTAGATAGAAAATATTCTTCAGGATCAATCCCTTTCGGATTATGGACGTAGTGAATATTGCCATCCAGGAATTCCCTGAGACACCTTTATTCAACGAAAATTGGTTTATTCCAAAAAAAAATTGAAAAATTATAAAAAGATTATGTAACATGGTAGGTAGCTTAACCCGCTCATATCCAACTAAAAAAAAAAAAAATATGTATTCAAATTTAATGTTTTTCTATTGTCTCGCAAATTCAACACGATTTAAATCAAGGATTATAGGTAAGATCCTTCAACACTGTTTTTATTACCGCCTTAAAACTTCTAATCTGCTTTTGACCTTCAATAATCAAATAACAAAATACAACTACGCAGTTTAAGTTTAGTGGGACGATGAACTTACACTAAATATATAGAGTGATCATAAAAAGTATAATTGAAGTAAAAGTAATGAATTTTTTATTAAAAATTGACAGAACACGATTTTATATTTAAAAAATACTAATAGCAAGAAGGACATTTCAAACCAACGATTAAATTATATATATATATATACATATATATCCCCGTTATGAGGTACATTTTTCCTCCATCCAATTTGAATTTGGTGAGAATGAAATATGACATGGCGTGGAAGAGGAATATAACAAGAGGAAGGTACCTAAATTTTCCTTCGAATATTTGATATCAAATATGATTTGCCTTAAAATATAGAATTCATAGACTGTCACAGCAGCACACGTCATATTAAATTGGTTTATTGGAGGCATTTTTTTTTTAATTTGAAGACTCAGTATACATATAAGTCCATTTGTGTGTAAATAAAAGTGTTTTTTCGGTGCACAAACAAAAAAATGAACAGATGCCGGTTGTATAGAATAAAATACGAATTTTGTCAAGGTTAAAAAATATATTCGCGGCACTTAGAACAGCAGAATGGAGTTTACATAATGTAATATATGGGTTAGGTACATTAGTTTGACGTAACCTTACCGAATTCGAAATTCTATTCGATACAATCTTAATATGGCTATACACAGCAGGTTGTGAATTAACAATTTATTTCTTAAGAATGCGTTTTTTAAACATAAAAATGCAGCGAATATGTTTTTCAAATATCTCATGTTATGAGGCCTTCAACTGTATATCGATAACATATATTATCTACCAATATATATTTTTTTTCCTGCAAATTTCTACATTCTTAAACAAATACATTAAATCCGGTGTCAAAATCGACATATGAATGTATACAAAATACTATTTAAATAATTTGAGCGAATCAATATGTATATATGTACAAAATAATAATACCGAACTAAATATTTCACATTACAGCTTTTATATTGAAAAATATTTACGTCCTTATTATATTTTATATTTTATATTCTTTTACGATTGCCTTTCACGGCGAAATTTGGAGATAATTGATTTCTTGCCAAAGTTACAAGAAAATATTCAACTGTAAAATTCGCACAAGAAAACACCCCGTATAATGTGAATACATGACCGAACAGATAATATATATTTTTATTGCTTGTGTGTGATATATTGAAAGAAACGGGACAAATAAAAAGGTGGTCCTTCAAACGTGGGTCTTATAAAAGGGTTATTAATAGGTGACCCTGGGATTTGCCCCACAGCTGAAGACCGTGGCCGGAGCGAGCCTGATGATAGCCTACAGAGTCGGAACGCAGGAAGGAAGTCCTATTGTTACTGCAGATGATGGCCGAACCAAACATATGTTACAACCCGGACCATTTGCACCTCTTATGACACAGATAAAATCTAAATGCACAATCAGATTTTCTATATAATTCAAATAGTGTTCGAAGGTAATTGTTTTCATGAGTTAAGAAATTTCAATACACACACACACACACACACACACACACACATATATATATATATATATATTTAAATAAATAGTTATTCAATATAAAATATCTAAAAGTAACATTTGTAATTTTTACCGCTACTAAACAAGCAAAGCAAGGTATTAAGCAGTCAGTCTTGAGTAACAATTGTTTTTTTAACTATATATCTATTTCACAATAAAATATTAAACATCATGTTGGAATACATATTGATTGAGAAGCTTCTTAAATTGCACTAGTTTTGTTGCGCTTCTTGTATTTTCAGGTAATTGATTAAATTGTTGTGCTGCCCTAAATATGAAGTTGCCGTGTCCTTTATTATTTCTAACACTTTCTAAATACATTTTTCCTCTATTTCTGGATCCTAAACTATATATGTCTGCATTGAAGCGCAACTGGGGGTTGGTTTTTATTTTCTTATTTATTATTTTGTATATTAGTTTGCAGTTTTCTATGAAACTTATTTGGTTAATATTCGATAGTTCTAGGTTTTTGTATAATATCACTGAGGGTGTCATATGAGGGATCTTGAACATTAATTTAAGTGCCTTATTTTGAACTACATTTAATTGTTTAAAAACAGTTTTTGCACATTGTGAAGTGACTGATATCCCATGTATTAAGGTCGGATATACGTACGCATGGTATAGAAGTTTAATAAGTTTTTCAGGTAAAGTTAGCAGTCTATTTATTGCACTCACTAACGGTATTATTTTATTTTTGATATTATTAGTATTTAGTACATAATTTAGATTAGAGTCAATTACTACACCCAAATATTTTGCACTAAATTTCCGACTTAATATTTCATTGTCTATGTTAAGGTTGAGTTGTAAATCACTTTTGTTCTTTTGCTTGTAAAGTAAGTATTCTGTTTTTGCTGTGTTTATAGTAAGTTTGTTGGTTTGTAGCCACTCACAATATTTTTTAAGATCACTATTTATCACGTCTTCTATTTCACTAGATTATTTTCCACTATATAATAGCACAGTGTCGTCCGAGAAGATCTTTTAGGTCCCGTTCAATCCTATTCTCTGCATATCTTGTAAATAAAGTAGGTACAATATTGGGGCAAGGACGGACCCTTGCGGCACTCCTTTTGTCATTAATAGTGGTTCACTAATGGCTTCATTTACATACACTTGTGACTTTCTGTTTTGTAGATATGTTTTAGAAATGTTGGCTGCAGTTCCTTGAATTCCAAGCTTATCAAGTTTCTTTACTAGTATCCTGTGGTCTACCGTATCAAATGCTTTTTTAAAATCAATAAATACTGATACAACGTAATCGCCTTGACCCAGACCTTTGTTTATAAAATCAAGCACCTCTATCGTAGCCATTTGGGTATTGCTATTACTTTGAAAGCCGTGTTGTTGTGGGTCAAATCCTATATTTTGTACTATATAATTGTATAATCTTAATTTTATCACCTTTTCTGCAATTTTTGAAAACACGTTCAGTAGTGATATTGGTCGGTAGTTGTTACAATCAGTCATGGTCCCTTTTTTTGTGAACTGCTATGACTTTGGATTGTTTTAATGTTTCTGGGAATGTCCCTTCGCTTAAGACCTGGTTTATTAATGTGGACAATATATATGCTATTCCTTCCATATTATAAATTAAGTCTTCTTTTGTAATTTTATTTACTATTTCAATAATTACAAAGAATCTGTCACAAAATCCTGTTACAGGATTTATCTGTGACTTAGAAATTTTATAGTATTATTTTTAGTACATATATATTAATTAATAAAACTAATACTAAATTACTAATTTTTATTCCCAAAATAGAACTTACCAAACAATGGACATTAATAAAATCCAACCATTTTTAAGAATTATTCAATTTACTTTACAATTTAAATGAAATGGTAATATAAACTTAATTTATAAAACGAAACAATACCAGATGGTTAACTATCAATAATCCTATATAACCAAAATAATGTTTACACATTAGCAATATTAATATTATTCGACCCAATCAATTTCAAATCATTTATAAAACTAAAATATATTGTTGTGTTTCTTAATCGAATAAAATTGAATAATGACACTGCTTTAGATAGTTAACTCGTATATCCATAACTTAATTCTATTTAAAAAAATAAGTTTAAAGTTAATATTTCGAATATTTTCCGGTAAAACATTACGAAGGTATCTATTATTACGTCTAAATATACTCTTTGTTCCAATTGGAGTAGTAAAATTCTTACGCGTATTTTGTCGGGTTGCTTTCTTGTAGTTTATAAAGTATAGTACTCTGTATTGTAGCGATGGCAAAATGTAGGTCACTTTGAGAACCTAGTTCGTAGTTCGTAGTTCACCAGCACACTTTATCACTAAATAAATGCTAGTACTGTATATGTAATGTATACTATACTGCATCGTTTACGAGTCGTTGTGATTCATGAATGGTTTAGTAGACGACGGGTTCAGGACCTAGTACAAGTACATCAATAAGTCGTGCACCATGTAGTTCATAGTTCACGAACTAGGTCATAGTGACCTATAGGTCGTTGCAAAACATCGTCACAGTCATTTGATTGAACCGTTCAGAGTGAACGGTTCGCGAGTGAACTACACATCGCTACTGTATTGATTAAAGTAATCATAGAAATGCAGTAATAACTTAAAAATATACAAGGCTTTGAATATTTAATATTGTATTATTTGAAAATAGTAATTTAGTGGAATAAATCATTGGTTTGAAAAATTTAATTATATATTTTTGGGTGATTGATAAGTTATGCAATATATTTGTATAAGGACCACCCCAAGTGCGTATATTATAACTTATTATAATAGACTGTAACTAAAATGTTTTTATTAAGGAAGTTCCTGAGAACTTTAAATACTTTTTTTTTCTTATCTTATTGTTCATATATTTTATATAACCATTCTATTTGTATCTATTGTCTATTCCTAGATATATGACAGTATGACAGCATTACAAATAATATGACAATATAAAATAATTTAAAAATAAATAATAGAGCATGATCCAGCTTTAACACATTGCCACAATTAATGAAAAAGTTATTTCGAAAATACACAGAACAAATAAAACAATCTACGTAAATAAAAATGTTTTCTATATTTTGATTTTATTCGTCACTAATATTCTGAAGCAATCGGGAACTAAATGCGTGGTAAATTCGTCAACTTTTATTACTTTTGTTATTGCGCACATTCAAACTGTATAAAATAGTTCCTTTCATGAATTTGACTCCTTACTTTGTATTTATAAACATATGCATGTATAAGGAAGTTCATACGCATGTTTGACCCAATTCAAGGATTTCTTATTCATGTATCTATAATATCGTCCTTGATATATGGATATAAGATGAATTTGGGCAACACAAAGAACATTTTTTATATCTTTATATATAGAGCGTTTTATATACCTTCGAGAATGTATAATCTGTTCCGTATCGTTTTTTAGTGGACCACACATTTTGCAATATTTTTACGACATATTAAAAATGTTTACTGTTGCACTCATATTTGAAGTCGGAGTGAAGTACCAATGAAAAATAAAGTGAAACGTACTGTAAAAGGTTTTATTAAATTTTTAAATAGTAATAAAATTTCCAGTTTAGTTCACTTCGTTTTCTAATACTGATTAAACGTCTCTGTGTATTTTTTACGATATCTTATGACACAATTACGCTATGTTAGATATAAATATACAGGTTTATTTTTGATTTCAACATAAGAAGTCCATAAAAAATGCAATCGAAGGGATAATGAAAATTAAGAAATTGCGAAATTTCTGCTGATAGTTTATTCTTGTAATACTACAGAATTTTATGCCCTATAGAATTTTTCTTTCTAAAAATTAATTAATCTGTATCAATTCTTGCTACTTGAATATGTTTATTACGATTGAAATCAAATTCGGTAATTATGCGGTGTTCGTAGAATCTTGCGATTATGTCGAAATTTAAACACATTACATATGCAATATCTTACAAATATTTCATTAATTAATTAACTAATTATACTTATGATATTTGTAATTATAGTCAAATTAAATCTGATTAAGTAAATAATATTTATTAAAGTATAAAAAAATTAAAATATGCAGTTTCTTCACCGATGGGAACAAATCAAATTTGATATAGTGATAGATATCAAAAATATATTCTGAGTATACGTTAATATCTGCTTTTCTAAGATATATATTCTTCTATAGACGTTATAAAAGACTATATGATATATAGTCTTTTATAACGTCGAATAGTTAAAAAAATAATTTTGTATATTTTACCAATAAATCATTAAATAATATTACTCTTGCTAATATGCGTTGGTTAGTATACTATATATAAATTATAATGTAACAATACCAATAATTAACACTCGGAGTTGCAATTTTAATTTCTGCACAAAAAGAATTACACTGACAAATATATCGTAGGGAAATCGGGATAATATGGAAATATGGATGATATAAGGTTTAAGTTTTATTTAGTTTCTTCGTAATAAATTTGTGTATGGTCTAGTTTATTTAATAACTAGATGCGCATTTCGAAGGCTGTTCTCAATCTTCAGTAACATGGGATAAAACAAAATAAAATACCCCTATCACTAACCGTGATTGAAAGACACAGATCCGTAATAAAATAACAATTAATGGATTATAGCCAAATTAAATTAAATTTGATTAAATAAATTAAATAGACGAGATGAAACTAGGCCTAAATTTGGATTTTTTTAAATTTATGAATGTATATATGTACATTCACAACTCGAAATAATTCGTCACATATTTAAGAAATTTAATTGAACACATTTCAATATGATGACCTGCGTCGAAAGTATGGTTACTTTGATCCTTTCTTTTTAATCTGAAATAGGCTAAATTTTCCGTAAATCCATTTTCAATAAAATCTTCTTGTTTTTCCTATGCATACTTTCGGATAACTAGCGCAAAACATTTCATAAATACAAGGTTTTTATTCAAATCAATTAATTCTTTTTTTGTAATATTCTATACAATTATTTAATTAGTATCAGAAATTTAATTAGTATCATGCTTAAAATGTATTATCAGTTAGTTGACTCATATAAAAAATATATACCTTCTGTAATCCTGCGGTGTTATTGAAATAAAAGTGAATTTCATTCTTCCGATATGAAACAACTTCCTGTTGCAATATTCTCTTAAAGTAAATACTCTCTCGAGGTTTTGTTTATACTATTTTACTATTGTGCTATTTTGTTTAAGGAATCCAGGACTATGGATGTCACTCGTAATTTAGCAACTATATATACCCTTGCGCAAGATTGCAACAAGGAGCAAGAACCAAGAGGCTTTTTACTGGAGGTAATATACATGTTGATGTGATTAGAGTTGCTTTGGACTAGGTGTTTGTTCGTTGTGTTATCTTGTAATTACTTGGCATCGCGTCTTAAGCACCGCATCGCACCAGAGCTGAAACAGGAGCGGCTTTAACGCTGATTTACCATTCCCCATTTAGATGGCATGGCTGATTTTGCGCGTCTTGTTTACACACCACATAAACCATTACGTTTAACTAGGGCGATTAGATGTCTTTAGTAAAATCTGGATTAAGTATTTAGTAGTATAGAATATCAACCAAATACCGTAACTCAAAGCATTATGTAGCTAGATGCGCATTTCGAAGGCTATGCCCCCATCTACAGTAGCACAAGATGAGCACATAACATATTTTGTTCTTTTGTGTAAAACATTAAAAAAATCGTGGTCACTATATTTTGGAAATATAATTACCTGAATCTGTATATTACATATCTGATGATATTATTACGTAGCCATATAATTCCACTAAAATCGATTCAGGAAAAAATAAAAAAGTGGACAAAGAAAACTATTTCATAGAAAACAGAACACGTAGAATTTAATTTTTTATTTTTATAGATATGTTTTGCTATTAATTGGTTAATTTAATTTTACCACGACACAGACGTAATCGAGGGTGGCATGAAATTCGTAAATAGGCCTATTTATAAAGAAAGTCGAATTTTACTACTACGTCTTAAAAAAATTATCTTTAATTTCCAGCTTATTATATAAATACTATAACAAATTCGCTCATGTTTCTCATGCGAATTTACTATACTTACGAATAATTTACAATTTTTCTTGGAACATTTAAAAATGTTACACTGACATCATTATCAGTGGGCTGTAAAGATTCCTAGTATGTCCTTAAAATTTCAAGAGTCTTCACAATTACTCAAAAATCCTTAGTTGGATAGTCAATCAAGCAAATGAAGGATAACTGGATAGTCAATCCTAGGTATTGGTTTTTAATTATACATATTTTTTATATAATTATTATCTATTAGATAATTGATTAATTATCAGTCATAGAAGATAAGAAACAGTACGTCATGTCAAATTGTCCTGAGTTAACTCGTTTATTACCCTATTTTATTAGTTATAACATCCTGCACTAATTAACTTGCCAACTTTACTTTTCGCTGTTCTTCCTTCTACTTTTCCTTTTATAAATACTTACATAATCCCGTATAATAATATAAACTATTAGTATATCTCTCCTACACTCTATGACCATCTACATATGTCTTTTCTTCTCTACTAACTCACGCACGTCTTCATTTTTTACAATTTTATTCACCCACGAAGTCTTTATTATCTTCCTGTATTACCACGTGCTTATATACTATTTTAAATCCAGAATATCATTGACTTATATATCCAGGGTAACATAAGCAAACAGGATTTTATAATGGTTCTTCATACGACGTTCAAATAATTCGGATACATATCTTTTAAACACTTCTTGTACGTTAGCAAACAGGATTTTATAATTGTTCTTCATACGACGTTCAAATAATTCGGATACACATCTCTTAAACACTTCTTGTACATAAGCAAACAGGATTTTATAATTGTTCTTCATACGACGTTCAAATAATTCGGATACATATCTTTTAAACACTTCTTGTACGTTAGCAAACAGGATTTTATAATTGTTCTTCATACGACGTTCAAATAATTCGGATACATATCTTTTAAACACTTCTTGTACGTTAGCAAACAGGATTTTATAATTGTTCTTCATACGACGTTCAAATAATTCGGATACACATCTCTTAAACACTTCTTGTACATAAGCAAATAGGATTTTATAATTGTTCTTCATACGACGTTCAAATAATTCGGATACATATCTTTTAAACACTTCTTGTACGTTAGCAAACAGGATTTTATAATTGTTCTTCATACGACGTTCAAATAATTCGGATACATATCTTTTAAACACTTCTTGAACGTTAGCAAACAGGATTTTATAATTGTTCTTCATACGACGTTCAAATAATTCGGATACACATCTCTTAAACACTTCTTGTACATAAGCAAACAGGATTTTATAATTGTTCTTCATACGGCGTTCAAATAATTCGGATACATATCTTTTAAACACTTCTCGTATGTTAGCAAACAGGATTTTATAATTGTTCTTCATACGACGTTCAAATAATTCGGATACACATCTCTTAAACACTTCTTGTACATAAGCAAACAGGATTTTATAATTGTTCTTCATACGACGTTCAAATAATTCGGATACACATCTCTTAAACACTTCTTGTACATAAGCAAACAGGATTTTATAATTGTTCTTCATACGACGTTCAAATAATTCGGATACACATCTCTTAAACACTTCTTGTACATAAGCAAACAGGATTTTATAATTGTTCTTCATACGACGTTCAAATAATTCGGATACATATCTTTTAAACACTTCTCGTACGTTAGCAAACAGGATTTTATAATTGTTCTTCATACGACGTTCAAATAATTCGGATACACATGTTTTAAACACTTCTTGTATATAAGCAAACAGGATTTTATAAATGTTATTCATACGACGTTCAAATAATTCGCATACATATCTTTTAAACACTTCTTGTACGTTAGCAAACAGGATTTTATAATTGTTCTTCATACGACGTTCAAATAATTCGGATACACATGTCTTAAACACTTCTTGTACATAAGCAAACAGGATTTTATAATTGTTCTTCATACGACGTTCAAATAATTCGGATACACATGTTTTAAACACTTCTTGTATATAAGCAAACAGGATTTTATAATTGTTCTTCATACGACGTTCAAATAATTCGGATACATATCTTTTAAACACTTCTTGAACGTTAGCAAACAGGATTTTATAATTGTTCTTCATACGACGTTCAAATAATTCGGATACACATCTCTTAAACACTTCTTGTACATAAGCAAACAGGATTTTATAATTGTTCTTCATACGACGTTCAAATAATTCGGATACACATGTCTTAAACACTTCTTGTACATAAGCAAACAGGATTTTATAATTGTTCTTCATACGACGTTCAAATAATTCGGATACACATGTTTTAAACACTTCTTGTATATAAGCAAACAGGATTTTATAATTGTTATTCATACGACGTTCAAATAATTCGGATACATATCTTTTAAACACTTCTTGTATATAAGCAAACAGGATTTTATAATTGTTCTTCATACGACGTTCAAATAATTCGGATACATATCTTTTAAACACTTCTTGAACGTTAGCAAACAGGATTTTATAATTGTTCTTCATACGACGTTCAAATAATTCGGATACACATGTCTTAAACACTTCTTGTACATAAGCAAACAGGATTTTATAATTGTTCTTCATACGACGTTCAAATAATTCGGATACACATGTTTTAAACACTTCTTGTATATAAGCAAACAGGATTTTATAATTGTTATTCATACGACGTTCAAATAATTCGGATACATATCTTTTAAACACTTCTTGTACATAAGCAAACAGGATTTTATAATTGTTCTTCATACGACGTTCAAATAATTCGGATACACATGTCTTAAACACTTCTTGTACATAAGCAAACAGGATTTTATAATTGTTCTTCATACGACGTTCAAATAATTCGGATACATATCTTTTAAACACTTCTTGTACGTTAGCAAACAGGATTTTATAATTGTTCTTCATACGACGTTCAAATAATTCGGATACACATGTCTTAAACACTTCTTGTACATAAGCAAACAGGATTTTATAATTGTTCTTCATACGACGTTCAAATAATTCGGATACACATGTTTTAAACACTTCTTGTATATAAGCAAACAGGATTTTATAATTGTTATTCATACGACGTTCAAATAATTCGGATACATATCTTTTAAACACTTCTTGTATATAAGCAAACAGGATTTTATAATTGTTCTTCATACGACGTTCAAATAATTCGGATACATATCTTTTAAACACTTCTTGAACGTTAGCAAACAGGATTTTATAATTGTTCTTCATACGACGTTCAAATAATTCGGATACACATCTCTTAAACACTTCTTGTACATAAGCAAACAGGATTTTATAATTGTTCTTCATACGACGTTCAAATAATTCGGATACATATCTTTTAAACACTTCTCGTATGTTAGCAAACAGGATTTTATAATTGTTCTTCATACGACGTTCAAATAATTCGGATACACATCTCTTAAACACTTCTTGTACATAAGCAAACAGGATTTTATAATTGTTCTTCATACGACGTTCAAATAATTCGGATACACATCTCTTAAACACTTCTTGTACATAAGCAAACAGGATTTTATAATTGTTCTTCATACGACGTTCAAATAATTCGGATACACATCTCTTAAACACTTCTTGTACATAAGCAAACAGGATTTTATAATTGTTCTTCATACGACGTTCAAATAATTCGGATACATATCTTTTAAACACTTCTCGTACGTTAGCAAACAGGATTTTATAATTGTTCTTCATACGACGTTCAAATAATTCGGATACACATGTTTTAAACACTTCTTGTATATAAGCAAACAGGATTTTATAAATGTTATTCATACGACGTTCAAATAATTCGGATACATATCTTTTAAACACTTCTTGTACGTTAGCAAACAGGATTTTATAATTGTTCTTCATACGACGTTCAAATAATTCGGATACACATGTCTTAAACACTTCTTGTACATAAGCAAACAGGATTTTATAATTGTTCTTCATACGACGTTCAAATAATTCGGATACACATGTCTTAAACACTTCTTGTACATAAGCAAACAGGATTTTATAATTGTTCTTCATACGACGTTCAAATAATTCGGATACACATGTTTTAAACACTTCTTGTATATAAGCAAACAGGATTTTATAATTGTTATTCATACGACGTTCAAATAATTCGGATACACATCTTTTAAACACTTCTTGTACATATAATCTATATGTTTAAATGCAATGATTAGTAACGTAGCATATAGTTATTTTATACATTGTCTTTGTGTTAACAATGTAGGTAATTATTTCGCTTTTGTTGCACTGTACTCCGATTTATGATGTCAGCAGATAACAGGCTAATTTAATATAAATTATGTTAGTTTATATACTCTTCCGTACCGATCCACCATTAAAATTTAAATTTTTACGTCATTTAATTTTGTTATAAAAATATCTTACCGCCCCCAGTAAATAAATCGCAACTGAATTTAATTCGAGCTTTAAATATATAAATTCTCAACAAGATGATTGTACTTTTGTAAAATTTCTAAAGTTAATAAAAACTAAATTTCTACATTATAGATATAATGTGATTAAAACTTAATCCTTCTCGTTCCATTTAATATCTAATATGTAATCAATTTCTTTGTTATATTTTTCTATCTGTTTCTGCTGACTATTATTCATATTTTGTTGTTTCCGGCGAGGCCCTTCTTGAAAAAATATTCACGGTAATAAGTTGACTGCATGAAGAAATTATTAGTTAAACAAACATTTATTCTAACTGATATTATATTGGTACCGAAGAAAACAAAATTACGCTAGTAATTAATTATTGAAATATCGCTAAAGTAAAATTTTCAGTATTGTATTTTAATTTTTTAATTCGATATCAACAACAAATATAATTCCTGATAATTTTGCAATTATATTTTATGAAAACACTAATATTGTGTGGAATATCACCCAATTACCGTAACAGGAAGTGCATCTGGCTCTATCGAAAAGCTCCAACATCGATACATAAATATACATTTTTAATTCCAGAAAAAGTGGCCGTATCTGTCCAATCATAATCAATTGTCTAATAGAAATTGACTTGAATAATTCCAATATTTTCATTGCATCAACACTTTTTTTCCTATTTCACCTCTACAACAATAAAATTACAAATTGTTCGCACAATGATTTCAACTTTTATCTACATACTTTTAATATATATAACCAAAATATCACAAATGATTAGTCTTAGTTTTAAATTTGTAAATACTGCATGTAGAATAATATACGTCGCGCAAATTCTATAATTTCCATGAATATTCATTGTTTATAATTGTAAACAATGTGATGATTCAACAAATGGAACAAGTCCAATTATTACTCGAAACCTTGATAAAAAATCGTAAAATTTGTGTAGGAAGGTCAGTCAAAACTAAAAGCTTTGTATTATAATGTGTAAAAACTATTGGCGCCATAACAAAATAGTATAATTGCAATAAATCACAGGTTTACGTTGATACTTTTGTAATTTACAAAAAATATTACGTGCAAATATATTTAGTCATGTGCATATATCTTAATAATAATTATAAACTGCGGTGATTAAAAATGAATTATTTTAAAAGAATAAGTAAAACATAAGTTAAAGAGTCCGCAATCCTAAAGATTGGTTGGAAACAGCACGCCATGCCGATCTATCCTGAGTTAATCCCTTCATCTCCCTATAGCTATTCATCTCAACGTCTTCAACTATCTGACTCACATACTCCAATCTAGGCCTACCTACCCCTCTCTTTCCCTCCACTCTACCTTCTATGATCAATTGCATAATCCCCCCATGCCTAAGGATATGCCCTACTAATCTGTCTCTCCTACGCTGTAACACTCTCCAGATACTTCTCTTCTCCCCTACTAACTCTAGTACAGCTTCATTTGTTACTTTATCTTCCCAACCAATCCTCATCATCCTCCTATAACACCACATTTCGAATGCTTGTAATCTACGCTTCTCTTCCTTTCCTATAGTCCACGCCTCACACCCGTACAGTGCTACACTCCAAACATATACCTTCAGTAATCTTTTTCTAATACCCAAGTCAATATTTGATCTTAAAATCTGTTCTTTTTCTACGAATGCCTTCCTACCCTGTGCTATCCTACACTTTATATCTACCTTGCTTCGATTATCTTTTGTGATTCTACTGCCTAAATAACAAAAATCTGACACTTCTTCGATTCTATTATCTCCTATTGTGATCCTCATTTTTCTACTGCATTCCTTTTTGTCACACCTCATCACTTTAGTTTTACCTATATTTATTTTCATGTTAAAATCCCTAGTCAATACTGCCTGCATACCATTCAATACCCTTTCTAAATTCTTTTCGCTTTCTTCCAATATAGCTATATCGTCGGCGAATCTCAGCATATATATTTTCTCTCCCTGTACATTCACACCTACACTATACTCTTCTTTTACTTTGTTTATTGCATCTTCTATTTAGTTAAACAGTCCGCAATCCTAAAGATTGGTTGGAAACAGCACGCCATGCCGATCTATCCTGAGCTAATCCCTTCATCTCCCTATAGCTATTCATCTCAACGTCTTCAACTATCTGACTCACATACTCCAATCTAGGCCTACCTACCCCTCTCTTTCCCTCCACTCTACCTTCTATGATCAATTGCATAATCCCCCCATGCCTAAGAATATGCCCTACTAATCTGTCTCTCCTACGCTGTAACACTCTCCAGATACTTCTCTTCTCCCCTACTAACTCTAGTACAGCTTCATTTGTTACTTTATCTTCCCAACCAATCCTCATCATCCTCCTATAACACCACATTTCTAATGCTTGTAATCTACGCTTCTCTTCCTTTCCTATAGTCCACGCCTCACACCCGTACAGTGCTACACTCCAAACATATACCTTCAGTAATCTTTTTCTAATACCCAAGTCAATATTTGATCTTAAAATCTGTTCTTTTTCTACGAATGCCTTCCTACCCTGTGCTATCCTACACTTTATATCTACTTTGCTTCGATTATCTTTTGTGATTCTACTGCCTAAATAACAAAAATCTGACACTTCTTCGATTCTATTATCTCCTATTGAGATCTTCATTTTTCTACTGCATTCCTTTTTGTCACACCTCATCACTTTAGTTTTACCTATATTTATTTTCATGTTAAAATCCCTAGTCAATACTGCCTGCATACCATTCAATACCCTTTCTAAATTCTTTTCGCTTTCTTCTAATATAGCTATATCGTCGGCGAATCTCAACATATATATTTTCTCTCCCTGTACATTCACACCTACACTATACTCTTCTTTTACTTTGTTTATTGCATCTTCTATATATAGATTAAATAATAACGGTGAGAGTGTACATCCCTGCCGAACTCCCTTCCCTATTTTTGCTACCTCTTCTTCCCCCTCAATTCTAACTAAGGCAGTTTGGTGTTTAT
This sequence comes from Leptodirus hochenwartii, assembly GCA_947310635.1. NCBI lineage: Eukaryota > Metazoa > Arthropoda > Insecta > Coleoptera > Leiodidae > Leptodirus > Leptodirus hochenwartii. The sequence continues at coordinate 39,322,740 of OX371177.1, forward strand.
ATAAATTAAAAATTATTCTCCTATCCTTATAATCTATACCCGTTTCTCTTAAAATTCTAAACATTATGTCCCAATCTACATTATCAAATGCCTTTTCTAAATCTACAAAAGCTATGCAAGTTACCTTTCCTACCCTCTTTCTTTTTTCTACTACCGTTCTTAGTGCTAGAATCGCCTCCCTCGTCCCTTTGTTTTTCCTAAAACCAAACTGATCTTCTCCTAGCCTTTCCTCTACTTTATTTTCTAATCTCCTATAAATAATCTTTAACAATATCTTTGATGCATGTGATAGTAGGCTAATGGTCCTATAGTTCTCACACAAATTAGCTCCTATTTTCTTCGGCATTGTTACTATTCTACTACGCTGAAAATCCTGTGGTACTTCTCCCTTCTTATATATTTTACAAACTAACCTGTATAATCGCTCCTGCATTTTTTCCCCTGCGTGTTTTATTAATTCGGCTGGTATCATATCAATCCCCGCTGCTTTGTTATTCCGTAAATCATTTAATGCTCTATGAAACTCTGACCTAAGTATGCTAGGACCTAAGTCATCCTCATCTATCTGTTCCACACTTTCTAGCTCCTCCATGTCCTGCCTACCCTTATATAAATCTTCAAGATACTCCTTCCATCTTCTAGCTTTTTCCTTATTTTCTGTGAGTTCCTTACCCTGCTTATCACATATAATGTTACCCTTTGGTTTTACTTTAGAAAAATGTGACTTAATTTTCCTGTAGCCCAAATCTACTTTACCTCTTCTCATATCCTCCTCAATATCCTCACAGTTTCCTTTTATCCACTCTTCTTTCGCTAGCTTGCATTTCCTATTAATTAAGTTCCTTAGTTCTTTATATATTTTTTGTCCTGCTTCTGTGTTTCCTATTTTAATTTTCCTTCTTGCTTCTATCATTTCAACTATTTCTTCCGTGATCCATTCCCTCCTACCTGCCCTTTTCTTTTAATCGTTATTACAAGAGTATAACCACATGATGGATGACAATCAATTTACAGTAAATTCGAAACGTACTATGACATTTAAATTTATTTATTTACAGGATAGGCGTATTAAATAATTCCATATAAATCATAAAATGCACTTCATACAAATTTGTAGACGATTCGGTCTTTAAATATAATTTAGAATCTCTCTTTATCCCTGTAAAATACTGACGTGTATTATATTTAGGTTCAATAGAATCATACACTAAAAGCGATTGAAATGTTTCCACAAAATGGTGAAATGTCGCTTTCAAAATGTAATATATCTGGTAGAAATACTGCAGTAATGGAGATCCAGTATTTATTGTTTGGTATTGTGAAATAGATGATATGGATTTGCTTCGGAAAACTGAAAAAGTATATATTTATGTGTATACATTGAAGTGAAAATGATAGATAGGAAAATGCTCTCAATTTAGAAACCAGATGAAATAAATATACGTACTTTTTAAAATACCAAAAATAAAGCTAGCATAAACATATTTTAAAGAATAACGTTTAATCTAACGATCGCTGAAATGATTTATGATATATCTACTGGGATTGTAGTTTTTTTTTTTTGTTGAGCGATATTTTCAAACGTTAATATGATTAATTAAATTACACCACTAGGTAAAAAGGTTTAATAGGAATGTTTATTTCGTAGCTAAAAAAACTAAATATTAATTGAGTAAAATAAAAAATCCTCAGCAACAAACTAATAATATTTTCTGAACATATTCCTCTACGGCGGAAAGTTGGATATAATCCATACATTTCCATTTTGAGAATAGATACATTTTATTTACGAAATAAATAAATAATTAAAAAAATAATCTAATTATTGTATGTTATGTCATTTTTTTTAAATTCTGCAACTTTAGCCCAGCGAAATTTTATAGCACTTAGATAATACTATAAAAACAAATGTCGCATAAAATGAACATCCATCTTTAAACGCGAATTTCATGTTAATTTATTTGTTGTAAAAAAAAAGGAGTCGTCGCCTCGTTTCTATTCAGACACTGAATATTCTATATAGGATTATATTCGTATGTGTTCGTGCGATTGCCATTCGGCTGGAAGGAATATCGTAGGTATATTTGCATTGGAAATAGACGGAAATGCGTCGCATTAAGTTATTTATCAAGTTTATGGTAGCATACAGCATAGTGTAGCCCTGGTAGTCAGGACCGTATCTAGAGCTATCACTCAAATCATTTCACAATTGTACATTTAATCTTGTTGTCTTCTGGTGGACGCGCTTTTGCATTGTCCAAAGGAGATTAGTGTTTTAATCACTGTAAAAATACTTTGTGAAATTTTTCTATAAGAACTACAAACAAAGTGTTTTTGTATTTTATATACTTTTTACTATTACGTCAAGTGGAAAGGTGAAAAGCAATTTAGATAGAGTTTTACAAATTTTCAATATCTAAACATGTATATTGTGCACTGGAAAGTACTACTTCGCTTCATTTGTCGAGAAAATCAAAAAATTAGTAAAAATATGGTACATATATATTGGTAAGACATCCATATTCTTCGATACTTTTTATAACTAATTAATTAAGCAAGAAATCAAACGACACACTCGAAAATTAACAAATTCTTACTCAAATTAACCTTATATAGCGACATTGTGTGAATTGAAGAGAAACGTAAATTGAAAAAAGAAAACCATGATACTAGTGAGAAATCTTGACAAATCAGGCTCTGCCTTTTAGTCGGAGTATCGTGATGTTAGAGTAGATATGATAATATATTTATTTTGTAAATATACCGTTGCTATTTGTCACAAATTATGCTGCATTAAGTATACAATGTCAGGAAAATGACTATATTTTTGCGAGACATATCTTTCTTTTTATATTAAGCGAACGAACATCTCTGTTTAATTAAGATTTATATTAAAAGCGCAATATATGGCAAAAAATAAAATTACCCGTCATTTATTCAGGATATTCAAAATGATATGATATAATTCGATCTATAATTTTAGTGCGACTTTAGTTTAGTATATGAGGATTATTTTTAAACTTCATATATGTAAAACCGTTTTGCATAAAAATCCCGTAACACATAGCATTTAATAGATAGAAGTGCATGTCGAAGACTCTACTGCCATCTTCAATAGTACAAGCTAAAACTAAATAAATTACAAATCAGACTAACCTGGTTTGCTATACAATTATTATTATTATTAATTTAACGGTTAAATGTATTAATATAGAATATCAACAAAATACCGTAAAAAGCATTAAGTAGCTAGATGCACATTTCAAGGGCTATGCCCCCATCTTCAGTAGCACAAGATAAAACGAAATAAAATAACTTTGTCACGAATCGTGATTGATATACTATTTTTACATTTTTATTTTTATATTTGTATACAGAGGTATTTTATTTCGTTTTATCTTGTGCTACTGAAGATGGGGGCATAGCCCTTGAAATGTACATCTAGCTACTTAATGCTTGTATTTGGGTGATATTCTATACAATTGTAGTGACTGTAGTGAAAAATTTACAATAAAACAGCTTTAATTATTTCTGGGGAAAGAAGAGGTAGCAAGTATAAGAGAGGGAGTCAGGCAGGGATGTATACTTTCGCCGTTATTATTAAATATATATATAAGATGCAATAAATATGGTTAAAGTTTGTATAGTATAAATGTGAAAATTCAGGGAGAGGAAATATACATGTTGAGGTTTGCCGATGATATAGCTATCGTGGAAGAAAGCGAGCAAAATGTATGGATTACTTCTAGTCATTACTTCTGCAGGAAGGGTTTATAAAATGAAAACAACTATAGTGATGAGGTGTGACAAGAAGAAAAGCAGGCGAACGATGAAGGTTAAAACAGGACACGAAATGTCAAATTTCTGTTATTTAGGAACTAGAATTATCAGATTATCCTTAATATAATACCGAAGGGTAACTGAAATAAGTTAGATATAAGATGTAGGATAGGGCGTGAGGTGAGGCCACATCCAGCCAACACCACACACAAACCGCCAGAGCTACACTCAACCCAATCATAAGACATAACCAGCCAACACCGAAGAAAGAAGCCAACGGCTTGATACTTCAACAACAGAAGAAATCCACCCACACACGACTGGTGAGGTGAGGATAATAGGAAAGGAAGCGTAAAATATAAGCTTTTCAATAAATGTGGTACTCTAGGAGGATAATAAGGATTACACGTACAGGTAGAGTGACAAGTGAAGCCGTGCTAGAGTTAGTAGAAAAGAAGAGAAGTATTTGGAAGATATTGTAACCTAGAAGGGTGTATACATATTCCTAAAATTTTCAGGTAGTTGAGTTAATGATGGTGAAATTCCTACAAAGGTACATGTAAATTCCTACAAGATTCGGTCTCCAAGAAAATAAGCTCCCTAATCCCTCGTTACTGATATTCAAAAGAAATATTTCCAATTGAAATCAAACATTGAAAAAGAAGACATAGATATAGGTTCCCATATATTTAACGATCGTGACAATGACCCAGATGACCCACTTGGTGAAAGTACAAAAATTCAGAATGCCGAAGCCTGCATTTTATTGCATGATCACCCCGAGGCAACAAAGTTACATGTGCAAGAAATAAGTGCTTCGTGCAAGAGGAAGGCGATGGACACCACAACAGGCGTTTGTAGGAATTTGACCATACACATTTTCGATTTTTCTACCTGACCCCATATTTACAGGAATTTACCATCCTCGCCTAGAAGTGATAGACTAACAGGTAATTTTTTAGACACGGAGAATTGTGATTTTTTGTGATAGAAAGTAGTAGAAGGTAAGGTAGAAGTACGTAGGCTCAGACTAGAGTACGTAAGGCAGACAGTGGAAGACGTTAGCATAAATCGGCGTGGTGTGCTATTTCTAACCAATCCCAGGATTGATGGCTCACTAACTAACAATAAAAATGGGCATAGTACCATTTAGTTTAATGTACTTAACTGCCGTGGTAATTATACCCATACAGAAACCTTAGCAACCTATGTCCATGCATTATAAGTCATAACTGTCCTAATTTACTGCTTCTTTTGTTCCTTCGAACCGCAGTACAATATATCCTTCGCCTACCATATAGCTGTTGCGGTCAGAACTGCAATCCATGTGAATTCAGCACAGACTTCGGCTTGATATATCCTCGAATACATACTGTAAGTAATGATTTTTTCGCTGACTAATGGCTTTAAATAACTGGGCCATGTAGAGTCTTACATACATGCACACTAAATCTTCAACTGTTAAAGCAAGTACCATTGTATTCTTTCTTGGAGGTTTCTTCTCGTGCTAAAAGGACGCGCATCGAGAGCGCACAGTGTGTATATAAAGTGTACAGACATCGTTGCATTTTTTTATCATCCAGAGTCGTGTCTTGTGCACCTTTTGCTTTATTTTGGCACAATTTAACCGTGTATACAACCTACACATTTGTAGACAACGACCTAGTCCAATACCTTACCCACAAGTGCATCAAACATTTTCTGTATTGCATCAATGTAACACTCTTTTCGAAACCATTGGCTGAGAAATTATTAGGTCGTCTAAGCAGCTTTTCTTATAATATCTATGTATAATTGCCAGTTTTTATATAAATTAAAGTAAGAAGCTACATTTTTAGAAGCTAGAAAACCGAACTAATGTTCTTCATATCTACCTGCGGCTGCTTCACATAGCTACTTGTATAAACATCCAATATAGTACTTCAGTTCTTCTATTTAGTACAGTTATTTTCTTACGAAAGGTTGGGTCATTCCACATTTAAAAGTGTGGTCTGGCTGTATTATAAGTATTAGGTAAATGAACCAATTCATGTTCAATCTTTTATTAAAATACTAACCGTTTATTTAAAATACTAAATAAAAATGTTTTAAAATGTTGGGCCAATAAATAAATTGAAGAGAAATTTAGGATTAAACATGAATATTAATATTCATTATTCTATATTATAATTTTTATTAATTTTATTTAATATAATTAATATTCCATATTAAAATAAATTGAGTGTACAGTACACTAATATTGTTTAATATTATTATATATTATTATTTTATTATCATTTTATATAATTAAAACTTAAAGGTTTATAAAATAATTACATACTTTCATCATTATCGGAGCTTTACTATTAATGGTATAGTTCACCTCATTGTATTCATTTATTGTGTACAATTTGGCCAAGTATTTGTCTTATATCGTAGCTGTTCTTCTTGCAAGTGCAATTTACATTTGATTTATAAGGAATATTGTTTGGTAGTCTTTCGAAACTCGTTTTGCCCAAAAGTTTATACCTATAGAACATGGTTTATTTTATATATCCAAGTTGTTGGGCCGGTTTACATATCACCATTACATAATACAAAACTTAAGATTCCAATCATATACTGGCTGTAGATTAATCTGACATAACATTGGCTACATAGTCATCGTGATTAATTATTGCGTTCGTAAAAGTACAAGAAAACCTCTATTTACATAGAGTGTACGTAAAGAACTGCTGCTTATTTATCTCATAATTAGCGATATCAGAAAATATATTATATTACCTTAATTCATTGTTATTAAACGTGATCCAGTTATAGAGGATTGTTAGTTGGATCATCGTGTATATAATTAATCCAAATATAAATTCGTACCATTCAGTTAGTCCTCTTAAACCGAGAAGATGTTACCTTGACTACTCCAAATACGATTTTTTATATCTCTTTAATGGATGGACGTTTTTGCCTGTGGAACTTGTTGGCTCATAATGAAAATCACCATTCAGAATTAAACTGGTCTTTTAAAACTATATTGTTGCACAATAATAATCGGCTTTTTCGACGGATTCTTAACATAGAGGAACGTACAAAAGACATGTTTCATTAAAATCGAAATAACTCTTTAACGAAATGAATTAATTACTACTTCACGGATAGAAGATACAGAAATTTATATATACGCGATCCATTTCATGCTGAATTTAAATTAGTCTATTTATATTTATTTTATTTTATAGGATAGAAACTTTGAAATGTGAAAATGTGAAAATGAAAACTATGTGAAAATGAAGAAGATGATGGCGATAAAGAAGTTATGTTCAATCTCAAGTTTTTCTCTTTTTCTACTACAAGTCTTACCTCCATTTTATATCTGTCGTTTACTTCAAATATTTTGATAAATCTACTTCCACAATAACTAAAATCTTATTTTATCATCATCTTAATTTAATTTTCATCAAAAAAAATGTGATATCTTATCCCATATCAATTAAAGTCAGTTCAATATTACGCAAAAAAATATTAATGTCCATATTATGTTTAAATATAATTATTGTTTTGTAATTACTTATTTTTTAATAGTATAGAATATCACCCAAAATACCGTAATTTAACGTATTAAATTATAGGACAAACACGTAGACCAATTAAAACTAGATTTAAGAAGCATTTAGCTCATTTCAGATTAAATATAACACATAAAAGTGCTGTAGCCGAGCATATTTTTGACTAATTCAGGTCATCCTATTCAAATTAGTTCACTTAAATTGCTTAAAAGTGTTCTGAAATATTCCGAGTTAAATGCTTATGAAAGTATATACAATACATAAATCTAAATGAAATTTAATGAACTTAGATTCAGGCCCAATTACATGTTGTCTATTTAATTTATTTAATAAGAACTATTTTGAAATTTATTGGTGGAATTTTGATCGAGTCGCGTCTTTTAATTTGAAGCTTTCATATGTCAATCAAATAAATCATCACTATCAAGTTCAACTCACCAACTAAACTAACATTACTGATTTAATTTATGCTAGTAATGACAAAAAAAATCTCATTATCGGTCTTGAATCTACTTCCCTCCGCATTGCCTGCTCTTCGTCCATTTCATATAGCAATCCTTTATTTTCCTCTTCATTAGTTAAAGAGTCCGCAATCCTAAAGATTGGTTGGAAACAGCACGCCATGCCGATCTATCCTGAGCTAATCCCTTCATCTCCCTATAGCTATTCATCTCAACGTCTTCAACTATCTGACTCACATACTCCAATCTAGGCCTACCTACCCCTCTCTTTCCCTCCACTCTACCTTCTATGATCAATTGCATAATCCCCCCATGCCTAAGAATATGTCCTACTAATCTGTCTCTCCTACGCTGTAACACTCTCCAGATACTTCTCTTCTCCCCTACTAACTCTAGTACAGCTTCATTTGTTACTTTATCTTCCCAACCAATCCTCATCATCCTCCTATAACACCACATTTCGAATGCTTGTAATCTACGCCTCTCTTCCCTTCCTATAGTCCACGCCTCACACCCGTACAGTGCTACACTCCAAATATATACCTTCAGTAATCTTTTTCTAATACCCAAGTCAATATTTGATCTTAAAATCTGTTCCTTTTCTACGAATGCCTTCCTACCCTGTGCTATCCTACACTTTATATCTACCTTGCTTCGATTATCTTTTGTGATTCTACTGCCTAAATAACAAAAATCTGACACTTCTTCGATTCTATTATCTCCTATTGTGATCCTCATTTTTCTACTGCATTCCTTTTTGTCACACCTCATCACTTTAGTTTTACCTATATTTATTTTCATGTTAAAATCCCTAGTCAATACTGCCTGCATACCATTCAATACCCTTTCTAAATTCTTTTCGCTTTGTTCCAATATAGCTATATCGTCGGCGAATCTCAACATATATATTTTCTCTCCCTGTATATTCACACCTACACTATACTCTTCTTTTACTTTGTTTATTGCATCTTCTATATATAGATTAAATAATAACGGTGAAAGTGTACATCCCTGCCAAACTCCCTTCCCTATTTTTGCTACCTCTTCTTCCCCCTCAATTCTAACTAAGGCAGTTTGGTGTTTATATAAATTAAAAATTATTCTCCTATCCTTATAATCTATACCCGTTTCTTTTAAAATTCTAAACATTATGTCCCAATCTACATTATCAAATGCCTTTTCTAAATCTACAAAAGCTATGCAAGTTACCTTTCCTACCCTCTTTCTTTTTTCTACTACCGTTCTTAGTGCTAGAATCGCCTCCCTCGTCCCTCTGTTTTTCCTAAAACCAAACTGATCTTCTCGTAGCCTTTCCTCTACTTTATTTTCTAATCTCCTATAAATAATCTTTAACAATATCTTCGATGCATGTGATAGTAGACTAATGGTCCTATAGTTCTCACACAAATTAGCTCCTATTTTCTTCGGCATTGTTACTATTCTACTACGCTGAAAATCCTGTGGTACTTCTCCTTTCTCATATATTTTACAAACTAACCTGTATAATCGCTCCTGCATTTTTTCCCCTGCGTGTTTTATTAATTCGGCTGGTATCATATCAATCCCCGCTGCTTGAAGAATTTATTTGCCGCAATCTCTAGCAATACTTGTATTTGATTTGCAGATCAATGTAATATAATTAGCCTCAATGTTCTACCGTATTATTTTATATATTTGGTCGATTCATCTGTTTTTCTAAATTTAATAATTAAATAAAGTCTTCTATAAATTATATAAATAGAAAACTGTATTAAATATATAATTACTGTCTTCAATTTGATTGTAATATTTATTAATATAATTACCTTCGGCTTTACAATGTACGTACGTACACGCATTATAAAATTCCTCAATTCAATGAAGAATTGCCTACAGGTATAATTTCATGATTAGCATAGGTGATTGCTTGCCCACTCATGTATATGGTTGTAAATAATTATCTAACAATAAATAAAGAAGATTTTTCTATGACTTCTGTATTCGCGTGTAAGCGAAAGTAGAAGCCAAGTTCAAGTGCTGTAATAAGAAAAAGTTGCTGCCATTGTACCGTAATTCCTAATTGTTGTTATGAAATTGAGCAAAATCTAATTAGTTTTGTAATTGTGTTATTAAGTCATAATACATGGTATGAATGTAAGTTATAATATCAACGTAGATAAATAAGAATTATTTATATTCACTCCATGATTTTAAAATGTTATTTTATGTCAAATTGCAAATTTTACACATATTTCAATTTCAATAATTACAATTTGTTATTTTTTTTGTCGTGAAGAATACATTTTTAATTCTGCAAGCACGAAAATGTCTAAAAACGCCTGTTTTCTGTGAAAGTGGTCGATTTTGGACGTTTTCAGCCCTCTGATGTTAATAAGTTTATTTTCAGAACTAAAAATTATTTTTTGTCGTGAAAAATACATTTTTATTATTGGAAGCACGAAAATGTCCAGAAAATGCCAGTTTTCTTTGAAAATGTTCGATTTTGGGCGTTTCCTGTTCTATGGTGTTAAATTTTCACAGATCAAAAAAAAAATTGTCTTGAAAAATCCATTATTTTTAACCTGGACGATTTTGGACGTCTCCAGCTCTGCGGTGTTAATAAGCTGGTTTTTAGAGCAAAAATTTTTTCTTGTGAAAAATTCATTTTTACACTGGAAGCACGAAAATGTCTAAAAACGCCAGTTTTCTTTGAAAGTGATCGATTTTGGACATTAATAAGTTTCTTTTCAGAACTAAAAATTATTCTTTGTCTTGAAAAAAAATAAAAATTACATATTAATTGTATATCTATGATACGCACTTACGTCTTTATTTAGTTTTGCTCATAGACAATAAGCCGTTCACGTTTGGTAAAGAATAGCATTGGTCGTGAATAAGTGAGTGCAGTAGCGGTTCAAATAAATAAGAATGATAAATTATAAATGTTGGGCGCCACTGATAAATATCAGATTTATAGAAACATATTATGAACCCTCTCTATTTTCCTTTGTCAGGAAGGGATTAAAACAACTTTTCTCTCCAGTGCAACTATCTGCCGTAATAAAAGACAACTTGTTAACACAAATTACTTTTCTATTTGTCGGCCAAAATTATATTATACTACATGTAAATAGTTCACCTCCGTTTGGTAGGAAAATGAACTTTACATAATTTCCCTTACATAATACCCTAAAAGATTTATTTAATAAAATAAGCCATTGTGAATTCTAAGTGAATCTTAAATTAATAAAATAATCAAATTATAAAAAAAAAAAATCTTAAATGCTTTTTTAAAATACCTTCAGTATTATCTTGTTTTTACTGATATTTTCTAATATTTATATCCTTTTGGTACACCGTATTTTCTAGTTATCCTTCTCTGGAATAATTTATACCTTTGTACTATTTTCTATTGCTTTACAAGGAAATCTAAAGCAATATCAGAGGCAACAATTCATTGAATAATTTAAAATTTAATTTCGTAGCAATTCGTCAAAATTTTAAAAATATCGGTCTCACTGCAGTATTTCGAATCAATTAGTAGAACATATTTTGCATATATTTTCTTGATTTGTATTTTTTTGGTACACTTCCCTATACATTCTTCATGCAGATATTTAAAAAAATTCCATTTTAACAGTGATTTTAAACAAGTATTGTCTGAACAATTTTCACGAGTCTTGGTACGCTCAATAAGTGATAGAATTATAATTGTTTTGAATTATGTTTGCGGCGTCTCTTAACGACACGGTCAGGGCCGTCTGAAAGCGAAACTGCACTTTAGCATCCCTATACAGTATGCGCCACCCTTATAGTGCTGGTGCATATCAACCATATAGCATTGAAATTAATCACACCACATAGGATTAATAAAAGCAATATCAAGGATTAAATCCAAACTAAAATCGTACTAATTTGAAGACGTTTTCTAACATACCTTATATAATAACCCTTTATCCCTGTTAATTTTTATATAACACTTCCAAACAATCGTAATTTAGCATTCTTTACGATAAACTGTAAACATTGTGACGTCTTAGTCAAAGGTTTATCCTTCACAATAATACAACTATCATTTAATTCCTAACGAAAACAGGAGACCAAAACCTCCTGGTATTGGGGTCATCTTCACTATCCCGTTCGTGAGTCTTTAGCTGTGGCAGTGGCAATGAAGAAGGAGTGAACAGAGAGTGCATCGCGTGTTGTTTGTCGGTGTGCAGCAGCGTCGCGACGCTCGGCGCCTGCGTCCAGACGCAGAAAGTGAAAGAGCGCAGCATATACAGCGATAGGGAAACCAGTGTTGAGCTGTAAGAATATTTGTATGTTACCCCCACCAATTCGCTGCATCGACAGCGGTTACGAATGCAAACTGGAATTGTAAAAATTCCCTAGAATTACATTAAAGAAAAAAGAATTGCTTTTAATTACATAGTTTATTCATTACTTTCTAAGAGAGCGCAAGTTAAATGTTCGATTGGATGTAATGACAACAATTCAAGCTCCTTTGGGATTATCAAATGTATCCTTACAGTTGGAAGAAACCAAATGAAGCTTTTTTAAATTGTAAATTGTGCCCAAAATTGACAATAATCAATCAAAATTCAACCAGTCAATACAAAATATGTTAGTTACAGGAATATATTTCCAAAGTACGATTGGTTGTAATGATAACAATTCAAGCTTCGTTGGAATTAGCAAATATATCCTTAGAGTTGGAAGAAACCAAATGAACCTTTTAAAATTGTAAATTGTGCCCAAAATTGACAATATTCGATCAAAATTCAACCAGTCATTATATGTTAGTTACAGAAATATATTTCTAAAGTATTTTTACTGAAGGGAAAACGTCAATGGATAGATCCATCCTTATAAATAAAAATAATAATCATGGTTTATCAGAAAGAGAACAACTTAAGAGTTTCGTTAGATCAAGGTTTATCTTTTACAATAATACAATTATCATTTAATTCCTAACGAAAACAGGAAAGCAAAACCTCCTAATCTTCTACATGTAAGATCATCTACATATAAGATGTTCTACCTCCTGATCTTCTACATGTTCTTTATCCGAAGAATTTAAATTCAAAATATTTTTAAACTAAGAAGTGTAGTAGAAGTATCAATTTCATAATAATATGAATTTTAATGACTTAGTGGAATCAAATGATAAATCAAACCTCAATCTCTAGTATAAATAACTCTTAATAGAAAAATGAGATTGATTGGATAGTGAAAAATTATAGATTTTCATAAGCTTGCAATATAGGTCCATATTCCCCTGCATTCCACCTCCCACCACGAGTCCTTTATCAGTAGGACCACACATACCCCTTCCACCTTTCGCTTTCTGAACACCTATATGAATCCTGCGTTTCCCCTTCCGTCGTGCACTTTCCCTATATACTATTGCCGCAGTCAACTTTGCCAAAAATTCTTCTCGGCATTGCTGACTACTCTTGCTTACCAGCAACATCCATAGCGACTGCACTGGTGTGCAGCCAGCCGTACGCACACCCAAACCCATACAAGAACGTTTCGATTCTCGGCCGCCGCACGAAATAACTCTTCGGATTACGTACGCACCGTTTCGTTCTTATCAGACGCACGCATAAGGAGAACGCGAGAAGAACTTGGTGTGCTGTTGCTGCGAGCGCCCGCGTCGTAAACGTTTCGCTGCAGAGCACACACGTTGTGCTGTTTGTATATACCGGCTTTTGTCTGTTGCTCCGGCTGTAGCCGCGCCGATTCAATCCTCCGCGACTTCAGTCGACCGTAGGCTGTGTTCTGGTGTGGATGTAATTCTGTGCGTTCTGCCTGCTACTATCTGCGTCGTTTCTCATACGTTGTCTTATCGCATACTTTGCCGGTATTTTCCTACAATCCGCAGTCCAAAGGTTTTAGTTCTTCGCAATCGCGAAATACTTCTTCGTAATAAACAATAATCGTATTTGATCCTAACAATTGTGACTTTTATTAATTATGCTTATCAATCTTTAAATTGAATACTTTTTACGGTAGATTAGTTAAGTGTTAGTGAGGGTGAATGATGGCACCACGGCGTCACCACAACCAGGCCGGCCTGATGTTGGACTTGGAGGATCCAACAATTCTGGGTCCAACCTCTGTGAGTCTAATACAGTCGTGCCCCAGCAACAGTACGAATGTTACCCGCTGTTGCGTGCCCACCGGGGACTGTCTTCGTGCCCAGCAACATCTCAACAGTTCCAACAATAATGACCCGATGCTCATCAGTCTGGACGATCTTAGGGACACTATAAGAGTCACTTGTAACAATGACGGTTGCACCGCGGGTCGTTTTATGCATCGGGAATGCTTCGACCAGTGGGAGCAAACTGTTTTAGCGTATCTGAAGACGTGCGGCCGTGCCAGGTCTTGGTCCGAACGCCAACGGCACCAGAACCTTTGGACGAAGAAAGGGTACGATTTAGCGTTCAAGGCATGCGGTTGCAAATGTGGCCGCGGACATTTAAAGAAAGACTTGGACTGGATGCCACCGCCACCGACGAGCAATATCTTTGGGCGCGTCGAAGACATTGAAACTGGGAAAAAGAAAAAACGCCGTAATCGCAATAACTCGCGACCGAGCTTGACCGTAACATCGACCAGCAATTTGATGGCTCCTGTCGCCCAGCAAACTGGGGGCGTCGGGGCTGTGGGTCCAGTTGAACCGCGCGGTAGAGCGGGCAGTTTGTCTAGTAGCACGGGTTCCTCTTCGCCACCAGCGTCATCTAGCGAACCAAGTATTTCGCCCATCCATGCTCACTCCAAAAAGAAGAGCAAATTCGAGTTTGCCGATCGTTCACGGTAAGTTCTATTTTACAACATAAAAATTATTTCCAAGTATTCTATCGAAGTGGTCATATCATGCCTTCAAAAAATTATGGTGCAATTCATTCTTTCGCGAGTTTTATGAAACCTATTGTGACATTCAAAAAAGGTGAGTACAATTTGATAAAATCTTTTTTAACTGTGCAATATCTTTTGGGTTTTATTACGTGATTAAATATGAAATCCAATTTAAAAGTGCACTCTTTAAAAGGTATTTCATAATAAAACTACGAATGTTTATTTTTGCCATATTCAGTAAAGTATGCATTATTTATGCTCTTCTATATTCTATATACACTTGTCGCCGACACAATAAATCCCTCATCTGATAACAACTATTTATAGCCTGCATTACTTGCCAAGTTCTAATGTCACTTGTTTTCTGACTTTCCTGGCGACATTCTTCATCGTCGTAGGTCAAGAAATACGAGAGACATAACTTATGTACGAAAGGGAAAACATTTCAGCTTGGGGTGCGTGAGCGAGATATTGATCGTATCGCCCTTTAAAAACGTTCTTTTATTTAAACCCTAGTTGTGACATTGAAAATCAACTGATGATAAATGGCCCGATAATTTACACAATGTAACATTGTTTTAATTTTTTTAACTATTTTGCAAAAGTTCAACACACGTTAAGGCTTTAATGTGAAATATATCTGCTGAGGAAGGTATGAATTATTTCCATTGTTCAAAATCGATTCCATGCTGCTATAATAGTGGCGTAAAGCAAAGTAAAATTAATTTTTTCTTTTAAGCCTTTCCTTCCAGTGATAGCTAGATCGAATTACATATTAAATGCATCGTGTTATAACCACATTCTAAAGTTCAAAAAGTGCATACAATGATATATTTCGTAAAAATTGTTTTGTTTGAATTTTGAAACGTCTCGGAATACTATGCAACAAATATTCTAAAATGCTTTAACGAAAGTAAAACGTGATGCTGAAGCATAAAATGAACCCCCACAATTCTCAAACTGCTTTGAACTGTAATATAAAATAATATACATCGATTTCGTTTCAAATTAGTCGTTGGGTATCAATTTACAGCCCATTTTAGTTAGATCGTGCTCGCGAAGCTTTCCTTATAATTACAAACTAAACAGAGTTACACCCATGTGTATAAGCTTTTACAGTGTAATATAGCCATGGCAGATCACTAACTCCAGCTCTGACACATAACTAACATTCTTGAATACTTTGGACTCTGGAGCTACGTTGTTAGCGAAGTGTTATACAGGTGTTTTCTAGCTCATAAAACCTACATTTTTATTGGATTCTGTCT
This sequence comes from Leptodirus hochenwartii, assembly GCA_947310635.1. NCBI lineage: Eukaryota > Metazoa > Arthropoda > Insecta > Coleoptera > Leiodidae > Leptodirus > Leptodirus hochenwartii. Next base: position 39,338,637 of record OX371177.1, read on the forward strand.
TAAAACTTGGGTGCAGCACCTAATTGAGAGAATAACATGAACAGAGGAGTGAGATCGATTGCATAAATAAAAAATTCTGCTTAAAATACAAAAAAAAATCACACATTTTCTAATTTGAGAATGTTATTGTCATTTCTAAAGGCTTATAGTTTTGCGTCCGTTTCAATTGTAATTTACGTAGGAAGTTTATATATTAATTGTTTACATTTTGTTGTAATAATGTTTACAACTTGACTACGTGACTTATTCGAAATGCTTTTTCGGAGCCGAACATATCAATCTATTATGATAGGTACTTGTTACATTCCATAATTTAAAATGGCCCAACTGCTTACCAAATTTAATGAAAATATGCGTACAAAAAAATACGTTCGTTTCCCGAAAATAGTAAATGTTCAACAATTTTTACACTATATTTAATGTTAAAGTGTTAACTTATTCACTTCTTGTTACTCTATTATATTATTTGCTACTAAAAAAAATTTTTGTTTCCCAATTTTTTTACCAAATTTTAGACGATATCTAATTTTAAATCAATAACCAGATATTGACTTCTTTTAGTTAGTCTCTTCTATCATTTGTAAGCAAAATAATATTTACCAAACGTAAGACTACATATTTTTAAAACGGGGAAAATGTAATCATTATTTCTTATGATATTGGAAATGAAATAAACATTAATAATTCATGAGTAAATCTAAATTTCTTTTTCTGACCAAAAAATAACAGTAGTAATACATTTGACGAACATTTACTAAATTCGGTAAAACCATAGTTTTTATTATAACCATAGTTCAGAGTTTAATTTCGTAAACAACATTTAATTTGATCTCATTTAAAATATCGTTTTTGTTCCCAATTTTTTTATTATTACTTATATTGAATGCAACTTACACTTACACTTACAGAATGTACGATTTCGTACATACGGAGACAAATTAACATAATTGGTTTCGATTACCTAATCTAAACATCAATATTATTATTAAAAATCTAATATTGTTTGCGTGCTCATATGAAATAAGTACAATCTGTTTTTATACTCGGTGTACCTACCTCAAAATCCTATTTGTTGAGTCAATTTATTACTAAATATAAAATATCAACATTACTGTGTACATTATAGAATTGCGCAGTATTTATATTTTCTGCACAAACATGATAAGATACGCGATACTGTATTGTGCTTATTTTCAGATAAAATAGCACCAAAAATAGACCAATCTGTAGTTTGGGTGCGATATTCGTCATGTACACATTTTATGTCATAATAATTAATGGGACCATGTTATCTTGTATTGTTTTTTAGTTATATTAATAACTGGACCTTTTCGTACTAAAATTTTTTAGACTGATCCAAATTTATAAATGACCACTGCAAATCAAGAATTTAGCCAAAGCAGATTTCGTGAAATTCGTGTCAAAACATTTTATTATTATTAATAAGTAAAATTATAATTAAAAAAATGTATTTCAATTTTTTAATGCATATAGAAAATTGGCAAAATTTAATATATTTTTAACCAAAAACAAGATTAAACATATCTAGAACGTCGTAAATATATTTTTGTGGTATCAAAAACGAATGCAGTCATTTTTAATGCTTCCTCTCGTTATAATTTATTTCGTAAAATGCAATAACAATCCGTATTCTGGATTAGGATTCATTCCATTCTAGATTAATCTTAACCGCAGTCGATTATATATAAATATTATTTATATATTCCTTGTCAAAGTTGATTTCCATTTACTAACGATGCAGAATTAGTTATAAAAAAGTATGATAAATAAAAAAAGGAATTTATATCAAATTTATATTAAGCATCTTATTAAATAATACAATTTCCGAATTGGTGCAGTTGATTCAGAAATGCGCGTATGTACTTAATTTTTCAAGCCGAAGATTTGCAGCAATTAAATATCTTTTCTCAATCGCTACATATAAGCCGATTTGAGACAAGTATTCTCGTTTGCCCGATATATTTTCCCATCATTGTTTTGACATCTAAAAATTAAGACATACAACCTACATGTCACTTCTAAGTTTCTAATTGATGTATATAATATATCAAGCCAAGCCTTGAACTTCACCTTAGAAACTGACATTGTAGGTGGCTTGATTGAACATACGCTGCAGCTCCGTTTGTGTATTACATATTTTTTAAATTATTGATACTTTCGTCATACTCGCATGTATTTCGTAAAGTAAACCAGAAAACACCAAACAACTGCACCAGACGATGCGTTTGAATATTTTTCGTTTTTACGATTGTTGTGGAAAACAATATTAAAGTGCAGATTATTTTTTATTATTGATGATATAGAAAATTGTTTGTGAGTTTGAGAATATTTCAAAAAATATCTTCAGAATCACTGAACTATAAGTAAATCTTGAAGTACCTAAATGATATATGATAATTGATATCTTTATGATATCAAATCACTGAATAGTCAATATCGAGTTCAATACGATTGAAAAAAATCTTTTTCTACTGTTATTTCACTTAGAACTCTATAAACTACTAAACATCCTTTCCAACTGCAAACATTTTATGTACTGCCTAATCATATTTATCGATATTATTATTTAGCACCACTGATTTTACTATCTGTAATAAACATCCCATCAATAAATTTCAATAAAATATTGCTATGTTTTAACATTTGGCGGTACCACGCAGGCAAATAATAACAGTTTCTGGTATATACCATAGCAATTTCTAATAAAGGTCGCCAATTTAAACACATATGCCTCTCTAAATCACATTCCCAATTCGATCCTGTAAAGTATACATTTCAACAACCTAAATTCTTCATATTTCATCCACACAGCCATTAATTTGATGAACAGTTGCTTCAGGATCATATCATAATTGTCTAACTTAGTACCGAGTTATAAACTGAATGTGTGTGTAGGCGTGTTTGTATGGTTCGACTAAAGCTAAACAAAATTACATATAGTTGGTACTACATTATTGTGAATTCATGTTTATGACATGCAATCTTGCATTATGTACTGTTAATATGACTGCTAATTGTATAGAACATACCGTACGTAAAAACATTTAATAGCTATATGCGCATTTCAAAAGCAATGTCCCCATCTTCAGTTGTTGTATAGCAATCGCAGTTAGCGGTATTTTATTTCGTTTTTATCTTGTGCTATTGAAGATGGGGGCATAACATACGAAATGCTCATCTAGCTATTAAATTTAAGTGTACTAATTTGAATAGGATGACCTGAGCTAGTCGAAAATATGCTCGGCTACAGCACTTTTATGTGTTCTATTTAATTTGAAATGAGCTAAATGCTCATTTAGATTCAATTTAGCTATTAAATGATTTGAGTTACGGTATTTTGGTGATATTGTATACAAATATTTAATACCGTAGTGACAATTTGAAAATGCCTGCTAATGTTTTAAAATTACAATATATAATCAATACAATATACTTGCACAATAATTTTTGAATAATAGCGGAGTGATTGTTTTACAACTCTGATAGTAAGATAGATAATTTGTTTATCTAACCATAATTTAAGTCGTATCAGAACGAACATCTTACACACCCGATCCAATCTATTATTTAACCATAAAGATAAAACGTATAAATTTAACCGTAGTGGAGTATATAATATAAGATTAATTGTCCAGATTGCAATGCTATATATATAGGCCAAACAAGCCGTAGCTTTAAAATGAGATTTAATGAACATTTTAATAGTTATAAATTAATTCGAACTTTGCTAACCATATTTTAGAATCTCACCATAATTTCCTTAGTCCAGATAATTTAACAATTTTACATGTTTGTTCAAAAAGTTGTAAATTAAATTTGCTTGAATCCTTAAAAATTCACAAACACCGAAAAACCCGATAGATTGTTTATATGTAAATAAATTTTCTGTAATTCGTTTTTCATTTTTTGATCATGCCTAATAAGCGAAACTATAGTCGAATAAATCCTCGTTTTTAATTGTGATATAACACATTGTAATTTTATTTCACTTCCCTTAACAATTTCTGTCACTTATCATCTTTGCAAAATTCTATTTTTTGACTCTATGAAACAAAAATTGTTATTGTTCATTGCAATTAGAATAATGGAAATTTTTATTTGTTGCTTTGTTCGTATTTCTTTTCTGCTTATTGAGTTTCACATCGATTTTTTAAAAATATGAGCAAATTAAGCTACTACCATGTGACAGATCGTTTTAATTTCAATATTTGGATCACAACGTCCATGGTCCGGAAGAAATATTTTCTTTTCCGAAAAAAATGCCTTTCCGGGTAAGATCGATGTTATATGAGCTAATAGTTTGCAGTGACGATGGTAAATTCCTATGAATATGGGGTCAGGTAGAAGAAACCGAAAATGTGTATGGTCAAATTCCTACAAACGCCTGTTGTCCATCGCCTTCCTCGTGCACGAAGCACTTATTTCTTGCACATGTAACTTTGTTTCCTCGGGGTGATCATGCAATAAAATGCAGGCATTCTGAATTTCTGTACTTTCACCAAATGGGTCATCTGGATCATTGTTAATTGGGTAATTGTCACGATCGTTAAATTTATGGGAACCTATCTTCTTCAATGTTTGATTTCAATTGGAAATATTTCTTTTGAATATCAGTAACGAGGGATTAAGGAGCTATTTTCTTGGAGATCGAACCTTATAGGAATTTACATGTACATTTGTAGGAATTTGAGCATCATTAACTCGACTACCTGAAAATTATAGGAATATGTATACACCCGTTTGCAGCTAGTTCTATCCTGAATCTATTTTGAAGGAGAATTGACGGATAATGTCCAATAAGAGTCATACTATAGCCATGTACCGGGTGTATGCAAAATGGCTCTAGCCATAATATCTAGCGATATATCGTAATGACTTTCATATGCATCTACAGTTCTAGAACGACTTTAGCGATTAGATTACAATGGTTAGATGGAGAATAAATGCGTGGCATAACAGACCAACGTTTATTACAATTTATTTGTAGATATAGTGTGGCGATGGAAATTTTCTGGTGGGCGTTTGTACTACCTCATCACCTGAGTCCTCAATACTGTAGGCACTGTGGAATATAAACGAGTTTTGTGTAGCTCATACGAGAGAAACACAAAAGCGAGTACTGTGCCGATGATGGCCACCATCATTGGGATCGTAAATTTCCAACCTACCAGTTCTTTTAAATATCTCACATGAGCAGCGTAAATTTGTGTATTATTTATATATTACATGAGATTTGGGTCGTTGGTCAAATAAACTTTAAGTAATAAGACGATACGAACGTAAATGTAATATAAGTTTTCATTATAAAGTTGAAAATATTACGTTTCTAACATATTTGTGCAGCTCTGTTGATAAAGTATTTTTGGCACGGGCAACCAATAAAAAATTGCCTATGTTTAGCAGCAATTTTTGTTGTAATTAAAACTTTTCTGTAAAAACGGCGGCAATTTAACGTCTATTAACTGTTACCACAAGAAATTTGAAAAAAATCGATCCAAAAATGAAGGAGTAATTTGCAGAATAAATTACAATGTTTTTCTTAAGGCATATAAAGGTGCTTCATCCCTTAAGAATAATACTTACTTTTATTTCGCACGCAGAATATTTTTCCTCATAAAATAAATTCATATATCAAATTCTATATAATTCGCTCATCAATTATAAAGTTTTATTTATTATTTGTACATTATTTCAAAAATAATTTTTTTGGTAAGTAATATTTTTACAGTAAAATATTGTCTATCAATTTTCGAATTGCGAAGTCTATCCGATACGCTAGAATAAAATACGTCCCCAATATTATCGACTATTTAGAAAAATATCTGTTGTTTATCGACTTGCGGTTTGCATCATTTCAATTCACATCGGGTCAACTCAATGACATAAATCGACATAAACTGTATACGTAATTTGCTGACTCAACATTTGATATTGCACGTTTCCTTATCGTTCGCTTGAGCACCCACTGGATCTCCTGCACTTATCAAATAGCAGTCGAGATTTAAATGTTAATTCTAACTTTATTAATGCATTACATTCTCCAATGTGTTTGCTACACGCAAGCAAATTGTGAATATTTCATATTTTATTCGAGTAGAAATTAAGAAGTAAAGCCGCACATCCGCTCTTGTTCTTAATACGGTAAATAAAATGACGACAGCTTATACAATTAGTAATTAAATCAATCTCTTGTTCATCCATATTAACTTCATATATTCGGGACTTTTTTATTTCATTGTTCCTATACACGATTTCATTTTTTATACGCAATGGGTTCTTAATGTGCTTTGAAATTATAATGAATTACGTATAATTGTTCATTTATTCTTAAATCCGTGGAAGCTGTAGTTTATTTCATTCGTGATATCTATCTCAAGAGCTTCGGTGGGTATATTTATTGAAATGTTCACTTTAAAAATGTGTAAATATTCAGAAGTATTTATCTTATTATACGCCAACAATTAATTAGTTAGTTAAAGAGTCCGCAATCCTAAAGATTGGTTGGAAACAGCACGCCATGCCGATCTATCCTGAGCTAATCCCTTCATCTCCCTATAGCTATTCATCTCAACGTCTTCAACTATCTGACTCACATACTCCAATTTAGGCCTACCTACCCCTCTCTTTCCCTCCACTCTACCTTCTATGATCAATTGCATAATCCCCCCATGCCTAAGGATATGCCCTACTAATCTGTCTCTCCTACGCTGTAACACTCTCCAAATACTTCTCTTCTCCCCTACTAACTCTAGTACAGCTTCATTTGTTACTTTATCTTCCCAACCAATCCTCATCATCCTCCTATAACACCACATTTTGAATGCTTGTAATCTACGCTTCTCTTCCTTTCCTATAGTCCACGCTTCACACCCGTACAGTGCTACACTCCAAACATATACCTTCAGTAATCTTTTTCTAATACCCAAGTCAATATTTGATCTTAAAATCTGTTCCTTTTCTACGAATGCCTTCCTACTCTGTGCTATCCTACACTTTATATCTACCTTGCTTCGATTATCTTTTGTAATTCTACTGCCTAAATAACAAAAATCTGACACTTCTTCGATTCTATTATCTCCTATTGTGATCCTCATTTTTCTACTGCATTCCTTTTTGTCACACCTCATCACTTTAGTTTTACCTATATTTATTTTCATGTTAAAATCCCTAGTCAATACTGCCTGCATACCATTCAATACCCTTTCTAAATTCTTTTCGCTTTCTTCCAATATAGCTATATCGTCGGCGAATCTCAACATATATATTTTCTCTCCCTGTACATTCACACCTACACTATACTCTTCTTTTACTTTGTTTATTGCATCTTCTATATATAGATTAAATAATAACGGTGAAAGTGTACATCCCTGCCGAACTCCCTTCCCTATTTTTGCTACCTCTTCTTCCCCCTCAATTCTAACTAAGGCAGTTTGGTGTTTATATAAATTAAAAATTATTCTCCTATCCTTATAATCTATACCCGTTTCTTTTAAAATTCTAAACATTATGTCCCAATCTACATTATCAAATGCCTTTTCTAAATCTACAAAAGCTATGCAAGTTACCTTTCCTACCCTCTTTCTTTTTTCTACTACCGTTCTTAGTGCTAAAATCGCCTCCCTCGTCCCTCTGTTTTTCCTAAAACCAAACTGATCTTCTCCTATCCTTTCCTCTACTTTATTTTCTAATCTCCTATAAATAATCTTTAGCAATATCTTCGATGCATGTGATAGTAGACTAATGGTCCTATAGTTCTCACACAAATTAGCTCCTATTTTCTTCGGCATTGTTACTATTCTACTACGCTGAAAATCCTGTGGTACTTCTCCCTTCTCATATATTTTACAAACTAACCTGTATAATCGCTCCTGCATTTTTTCCCCTGCGTGTTTTATTAATTCGGCTGGTATCATATCAATCCCCGCTGCTTTGTTATTCCGTAAATCATTTAATGCTCTATGAAACTCTGACCTAAGTATGCTAGGACCTAAGTCATCCTCATCTATCTGTTCCACATTTTCTAACTCCTCCATGTCCTGCCTACCTTTATATAAATCTTCAAGATACTCCTTCCATCTTCTAGCTTTTTCCTTATTTTCTGTGAGTTCCTTACCCTGCTTATCACATATAATGTTACCCTTTGGTTTTACTTTAGAAAAATGTGACTTGATTTTCAATACAATTTAATTAAATAATAAAATTGTATTCGCTTCACCTATGGAGTATGTACTCACAGATTTCTGATTCTGGAGTATTATTTTGCGTATTTTGTAGGAAATATAATTATTTAAGAAATGCAATTATGTTATCGACTAAGCTAATTGATATATGACGTTCATTTGGTATGTCTTCAATATAGCCAGAACGAAAGTTTAATATATTACTTAAAAATTATAAATTTAAATCCTTGCCTATTTACACATGCTTCTAAAATATGCTAGAAATATTCATTCGGGGTTATAAAAGTAATTATGATATATTTTAAAAATTATCACTACGGTATTATAAATAAATATTATTATATATATATTATTCTTCTTCTTCTTCTTTCGAATAACCCTTTTGGAGGGTACGATAAATCAACTTTGGCTATACTTCTTTGTATTCAATTTTCTGTGCTCCCAGACTTCCTTCATCCTTCGAGAATGTCGTTCCTTTTCTTCTTTGGTCCACTTTCTTCCATTCGTTGATTTCTTTCTTTCCTGAAATCCTGCCTTTTGAGTTACTTCTCTAAAATGTTTTCTGTTATTTATTGTGTCTCTTTTAATTCCAGCACTTTTCATATCTTTATCAATTTCAATGAACCATGTGGGTTTGGATTTGTAACTGTTTAGTAAGTTGAAGATCTGCTTGGTTAGTCTGTTATTATCCATTCGGTATATGTGTCCGTAAAACTGCAGTCTTTTTTTCCTCATTACATCAGTTCGTTTTTCAACTTTCAAATATAGCTCTCTGTTTGATCTTAATTTGTATTCTGCATTACTATTACTTTTAGGTCCCAATATTTTTCTCAAAATTCTTCTTTCTACCTTTTCTAGTTTTTCAAGATCTCCAGTTCTTGTTAGTTTAAGTGTTTCTGCCGCATACAATGTTTCAGGTCTAACCACTGTTTGATAGTGTCTTAGTTTTGTGTTCCAGGATAAAGATTTCTTGTTATATGTGTTTTTTGTCATATGAAACACCCCTTCCATTTTGTGTACTCTAGTTTCTATTGCTACCTTTTCTTTTGTGTTGCTCGTTATCAACTCTCCTAGATATTTAAAGCAATTTGTTTGAGATATTGTATTATATATATATATTATATTATATATATTATTATATATTATAAAAAAGTATTATAAATACGTGCTACTGAAGATGGGTGATATTTGGGTGATATTCTATATTATAATTATGATATAATCGAGAAAAAAAATCTTTAAGTATTTATCAATTATTGTAGATTTGATATACTCTTATTTCGAATAAGAAATTTTTTTTAGACAATGTGAGTTCTGAACAATCTAAAATATTACGTTGAGATTTTAATCAAAATTAATTGTAAAATGACACATTACTTGCGTGAGAAGATGAATAGTTAAATTAACTTAGAATTTATTTGCTTTTCATTAAGCAAGACAGCAATAAATTGTACTTGCATTTTTACCTCCATTTTTTATAAGAAATTGACGAAACGGATCATTATTTATTTTAATTATAAAAGAATGAATCTTAGAATGATAGGAATATAAAGTAAAAATTGCTTTCTTTTCAAAATTCTAATAAGTATAGCAATTAAATTCAACGTTCGAATAAAACGGCCTAATATCGACCATAAAAGCTTTAATATAAATCTAAAATATTTCAAATCACTCAAAAATACGATCTAAAAAACTGATTTTGCAAATTACGTAATTTTAAATACCCACTACCTCAAAAAATATTAATTTGGTACGTTATTGTGTTATACACGCATCGTATTATTTTTATTCAGTTGCCATGATTTATTTCAAATAATACTGTTCAAGCAATTTTTCATTAATTAAGCGTAATACTATAATTTTCCTGGAAACGTATTGTAAGCATAATTCCAACAACTGGCGAGTAAACAACATGGTTAGTTTTCATTTGCGCTATTAAGTTAGGCGTAGTATGTGCTATGTTTAGAATTAGTTGATACACATTGCAAACTAACGCTGTCCAAGTTGTCAGTGGTCAGGTCCGCTAATATGCTTTTTCTGTTCATAATATTATGCTGCGAATCGTGTGCGATTATATTATGCAAAAATTTAGGCTTCAAGTCAAGTTATTATTATATAAATAGCAATTTTGAACTAGGATTTATGAATGTGCCTACGTTTTTCAAATATTTTCACATAGCGTTGCTTTCCACCACATAAAAAAAATTCGCGGATGTTTTCGTTTCTAATAAAGAAATAAATATTGATTTATTGCATTTCTTATAGTACTTATCATATTGTTAAATGCAACATCAATTTTACACTTTTTCTAATTACGGCTACTGTATCTAAAAAATATATAAACAACACACCCATACTGTAAATAGTTGCTATTGCAATTTCATCGCTCTTTTTTCCGCTTGCTCTGCAAGTAATTTTATTTACGTTTTAAAAATAGGTATGCCATAAAATATGCAGTATAACAGTAGATTGAAATTACGCCGTAAAATCTGCTATATGAAAATGTGGTGTTTAATATCTATGCAACAACATGCAAAATCTCGTAATATATTTATTATTTAATTTAATATATAATTACATTATATTCGAATTCATAATATTCACAATGAGTTAATAGCATCGTTTAAATCTGCATTTTTTACAATAAAAACAGTACGTTGCTATATAAACTTTTCAAAACTGTATAAACAATTTTATAGCTTATTATACACACGTTTTTGCTACAACTATTACTACACACATACTTGTAGTCTTTAATTTACAACCAAACGTCGATTTATTATAATTATTTATTGTTGAGATATCGTTAGCGTAAACAAAACATACAGCGTATTTACATGACTGTAATTTGCATTGTGAGGTAAAAAAATGAATTTGATTATAATTACCTAATGAGTAATTCAAAGGTAAAGTACGAACCGAATTGTATATACATGATATTGTAAATTGTAGATTTTCATGCCTTCCTGGTTCTATTGTTCAACATGTTAATTGTGCAAACGTTAACCTAGGCCAATGAGCCTCTAAACAAAATATAAAAAAATTGCGTATTGTTTTTCTACGAGTTAAATTATGCCTTTTAAGCCGCGTATGTAGGTTTAACGGGTGAGCGTAATTTTTCGTCAACTACAAACGAATCGTAAAACGTATTTTTACTCCGATTGAAATACGCCATTTGTTCTTAAATTAACGACAACATAAACTTTGAAGGAAACAAATATTTCCACCACTACATCTGTTATATTCAATATAATTATTTATTATACACCACAAATAGAAAAAATTATTACATATCGGGTGAATTATGTTGGGAATTGCAACAAATGTTTTTTTTTTTATTGGTATCACATGTTCCCGTTTTCTTATCGAATTTATTGCATATTCTTGACAAATTCAACAAATGCTATTGTGTTATTACGTAGGCCGTAACTCGAACTGGCATTAATAATAAAATAATCACATAAATCTGCTGATAGCGATATTAAAAAAATTTACCCCTCTTAAAATTACATTTATTTTTAATTTGATGTAAATATAAGACTTTAATATTCAATATTAAAATGTTGTACATATAGTTAAAGCTTTTCAAATATTTACGTTGTTGTTGTTTGAATGCCATATAGTTCTAATTAAAATAAATTAATCATTTTTTGTTTGCATTCTATTCTTCTCGATCTTATGCGCATTTAATGAAATTCTACTTTTAATAAAATTAATGGCATTCGCGATTATTTATTATTAGTTGGACTACTAAGCGCCAAGCTAATAATAGAATTGTTTACGCTTTGCTGGACACTTTAAGTGGCTATTATATTATATCATAAAACACTGTAAGATTTCCACCATTTTCACCATGGAGAATCATTACGCTTTTCGATAGAATGTAATTAGCGCTAAAATTATGAAAAATTAGTCTACTGGCTGCTATCTGATTTATAAATTATATATGACTGAAACAATAAAAGTTACATTTAAATTGCTTATTGTTTCGTAAATTAGTATAGAATATCACCCAAATACCGTAGTGATAATTTTTTTAAATCGTATAAACCTGTTCGAATTTATCGCGACTATAAATCGTATTATGCAAGATTTTTAAATGCCAAATTTTAGTTTTAAATAAATTAATCACGACTTATATATCCATTTATCTCATTTTTAATACAGACATTCTTGTTGGCTTTCGGTTTGTCACATACAGCTGGATTCAGCCATGTTGTTCACAATATTGTTGGAAGACGTAGATCATCTTTTAGTTTCTTGGATGCTTTTGATGTACTTATGATCGTATGTATGGTAAAAAAGCAAATCAATATAATGACTGGTACCCTGTGTTTTTTTTTTTATATAAAAATAAGTTATTCCGTTACGGATTCAAAAGTATTGTACTTTGTGATGCAACTAAATTTGTAAATTCATTAACTTGTTATATTCGAGATTAACATGACATTTTTTGTTTATTATTATTATTATTAATATAGAATATCACCCAAATACCGTAACTTAAAGCATTAAGTCGCTAGATGTACATTTCAAGCGCTATGCCACCATCTTCAGTAGCATAAGATAAAAACTAAATAAAATACCTCTGTCACGAACAGTGATTAATATATTATTAAATAAATACGTCAACATGTCAGAAGCATTTCAAAAATTTCAAAAATTCCAATTTCAATTTCAAAAATGACCTGATTCAAAAATATGATCGGATACAGCACTTTTATCTATTAGAACTATTATATGTTACTTTAAAATTATATTTATTTAAAATACTATTTAAACCACATGCAATTATAGGATCAAATGGTAATTTAACAAATTTTGGAGTTGAATTATTACTTTGTTCTAAACTACTAATATTTCTGATATCTTGTTTTTTTTTAAATTTTCTTAATATGTTATTTACAATTTTATAAGAATTGCCATTTTGTACTGCTATATTTCGTAATATTATTTAATTCAATGTTATATTTATTATTAGATCAAAGAAAATTTATTAAGCGGTTAATTAAAAAAATAAAAGCAGCATATTTATATTGACGACAATGATTTGAATCGTTCTGTATATAACAATCCGTATTTGTAGCTTTTCTATATAATTAAATTCTAATATATTATTATTTCTAATGAGTAAAACATCTAAGAAAGGTAACTAATTATGATTTTTGGTTTCATAAGAAAATTTAGAATGTAATATATTAATAAAATCATCAATATTAGATTTTTCAGTATCAAAAATCGCAAATATGTCACCTACATATCTAATCCAAACTCTAGGAAAATAAGTTTACTTTAATTTAGTTTCAAAATAACTCAAATAATTACCATTTAAGGAAAAACAATTCTGAGACATACATAATTTATCTTGTGCTACTGAAGATGGTGGTATAGCCTTCGAAATGTACATCTACCTACATAATGCTTTAAATATACGGTATTCTATACTAATTATTGCTATTCTTTTGGTTTCAAATTTAATGTCACTCATTGTAAAGTTAAATTCACAAGTAGATTGTAATCATTATAGAAATATCAAAATTCATGTTTAGAATTACAACTTATGGCTTTGTTCTACGCTGTTTTTGGACTGAAGAATACATTTTTAATTTGTTTGCAATTCTACTGTTCTCGTGTATAATAATCGAGCTCTAGATATTTTTTATAGTTTTTTAAGCGTGTGTATAGAATTTATTGATGTTTTCAAAAATTTCTTTCGAAAAAGAATGTGAGTAGCTCCTCCATAACGATTATTTCATTATTAAGAAACTTATGGAATCATCCCACAAACTTCTTATCTCTCATATCGTGTATTTTACACATACACGAAGAATATTAACGCAGTGACAACGCAGATATGGATTTGTCTGTCTTATATATATCCGAGGCTTGCCCAATTTAGGAAACTTGACCATATAAACACAACACATCGTATATACGCGCGCGCATAACGATATAGACAATCTTTTTTGTTTATGTTAAAAAGGAGAAAACTCTACTTGAACGTATAACCTGCTTCCAGATCAATAAAGAACTGGACAAATCTAAACACATAGCGCAATATAACGCGCCAAATCTGAATTACTAGTTTGTCAGAAGAGAAGCAACACTAATTACTTGTTAGTTAAAGAGTCCGCAATCCTAAAGATTGGTTGGAAACAGCACGCCATGCCGATCTATCCTGAGCTAATCCCTTCATCTCCCTATAGCTATTCATCTCAACGTCTTCAACTATCTGACTCACATACTCCAATCTAGGCCTACCTACCCCTCTCTTTCCCTCCACTCTACCTTCTATGATCAATTGCATAATCCCCCCATGCCTAAGAATATGCCCTACTAATCTGTCTCTCCTACGCTGTAACACTCTCCAAATACTTCTCTTCTCCCCTACTAACTCTAGTACAGCTTCATTTGTTACTTTATCTTCCCAACCAATCCTCATCATCCTCCTATAACACCACATTTCGAATGCTTGTAATCTACGCTTCTCTTCCTTTCCTATAGTCCACGCCTCACACCCGTACAATGCTACACTCCAAACATATACCTTCAGTAATCTTTTTCTAATACCCAAGTCAATATTTGATCTTAAAATCTGTTCTTTTTCTACGAATGCCTTCCTACCCTGTGCTATCCTACACTTTATATCTACCTTGCTTCGATTATCTTTTGTGATTCTACTGCCTAAATAACAAAAATCTGACACTTCTTCGATTCTATTATCTCCTATTGTGAACCTCATTTTTCTACTGCATTCCTTTTTGTCACACCTCATCACTTTAGTTTTACCTATATTTATTTTCATGTTAAAATCCCTAGTCAATACTGCCTGCATACCATAAAAATACCCTTTCTAAATTATTTTCGCTTTCTTCCAATATAGCTATATCGTCGGCGAATCTCAACATATATATTTTTTCTCCCTGTACATTCACACCTACACTATACTCTTCTTTTACTTTGTTTATTGCATCTTCTATATATAGATTAAATAATAACGGTGAAAGTGTACATCCCTGCCGAACTCCCTTCCCTATTTTTGCTACCTCTTCTTCCCCCTTAATTCTAACTAAGGCAGTTTGGTGTTTATATAAATTAAAAATTATTCTCCTATCCTTATAATCTATACCCGTTTCTTTTAAAATTCTAAACATTATGTCCCAATCTACATTATCAAATGCCTTTTCTAAAGATTTAGATACAAAAGCTATGCAAGTTACCTTTCCTACCCTCTTTCTTTTTTCTACTACCGTTCTTAGTGCTAGAATCGCCTCCCTCGTTATTATTATTATTATTCAATTACTTGAATTGACTATATTTAGTTTTTAAACTAACTGATGTTTTCGATAAATATACTATTTAAATAAACAAAACCATCTTGAATAATGGTGGATTCTTTTAAAGTAATTTACGAATATAAATGGAAAGAATTTATATAGAAGTGTGTTGGATATTTAAAATATAAATAAAAACCAACACATAAAGCATTTTAATGAATTAAATTGATTTTGTTTTCTTAATATTATTATAGTTTATCAAGTGTGATGTATAATGATTTTTGAGAAGAAATAATTTTATCAAATTACCACGCGATTGTAAATTTAAACGTAAATAATTCTTAGGAAACTATATTATACCAGCTTTAAATTATGCATTATTCAAGTGATTTTCTCCAGTTTATAACAATGTCTTTAATAATTTCTAGATATAATTGTTTCTCTAAATTGTGGGACTCTTATCATCGCACATTTAAATACATTTCTTTATACTCGCTTTAAAAGTATTCGAATCCCACATTTTATATAAATCGACGATTACCCATTGAGCATTGAAATGCCATCATTGTATTATAATCTCTTCATTTACTCCATTTTATTCGCTATCCTGCCCTTATACTAAGCTAACACTGATCTAGTGGAAAAAAAATTTTTAATTACATTCTTCTCAGTTACTAGAGATTTTTAAGCATCCATTACAGCGAAAATTCGCAATCGCAGTTTTAAAAGAATTAATTGTTGTTTCTTAAAATAATTCAAAGATTATATGAATAGTAATAATTATCATCCACACACCATGTGGAGCGCGATATAACATAGTGAAAAATGTGCTTTAAAATTGTGTATCTTATCGTATTTTTATTTTTATTTTTTCAGTTTTAATCTGATCCTGGTTTATATTTGTACCGTTCTTATCAATAGAAACAGTGTACTTTAATAGTTCTACTACACAAACAGGCGTTTATCTATAATGTGAATGAACCCTAATCCTTATCAGGGCTTGCGATAATTATTCTATATCAAATATTGTTGCAACTAGAAATTTTTAACCGCTTGGAACAATGCAATTTTTGTTATTACCAAAAGAAAAAAGCGAAGGAAAATAGTCCTTGCTTTCGATTAGTAATTCAATTTACAATAATGACGTCGTAATAAATACTCGTACGCTTGTGTATTATTAAAATATTTGCGGTCAAGCATTGCAGTTACTGCGTATTAAAAAACAATTTATAGACCTATTGAAAATATTAATTTCATTAGCAATATATTAAGTTTAAACAACATTTTCACAAAAAGTTAAAAATATTAAATAACCAACGAAGCTGATATATAAATAACCAGCTGACAATGAAGTACGATCCTGGACATTTGTGTTATTGCTATAGAGAAATCATCAAGCGATTTTTTTTTCGGAATTTTTTATATGGCTTTTCATATGTACTTTTATAAAAAAAAATCTGTGTTTTGTTATATTTTGATAAAATTTTCATTTTCAAACAATTTCATACGTCATATATCTTCTTCAAAAAAGTATATAATTACACTTCAAAAAAACTTGTATTTATAAAAACATTTTCACAAAAAGTTAAAAATATTAAATAACCAATAAAGCTGATATATATAAAATAACCAGTTGACAATGAAGTACGATCCTGGACATTTGTGTGATTGCTAAAGAGAAATTATCAAGCGATTTTTTTTCGGATTTTTTATATGGCTTTTCCTATGTACTTTTATAAAAAAAAATCTGTGTTTTGTTATATTTTGATAAAATTTTCATTTTCAAACAATTTCATACGTCATATATCTTCTTCAAAAAAGTATATATTTACTCTTCAAAAAAACTTGTATTTATAAAAACATTTTCACAAAAAGTTAAAAATATTAAATAACCAATAAAGCTGATATATATAAAATAACCAGTTGACAATGAAGTACGATCCTGGACATTTGTGTGATTGCTAAAGAGAAATTATCAAGCGATTTTTTTTCGGATTTTTTATATGGGCTTTTAAAATGTAGTTTTATAAAAAAAAATCTGTGTTTTGTTATATTTTGATAAAAATTTCATACGTCATATATTTTCTTCAAAAAAGTATATATTTACATGTCAAAAAAACTTGTATTTATAAAAACATTTTCACGAAAAATTAAAAATATTAAATAACTAACGAAGCTGATATATATAAAATAACCAGCTGACAATGAAGTACGATCCTGGACATTTGTGTGATTGCTAAAGAGAAATTATCAAGCGATTTTTTTTCGGATTTTTTTATATGGGCTTTTAAAATGTAGTTTTATAAAAAAAAATCTGTGTTTTGTTATATTTTGATAAAAATTTCATACGTCATATATTTTCTTCAAAAAAGTATATATTTACATGTCAAAAAAAACTTGTATTTATAAAAACATTTTCACAAAAAGTTAAAAATATTAAATAACCAACGAAGCTGATATATATAAAATAACCAGCTGACAATGAAGTACGATCCTGGACATTTGTGTGATTGCTAAAGAGAAATTATCAAGCGATTTTTTTTTCGGATTTTTTATATGGGCTTTTAAAATGTAGTTTTATAAAAAAAAATCTGTGTTTTGTTATATTTTGATAAAAATTTCATACGTCATATATTTTCTTCAAAAAAGTATACATTTACATGTCAAAAAAACTTGTATTTATAAAAACATTTTCACAAAAAGTTAAAAATATATACACTGTATATAACCCTAATATTCAATATAAGTAAATTGAGGGACAAATAACCCTTACTTTTTTTATACTATCGAATTGTTGACATAATTATATTAGTATGCTAAAAACATCAATAAGCAAGTTTAACCTTGAAGATTTATACAAAAAAGTTCTCTATTACCCTAAATGCAGGAATATACAAAGTGTTCGCGTCAATAACAAATATTTATTGAATTAAGTTAAATTAAGTAATTTTTGTATAAAACATGACCCCAAAAACCGTAACACAAACCATTTATTAGCTAGATGCGCATTTCGGAGGCTATGTCCCCATCTTCAGTAGCACAATAATAGAACAAATAAAGATACCTCTGTCCGGAATTGCTATACAATGGAGTTATTTGTTCTATTATAAATTTCTAAAAAATAAATAAATTTTTCTATTATAAAGTTATTTGTTCACCGTAGTGACGATTTTATAATAAGTAATTTTTGTTTCAGTAAATTTGTTGCCTACGATATTACTTTAGTTAGGATACTTTAAAGTACTTATCTAAACAAACTATTTTAAATTCCTTAGACCACATTGTATACTATTGTGGCATTTAAAGTACAATGCACTGGCGCAGCCATATCAGTAATAATTTCTACTAGGGACCTATTGTTACATTATAATACCATTATATTGCGTGAAATGTTAGATGGATTAGTGAGTTTTTATTGTCTAGTCGCTATATTTGTTCAGGGGGCCACCTTATATCCAATTTATCTTCGAATTGAACGCACGAATGCTTGGAAGCAATAAACTCGCGTTTTGACTAAATTATTGATTGTTACGGCGAAAAAAACTATCGATTTGTGAATGAGCGGCCAACATGTGATTATAGAATTGTTCAATTATATTGCACGCTACGGATTGACTTCATATCGCTCAAATTAGACATCAATTTTTTTTCTATCACTGAAATGCAACGCAATAATACGTAAATATGTCGTCATACTTTCTTTTTGCTTTCATTACAATTGTTCTATATTTTAATTAGTCGAACTAATTTTTTTTACGCTAAATATTAATATTTACATATATTGTCGGAAATCTTATAATGGACGTTATTATTTTCTGCACAATTATCGCAAACTGCATTTATGGATTCGTTTTTAACTAAGGCCATAATAAAATACTGCACTACGCTATACATTCAACAGTACCACGTTGACAGATGTCAAAACCATAAAAAGTTTAATGTCAAACGATTCCGTATCCATAATTTCGGAATCGCCGCCGTCGAATATAACTTCTTAGGCTGGCTGAGTACCGCAATTAATTTAACAATCGTACAAGGTGGCGCTCGCCTATTCTTATTTTAAGTTGGTTCATGAATAAATCTAAATAAATTTGATATAAATAAGATGAACATTTATGCATTAACTTCAATTAATTCATCAATGAAACTATTTCGAGCAAATTGAATTATTCCTTCCTAGCTGTATAATATATTGCCTGCTCTAAAGAAGTGGTTCGGGAACAATTTCAGCTAGATATTGAATAATTACAGAAATAATTTCTACAAAATAAACAAAGCGCGAGCTAATTAAGGCGAAATATATCAACTTTTGTACGAGAAGAGAATTTCATTTTTAGGCACTCATTAAATATCAATCACAAGAATGTGAAATTGCCACAAGTTAATGTAAATTGTCAATTAATCAATTGGATAATATAAAATATTTTCTATTAGTATTTCAATAGTAACCTGTCCTGGAAGTTACACATAAAGAAAACACTTAAAAATAATTGCCTTCTATTTCTGTATAGCGGTATCACAATTTAGGCTGGTCAATTATAATCACAATCGGTGATTATTTATTCTATTACTAGGCAGTTCAAATAATTAAAGCAAAAAGACAGTAAAAGTCTTTTATGTTATTAGAATTATTTGCTCTATTATTTGATTACAAGTTTTCCTTGTTAGATTGAAAATACGAAGTATATTTAAAAAATAAATATTTTTGTGAATAAGAAATATATATAATGTAAAAGGGTCCTGGACAAATAAAATAAGTATGTTCATTATAACGACATACAATATAACAATATAATATAACTAGTTTCTAATTATACCAAGTCATGTTCCTTATTCTGTACGTAATATATTGTAATTTTTTATAATATTTATAATTTTAAAACTTAAAGTTAGTAAATACAAAGCATTTAATAACTATATGCGCATTTCGAATACAGCAGTGCAAATTAAGAAAATTTTATCAAACAAAAGATGATATTTGAATTTAAAAAAAATGAATCAGAGAGTAGTATATAATATTTCAAATAGTCATGTTAATTTTATGAGGAATCCCAAATATATAATTAATTTTGATAGAAAAATCTGCTATTTATTAATTTTCTATTAGACAAACACGTAGGCATGTGGAAGTAGTATTTAAAGAAAATTTTGCTAATTTCAAATTAAATAGAATATATAAAAGTGTTATAGCGGAACATATTTTAAATGCAGATCCATCCTATTAGCGATGGCAAACTGTAGGTCACTTTGAGGACCTAGTTCGTAGTTCATTTCTAAGTACCGTTCACGAACTATAGATCGTGAAGTGAACTACTACATCTTTTAAAAATGAACTAGTTCACGACCTATACGAAATACATGCACATACTGAAAATAATCTCATTTTTTCTCAATATAAAAATATTAAATGTTAAAAAATGAATAAATTGAAATATTACTATACTTATTTTGAATTAAGAATTAGGTAGAAAAGACAACAATGTTTATAATTTATACAAAACATATATATAAAGAAATACAATCTTCTCTAGGTACTCACGATTATTTATATGAAGCTCTAAAATACTTATTGGTAGTTACTGATGAAAATGTTTACTACTTTACTAACATTTGAAAATTAAATGTACAAACTATAATAAAATGATCTAGATAGAATCGTTTTGTTTGGCGTTATAATTTATATTTTCTATTCCGAATCTTCTCTGTTCAAACTTCAAAGCTTTGATTTGATACTAAGTGATTGCATTGCACTCAGTATGAAATAGAAGAACTATAAGATTTAAATGTTAATTTTTGCATTATTGCAAAAATATGCTATGGCATGACATATTTAAGAACATATTTAATCTTGCGAATATATTAATTATATTATTCCAAATGAAATCTGATACCAACATATAAATTGTGACTCAGCTCGGCAATGCTACTGTTGCAATATCGCATCGAGTTTCCTATTTCGTTCCGTTCACCAACACACTATCACTAAATAAATGTTAGTACTGTATATGTAATGTATACTATACTGCAAGTATATATATAGTACAAGTACATCAATACGTACACCGTGCACCATGTAGTTCATAGTTCACGAACTAGATCATAGTGACCTATAGGTCGTTGCAAGACATCGTCACAGTACGCCCGTCATTTGATTGAACCGTTCAGAGTGAACGGTTCGCGAGTGAACTACACATCGCTAATTGTCACGGCATAACTTAAAAATCATCATACATTGGCTTTCTTCGCCATATCACGTGAAATAGTGGTCTTAAGGGAGCGGCTTGATATATACTATACTATATAATATATACAAATGGGCCCAGATGACTAGATCCAAAGATATATGATCCACGGAGGCTGAAACACGTTTTAATACGATAAATTGCATTTGCATTTAGATACTGTTCCAATCAATAACCTGACTTATATGTATATATATATATACACGTTTAAGGTACAGTTACAATCAAATATTGGAAGATATTGATAAATTTTCTGCCTCCTATTCGGTAAAAGTTACTTATTATTCCACCACTTTTACTCGGATGGTCACTCGATATGTTTACGAGAATCCGAGAGCTTTGATATATTTGTCTGGCTAGCAGCACATTTCAATAATCTATACTTTCAGTGTTTAGCCGACGAATGGCACAATAGTTGCAGCTATATTTCTTGCGTAAAGAAGTCAACACATTATTATACAATTGCCCACTGAATATTTTGATTTTATGTGCTGTTTGTAAATTATTGTAGTTGCTATGTTCTGGCAAACATAAACTATATAGTAGTAGCAGAGTTATAGTTCTTTGACGTTTTTTATATCAACAACTGGTCTCGCTAGCGAAGCTAATAGAACTTTATTATCGGGAGGATTACAAAATAGACAAGATGTTTAAAAAAAGCGTATACCCTATAAAAGTGAGTACATCGTAACTTAAAATTAAATATTCTATCATTTAAATTAAGATCTCGTTCAATCAACGATAGAAAGAATTTTTAGATCAGCGGTACTGCAAATGATCCTTCTACTGTTGTCTGATTTTTAATTTTAATTTTCAGAAAGATTTTAGGACCCTTTCCGGTTAAACTATTGATTGTCGATGACCGTTATTATTTGGTAATTTAATTTTCAACTATATACAGTGTTATCAATTTGGCTGTTTTGTATACTCATCAAAGTTTACTTATATACGTAACGTGATGTTTGCTAAGCTCACGTGAACAACCGAAACATTTATTCGGTTCTATCTTGCTTCAAAATCCGATAAAAATGTTGACAAATTTCTATGATTCATTCTCATATGCTCAAATGCAACAGTTTTGACAATTGCCAAGTATCCTACCTCCCAAAATATTTTTAAATTTTTACCAATTATTCTTCAGTATACAAATTTCATCATTATAATAATTTCACCTGTGAGCACGATGAAGTGTTATATCGTCGAAAATGTTCACACTCTAAATTCACGCTTAATAAAGGTTCGTTTTAATACGATTTACATTTAACATTTGTTGTATTTCTTTGTTAATATTTTCGTAGTACATCCTGTGTAATGGTAACTCTTGTGTGAGGCATTCCCTGTGGCTCCCACTGCAAATATAGGACACTGCAGTATTATCCCGATTAATCACAAAGTGCCTAACACTTTTATACGTTTATCACGATTTACAAACATTGGGAAAATTATTATAATGATGGATAATACTTCAATATCGAGAAAGACACCTTTACGTTTTATTCGTAAGTTGTTCTTAATATGTACTTTATTAAAATTAATATACGTTACAAATCATTTTTTTCCTGGAGATTCATAAAATGAACCTAACAGTTGAATATGTGAAATCACTTAAATATTGTTTGTAATTTAAATTTTTACTATGTATAATTGTCAGCTTTTATCCGAAATATGCGCTTTCAAATACATTTTCTCCAAAAATTGATGAATAATATAAGATTATATTTTATTATGATTCTCCCAAAGAAGGTTCCCCTTTCATTCCAGTAGCTATGTATGGAAAAATCCTAGATGGTAGATGATTGATGTCGTATTGAATCTTAAAAAAAAAATATTATTGATTTATCATGTGGACGGTCAAAGTAGAATTTTTAGACCCAAAAATATTAACTAACTCAATTCTGTAGATTACAATTAATTAAAGACGACGAAAACAACTGTAAAATGTTCATCTTGAATTCTAAAAATATGTTCGCTTTATTAGGAGTCAACTGGCCAAACTAATATATTATAAACGCGTTTAAACTGAGTAGTATTATATGAATAAATAAATTTTATTAATCTTTTAAATTACAAAAAGTAATTTACTCAATATCTTCTCGAGTTGATTAGTTCTAGTTAAGTGAATATAGAAATTGATTTATAGCAATGAAATCTATTATACATTGACACTATTTAGCAGATAAATGATATTAAATGTGAACGGAAAATGCGAAATCTGAATTTATATACTGAAATTACTTGTACTTACTACAAATTATTTTAATATCTAAGTAGGTCGTCGCTACTATAAAATACTTTATGTCCATCGTGATCTTGCGTCTGTATGCACTATACATGGTGTGGAAAATAAATGCGAAACACATTCAACATAATATCTGACCAATGTTTTCAAGAGGGTGATTTCTTTAGAAAAAAAAATCAGTACTGGATTCTGATAAATAATTTATTGTACCTATTAAAATTTAGTTGGGCATTTCGTAAGCTAAATTTCTACTTTTTGTTTTGGAAAAATAATATAGTAGCATCAGTCTCATAGTTAATTTTGAACATGTTACAAAGGAAAACTTCAGCTTTCTATATTCCAATTATACTATGCCCTGTGTTTTTTTAACATATTCATTGCAAATAATAAATTCAGTTTGGAGAGTTTGTTGTTGGTAATCGTCGGCTTATATATACTCTAAATACACATTCGATTTCAATTGCAAAATTCTTATATTATACACACATTTTGTATATACAATATTACAATCTCTGGAGCGTAATATTACTTCAAAAGCATTTTATAGTTTCTATTTATTGTATCAATCAGTGGAACTCTCTGTTTATATTGAGGGTCTAATTGCTTATATAAGATTTGCTTCTCGTATAAAATTACGAATACTAAGCGTTTAGTAAGCGTACAAAGTGTTGCCTAATTTACGTAACAATATGACCGTAGATTTTAGAATGGTGTATCTTTATTGTACGCAATGGTAAATTTGCACTTGTAATGGGATGGGCTATGAAAAATGGCAAATTCTCATCTTGTGATGTTCTTTCACTCCATGCCAAGAGCTAATAAAATAAATAAATCACGTCTACGCCATAAATAACGGAATTCGGTATATTTATAATTTAGATATTCTCGTGTGACTATACAATTTTCAATGTTGATTTCATTAAAATGTAATTTGTATTTTCGCCATTTCTTCATATTTAATGTTTACGGTGTAGGGGTATTTTAAATTATTAAAATTGGCAATAAGAAATAGAGAATTTTCTTGAGAGGCTATAGTTATAAAATACAAATACTATTTTAAATTTGCTACAATATACTACAAATAAAAATGCAAAATAATCCCAAATGCCAGCCTCTAGGCAAACAACTAATATGCTATGAAAAAAATGCAAATGATTTTTATAAATATAGAATTCTTTAAGATACGAATTTGTGGTATTTGTGGAATATTTATAGTTTTGTTATGGCCCGTTATCTACTTTATTATTGCTGCATTATCTTATATAATATTTACCTTCGTAATCTTGCCACATATTCTGAAAATGATTGTGAGTTGTTGTATACATCTATTCAATATTAATATCGCTCAAATGATATGCAATTTAGACTTCAATAAAATTCAAATAAAATATTAAATTTGGCCAAAATCACTTTTTATTTTAGGCACACGCAAATAGATCTTAATACTTATTTTACTTACTTACATTCCACAAACATGGTTTTAAAATAGAAATTTTATTATTTACCAAAAAAAAAATCCTGCAATGATGTTAAATAGGTTGCATATATTCGTATACTCGCATGCATAGATCCTTCACCTTTTCGCTATTCTATTAACCTATGCAAATTCCTTCAATTTCACCAAGCATATATCATAAACACATTACGCCGAATCGATTTTTGAGCACTCTTCGGCGATTGCCCATGATCGTTATCAATAACTTACCCCCTAAAGTGGAAGGTTTTTCCATGTTGATGGTAATAGTGTATGCGCCGTTGAAAACTTGCCGAAAGTTAGTTTTTCATGGAACAACGCGGTGAGATATGTACTAAGAAAACAGCTACGTTGTCAATTCTGTATACGCTTCTTGCAGCACTGTGTACAGAATCCTTTTAAACCTTTTTTTCTGAACCAATCTGAACTTGTAAATTTTTGCGATTGCCAATGCAGTTTTCTATAATAATACATCCCCGGTTTTTACTTTTGTATTTTTAATATTAAATGGCTTTTTTGCTCGAAATGTTGTGTACGTAACAATCAGAATTGCTCAAAAAATTGAATAAAATACATTTAACATTTGTCACTTTATGTGAAAATAAAAACGATTTCCTTCTCACGTTATAATTGCTAAGATCCTGAGAAAAATAATTGCAAAATGAGTGCTCGTTTTGGATTAAATCGGTGCTAGATTAATCGCAACTTGGAAGTAAAGGATAGTAACTCTGGCCAGTGGTAACAACAAAGTCGTAAAATAGCATTGTAGCTATAGACTTATTCATAAGTCTTTGGAAACTACGGTATACAAAAAAATCAGATAATGGCTGAAGAAAGTTAATAGATAAAAGTTTTAAAATGTGTGGAATAAACCCACCAAACCAATTATTAGATGATCAAAACAATTCAGCTGATAACGTACTTTTTAAAGCTATATATTTAAAACGCTAACTATTTTCAAATAAACTTTTACAGAGTGGACAATCCGTGAAGCAACAGAAGCTCGCGCCTACTAAAGATAGAAATTTCAAAAATTAGATTCACATATAAAATTTAGATGTCTATTATCCCTTTCTTTCTCTGGTTTCTAGTTTTTTAATAAATGATTATTTACTAAAGGAAAAATGGACATACGCAAGGTCCAAATACAATATGTTGTTAAAATGATTGTTATGCCAAAATGAAATAATGTTTTAATGGGTGTTATACCTTTGGAAAGCTTCCTAAAAGTAATTGCGAATATTCGTAAATAAAACGTCTTATATATTATTAGTTTAGCAGAATTTTATTACAATAATATTATCATTTATTGCGCTTCCGAAAAAATAATTTTAGTTTTGTTCCATTAATAAAAAAAAATGAATTGAAGCTGCAGTTTAATTTTGCAATACATAGCATGAATCCTGCCCATAGTCCTGGGAAAATAATATAATTGCTGTGTATTCAGAAAATCGTAAAATTGTTCTTTAATTATTTGGTATACTTATTTTATTTTAATATTTTTTATTAATTGATATAAGACACAGTTAAGTCAATAGCTGTACTTGTAGATATTCATTAGGGTATCTATAAATAACGATTTGTGATGCACAACTTATCCTGAAAAAAAAATCGGAACATGAAATATGAAATCACTAATTTGCTGGTGTAAGAATTATTGGTTAAATCCAATTGTTTTTTGCCATTTTCATAAATATCCTTAAATATTGAACATTTTTACAATTCACTATTATTTGCGGAACATTTTTTTTTTATATCTTCCGAAATACATGGCAATTGGCTTCTGGCTACGTGCATTTTTTGAGATTAGAAAATATTAGTAATGTCAATACATTATTTGATGTAGACGACATGGCGAAAGTTTTTCAAGTAATATAATTTTGCCTCGCAGACGGATTTTCATAACCTGAGTATGTGTTGATAAACTGAGTCCTTTGATAAGTTGATGGGAAAATATTTGGAAAATTCCTCGTGGAACCTTTCTCCAGGTGCAGTAAATAACTCCGTACATATTAGTTATGTCGGGATATTCTATAGAAATATCCTCTTTTACCAGTGGCATCTATATATGTATTTGTTACGTATATATACCCAAGAATTCCAATCACTTCATCGTAAAGTTCTCTCTTTATATAAAAGAGATCACGCCACGAAAAGGAAATACTACGACATTGACACGGTATATTTAAGTAACAACTTTTCAAATACCTGCGTTAATGTGTATTAAAGTTAAAAAATAAAACCAATTTCTGTAAGATTTTGTTAATACAATCTGTCAATAAATGGATAGATGTCAATACAAATATTTGTAAAAGGTATCTTTGCTGATAAGTAAATTTACTATTACGGTAATATATACCAAAATTTTTTTATAGTATATTCTTAATGTGCAATTCAATTGCAGACGATTTTTAATAATGAAATCAAAATTGACGCACGCGAATCATTTGCACGTCGAGAGTAAATTAATTTCGCCATCGATTGGTGCTTATTTATTAACGAGATAATTATCCCCAAATATATTTGATAATAAGTTGAAATAGTTGAAATGATAGAAGCAAGAAGGAAAATTAAAATAGGAAACACAGAAGCAGGACAGAAAAAATATAAGGAACTAAGGAACTTAATTAATAGGAAATGCAAGCTAGCGAAAGAAGAGTGGATAAAAGGAAACTGTGAGGATATTGAGGAGGATATGAGAAGAGGTAAAGTAGATTTGGGCTACAGGAAAATTAAGTCACATTTTTCTAAAGTAAAACCAAAGGGTAACATTATATGTGATAAGCAGGGTAAGGAACTCACAGAAAATAAGGAAAAAGCTAGAAGATGGAAGGAGTATCTTGAAGATTTATATAAAGGTAGGCAGGCCATGGAGGAGCTAGAAAATGTGGAACAGATAGATGAGGATGACTTAGGTCCTAGCATACTTAGGTCAGAGTTTCATAGAGCATTAAATGATTTACGGAATAACAAAGCAGCGGGGATTGATATGATACCAGCCGAATTAATAAAACACGCAGGGGAAAAAATGCAGGAGCGATTATACAGGTTAGTTTGTAAAATATATGAGAAGGGAGAAGTACCACAGGATTTTCAGCGTAGTAGAATAGTAACAATGCCGAAGAAAATAGGAGCTAATTTGTGTGAGAACTATAGGACCATTAGCCTACTATCACATGCATCGAAGATATTGTTAAAGATTATTTATAGGAGATTAGAAAATAAAGTAGAGGAAAGGCTAGGAGAAGATCAGTTTGGTTTTAGGAAAAACAGAGGGACGAGAGAGGCGATTCTAGCACTAAGAACGGTAGTAGAAAAAAGAAAGAGGGTAGGAAAGGTAACTTGCATAGCTTTTGTAGATTTAGAAAAGGCATTTGATAATGTAGAGTGGGACATAATGTTTAGAATTTTAAGAGAAACGGGTATAGATTATAAGGATAGGAGAATAATTTTTAATTTATATAAACACCAAACTGCCTTAGTTAGAATTGAGGGGGAAGAAGAGGTAGCAAAAATAGGGAAGGGAGTTCGGCAGGGATGTACACTCTCACCGTTATTATTTAATCTATATATAGAAGATGCAATAAACAAAGTAAAAGAAGAGTATAGTGTAGGTGTGAATGTACAGGGAGAGAAAATATATATGCTGAGATTCGCCGACCATATAGCTATATTGGAAGAAAGCGAAAAGAATTTAGAAAGGGTATTGAATGGTATGCAGGCAGTATTGACTAGGGATTTTAACATGAAAATAAATATAGGTAAAACTAAAGTGATGAGGTGTGACAAAAAGGAATGCAGTAGAAAAATGAGGATCACAATAGGAGATAATAGAATCGAAGAAGTGTCAGATTTTTGTTATTTAGGCAATAGAATCACAAAAGATAATCGAAGCAAGGTAGATATAAAGTGTACGATAGCACAGGGTAGGAAGGCATTCGTAGAAAAAGAACAGATTTTAAGATCAAATATTGACTTGGGTATTAGAAAAAGATTACTGAAGGTATATGTTTGGAGTGTAGCACTGTACGGGTGTGAGGCGTGGACTATAGGAAAGGAAGAGAAGCGTAGATTAGAAGCACTTGAAATGTGGTGTTATAGGAGGATGATGAGGATTGGTTGGGAAGATAAAGTAACAAATGAAGCTGTACTAGAGTTAGTAGGGGAGAAGAGAAGTATCTGGAGAGTGTTACAGCGTAGGAGAGACAGATTAGTAGGGCATATTCTTAGGCATGGGGGGATTATGCAATTGATCATAGAAGGTAGAGTGGAGGGAAAGAGAGGGGTAGGTAGGCCTAGATTGGAGTATGTGAGTCAGATAGTTGAAGACGTTGAGATGAATAGCTATAGGGAGATGAAGGGATTAGCTCAGGATAGATCGGCATGGCGTGCTGTTTCCAACCAATCTTTAGGATTGCGGACTCTTTAACTAATATTTGATTTTGTATTTAGTATAATCAATATTTCACTCCGAAATAACAAAAATCATTAAGAGTAATATATTACGTGTAATCGAGACACCTCATTAAATTAATAATCTCATACTGTACTTTATCTTTCGCATATTATGGTAAAGTTATTCAGGTTACCGAGTGTAAATGCCACTTTATCATAGAATTGAACATAACCTATGCCAATGCAATTCCACAATTGCACTTATTTACGAAATTACCATCGCAATTGCGTGCCAGAGCCGCTTTAGATCGTAATTAACGTGGACTTGCTCGCACATTCAAATTAATATAATAATTCCTCCTATTTCTAGATGTAATTCAATACACCATATGTAATTCGCTTTAAATTATACACGTCACGTATTGAATTATTTTCTTTAGCAAACAATATAATTATTAATTACTGTTTGATGTGTTTGTAATATTTCGCAATTATTTGATCAAATAAATGGATATGCCTACAATGCTCTTTCATAACAGTTCTTCTGCAATTAATTTTTACCTGACCTACCATAAATTATTGCTTTACGCTTTTTTTCAGCCGCAATAATTTATTTACTTTGCCGTTAAGTGTTTATGATATTTTATGATTATACGACGTCAGATCAATATATTACTAGACACTGCAATAATTAATAACTTTTCTGAAGTATTTATTACTATCAATAAAACATTCCGATAAATTACAAGACATTTACGTTTTATTTAAATACGTTATTACGACTATTACACAGGTACTCTGAATTATAATTTTAATTGTATATTAAACAAAGAAAATGTGCGAAACAATTAGTCGTAGAATTCGATTTTTCATTCTACATCACGTTAATAAATATATAAGGACTGTATATCTTTGTAATTGTACCGTATGACAATATGAAACTTTTTGGTTTTAAAAATCCGTTTTAACAGATTTCTTTCGTCCAGTTTTTGTGCTTGGCGGACTTATTTATGGTATTTTTAGGCAGCCATATTGAGTGCCATTATATCCGTCTAGATTTGTTAAAAATATTTTCATTCACTATCATTGATTTATTATAAAGCTGACTTATAGTATAGATACAGCGCAATCACACGAATCTATGCAAAAACTAACAGGTTTTTTGACTCATCAGTTAAGATATCTTTTAAATTGAAAACTTCTGTAAATTCCGAGCTTATATTTCTTTTATTATAAAATAAATTTACAACCAACATCATAGATATTTCAATTTAAATTTTCAAGCATTTCGATTCGTTGCAATTTCTATGCGATGTAGATTATTGCTTTGCTATTTTATTAATAAGTCATTCAACATGTTCTAAAATAAAATGGTCTATAATAATTTAGAGGGTTTATAAGTTATCATAATCTTAAAGAGACGTGTAAAAACTACAACATACTATTATATATTCTCTAAAGAATGTTTTAACAGATTTTCTATAGTTTCTTAAGTTTAGGTAATTTATTCTTAATATAATTACATGTACAGACAGACAGTCGAGATAATACAATAATTTACGAGTCAATTATCCTTTCAGGCAATTCGTTACCTCTCAAAATTAATTGGAAAAGATTCAAATATGACCTTTCTCTTCATATATGATAGCCCACAACAATCTTATAGATTCTCGCTTACTAATTTTAATTTAATTTACCAACAACTTTGCATAAAACGTGTATTATTTTATTACTATTCGGAGTGCTGTAAAATATATTTCTTCTTTAAAAATATATCTTCAAATGAACGCTTATTAATTGCATAAAACGTGTATTATTTTATTTAGAAATTGATTACTATTCGGAGTGCTGTGAAATATATTTCTTGTTTAAAAAGATATCTTCAAATGACCGCTTATTACTGCCAATTTCAATATATTTTTTAAGTTGTATTTATAAATACAATTCTCATATAGATGATGTAAACATAAAGGAAGTAAATACAGACCAGTATTTAAGTTTAATTTGCTTATTAATCATCATGAGTTTTATAGTGTACTTATAGAGAAAGTCTTGCAGCGTAGGAGAGATAAACTAGTAAGTCATATTCTAAAACATGGGGGTGTAATGTATTTATACATAGAAGGTAAATTAGAACGAAAGGAAGTGTTCGGTGAGACTAAATAAAAGTATACAAGTCAGAAAGTGGAGGAGGTTCGTATGAATAGCTATAAGGATATGAAAGAATTAGCTCAGGATGGACCAAACCTTAGGATTGCAGACATAATATAGGTTTAATGGTAAATATAAAAAAAATTAGAATCGATTATTAATAATGACATCGTAATTGTACTAAATGAAATATAACAAAATTAATGGAGAAATTTATTATGCGTTTCATTTCTTATATCCGAAACAAATGAATATAATAAATGTTTAGTATATACTTCTCCACGTGCTTGCTTCAATTTTGTTTTAGCTAATATACTTATTTTTTTTACCCACAGAAATACTATTCAAAACGTGTTTAGAATACATCGTTTCATTATAAAGTATAAAAAATAAAAAGCGTGTTGTAATTTTCTATTAGTCTCACCACCCGATATATTTGCTGCAATTATACTGCGTGTTTAGCATTTAGCATTTTCCCTCACATCCTGCCAATTGTATAAATACGAAAGCCACACGAAATTCGAATCTAAGTATATTTTTAGACGCCTGAGTACATTGCACTCGCTGAAGTTACGTTGGGATCTATTATATATTCTGTTTTACTCGGATCATATGTAAACATTGTAAAATATCTCCTCCTAGTGCATGATGTGTAAAAAAATTATTTAAAAGCAGCCTGAAAAAAAATCATAAAAAATGTGTTTATCTACTTGAAACGAAAATATTAAATATAGCGATGATATTGGTCGATATTTTCAGCGACAGTATTTTATTTGGAAATTTCCGGATGGCAGATCCCTTCTTCAATCAATTTTTAGCATGTTTATCAATCCCTATAAAATATTTCAACATTTTTTCTTGCACTAATTTTAAAATGCCTAACGATCGAACTAGTTCCAATTATTTATGTTTATTTTTTAAATGCAGTCTTTAATTTATTTCGTATTCTTATAAATCGCAATATAATTTTTTGTTTGTTTCTAAAATCCCTTTTACGTAAATTTTCATGTGTGACTATCTACCCACATAATATTGATGAAAACGTTGATGCAAAAACCTTGGAATATTTTCGCGTTAGCGCTAGAATTTGTTTGTAAACACTCACTCACAAAATCGCAATTGTTTTTTTACGTTTGTGATTATAAAAACTGATTTGCATTACCTATATAATTACAAGTTTTTGATGAGTAGGTGACTGTGAATACATCACAATTGTGTGAAAATGCGAACATATACAAATTTAATTTCGAATCATTACCTACCAAAATATTATAAATTAATTTAACAATGAGATGCTTTATATTATGCCAAGTAGTCAATAAGATGTGTATGTGTGTGTGTGTGATGTAAATTTAATGAAAATATGCATACAAAAAAATACTTTCGCTCCCGAAAATAGTAAATGTTCACTAATTTTTAGACCATATTTAATCTTAAAGTGTTAACTAGATATTTACTTCTTGTTACTTTATTATGTTATTTGCCACTAAAAAATCTTTTTTGTTTCCCAAAAAAATAGTCAAATTTTAGACGATATCTAATTTTAAATCAATAACCAGATATTGACTTCTAGTTAGTCTCTTTTATCATTTGTAAGCAAAATAACAATCACATTTACCAAACATATTTTTAAAACGCAGAAAATGTAATCATAATTGTGTTATTTCTTATGATATTGAAACTGAAATTAAAATTAATAATTCATGACTAAATCGAAAGTGCTTTTTCTGACCAAAAAATAACAGTAGTAATATACACCGTTTTATTAAAAGTGGCAGGAAAGTGACAGAAGTTCACGCATCATAAATCAATACCTGTATAATAGCTTGACCAATACAGTACAGAGTAGTGCTATTAAAAACAGTATGGCGTCAGTCGTACGGCACATTGAATAGTGCTGTGGGTACGCTTGTGTATTGTCAATAGAAAAACTAGGTGTGGCTGAGTACCTTGTGTATATAAGTATATAGTGATGTATATAAGTGCAGCCCTTATGCGCAGTAGTGGACGATACTGGTCCGCCACTTTCAAAAAAACGATTTATACATTTGGCGAACATTTACTAAATTCGGTATAACCATCGTTTTTTTAGGAGTACAGTACTAGGAGTTTAGAGTTTAATTTCGTAAACATTTAATTTGATCCCTATATATAATTTATATTTATATTGCGTAACATAATATGATTCAATTGAATGGACATTGCGAATTCAAAAACACCGAATAATTAAATCACGTTTTATTTACAAAATATCCTATACAAAGAATTGGTTTAATATAAGTATATTTAAAATCTAAATAAATATTTATAGTAAGAAATTTGATTAGATATTGCTATCATTGCTGTTTGTCATTAACCTTTATATAAAACTAAATTAAAGCTAACGATTTATCTTGGAATTTTTTTGTATATTCCAGTTTGGATGAGTGAGTAATTTAGGGAATAATACTATAAAGCAGATTTCTTCCAGACCGCTAAGTGGAGGGGTCATTTGCCTAACGACGGTAGAAATTTAAAACGTTATTACATCCTTTGTTCCGTTGCATATACACATTGCTAGTATACGTCGAAAAAAACTGAATGCTATACTTGGTAATATCCAGCAAAAATGCAATAATGTACCAGCAAATTTTCAGCTCACAAAGGTGAGTAAATTGCTTCTTTAATATACTCATGAACAATCTGTACATAGGATATTGCTGTACTCGTTTTAAATAGTCTTTTTAATCCACTCTATATGTTTTGATGTACCCTTCATAATTCATATCGTACAGTGTGTTTTATTTGTATTTATTTTTGATGACGCTATTCTGAAATGGTTGAGTTCTGAAACAGAACGTTTTGTTTGTCTTTTCAACTATTTATTAATTTATGTTTTGCGCTAGCGGCTGCCAATATTGCATTAGTAAATAAAATGAATATTTAGACTAAGATATATTTAGCGAACACATGTCCTTCAGTCAAATATATTTGGAATATACATTCGCTCAATTTGTTCGGGCATGTTTGTTACTATATTAAACAGACCGTTTATTTATATTTACCGGAGGCTTTTCTCCTTGCCGTTCTGTACTGGAAAACTGTGCGATCCACAGACACGACGTTTCGGCACGTATCGATATTGACACGATCGTTGTCAGGAACAACATTGCTCACCTGCCTGTTCCCGACATGTTCGGCGTTCTCCCGAGCGCATTTTGTCTGCACGGGATTTAATCGAGATAAGCTCCTCGCTATACGGAGATATGGAACATAGATACAAGAAAATAAGAGCAGTATAAACGCCATTTACAATCGTATAAAAAGTAAGATAAGTGCCCGCACGAATGGGGTATACATGTATGTGTGTTTTTAAAGGTTTACTTGTCGAAAGTTTCTGGTGTATAATGCAACGGCCGATATTCGAGCAGTTTTGTAAGACCCTTATTTAAATATCGTCGATTATGTAAAAACGGCCGCAAGTGGCAATTAGTCGAAGAGCTTTTTAATGTCTTTGATGGGTGCTTGTTAACCCGAAACTTCTAGACATTATACTTATACGATAAAATATCCCCCCCCCCCCCCCCCCCCCCATGGATATTCTTCATATTAACAAGCTATATAAGATGTACATACAAATAATTAATACACTTTGCACTTTAACTTAGAAAAAAATGTATTCTCCATACATTGGATTGAAGTATAACCACAACAAACGAAGAATATTACAATATGATATTAAAAGTTAGAGAATAATCCATAATTGAACGATTTTACAAGCTCATAAATGCTTTGAGCTCGATTTTTGATGGTTGACAATTCCATGCTATCCGATAGAATATATTCAAAAGTTTGTTTCTTTTTAGATTTACAATTAAATTATTATAAGTCCCCACATATAACCTACACTAGTTACAATGGAATTCACTTGTTATATGAGCGGAAACAAAGTATTCGTTTGCACACTATAACTATAAATGCGTGTGCATGTTTTTAGACTCCATGTTGAGGCCTTTTTGGGTTAAAAGTCGTATAAATCAAAGTATTTCTTGCTCTAGCACGTTTGAAGTAACTAACCACAGCGACTTGTTCGGCGCTCCTAAAGCTTGATGCTAGAGTTTAGAGTTAGTTGAGTCTATCTGAAGGCATGAAAAAATAATTTATGTATAGTATGGACTATAGAGCTTCGAGGTATAAAGCGAAAAGCTAGTCAGTGATACAAATTATCCATCTTTCTTCATGCATACTAAATGAGTTTGCTTTCAGTTTTGTCAGTCGGTGTTTCACATCAAATGTAAATAATACGGAGTATGGCAACCATGGCCCTTATGTTGTAATAATGCTGCAGTAATATAAGATAATAATAATGAAAAATTGACAAATTTCATTCTACATATTTTATGAATTGAAGACAAAACGGTTCTCATCACAAACTGAATTGACTGTTCAATACAAGGGAAGTACATGAAAATAAAAATATAGTTAGTTAAAGTGTCCGCAATCCTAAAGATTGGTTGGAAACAGCACGCCATGCCGATCTATCCTGAGCTAATCCCTTCATCTCCCTATAGCTATTCATCTCAACGTCTTCAACTATCTGACTCATATACTCCAATCTAGGCCTACCTACCCCTCTCTTTCCCTCCACTCTACCTTCTATGATCAATTGCATAATCCCCCCATGCCTAAGAATATGCCCTACTAATCTGTCTCTCCTACGCTGTAACACTCTCCAGATACTTCTCTTCTCCCCTACTAACTCTAGTACAGCTTCATTTGTTACTTTATCTTCCCAACCAATCCTCATCATCCTCCTATAACACCACATTTCTAATGCTTGTAATCTACGCTTCTCTTCCTTTCCTATAGTCCACGCCTCACACCCGTACAGTGCTACACTCCAAACATATACCTTCAGTAATCTTTTTCTAATACCCAAGTCAATATTTGATCTTAAAATCTGTTCCTTTTCTACGAATGCCTTCCTACCCTGTGCTATCCTACACTTTATATCTACCTTGCTTCGATTATCTTTTGTGATTCTACTGCCTAAATAACAAAAATCTGACACTTCTTCGATTCTATTATCTCCTATTGTGATCCTCATTTTTCTACTGCATTCCTTTTTGTCACACCTCATCACTTTAGTTTTACCTATATTTATTTTCATGTTAAAATCCCTAGTCAATACTGCCTGCATACCATTCAATACCCTTTCTAAATTCTTTTCGCTTTCTTCCAATATAGCTATATCGTCGGCGAATCTCAACATATATATTTTCTCTCCCTGTACATTCACACCTACACTATACTCTTCTTTTACTTTGTTTATTGCATCTTCTATATATAGATTAAATAATAACGGTGAAAGTGTACATCCCTGCCGAACTCCCTTCCCTATTTTTGCTACCTCTTCTTCGCCCTCAATTCTAACTAAGGCAGTTTGGTGTTTATATAAATTAAAAATTATTCTCCTATCCTTATAATCTATACCCGTTTCTTTTAAAATTCTAAACATTATGTCCCAATCTACATTATCAAATGCCTTTTCTAAATCTACAAAAGCTATGCAAGTTACCTTTCCTACCCTCTTTCTTTTTTCTACTACCGTTCTTAGTGCTAGAATCGCCTCCCTCGTCCCTCTGTTTTTCCTAAAACCAAACTGATCTTCTCCTAGCCTTTCCTCTACTTTATTTTCTAATCTCCTATAAATAATCTTTAACAATATCTTCGATGCATGTGATAGTAGACTAATGGTCCTATAGTTCTCACACAAATTAGCTCCTATTTTCTTCGGCATTGTTACTATTCTACTACGCTAAAAATCCTGTGGTACTTCTCCCTTCTCATATATTTTACAAACTAACCTGTATAATCGCTCCCGCATTTTTTCCCCTGCAAATATATTATAAATATAGTTATATTATATTTTTTATTTGCGCTCTTAACATATTTATTATGCTACTGATTGCTACTAAGAACTGACAAACTTTTGTCTATATCATCTAACTCAAATATAAAGTTATTGATAAAAATAACTGGTAAAGGAACAACATAACAAAAACGACGATGTGTAAAAACAATTCCCGAAAATAAATAGTCCTTGCTTACGCAACAAACAACCCTAACGACTATAATAAATATATTTTACTACAAGTAGTGCAGCTTTCAAAGGTGATATGTAATCTCGCCAAATGCCGTAGGGGGTCATTTTAATTGCATGTAAACTCACAAAAAAATTTCTTAAGCCTACATGTAATTTCGCCAAATATTTTTGCTGAGATAATCCTCAAAACCCATTACGTTATTGAGACGAAATGGACATAATATACATTTCGCTAAACTCCAATATCCCAAAGTATTTTTTGCAGACCAAATATACCCTCACACTTTATCCAGACTTAGGACTGGCAATCAAAAGAAAGGATTTCAAGTTGATACGAAAAGAATTGACCAATTTTGATGTCGAGAATGGCTTGACCTGTGAGGATGTTG
The DNA here is from genome assembly GCA_947310635.1 of Leptodirus hochenwartii. NCBI lineage: Eukaryota > Metazoa > Arthropoda > Insecta > Coleoptera > Leiodidae > Leptodirus > Leptodirus hochenwartii. The sequence continues at coordinate 39,377,090 of OX371177.1, forward strand.
TTCTCATCAGACGAAACGTCTACAATGCCTGAATGAAGTTATATCCAGCGTTGCCGAAATCAAGATTTTCTGTGTGCCTTACCATACCTGACCTGATTTGTCTATATCGAGGTGAAAATATAAAACTCCGTAAATCTAATTTAGCTTCATAAAATGTGTACTGCAAATTAGTATATTATTGACGAATCTCCAGACAAAACTTATAAACACACCAGTGATTAGAAAAATCCTTTCTTTTGACTGCCAGTCCCAGGCCTGGATAAGGTGTGAGGGTATATTTGGTCTGCAAAAAATACTTCTCTTAAGATTCTTTCTTAAAAAATCTTTCTAAAAAATATTTTTAGATTTTTTACTTCTTTGTGTGTGAAGAATGTTCGAAATATTGGAGTTTATCAAAATGTATATTATGTCCATTTGGTCTCAATAACGTAACGGGTTTTGAGGATCATCTCAGCAAAAATATTTGGCGAAATTACATGTAGGCTTAAGACAATTTTTTGGTGAGTTTACATGCAATTAAAATGACCCCCTACGGCATTTGGCGAGATTACTAACTCCGCTTTCAAATATAATAATGTCATTATACAAATCCCTGAAGTTAGATAGTAATTTAATAGAATGCTGAAGCTTCACATATATTTAGATTATTTGCCTCAGTATTTCATAGAGAATAATATTAAAGGTTGACGTTAATTATATGTTTTAATATATTTTTAAACATTTCTTCTTTTAAACAGTATATTACTAGGGGCTAATCCGCCACCGGTATATTTATATATAATATTCTTAAATCGTACATCATTTCTTGTATTTATTTTTAATTTGATAACTAACATGTGGGCGTGTAGCATCAATCATAACAAACTTGGAAAAGATTTTTTATAAATATATTGAAATATTCCCATTATTATTCAATAATATGCGACTTCCAAACGAGTTTCTGATTCCAATCAACTTTGACAAAAACAAATTAGTAATATGTACATAGCGTCAAACAGATAGAGAAACGCGAAAAACAATATTATTTATAAGTTTACGGATGACAATCCTTGTAAAAAATAGAAAAAATACAGTCTTCGTGTCACCACATTACAACGATTTTTTTAACCACTTGCCGCTATCAAATAATTACAATTAACGTACAAAATGCGAACGATAATAAAGTTGTTAATTGAAATATATAATCGAAAAACTTTTCTGTGCATTGACATATATAGCAATAACAGAAATTGTTTGCCTTTTTACAGGTGATGGCTTGGTGAAAACATCTTTTTAAAAAATGATATATTAAATTTTATTCGCGTGGCAAACATTTTCGCTCATATCTTAGAGACACCGTACAAATTCCTGTATATTTTTACTACAGGTAGAATGTACCGGTAGCCGGGTTTACTTCGTTTTTTTTTTTTTTTATTCGAAATTATATTCTATCGAAGCTGAACACATTGCGTTCTAAAAATAAATGCTTGGTCGTGTTTATGAACGCGCTAGTGTGTACAACAGCGTAAAAAACTCGTTTTCATTTCATTATTAATCCACCGATTAAAATAGCACCGACACAACATAGCCTGGCTACGTTGCCAAACTTCATATCTCCGCGAGATGCAAAGTTATTTTTACAGCCGGCATCTAAACTGCCAACTTGCTGATGACGATGGTAATAAATTCAATGTTGCAAATGTTATTGCTCTGCGCATACGATGCGAAAAACGCTCGATCGATCAATAAATTGGACAAAAAAAAAATAGATTTTCACTTTTTGACCTATATACCAACTAAATATAGCTCTCGGTTTTCCGGGAAAAAATCAACTGTTTAATTTTAAATGTTACGTCCAATATATTTCTTCGAAATTGAATAGATAGTCAAAAACTGATTTCAGTGGCGCTTAAGTAATTAGAAGTATTTATAAAACAATTAAGGTTGTAAATTTACCAATTATAAATACTTATATGTTAATTTCTAAATAGCATATACAAAATATATGACTGGAACTACTTGTTGAAATCGTGTTTTCTTGCCATTTCCTAAGTTTGTATAACAACTCTATAGCTTTGACAATTCCTTCGAAAATCACAAAACTTAGAGTATGCTAACACATATTAACTCACTAAAATCTTTACTTTGATAACTTGTGCTATGATAAATCCCAAATATAATTAAATATAAAACTAAACCGTTATTAACACTTGGCAACATTGATCGTCTATTTACTGCTCCCAAGTTCCAAATCGTGATTATAAAATGTGTAGGTGTGCACGATACACAAACAAGATACGTTGCTTTATTTTTCATGTATTACATTCCTAGCATTATTATACTGATAAATTTCTTTTATCACAACAATTTGTTCAAAAATGAACATAAAATACACATTTTCGTGTCACCAAATCTTGAATTATTCGCTCAAAATACTACAACGAAATTGCAGGATTTCTTCATATAGGAAAGCAGAGATATGTTTCCTACGAGTCTTGTTTGTGTAACGTAATTTAAAACGGTCTAGATGAGAACCGATGCAACCCGACTGAAACAGTGTTAATGTTGATCTTGAACCTTGCCTTTGGATGCTGCAAATGATCTGCTTTATTCTTTTACATCGTGCTCCACGATATGTCAATTTTAACCGTTCTGATTGCATTTCATTCTGCCTTTTATTAATACCTTCGATCAAAACAACGATGTTTGTTATTATTGTCTGTACTGGTTGTTTTGAAAGAATATCCCGAGAATAATGGTTTATATATAGGATGTTCGCGTATTTTTGCAAATAAAATATCAACATTTTAAAATTTTGCTAGCTGTATTGTTATAAATATGTATGATTTACAAAATCTTCTGGTAGGCTTCAAAATTGTTTTAAATAATCAAGTAAATGCTAATATAACGAAATTAGATATAATTATTTTTTCTATTACGTGGACGCAAGTGTCAAATCAGTCAATATTCTTGCAGTAATCATGAGCACACAAACTCGAATATTAATTTTCTTGTTATTTTACTTCGAACAACGATGTAAATTTCATTTTCGTTTTGTTCCAATGTCAAGTTGTCAACATTAGCTTTATTGGGTTTATTTTCCTTTTTACTTAAATACATTTCTATAAGAAACCAGGCAAAATTTAATCTAGATATAAAAAAAATATTATTGTTAGAAGATTGTTCAACAATCACTTCACATTCTTAAAATATGTCCTATATATAGCTAGACTCTAATTAGAATTGAAATTTAGTCCAATTCTAATTTCCTACATTCCTTATTACTTTTTTGCACTGGAATCTTATAAAGTTTTGAATGGATATGTCCAAAAGTTAATTTTGTAATAAGCAGAACATAAACTAGTATACACTAAAAGTTTTACCCGTGCAATATTTATTTTAAAGATTTTCAATAATCTTATATATTGCGATATTTTCCATTCTTTTTATATATTTCCCAAACCCTGTGAAGTCCGAAATTCAACTCTGGAGCACAGTATGAAAAATGTGAGTAAAGTCTGAAGCGTTGCGGCGTATTTTTTTTAAATTTTAGATTTCTAGCCTCTTACTTTTGTTAAACTCACTTGGTACATGTAGTTATTTCCTTTTCAACAAAAATAGTTTGTGAAGTATTTGTATCATCTGTCTTTAGCATCTTCACTTGTAATAATATTAGCGTCTGCATATTAACAAATATTGCAGCTTTCTTTTTATATTTTAGTTGTTTGATCGCTTTATGTGTATGAATATCTCTTGAAAACCCAGAAGGAAAATGTCAATATTTATCCACATTTTTGTTATACCCAGAGAAGAGACATAGTCGTAGCTGCTCGAAGTCACTCAACTTCTCATTCTGCAAACACGAACATCCTTGAATATATCAAATAAATATCTTATTATAATAATGTTTATACATATGAGAATATATTTAAAATAACTTTGTATTTTGTGCAGTAGTGGTAGATTATATTGTTATCTTAATACGCAAATGAGCATTCATTTATGTCGATATTTGAAATATATTTTTCATAAATAACTTGCGAAAACACAAACATTTTCGAACTTCGTTTTAAATTGTTTTTTTTTTTAATTCTTGAGATATTTTACTCCCTTGTTTACAATTCAGTTTCTTCATCGGTGACACAATAATTAACGCACGTCATTTTTCTACAAATAATATGTTGAGGTAGGTTACAGCTAATTTTCCACTCATTTTATTGAGTGCGTTATCAATAGTATTTACTATTATATCGAATACAGTACACTTAATATCCAATAAGCAACCAGATGCATTTATTTGTTTTGCCCGTTTACTTTACTGTTTTATGTTTACGAGGTCGACTCCATTTCAATCATTTCAATGCTTATTTTCAATTAGAAGCAGGTATGTAAATAATTTAAGTTTTTAAATAGAATCGTGAAAAATATGTTGTTTAAATTAATTTTATTATTCTTATAACTATTTTATATTGTGTACGGTATTGCCGCTTTTACAGTGTGTTGACATTTTCCCTTTTGAAAATTTTTTTTTTTCGTATATTGTCTTTTTCAAGATTCAGTGATTACGAATCACAAAGCTGTGATTTAATTTTTTTTTTGCTATTTATTGACAAATCGAATTCAATTTCATTTAAATAATTCTAAATTTACTTTATACGGAAATTTTAGAGAAATATATCAAATAAATCTGCAGAAAATCGAAAAATACTCATATTAACCATTGGACGATCTGCACAATTCTCTATTAACAATTAATCTCACAGTAAGTATCTCACGTGATGGAATAAAATTTAATAATAAATGATTTTAAACGAAGATGGATAGCTCTGTATAAGCACTTCAATTCATTTTTTGTCTCTATTAAAATAAATCATTTGATTGCAGTTTGCTGGAAGTTATAAATAGACATTAATTATATTGCGGTACCACAATTTGAACTACCACAATAAAAACTATATTATGATCGGACAAACATATTATTATTACTTATATCCACACTATCTGTGTGGACAAGCGATGGCAAACTGTAGGTCACTTTGAGGACCTAGTGAACTACTACATCTTTTAAAAATGAACTAGTTCACGACCTATATGAAATACATGCACATACAGAAAATAATCTCTTTTTTCTCAATATAAAAATATTAAATGGTAAAAAATAAATATATTGAAATATTACAATACTTATTTTGAATTAAGAATGAGGAAGAAAAGACAACAATGTTTATAATTTATACAAAACATATATATAAAGAAATATAATCTTCTCTAGGTACTCACGATTATTTATATGAAGTTCTAAAATACTTATTGGTAGTTACTGATGAAAAGGTTTACTTCTTTACTAACACTTGAAAATTAAATGTATAAACTATAGTAAAATGAACTAGATAGAATCATTTTGTTTGGCGTTATAATTTATATTTTCTATTCCGAATCTTCTCTGTTCAAACTTCAAAGCTTTGATTTGATATTAAGTGATTGCATTGCACTCAGTATGAAATAGAAGAACTATAAGATTTAGATGTTTATTTTTGTATTATTGCAAAAATTTGCTATGGCATGACATATTTAAGAACATATCTAATTTTGCGAATATATTAATTATATTATTCCATATGAAATCTGATACCAACATATAAATTGTGACTCAGCTCGGCAATATCGCATCGAGTTTCCTATTTTGTTCCGTTCACCAACACACTTTATCACTAAATAAATGTTAGTACTGTATATGTAATGTATACTATACTGCATCGTTTACGAGTCGTTGTGATTCATGAACGGTTTAGTACACGACGGGTTCAGGACCTAGTACAAGTACATCAATACGTACACCGTGCACAATGTAGTTCATAGTTCACGTACTAGGTCAGGGGTGGCCAACCCAAATGATCTTTCGGGCCACTTTGGAAATGCATCATAACTCCGCGGGCCACATATAAATTTATAAATCCCCATATTAGATTTAGATACATTATAAACATTTTTTTGAGTGAAAAATTGAATTGAATAATTTTTTTCTCATAATTTCGACAGATCATTTTTGAATATATGGATGCATAAATAATGTATTTTTTTAATACATTGGTTTTCACTACTTTGGCCATTATAAAATAAATATATTTTGTAAATGTGTGATGAATCTCGCGGGCCGAAAAAATGTTCCAGGCGGGCCACATGCGGCCCGCGGGCCGCGGGTTGGCCACCCCTGTACTAGGTCATATTGACCTATAGGTCGTTGCGAAACATCCTCACAGTACGCCCGTCATTTGATTGAACCGTTCAGAGTGAACGGTTCGCGAGTGAACTACACATCGCTAGTGTGGACAGTACTGATAACGCTCTATAAATACTGTAGCGTAACTGAAAATAATTAGAAATTATACTCCATAAATAAGACTTATTTCTGTATCGTTTTTACGAAGAGAATTCGTTTCAAAAAGATAGCTCGCGATCTAGAGAAGGTGGCATTATGAGAATATAAGAATTTAATGTACGATAGTGGGTATGGTAATTTTCCTAGGATATGTGGAATTTTCGCTTGAATCCTCTTTTCTCTCAACAAGGAAATATTTTGGTATGCGAGACGTGAAGATACTACTACCAGCAATAAACACAAAATATAATAATAAACACATTCTAATAACTCGCAAGCTATTTCGTAACGCAGACGGTCGTAATCGTACCATTTAATAGTCTTACAAGTTTATTGTCCAAATCTACTGGGTGATATTTTTTCTACAGGAAAAGTAATCAACATCAAATACAATAGATAATAAGATTTAACTGTAAACGACAACCTCCATGTATCAATCTCACTGATATATCTTACGTTACACGTGTTGGACAAAAGTTACTTCATTACAATTTTAGTAATATAAGAAGTTAATCTAAAAATGTAGAAATGTCAAAATGCAAAACGAAGATCGTGTCAAGTTTTTTTTCTTCTTAGAATTCGGCATGATTTATTTGAAAAATATATTTTACAGTGTTAATATCATCATAATTTGCAGTTTTTATTACATAACGCTGAGCATTGCTGATATTTGCATCTTATGTTGACCATCAGACGGTAAACCTACGCAAATTATCGGCTCTGTTCGTCGTGTGTGTCTAATAGATATCTTAAGATATGCGAATACAAAAAAATATATATTAGAATGTTGGAGGTATATAAAGTTATTAACAAATGGGTGCTATTGGTAAGTAATTTGTACAACATTAATATACGAATAGGCTTTATATGCACTAATTGGAAACGTTAGTAATTTCTTTAATACTCGTTTATAATCACACTTTATTATATCTATATTGAACAACTGTTACGCATGGAATAAATATTTTATAGCTTCTTCCACTTTATTTAATTTAATATCTTTGATGCAAATAGACCAAGATTTTTGGGTAGTGTACACAAATTCATTTTATGATTGGAATTTAACTTGCATGTAAGAACATTATTGACCATTTAATAAATAATATTATAAAAACGGTTATATTACGCAATTAGTAACATTATAAATACTTGGTGTGTAGAGTTTGATACCTTCTGCGTTTGCTCCGTAATATAAAGAAATTTATTTTATTAAATAAACGTATAAAATAAAGATACATAATTGAATAGAGAAAAATTCAGAAGGTAGCATTCTATAATCCTATGAAAGTAAATTACATTAATAACATTATTCATACATTTCTACCCAATATTTTAACATCATGTTTGTTTATATATATATATATATATTTTTTAAATAGATATTTTAGGGAAAAAAGTAGCTCAAGGATGTTCAATGATTTCTATACATATCTAAGTAAACATTTATTTCCAATATATATGCCTGAACTCACGTAGACCTATTGAACAAATGAAATGTTCGTTATTTTGATAGTAGCGATGTAGGTTTGCTTTATATGATTTATCCTGTAATTGTATTTCATTTTACGAGCCTGTCTACCATTTACATATATCATAAAAACCATCTTAAATTGCTGTCAACATTCCGAAACAATAATTGCAGCATAACTGCCGCTATATATGTTTTATAAGAAAAATATTTATATTGATATTTGAACATTTAAAAAATTATCACTACGGTGTTAAATTATAATATAGAATATCACCCAAATACCGTAACAAGCATTAAGTAGCTACATGTACATTTCAAGCGCTATGCATTTTATATTTTATGCTATACATTTCAAGAGGTATTTTATTTAGTTTTAACTTGTGCTACTGAAGATGGGCGCATAGCGCTTGAAATGTACATCTAGCTACTTAATGCTTGTTACGGTATTTGGGTGATATTCTATATTATGATATTTGAACACATTTATAATTTGAAATTTAAATAAACTAACGAACCATTTGATTTGTACCTGTGTACAAATTGCCTGCCATTGCTTTATTATGTATTTAATCGGGTTTTGGCAATGCACTATTATTATTATATTTTGAAGTGTTTGTGCGAGCTTTCGAATAATAAATTGTATGTTTGATATCAGGGGCGTGCCAAAGGATTGCAATAGTATAAATATTTTTTTATAGATGTATTGGTTAGCTGACAGTACTATCTGAAAAATCCCTGAAACACACTTCATATACGAAATGAAGTGGTATCGTTATATAATATAAATTTATATCAGGAGTTCCCATGCGGTTTACAAATTTATTTGTTAATCGAGTCTCAATTGCAATTTTTTTTTTTATAATTTTCGAATATTTTATATGATTTTATTAGGAATTATATGGGAAAATGATCTCGGCGTTAAGAATTAATCTGAAAATCTTAGGGTGTCCAACTTTTTTCGCTGCTAATTGAGTTTCCTAGATGGTAGTTGGTAGATAGAATCATTTTCATTTTCACCCAGAATAAATCGTATGCTATGCCGCTGTCTGTACCATATACAAAAACACATAACATATGTATTAATAATGCAAATTTCGGCAATTCGCGTTGCTAATCGAGTTGCTCATGTAACATTCAGCCTGTGGAGTGTTACCATAACATTGGCGTGGCGTGGTCAATCGCAAATGAATGGTACCCACCGCTGGGTACCATGTAATCAACTAACCAAATTTGCAGCAATAACAATAGCATATTACCGAGGTCCGATCCAGGCATAATCGCCAATCGTCCTAACCTTGACATTGAAATGAAAATCTAAGTCTCCACTTCCACTTACAATACGACATAACATCTTGCAGTGGGTCGCTCGATATTTGCTACGAGCTCATGATCATTCGCAAATATCCAACTATGCGAAAAATAAAGGTAATGTCACATGCGAGGGGTTGCTCACCTAGTACAAAATCCCAACAAACATCTACAAATCTCAGTAAATACGGCTCATTTTTTTTTTTATTGACGGAGAATTTTGGTAGTCGTCTGCGCATAGGGTTGTGCTTATCGGGGTTATACAGTACCAGTGGTACCAGACAACAAAAAATACTCTACATCTAAGAATTTAAATTTGTCACTATTTTATAGCTATCGCACAAATTAATTATGACATAAATATGATACTATAATAAGTATTTATCAACATTTCTTATATTCTAGTATAACTTTTCTGCATTTTGTATTAATTTCAAAGAATTCATTCTAATTGCATAAAATGGTTATAACTGTGCGTGGTGATTTGTCAATATTGCATTTCTTAGGACGCACACCTTCTGCACTAGACACACCTACTTATTCTTTGGAGAAGACAGAAGCGTAGCGTGTTTTGTTTAGAATTATATTTATTGAAATAAAAGTTATATTTTTGTTCAAAATCGAAATAATATTCTATGCCCAGCTCAATAGCGATGGTTATGATGATGATTTGTAATATACAAAATTAAAATATTTGTGTATATAGTTTTAATTTTACTTCATTTCTTTTTTTTTATATTATATGTTTTCAATTGTTTGTATTTTGTAATAAATTATTTTTTGTATCTCTTATCTCTAGTTAATATTAATCCTTTTAAAATATAATTATCTAAATATTCCGAGTGATAAATAGGCGCCATATTTGACTTCATATAATTTTTAAATAATATTAGTGATACTTTTCATGAATTTGCCAAAAAAATGTACTGCACTGGAATATTCAATGTGCTACACGACTGATACCATACTATTTCGAATAGCACTGCTCTGTACTGTATTGGTCAAGCCATTATGCCGGTTTTGATTTATGATGCGTATACTTCTGTCATTCTGCGTAAATTTAAAAAAAAAAGAGCTGTACCTTCAAATCTTATTAAGGATTGGTGAATCTCAAATCTGGTGTATACATTTTTAATAGTGATTCGCCCCTCGGTCCTACCATGAGCTCAATCATGTAAAAGGAATCATTTTATGATAAAATAAGAACGAATCTATATAGCCAGGATGTCATTCAGTTCTCAATTTATCTTTTAATTAATTTTTTTACATCCCGCATTCATATGTCGATATTAATTTTTATTTAAGCTCTTCTCAATTGCCAAGTCAAGTTATATTTGACTAATTGCAAACTTATCAGTCTTTTTTTTTTCATCTTCCTGTAATTGATGAAATAATTCATCAATTACTAAATCTTCCAAGTTTTCGGAAAGTTTCTTAAAATTTCGATAATTATGTAACCTAAAATTTGAGCGTACAAGTTCCTGTAAGCTTTTATTATATAAACATGATTTTCAAGCTTTTTTATGAACAATCGGCTATTTTAAACCATTCAATTGGTATTAAAACGATTTTGAATTGTTGACTTGTTCTGCCCAATAACTAAATAAATTGTTTTAATAATTTGTGTAGTGTCTGATCATATTTTTATAAATTGGTTCATAGCTAATAGGAGTTTTTTTTAAATTATCACTACGATGTTAAATTATAATATAGAATATAAAATATAGTGATATTCTATATTCTAATAGGAGTTATTAATAAAATTGTACATTCAGTTGCATACGTACTCAATCATTTGCAAGGACTCGTTTTGTTTTTAAATTTGTATTCTCTAAGAGGAGTGCAAATAGGAAAAATCAGATTTACAATGTTGCCAAATTTATAGCCTTGTTTGCAATTACATACAATGAAACATTCTATGACGAAAGTTTACAAGTATTTGCGTTGTACCTTTCTATTTTAATGTAAACATTGGATGAATGAGTAACCTACAAGCACACGGTTATCATAAATTAAATTCTAATGCACAAAGCGTGTAAAGGAAGCAACCAACTAATTGATTAGTAAAGTGAATAATTACCAGTTTTAAGTATTTTTATGTGTTTTCAACTTTGTCGAAACGAACGTGAAACATTGTAAGTTAATTGTTATCGAAGATAGGATACAAAATCTATAAAACTGTCCTTGTTGCAAGAAGAACTATTTCCAAAGAAATGTCACTATAAATCAGAGCCTAACTTATTTTAAAACTTCCTCTTCAAAAAATGACACGTTTAAGATCATCAAACAGACCATGAAAGCCAAGTTGCTTATCTTCCCGCATTCATTAACGAAAAAAACCAATCTGAACTAATTAAAATGCATGGCAGATGTCCGTTAACACAAAATTATACCGAGGTATTCTACCGATATACTACTAACCTTGAAAACTTACCTGTATTCGTATTACCTACTCTTATAGGGGCATACAAATCTGCCGTGTTTCTACCAATATCCGAAACAACAAAGAATAATACGGCGTTTTGATTTTATTCCACCAAGAAATGATCAATTATAAAATTACTTCTAAAATAGTTATGTCGTAACGATAAGCGTAAACGAATAGAATAGTTTAATAAAAGAATATATAAAAGTTAAAATAAGAAAATAAAATAAAGATATGACTGGGTATAAGAAGACATGTATATAGAAAAAGCGAACTAAGTTTGACAAGACAGAGAATTATGTGTGGTATAGTAAAGAATGTAGAGGAACATGATATGAAGGTGTAATCGATTTAATAGTTTGTAACGGCCTCTCAAATGTCCGAACATTGGGTCTATATATACTCGATGGCCTTGGTAGTGGTAACCCGACCAAAACAACCAAAGACTCACTTGGCTGAAGACGAGTGAATCCATCCTATATTCTGTCGTACATGTAACGTATGTTGCCTCTCGTTCACTGGGTTAAAAATAGCAACAAATAAACAGAAATAAGACGAATAGAATAATAATGGTTTTCTTTGCAAGAATATAAAGCTTAGCAGAAGCTCAAGTCACCTGGGTGTTCCTTCACAAACCCCACAAACCGATGGGAATCATACATTTGGGCATATTCATATTAATTATTTAAAAAGAAATCACTACGGTGTTAAATAATAGTATAGAATATCACCCAAATAGCGTAAATAGCTAGATGCGCATTTCGAAGGTTATGCCACCCATCCTCAGTAGCACAATAATGGAAACTAAATAAAATACCGCCGTGCAATTAAATAAAGAAGTCAAGATTACAGAAGTATTTCAGAATATGACTTATAAATCTTTTAAACGGTACAAATTAACAATTAACGAAACTAAATACTAAATCGTCAGTGCTTTGTCAAACTTAAAATAATCAAAAATAAATTGGAAAATAGTTCTTATTATATCAATTAAATAGACAAGATTAGAAAAACATAAAAGTGCTGTAGCCGAGCATATTTTTGACTAACTCAGGTCATCCTATTCAAATTAGTTCACTTAAATATAGCCTTCGAAATGTACATCTAGCTACTTAATGCTTTAAGTTACGGTTATTTGGTTGATATTATATACTATATCTTATATCGTCAGTGATGTGACAATACCTCCTATCTGCTTTGAACTTTTAATAAGTTGGTATATTTTCTGAACATATAAATTAATTACGCATCTAGCTATTTAATGCTTTTAGTTACGGTATTTGGGTGATATTCTAAACTACTATATATAATTTTATTATATTATTTAAATTTTATTAATTATATTAACAAAGCATTTATATATTGATGGAGCTTTTTTAAAAATTATCACTACGGTGTTAAATTATAATATAGAATATCACCCAAATACCGTAACAAGCATTAAGTAGCTAGATGTACATTTCAAGCGCTATGCGCCCATATTTTATTTAGTTTTTATCTTGTGCTACTGAAGATGGGGGCATAGGCTTCGAATTGCGCATCTAGCTACTTAATGCTTTAAGTTACGGTATTTGGGTGATATTCTATATTATTGATAGAGCTGGCGAAAGAATATTCTCAATTTTTAATCGCAATCCCAAATCATTCTTTTTTTATAAACACTTATATATTTTCTTAAGAACATACGTTTACAGCTGAATCTCCCTTCACGACGCTTGTGTCAATATTACCACATCAAATACGTACCATCCACAGCACATACCCGCATAATATCTCTTCTTGCGTGTTTACATTACTTTACCTTTTTGCAATAATTTGCTCAGAATGTCTGGTTTGTGCTCTAGACAATTGCAATGTACCTTTAGTACTACAAACACGTAATTTGCAACGGTAAGTGATTTTGCATATCTTCAGATAGTCCACATAATTTCCAGACGAGACCCGAAGCAGCCAAATGGTAAAAGGTACCAGCTCTAGGTACGACTAACACGAAGAAGGGATATTATAAAAATACAGTTTCCTGCTCTAGACCAGCGACAGACCGCGACTACTTAGCATTGGTTATGTGGGTATAAAAAACCAGAGGTTTTCAACTTTTAGTTTTGGTGGATTTATAAAAGATTCTCGTCAAATATGATGTAAACATTTATTTTTTATGTTTTGCACATCCCTTTATCATACAGTCGACAAGAATCACCATATACAATGAGAAGTGAGTAAGTACCAAATATTCATGGACTTTATGAACGTTTTTAAACATATGAATTAACTTAATAAAAAGATTACTTAAACTCTGTACATACATATAATTCTAATTTATAAAATCCTGTCCATGGATGGTAGTTTTGGATTCTGTGGTATAGGCTATCCCCAATGTAAGTTATAAGGCCCGCATTGTAATAAATTAGACTTTGTAAAGGAATTACAGGTGGGCTTAGTTTTGTTCGATTTCATATGGAGTACAAACTATCAAATGTTACATTACAGCAATGCTACATTTCCAGTCTGTATGAACTTAGTTAGATAAGTGTATGTTTAGAATGCATATTACATAGTTACATAAAAATAATTTGCATGAACGGTTTAAATAAATTAAAAGAAAGAATCTATACACGTATATTTTGTTTAGCACGTACTACGAGAAACATCCTCGTTGCCATACATTTCTGCTTAATTGGATTAATCCGAGCTATATGAATTCCATGGGTAATAACCTGGCAAAGCAATGTTAACGTCAGATAAGTTTATAAAGGTTTATTAAAAGGCACAAACTTTACAGCAATATAAACGGTTGATCAAAAATTAAATGTTTCTCTTATAGCTATGTGATAATTTGATGTATCTACTTATAAAAAAAACCATTTTCTGTGATACGGATCTGCGTAAATACAATTAAAATTATTCTGTGTAAGGTATTGTTTCCTTGAATAAATAGGCATATGTTAGAAGCGTTAAAATATGTACAGATGATATCATTAGGTAATTAAGAAACCCACGAGCTCATTTTATAGTGAGAGATTCTAGTCTTCACGTATGAGAAATGCAGTAAATAGGTCATTTGTACTTGTACTTTACATTCCTGACCTTCACTCTTGAAGATTCCAGACATATTGTAAGAATGGTAATGCTACAGTGCACCGCACAAATTATGGCGCATAATCTGCTGCGAAACATCTCAATAGGTAGTTTTAAATGTAATTTGTATACGAGGACAATACCTGCAATAAAAGTGATTAGTACATTGCAAAATGTTTTTAATGTCGCAGTATTGTACGAAATGTTAAATAAAAATCGCGTAGCATTTTTTTTTTAACGAAACCATGCTGTTTTTTTTGTATAATTTATACGATTTTACGAAATCTAGAAATCTATTTAAATGTACAGCTAAAACCTTGACTAGTTTATTTATTACACATAAACAATGCAATTCGTATTCTGATTACGATTTTTAAGATAAAAGCGCGCAAATTATAAATGTTCTAAAATGTTTTCATAAAAATCGATTGTTCGGGTTTATATTAACATAGCACTTTTGTAAATGAACGTGACTTGTTTAAGATTTTTCGACAAATCTCTGAATTAATTAAGATTTATGTAGAATATTGTAATTACAGATATATTGCAAATTAGCTTAATTTTTTCAACAATATTATTATCGCAATTGATTATTTCTTCTTTCATTTTGCTCTCCCATTTTATGTATTCCAAACCGATGTATTAACATTCTTTTTCTATCTGTATGTAATAGTCAAGTCATAACTAAACAATTCTTCCTTCACTTGACTTTTTTTGGTATTGCTAAAGTGGACAATAATAACATTCATTACTTTCTCCAACTTCTTTAGCAGATAAAAGCTGCACTTTTATTGTAGAAATGCGAATGACATTGCTCGTCCAAAGTATCAGGAGGAAAAATATGGCCGTTCTCACGGAACACATTTAAAACCTTTTAGGGGACACAAGTTGAGGAATACTACCTATAACAACTAAAAGAAACGCGCTCCTTCACCATTTCGTACAATTGGTTGGCAAAACTTACTATACAACTTGCTTCGTAAACAATCATTTAACTTCTTTTTTTATTCCCAAAGAGGACGATATAATTTATACAATTATAAGAGAATCGTCCTTTCGAACATTGCAAAAATAGAAAGCCACTAACCGATTTTTAAATACCCTTGAAAACTGCACAACAAAAAAATGTTTATGTGTATAAAAAATCACTCTAAAAATTAGCCATACATATTGAACAATCAATAAATCCAGATATCTTAAATTCGTTTGTATTGTATTATAATTTTATTTTTCCAGTTTTTTTGCAACGATCTTTTATTTATTTCTTTGTGTATTTTTGCGGGGTAAATGATGTTTTATATCATACACATAGGCGGTGGCAATTTCACTAGTCTATCGAAGTATAAGATCGTGTTTGCTTGTGTACGACAGTTTAAGTGGATTGCATTGTGTCATTTCTCTACAATATGACTCCTGACGAGCTACATATCACCTACAGTAGCATTTTGAATTTCAATTTGATAGCCAAATCTATATACGTTCTAACTATTGTATACACCAAGTGATGATGATAAATTACATATCCTTATATGATTCAGACATTTGTCAAGCGTAAATATACAAAATTATGATATATATCTTGTTTGGAAATAGTTGTGAAGCCATACGGTTTCAGTTACATGGATAAATTGTTGGCACGTCATTTTTTTCTTAAATTGATTAACAGTTTTTAAACATTCTGTATGGAATTTTAGTGTAGTATATACGATGTGTATTGGAAAAACGAGAATAGAAAGTGTATGCAATATTGTATATTGAAGTTCAAACACACACATCATTCGATATTGAGGGAAATATGGATTCGGTTTTGACATGTGACCATTGCGATCAATGCAAATCTAATTCCCGTTTTTCACTGCCATTGCAACTGAGATATACTATACCGCCATTACATTGACTATGGTTAACCCCGAGGGGCAGACAACAGCAAATTTTTGTAGTGCCCATTTTTACGCTCTTCCTAAGATTTCCGGTGTTTTTACTAATATTAAGTCGTTTTTACTGATTTTTAATCCTATTTCATTTATTATCCGCATTTACTGATTTCCCAGTATTTATAGTTATTTATAGTTATCCGCCCCTCCACTAAAATATTCAAATAAGTTCCTCAAGATGATAGAAATTTATAAACTACAAATGGGTTTTGCATTTTTTTTTATATTCCTTTTCGTGGCCTTGTTTTCTCCTTTATTTTTATGATATACAGTCGAATCTCTCTATAACGTCAAAATGTCTCGGTCTTTTGTCATGCTCTATATCCACAGTGCATTTTTCCTTCTTCTATAACGTCATTTTGAAACAGGTAACTCTCCGAATAACGTTATAATATCTGAGAA
The DNA here is from genome assembly GCA_947310635.1 of Leptodirus hochenwartii. Taxonomy (NCBI): domain Eukaryota; kingdom Metazoa; phylum Arthropoda; class Insecta; order Coleoptera; family Leiodidae; genus Leptodirus; species Leptodirus hochenwartii. Next base: position 39,394,063 of record OX371177.1, read on the forward strand.
ATGGACTATAAAACAGGCACTAGATTCAGCTCGCCTGCTATCATAATTTTTCCAAAGTCAGAACTTTGAAGCAACGTTTTTAAGTCAGTCGTCCGAGATGGAAAATAAGATAGAAGAGATCTTTTGGAGATCAGGTAAAGAGTCCAAGATTTTATTTTTTTTCTATTGAAATAAATACCTATGTAAATATATAATACATACATACTTTATTTTATTGCATTCGCGTGGTTTTTTAAATCTTTAATTCACAGACTCTCTGTATAACGTTCGAATTTTGTTAGTCCCTTCAGGGTCGTTATAGAGAGATTCGACTGTATATACAAAAAAATATCTTTTATATATGTACAATATTTTACATCTATTTATATTTTACTTTTTCCTTTTTGTACTTTATTCCATATGTAATTGTCGAAGACCATTATGTGAGATAAAGTAACGAGGGTAAGGGACGAAGTAGTAAATTTTCATAAATTTTATAATCTTCTTAATTTTCCGACTAGTTTCGATAACAAGTTATCATCATCTGGGAAATATTTTTTTAAATACTTTAATGCTGATTGATTTTATTTGATCAAATATCAAATTTTATCAAATACCAAATCAAATAGATTTTATCAAAGAAGCTACCCCTGGGAGATTCATTTTCTTCATTTCCATTGTATTTGGGTCTGCCGTCTTGTTCTTTGGTCGCCTTTGGTGGTTCCATTTTAAAAGGAGATATCCGCAAATTATTATGGCGGAAATATAAAGGATAATTGTCCAGATGGTTGTTGATAATCCACCTGGTTATGTTCAATAATGATTGGTTCGCCAATCGTAACGTCTTGATAGGATATTTCATGATTGTTGAATTTGATTTTAAAATCCTTATCATCCTTACTAAGGTACACTCCAGTTAGTGATTTTGTTTCAGAATAATTTAATTATTTTTATTTGCGAATTTTTTTTTATTGGGGATCGAGATCTTGAACGGGAATGGGATGGTGAATCAGAATCTGAGTCAGAATTCGAAATATTCTCCTTATGACCTCTTAGGGACTTCTAGCACTTACAGTATAGTTATCCTCGATGATTCCATAAGGATTCCTCGCCTTTTGGAACTCCGCCGAATTCGATACTACGGGATTGTAGAACTGGACTCGATACTTTTTTCACCAATCGTCTAAATTCCTTTAATGTTAGCTACTCAATTCACTAACAGGAACACTTTTACAGCATCGGATGTTTCTCGAGGTTTTTTGAATTGTCAATAAATTGTTGAAATGAACCGATATATCGTAATGAACATCGATTGACAAATCCTACCGACTACGCCAATTATAGTTCGATATCGTGGTAGTGCGTTTTAAAAAAAATATTTTATTAACTGATTCTAATTTGAATAATACTTCTTAGACGCTAGATTAAGACTGGATGCGAAATGCGCTATAGTTTACTTAGAAAGTCTAAATGTGCTTACACAGCAAAATGTATATTTATATTAGCTTAAATAGTATCTTACGTAATATAACTTATATGTACAATATTTTATTTTTATTTTTTATACTTTATTGCATATGTAATTGTCGCATTCCATTATGTGAGATAAAGTAACGAGGGTAAAGGGACGAAGTAGTAAATTCTCATTTTTTTTTTAAATTTTCCGAATAGTTTCGATAACAAGTAATCATCATCTGGGAAAACTTTTTTTAAATACTTTAATGCTGATTGATTTTATCAAATACCTGACCAATTTTTCCCAGATGATGATAACTTAAATGAAAATTTAAAAAAAAATTGAAAATTTACTACTTCGTCCTCTACCCTCTTCATTGCATATATTTTTAATATATTGCGCGTTGATATACTAATAGCAATGTATAAGTCATTTTTTAGATCTTGGTGGACCTAATTCATCCTCTACTGCGCATAAGGGTTGCGCTTCCAATACCATTGTTGCCATATATGAATAAAAAATTTCAGTACAAAGTGCTCAAATTGTAAAGTGCATAGCAAAATTCAGATTGAGAATATTTAATGTATGAATATATACGGCTTCGATTAAAGTCCACCATTTAGTAAAAAGTTTCCAATTATTTATTATTGGTTTTGATCAATTATGCTAATATAATACGCTGTGTATTTGTTGGCTGTCGATATGACAACATTGCAGTAATTTTGACCACACCCTCAAATGACAAAAATGCAGTGGCGAGCATCTCTTCACGAGCATAAGGTTTCGGTGTGTTGAAGCGGCCAGTAGATTTTCATTTTTTTTTGTTATCATTGGTCTTATGCATAAACTAGTCTTAATTTGTAATGCGCAGTAGAAGGGACCACTTTAAAAATAGCCTATACTACCCATGAGTTTTTCCACGTTTTCTCACATTGCACAGCGTAGGCCAATGTGTGGTTGTGGACACAACAAGTATCATAAGCCTATGTATTTATTATATTTTTATTTGAAAAGATATGGCCATGAATAAAGACAATTTTTCTTATTATTTGAGTTGAGTGAAAATATCAAAATTTAAGGATAGTGTTGTATAGTATTGTTAAAAGGATTTACATAACGAAAATGCACATGCTTTGCTATTGTAACGTTTCCAATCGATATTTAGTCGCAGTCAGTGGATTGTAGCAAATCCATCATGTCCGAAATGTATATGCATATATAAATGATACGAGTATAGTTGCTGGCCACAACAGGATTCTATTCCAGACAGACATATAGGCCCAATAACGGTACATGGAGCGAGGGCCGGTTGCAATAAAATGTGCACGCATCCAAATATATATTATATAATCTGAAAATCAATGAATGGTGGCCATACGCAATGCAGACAAAATTTCAGGGAAAGGGAACGTTGACTGTGATCGCCATTATATTGAATTTAGAGACGTGTTATTCAGTTATTCTATCCCGGGGCCCCGAGGGGTACATTCACTGTCCCTTATCGACTCGCCCGGCTTTGTTTCATTATCAAGGACAGTCCTAGGACAATAATGTTAGGGTGACGATAAATCCTCGTCATTTTCGATTAGAGTGGACGCATTGTTAGCATGCTCATTTTGTAAAATCAATGCACGATATAAATTGACACCGGGGATTATTTTATTTAAAACTTGCTTTGCATAAATTACTTATTGGATTTGAATAAATTGTTTCTTAAGATCGCCCTGTTTCTGGTTTCTAGTGTTGGCGGAGGAGCTAATGGTATTTTCACCAGGCGTCTAGATTTCAGTTCGTTCAACGCGTTACCGAAGAACAAACTGAATTCATACCAGATTAAGGTAAGTTGCGCTACCTTCGTGTATATGTTTAAACGGTTAAACATGAGATCGAATATTGTGAACCTCGTTTGGTTTATGCTAATTTATGTTCACTGTGGCTCTGGCGCTCAGCCACTTTCCAAATAGCGAGGTGATATTCACAGTTGTAAATTGTAATCGCGTTATTATTTTAAATAAACAATATTGCATATGGATAATCATTAGGGAAAGAGCGGATCAATAATTAAATCTACAGGGTGAAACATGTTTTCAAAATAAATTTTATGTTCGGTCGTATTTCATTTAGCAATGATTTTCTTCAAAAATCGATAATACAAAACATGAATTAGCTATGTCACAAATCCATAGATCCTTCTGACAAAAAAAAAACAATGATTTGTACAAGGTGCAGGCAGACTTCGTCAAATTCTGTCGTGTGGTATTACAAATAAGATTTTACTCTAGTAAAATGGACTAGTAACATAATGTAGTGTAATTACAATTGGATAAAAATATTTTGCTTTTTTTTGTCACCCTATAAATATTTAGTGTCTACGAATTAAATGTCCAATACATTTATTTACACACATATAGTAGAATGTCACAAACAAATTATTAGGTTTATTATCAAATAGAATACTGGCAATTATGCTAGATGGAAGCTAAAGAGTGAGAGACAGATTTTCAATCCTTTATACGCAGCTCAGTGTAAACGTGGGCTTGAATAGTTATGAATCAATTATCATATAAATGACGCTGTTATTCCAATAGTGTTTTTCACTAACATTATAGACTAACTTCATAAATTCATTGCGCAAGTCTAATTAAAATGAGAAATCTTAATACAGTATAAAATCATAGCATCGTTTTTATAATAGCCGATGAAATAATATTTAAATATTACATATAAAAATGATCCTTTTAAAATAAAGAATATAATTCAATTTTTAAATACTATGAGGGATACTCAACAAATTAGAAATATATAATTACGGTTTTTACGGTTCTAGTAATCGTAAATATCTTAACATAAATGGGCGAGTGAAAACGATTATTCATTTATATTAAGACGTTAAACCTATAGATATTTTCAATATACACTCTTAAATGTTACAGAACTAGATGTATAGTAGCGATGGCAAACTATAGGTCACTTCGAGGACCTAGTTCGTAGTTCATTTCAATGTACCGTTCACGAACTATAGGTCGTGAACTACTACACCTTTTAAAAATGAACTAGTTCACGACCTATATGAAATACATGCACATACTGAAAATAATCTCTTTTTTTCTCAATATTAAAATATTAAATAGTAAAAAATAAATAAATTGAAATATTACAATACTTATTTTGAATTAATAGTGAGGAAGAAAGAACAACAATGTTTATAATTTATACAAAACATATATATAAGGAAATATAATTTCGTTCCGTACCCCAACACACTTTATCACATAAATGTTAGTATTGCTATTGGTACTGTATATGTACTGTATACTATATTATCATATCAATCCCTATTATTATATATCATATAATTTGGTTTTAGGAAAAACAGAGGGACGAGGGAGGCGATTTTAGCACTAAGAACGGTAGTAGAAAAAAGAAATAGGGTAGGAAAGGTAACTTGCATAGCTTTTGTAGATTTAGAAAAGGCATTTGATAATGTAGATTGGGACATAATGTTTAGAATTTTAAAAGAAACGGGTATAGATTATAAGGATAGGAGAATAATTTTTAATTTATATAAACACCAAACTGCCTTAGTTAGAATTGAGGGGGAAGAAGAGGTAGCAAAAATAGGGAAGGGAGTTCGGCAGGGATGTACACTCTCACCGTTATTATGTAATCTATATATAGAAGATGCAATAAACAAAGTAAAATAAGAGTATAGTGTAGGTGTGAATGTACAGGGAGAGAAAATATATATGTTGAGATTCGCCGACGATATAGCTATATTGGAAGAAAGCGAAAAGAATTTAGAAAGGGTATTGAATGGTATGCAGGCAGTATTGACTAGGGATTTTAACATGAAAATAAATATAGGTAAAACTAAAGTGATGAGGTGTGACAAAAAGGAATGCAGTAGAAAAATGAGGATCTCAATAGGAGATAATAGAATCGAAGAAGTGTCAGATTTTTGTTATTTAGGCAGTAGAATCACAAAAGATAATCGAAGCAAGGTAGATATAAAGTGTAGGATAGCACAGGGTAGGAAGGCATTCGTAGAAAAGGAACAGATTTTAAGATCAAATATTGACTTGGGTATTAGAAAAAGATTACTGAAGGTATATGTTTGGAGTGTAGCACTGTACGGGTGTGAGGCGTGGACTATAGGAAAGGAAGAGAAGCGTAGATTACAAGCATTCGAAATGTGGTGTTATAGGAGGATGATGAGGATTGGTTGGGAAGATAAAGTAACAAATGAAGCTGTACTAGAGTTAGTAGGGGAGAAGAGAAGTATTTGGAGAGTGTTACAGCGTAGGAGAGACAGATTAGTAGGGCATATCCTTAGGCATGGGGGGATTATGCAATTGATCATAGAAGGTAGAGTGGAGGGAAAGAGAGGGGTAGGTAGGCCTAGATTGGAGTATGTGAGTCAGATAGTTGAAGACGTTGAGATGAATAGCTATAGGGAGATGAAGGGATTAGCTCAGGATAGATCGGCATGGCGTGCTGTTTCCAACCAATCTTTAGGATTGCGGACTCTTTAACTAACTAACTATACTGCATCGTTTACGAGTCGTTGTGATTCAATAGTACAAGTACATCAATACGTACACCGTGCACCATGTAGTTGATAGTTCACGAACTAGGTCATAGTGACCTATTGGTCGTTGCAAGACATCGTCACACTACACCCGTCATTTGATTGAACCGTTCGCGATTGAACGATTCGCGAGTGCACTACACATCGCTAAAGTGAATACAGAATAAATAATTCAGTATAGGGAATAGAATAAAATATTAAATAGTAAAGAATAAATAAATTGAAATATTACAATACTTATTTTGAATTAAGAATGTGGAAGAAAAGACAACAATGTTTATAATTTATACAAAACATATATATAAAGAAATATAATCTTCTCTAGGTACTCACGATTATTTATATGAAGTTCTAAAATACTTATTGGTAGTTACTGATGAAAATGTTTACTACTTTACCAACACTTGAAAACTAAATGTACAAACTATAATAAAATGAACTAGATAGAATCGTTTTGTTTGGCGTTATAATTTATATTTTCTATTCAGAATCTTCTCTGTTCAAACTTCAAAACTTTGATTTGATATTAAGTGATTGCATTGTACTCAGTATGAAATAGAAGAACTATAAGATTTAGATGTTTATTTTTGTATTATTGCAAAAATTTGCTATGGCATGACATATTTAAGAACATATTTAATCTTGCGAATATATTAATTATATTATTCCAAATGAAATCTGATACCAACATATAAATTGTGACTCAGCTCGGCAATGCTGCTGTTGTAATATTGCATCGAGTTTCCTATTTCGTTCCGTTCACCAACGCACTTTATCACTAAATAAATGTTAGTACTGTATATGTAATGTATACTATACTGCAAGTATATATAAAGTACAAGTACATCAATGCCTACATCGTTCACCATCTAGTTGATAGTTCACGAACTAGGTCATAGTGACCTATAGGTCGTTACAAAACATCGTCACAGTACGCCCGTTATTTGATTGAACGGTTCGCGAGTGAACTACACATCGCTAATGTATAGTCGGATTTTTTCAATTGATTGACAATGACCTACGATCGATTAGAAGATATCGTGGCCTATAAAGAAATTTGTTCATCGATAATTTTTTTATTATGGTATGGTTTGTTGCGAGTATAATCTTGCAGAATTGCATTTAGCCTAACGTAATTTTCGTTTCGAGCATTATAATATTTGTGTCGAACATCAACCAAATCCCAAATATCGCAAGATTAAATAAGATTTAATTATTTCTGCGTGAAGTACAAAGTATATGGTACATGCGCAGTCGTCAGGTATCAAATTAATATTAAAAAGTAGTATAAAAGTTATAATACAGAGCACATTTAGATACACATGTTATATTTATGTAAATAACAATAATTACAAATAATATAAACAGAGTCATACAACCTGCGGCAAATATTCATGAAGCGAATAAAAACAATTTTCAACTAGATAGGACTTGAAAATTTTAGAAAACATTTCGTAGTCATCTATTGCTTTTAAATTATCAGGAAGGTGGTTATATAAAGATATTGCACAATAAATAGGCGACCTAAACTAAATATAAGTATTTTGTTTTATTTAAACTTATGGTACTGAAAATGGGGGATTAGCGTTCGAAATGCGCTTCTAGCTTTGTGTTACGGTATTTGAGTGATAATCTATATAACTATTTATCACCTTTATATTGTACTTTATTAAAAATGTGAAAAAAGATAATTATTTCAAGTAAACATTCGCAATAAACCAAAATGCCCATTCTAAAAATCAACTAATAAGTAACCATTCAATATTTTGTTTTCGTACCATATATATTTGTTTTATAATTCGATTTCAACCCATATATGGTTGTGCAAGACTAGCAGGTAATTAATTTCATATGTGTTAATAATATCTTTTATATTATATTTTAAATGCAGAATAAATATTTTCTATATAGCACACATTACATTCATAATAATGAAATAGCTAGTCCACAATATTATTACTAAATATAATTAGTAAAATAGTTTTCATGCATTTTTAAGCAAAACTTTTATTTGGTTATTACATATCCTTGTATAATTTTGTAACTACATATTTTGAACAGAAGATGAAAATATGCGGCAGGCAAAATTTTATTGACCAATATTAATATTATGCAACAATATTGAAAAATAACGATTGGAATTAGAATAATATCTTGAACTCAGTAAATCAGTGTTTCAACTTCACAAAATTCTAGTGAAGATATCTTTTCTTTTTTGCCCTGTGGTGGTGGTACATTCCGATATCAATGGTCAAAGCATCAAAGCAAATTTTACTCTTTACATTTGATTGTAATATTATTCTGGATAGGCTTTAATAAGCATGTGTTCTTTACTTTTCTTACTTGGAAATTATGCAGAATTTCTTATGAACTATAATTTATTCATACTTTACATTGCGAGATACGAGCTCACGACATAACCTTATACAACGTATTCTAATAATAAAAACGATTATATATTGTATCTGTACTTGTCACGTTCGAATTAGACACAATAAAATGACTGTTATCTTCCATGTCTTAAGCAGCTTCAGACGATTCTAAAGTGCGTACTTCTTTACGACTGCAATTGCGTCTCTGCTACGAGCTATTTCTGAATTTTTTTAAATTCGTTTTCAAGTGCATCGAATAATGTAAGTAGCTATTTTTATACCATGTCGACATCTCCCCAAAATTCTACGTGTGGAGTCTTGAAAAAAAAAATTTCAGGAGCACCGTAATGTAATTTTCGTTTGCGTTGAATCTTGGCCCATGATGATTATCTTGCAATTTATATCATTAAATGAATTTTTAATATTATGTTCAGATACACTTACTTAAAACTGACCAAGTTTAAGGGTGAAATTTTAGTTATAAATTTAAACTAAATTGTGTCTTGATTTTTCTCGATTTTTACCTTCATTGTATACAATATCACCCAAATATTGTAATTCAAAGCTAGATGCGCACTTCGACGGCTATGCCCCCCATCTTCAGTAGCACAAGAAAAAAATAAAATAAAGTACCTCTTTCACTAATCGTGATTATTATACAATTAAATGAAGAAGTCAAGATGTCAGAAGTATTTCAAAATATGACATATATAATATGACCTATAAATCTGTAAACAATAGAAAATACATAATATAGAATATCACCCAAATACCGTATTTGTTATATTTACGGTATTTGGGTGATATTCTATATTATAATTTAACACCGTAGTGATAACTTTTAAAATAGAAAATTCGACTAACGACCTAAATAAATAATATCAATAAAATGAGGTATAGTCAAACCAAAATAACAAAAAGTAAAAATAAAATTAGTTTTTAGAAATTAATTAATTAGACAAGATAAAATTCGACCTAATTCTGGGTCTTAATTCTTAAATTTTATTTGTGTATATACTTCCATAAGCATTCTACACAAAACATATTTAAGTAATATAGAATATCACCCAATTACCGTAACAAGCATTAATATATATTATATATTAGTATATCAATCACGATTCGTGACAAAGGTATTTTATTTAGTTTTATCTTGTGCTACTGAAGATGGGGGCATAGCCTTCGAAATGTACATCTAGCTACTTAATGCTTGTTACGGTATTTGGGTGATATTCTATATTAATATTTAACACTGTAGTGATAATTTTTCAAATATTTAAGTAACTTAATTTGAATAGGATGACCTGAAACGAAAATATGCTCGGCTACAGCACTTTTATCTTTTCGGACAGTCGTTAGCCGGCACCGCGTAGGTTGTGGGTTCCTATCCCACCCGTGAAGATATTGTTCGGAAGAGAAAAATTTCATGGATCTTATGAATTGTCCAAAAATATCGAATTAATCAACAAACAAGTTGGTAATATACAACAAACATTTAAAAAATAAAGCAAAAAAATATATAAAACTTTTGGTACAGGATCTGGGTGACGGCCGAAAATCAGTTTAAAATATAGTTTCAATACGCGTTTGTCCTATGATATACCTTTTGACAACTCGAACAAGATATCTTTGTAAAATCGTCACTACGGCGTTAAATATTAGTATAGAATATCACCCAAAAACCGTAACTCAAAGCTAGATGCGCATTTCGGAGGCTATACCCCCATCTTCAGTAGCACCAGATAAAAGCTAAATAAAATACGAAATTTGTTATTAGTTTCTAATAGCTTGGGGTACCCTTCTATTCTGAGCAAAGTTTGGTGCCGCGACAATTCTTGGTAAGGGTAAAAATAATAATTTTCTCTTCGCTATCCGTTCCGTAGAATCCGTATTGCGTTGCGTTTTCGTTGCTAATTTCACACAATTATCTTGCGTAGCCTGCACCGAGTGTAGATAATTTTTCAATTTAAATTTGAAGGTGTCCATATCTAAAGCAGATTTGATTCGATCCAGATTTTCGATATTCTGTAAGTGAATGATTTTTGAAAAGTTAATGTTCCGTGTAGATATAATATATGCGTTAAAAAAATCTTATCAAAGGATGTCTTTACACTTACAAAGATATGAATTAATGCAAATGGAACAATATCATTTATTAATGGAAATTAATTTCTTTGAAAAAAAAATTTCCGTATACGTTCCGTCGACGCTGATTCTTCTTGCTGGTCCGCGGCCTGCCCCACCATGTGTCTCGTTACGCGTCTGATCTGATCTTGGCCTTACGCACACCGCGTAACGTAGGCACAGCCTACTAGGTATATACGGCACTATCTGCTGCATTACACGCACTATGGTGCGTGCACACGCACCCACCTTTGCCGAAAGGTGTGCCAACTCGAAATTGATGCTTTCAGCGCCAGGATCGATTTTTGGATCGATCCCGACAATCGATTTAAAGATCTAATTAAATTTCGATTCGATAATCGAGCCCTAGAACCGCTTCAAAAATATTCGCGGCTCCGGTTACATCTTTTACTGTAAGATAAATGGAACTTATTATAAGAAATTAATTCCCCACCTTTTATATCGCGTGAGAAATAAAAGAAATATTTCGTTCGATATTAGGAAGTATTTCATTAATGAAGTAAAATGAACGCAATAGTGGATAATACTCGTATGCATTTTACACGTTTTATTATACTCTACTATATAAAATCGTTTTTTCGATATTTTATTGTAAGGTAATTATTTGTTAGTATAGAATATCACCCAAATACCGTAACTTAAAGCACTAAGTAGATGTACATTTCGGAGGCTATGGCCCCATCTTCAGTAGCACAAGATAAAAACTATATTTGATATATTTGATCGTGGTTTAGATAGTATTTTAAATAAATAAAATTTTAAAGTAACGTATAATACTTCTAATAGTCTCGCTAATTCTCTAGGAAATCCAAAAGGTTTGATTGATTTCAATAAAAAACCTGGTATTTATGAAATATCTTGTTTTAGTTGTGCTAAAGTATATATAGAAGACAAACACGTAGACCAATTGAATCTATATTTAAGGAGCATTTAGCTCATTTCAGATTAAATAGAAAAAATAAAAGTGCTGTAGCCGAGCATATTGTGGACTAACTCAGGTCATCCTATTCAAATTAGGTTCACTTAAATATAGCCTTCGAAATGTACATCTAGCTACTTAATGCTTTAAGTTACGGTTATTTGGTTGATATTATATACTATATCTTATATCGTCAGTGATGTGACAATACCTCCTATCTGCTTTGAACTTTTAATAAGTTGGTATATTTTCTGAACATGCACAATAAACCTAAAAATCAGTTTGACATAATATCGAATTTTTTGTAAGATAGCAGTATTGTCACATCGCTGACGATATACATAAAAAAAATTGATATTATTCTGAATTTTTATAAATACTCGATATCTTTTTGATTCATAAGCCTCACAACTAACTATTGGTGGTAGGATACATTAAATTACGAATTTTCAATTGTAAAATCGTCACTATTGTTAAATAATTGTATAAAACATCACCTTAATAAAACAGCTACTAAATGCTTTGTATTACGGTTTTTGGGTGATGTTTTTTTACAAGAATTTTCCTATTCTGCCAGAACTGCCAATACACAAATTCACGCTCCAAACTTTTATTTTTTTGGATCTTTTCTGTTTATTTAAACAAATGCCATATTAATTTGTAACAAAAATATATCTGTGCCTTACCAGGTAAACCATGATTTGAAATTAAGACTTGAAATTGAATCAAAATTTATATTACTTACTTCCATGTTGTTTTTTTCGAGTTCATAATAAATTCTTTTAACGTGAAAATTGATTTCCGAGGTCAATTTAATTATTCGGAAAAATGGAATATCACTCATCTATATTCAAACACCTTGTACAAACAATTTCTCAACGCTTCCGTGCAGCGCTTTTTTTATTATCAATTTTCTTTTGTAAAGAAAAGATAAAGTACTTTCGAAAGTAAGACCACCTTGCTTAGGAATGATGGATGATCCAGTTTATATTAGACACTTTATTTATATTATTTGTTTTTCTTATATTCTCTTTTATCCCTCTTAAAGTAGCTGGCGTATTATCTTTAATGAAAGCAATATATTGTTTGATAATGACCAAAAGCAATTTAACAAAAATAAGCAATTTAAACAAAAATATTTGTTAGCTTTTATTTCGTTCGAAACGAAAAATGGCTGTCGCAATTTTGATTCGGTAAACATTCGTGCAACTAATAACCTTTTTTGCGGCAGTGACGTTGTGATAATCTCGCCGCAATACGTTCTTGCTTTGTGTGCCAACGTAGCGGTCTCTGTTGTCCTCGCAAGCGTTTGTGAGTCCTGATCCTGAGTCCTTTTGCCTGTCCGAGAGGCGCGTATATATTTACTTAAAGCGCAGTGCGCGTTAGATAAATAACACGACGTATAATCCCCAAACGAAAAAGCAAATAAATCCCTCGTTCAAGACACGTTTACCGACAACAGAAATGCTATATATCTACACAACATTGCGTTTTGTACTGCGTTGCAGTATTTACTATCTCTACTTGTATCGTAGCTTCGGCATGTATGCTGCATTGCTCTTGTGAATGGAGAATTATGATAAAGCTAACAGTGCTACCAACTAAACAGACGAGGAAAAACTAATGGTATTTATAATTAAAATCTCGGCGATAATGGTACATTGGAATACAAATGGCTGCCCGTCATGCTATTTTCCACAAAACGATTTCATGTGGATTATATCAAAAAGTTTCTATTATTGTTTCAATACATTATCACTACACTATACAGGATCGCTAAGCAATACGGTCGCTAAAAACATTATTAAATAGCAAATATGTTAAATTTTAGAATCACATCGCCATAATAATAAAAACATTTATTATTATAGGAAAGATAATCAAAGAATTAATATATATTGTTTTTCAACATCCTGTAACCATTAAATTGCGAAGTTACGTGGGCAGCAACATGCAAACGGCCAATATTAATAATTACAGGCGAAAACTCACCGGTGAGTATTTTCCGGCCCAGAAACTTTTCCTCTATAAGCAGACGCTGGAGAGATGAAAAATAATTCCAGCGAACTTGTAAATGCGTGGTGGACTCTCCTCCAGATCGCTGTGGCGCTACCACACACAATTAGCGTCATAAATCATTGTACAAGAAGAAAAAATGTTAAGAGAAATTGCTCAGCACGAATTTTGTAACTGTAATTTCATAATTATAATGGAAAACAATACCGAATAAAATATCATCGCGCTTATAAATTTGGCTAATCATAATCGGCGTGATAATATAATTAATATAGATTTATAATCTATATTTGCAATTGAATTACTGCTTATGTATTGCACCATTATGCATTATAAATTTGTTTACCCGTATGAATACTCTTATGCTGTCCATATAAATGATAATTAATATTTAAATCCAAATCATCACATTAACATTTGCGATTTAATAGATGCACCGTTTCCTGTCGTCCAACACCAGAATGATCAATTTTAAGCTACATTTTTATTTTTAACATTTAGTTTATTCATTTTACTGTGTATATAAATACGATTTAATTAAATCTTGTATTTTCTTTCGACATACTCTGGGAATATTATATTATATTAACTCTTGACGATATTCTACGAGCTGATGTTTTCTATTTGTCATTATTAGAAATAATTGACGTAGACGCTTGTTGATTTTATTTATGTACAACTTGCTCGAATAAATACAAATATTTATGAAATGGTTCCATTTAATTTGGTACACACTATAAAGTTTAACCGGGTATACATTTACTACACCGGTTGTAACGGAATTATATTATAAAAGAATAAAATAATGTCAAACTACATCAATCAAACTTTCTGCATAGTTTTTGTTATACCGCCATATTTGTGTAAAACATATTCAATACTACGTGTACATTTTGTGGTAGTAATTCCGTTATCAACGCGGAATAAATTTACATTGATTAATCCACCTGTTTATGCGGGAATAGTAGATCTGATTATCAATTTTTTAAACAACGCAATAAAACCATCAGTTAGAATACAGTGTTGTTATTTCGATAGAAAATTTGCATTCGAATAGGCTACCATGTTTACATATCCTTCATATTTGTTTAAATATTAATTCAAACATTAATTCACGAGTATATTTGTGTTTTAATACCTCCATAAATTTATATACATATTTTCACATAACAAAAATTCTAAATTGGACGGAATAATCTAGTTGCGTTAGTATAAAACAATTTTTTTTTAGCGTACTTCATGAAATATCTGATCCATATTTACAATTTTCAAGTGCCTTCTTTGAATTCGCAATTCGGCGTCGTTTCTTCCAAAACGTCCAAAATCGATCACTTTCAAAGAAAACGGGCGGTTTATGCACATTTTCGTGCTTCCTGGATTAAGAAATGTATTTTTCACGACAAAACTTTCTTTTTTACTCTTCAGGTCGCAGTCAGTCGTCGTCAATTTATTAGTTGGGATTACAATTGTATTTTCAGTTGATTATAATTATAACATCTTGCAAACGGCCATACTTTTGCTATAGTGAATAAATGCAAGAGGGCGAAGGAAATGTTGCAAATTTTACAGAGTGTAGCACAAGTACTTTATTTGTCGCTAAAATGCAGTATAAATCTTGACAATAATATCAAATTATACCTTTCTATTGAATCTTCTTCTAGTTCGAGTCATTGCGAGGAATATTTACAGGAAAATTAAGGAACCAATACGTGTCCTTATTTTGGATTGCATATCTCTTTATATTTATTGCGAAGTTTGTGAGCGATTTTAACTTCACACATTTCTTTTTACTCTGACTGCCATAATAATGAAAATGGTACGAAACTATTCTTCGTAACAGATTTCATTGATCATACTCCAATTGAAATATCCTGTGTACTAATCCTTCTTCTTAGATAGTTTCTACAATATTCGTCTTAAACATTTGCCTGCTTTTATTAAAGACATTTGACCAAGCTTTTGACAATTGTTGTATTCATGTAGACTCTAGATTCTCGAGTTCGTGACACTGCTAGTGTTTTGTCTGCATAATTGTGACTAATGGCCCTCCGAAATACGTCTTTCTCTCGCTGATTACGGTCATTGTTTAGCTTTTGTTAACCACTTTGCACAACATTGTACATATACACTTCGTGTACCACCCATTTTTATGTTGGTCTGCTCCTTTTAAGTTAATTTTTTGTTCGTGCCTTTCCTCAAGTGTTGACAACTTTATTTACCAACAAAAACTCGCATTTAATTATTATCTGTCTATTTGACTAGACTTTGTACGTTTTAAAAATTATTTTGCAGACCAAATTGGTAGATATCAATGTAAACTATATTTTACTCAAGTTCATAGCCCTGCAGTTTATTGAAGAAGTTATATTGCTGCTCGAGACGAACAATCAAATAAATTCTTTACGACTGCTCCAAGTTAGCAATCGATCTCGTTTAGTTTGAATATTCTATCCGAGTTTTAACTCTAGTAGAAAATTCAGCGGTATTAAACGAATTTTCTCGTAGAAATACCATCGCCACTTTTACTCCTTTTCCAGTATTTATTTTTGCTATATTTACTTTTAATATAATATATTATGTGTATTAATTTAATTTAATATTCAATTCACGTTATATATAAAATCGAAGATTAAAAAAAAAAACCTTCACATATACTAAAATTGACGATTTACATTGTCGTATTTTTAATAAAATATATAACATGTTTAGAGTTCCATTTGCACTCACGTAACATGCCCATGAAACGAAAATGTTCTTAACACATTCTAAGTTGTGTGTGACTTTTACCTTTCCAGTCAATATATTTTGCGCAATTTGACTGTCTCGCGAGTCGAGGCTTATAGGTGATACGTGACAATACGTTTCGTTCTCTTCGCCGGTATCATCAGTCATCTCAAGCGAAAGAAAAGCGTCTCGGAAAGCCACGATGATGATGCTGCAATTTTTTTTTTAGTATATTGCGGTGTGACACAACGCGCCCTTTATTGTCGTTGTATCTACCTCATTTAGTTCTACAAATATATGTGCATGCGCATCTTGGTATAGTTTATAATGGTGCAAAATCTACCGTCTGTATCGAGATTGCTGCAAATTTTTTATACAGAAAAAATCGCAGAAAGAATGCTGCGTTGAATGATATATTGTAAAAGTAAAAGTAACGGCTATGGATTTTTTAGAACAAAATTTATGCTTCTGTCTGAAGTTTTTTTTCTTCTATGAACGTTAACGAATTTGATTTATAGTAATTCTTTTGTTTTATTTTGATGGGTTAATATTCATCGCAAGGATCAATTTCTTTTTATAAAATCGGGAAAAATACTATAAAATTACTATAAAAAAAATCTTTAACAAATTAAATTTTTGTATATATATATCTTGCTGCGCTTCAAATATCCGTTAAGTATGTACCCAACTACACGAGTACGTATATAGTGCTTACAGACCGCTTTTTTCCTTCAACTTGATATTTGGTCTCGTGTATCATGAACATTATTTAGCTCAAAGCGGTGCCAGCAAAAAAATCATTCATCGCTTCGCATACACTCACTTTTTTTCAACCATTTACCGCAAAAGAGACGGAAAATTGTATGGTTTCAAATAAAAGTATATCACAAGCACCAGCGCCTAATTATAACCTAAGGCAGAAAAATATTACAACGCGCAAGATGTCATGGAACGCTTATTTTGTTATCATTGTGTTGTGTGAAAAACTTTGTAATGTGTACGAGAGTACTATATGTGGAACTTGCAAATCGAGGAAATGCAATTTTATCAGCCCAAGAGTGTGATTGTTCAATTAACAATGTCCTCGCAAACATGGATAATTGAATTTTGATATGACGGGAGCAAATAGTTGAAACTAGACAGTCAATATTACCGGATCTTCACTCTGCAAACAATAAATACCGCCGTCTCTGTTTGTAGACAAAGGTTTGTTATGTTCAGGGAATATATTCATGTTTCGATTTCCACTATAATTCTATAAAAACGCTTTACTTATCGAAAGTTGTATTTACAATATGTTGAAAATGAAATTTTTTGTTTAAAAATAAAAATACCAAAGAGTTAATTTTTATATTACACACATAGCTTAGTACATTTATGTACATAGATATTGGAATATCAAAAAAAATAGTACTTTGCTTTATTATGACAAAAAGTGTACCTTTTAGTCAAAGATAGACGAGGCTCAAGCTCAAGAAGCAGTTTTACTTTGAATGAAACTTTTTTCACTACAACCAATCTTTAAAAAAACTATTTTGCAAGAAATATTGATTATATTTACATGCGTGCAAAAATTATGTATATAAACATCTATAGTAGATAGTGCCATTATAGCATATTTGTAAGGAATCAAATTTTATTTATTAAATTGCTGGAATGAATGTATGTGCTTTGGAATGGAGATTATTGTAAAAGATGGAAATGATCTGATGAAAACATAGAATATTTATATCACAAGAAACAATAATGCGCAGAGTGATGATAACTTTAAAAAATCCTTCTTACTTCCGATTTGAATTTATGGAACTTTAAAAATGGTTACATAAATGCGCTTATACATACATTTAAGCATTTAACCGTGTTCCAGCAATCACTATTGTCGGATACAGAAACCACAAAGCATCGCAATCCTGATTGCTTCAACAAGTCGTCGCCTGAGACGACCGCAATCTCATTGCCAACAATGTAGATGTAGATTATGTATGTTGCTGTTGGTCCTTGTTCTTGGATCGAGGAATATTTAACATTAAGCGCATAATAATTGCAGATGGCTATAAAACACTTCTTTTAACCTCAATAGTAAGAGTACACTAGTATAAAATTCAATTGTTTCTTCTGCGCTGATGTTTTTAATATTTTAATTTTCTTAAAAGTGCGTTCGTACCACGATTACTTTTATTTAAAAAAATTATTTCAATGTTGTAAAGTGAACATGCTTAAATATGTTGACATGTTTTTATTAAGAGAATAATTTTAATGTTGCCAAACCTAAATACGCTTAAACATGTTGACAATGTGGCGTAGGTAGGAAGGTATATTTGGGTAGACAACCGCATCTTAATTACGCATATCGCATCATCGTTGGTTGGAACAAAAGACGCCGATGGTGTCGGCGTCGGTATAGACGTCGTCTGCATCTTGTACATGGTATAGGTATACATAATGTGATACGTATTATCTTCCGTCTATATCAGCGACCTAGACAGGTGTTATGGGAGTAACTATATTGTATGAAGAGGTGCTGATTTCAATGATCTGTTCCTCTTTCATCCTAATTTTTGCCTATTACAATATAACTTATATACTTTGAATTAATTCAATATCGTAGGAGTATTACAATTAAACTTGTAACTAAATTTCCTACAGGAAGATGTATGACTTTCTTTTTCTAAATGTTTGAAAATATCACTCAAATATAGTTGATATTTTATACGATTTTGTTAAAATACAGTCCAGTTAAACCATGATTTATATTTTTGCATCATAATCAATAAATCTATTTTATCAATTCTCCATTTGTTTATTCACGAGAATATTTATTGAATTCGTTACCATCGTCGTATCTTTTCAAAATTAGTCGAAATATTTTTTATTTATTTAACTTTTACCCATTCTCTCCGTGGCGGTAATTTGTGTTTTTGAATCGAGAAAAATTTGCTCTAAATCAATTTTCTGAAACAAATAGTACAGTAGTAGTATCTTGAAGATTTATATAAAGGTAGGCAGGACATGGAGGAGCTAGAAAGTGTGGAACAGATAGATGAGGATGACTTAGGTCCTAGCATACTTAGGTCAGAGTTTCATAGAGCATTAAATGATTTACGGAATAATAAAGCAGCGGGGATTGATATGATACCAGCCGAATTAATAAAACACGCAGGGGAAAAAATGCAGGAGCGATTATACAGGTTAGTTTGTAAAATATATGAGAAGGGAGAAGTACCACAGGATTTTCAGCGTAGTAGAATAGTAACAATGCCGAAGAAAATAGGAGCTAATTTGTGTGAGAACTATAGGACCATTAGCCTACTATCACATGCATCGAAGATATTGTTAAAGATTATTTATAGGAGATTAGAAAATAAAGTAGAGGAAAGGCTAGGAGAAGATCAGTTTGGTTTTAGGAAAAAACAGAGGGACGAGGGAGGCGATTTTAGCACTAAGAACGGTAGTAGAAAAAATAATGAGGGTAGGAAAGGTAACTTGCATAGCTTTTGTAGATTTAGAAAAGGTATTTGATAATGTAGATTGGGACATAATGTTTAGAATTTTAAAAGAAACGGGTATAGATTATAAGGATAGGAGAATAATTTTTAATTTATATAAACACCAAACTGCCTTAGTTAGAATTGAGGGGGAAGAAGAGGTAGCAAAAATAGAGAAGGGAGTTCGGCAGGGATGTACACTTTCACCGTTATTATTTAATCTATATATAGAAGATGCAATAAACAAAGTAAAAGAAGAGTATAGTGTAGGTGTGAATGTACAGGGAGAGAAAATATATATGCTGAGATTCGCCGACGATATAGCAATATTGGAAGAAAGCGAAAAGAATTTAGAAAGGGTATTGAATGGTATGCAGGCAGTATTGACTAGGGATTTTAACATGAAAATAAATATAGGTAAAACTAAAGTGATGAGGTGTGACAAAAAGGAATGCAGTAGAAAAATGAGGATCACAATAGGAGATAATAGAATCGAAGAAGTGTCAGATTTTTGTTATTTAGGCAGTAGAATCACAAAAGATAATCGAAGCAAGGTAGATATAAAGTGTAGGATAGCACAGGGTAGGAAGGCATTCGTAGAAAAGGAACAGATTTTAAGATCAAATATTGACTTGGGTATTAGAAAAAGATTACTGAAGGTATATGTTTGGAGTGTAGCACTGTACGGGTGTGAGGCGTGGACTATAGGAAAGGAAGAGAAGCGTAGATTACAAGCATTCGAAATGTGGTGTTATAGGAGGATGATGAGGATTGGTTGGGAAGATAAAGTAACAAATGAAGCTGTACTAGAGTTAGTAGGGGAGAAGAGAAGTATTTGGAGAGTGTTACAGCGTAGGAGAGACAGATTAGTAGGGCATATTCTTAGGCATGGGGGGATTATGCAATTGATCATAGAAGGTAGAGTGGAGGGAAAGAGAGGGGTAGGTAGGCCTAGATTGGAGTATGTGAGTCAGATAGTTGAAGACGTTGAGATGAATAGCTATAGGGAGATGAAGGGATTAGCTCAGGATAGATCGGCATGGCGTGCTGTTTCCAACCAATCTTTAGGATTGCGGACTCTTTAACTAACTAAATAGTACATCGTATAGTAGAGTACAATTATATTTTCATTGATTCGTTAAGTTTTTTTCTATATTCAATATTAGCGTTAATTCTTTTTTTAATTCAAGAATCTGTAGTGTCTCGTTACTCGCAAAGTTGAGATTAGCACCGATATTATTTATATATTTTTAATAATTATCAAAATTGTATTAAAATTACCTAATTGCTAAACATTTATTACGCAGCAATTTATTATTGCTTTAAAATATTTAAAAAATCGCCTTTGGAAACTCTAATTATAATTTTAAAATCACTACATACGAGTAGATTAATTGCCTAAAAAATCCGTTTATAGTCAATTGTATCTTAATCCTTAGCATTGCTTTAAAAAACTGCTTAAGTTATAAAAAAAAATTGATGTTATACTTACTTTTCTTTTCAGTTTCAATTTCTCTTCGAATTGTTTAATTACCTTGCAAATTTCGTAGATATTTATACATTTTGCATAATTATGAATTTCGTGAAAGTGTTTCTTTCAAGGCAGTTTTATGTGAGACATTCCTTCATGTATTTCATATTGGTTAGCCTACCATGTTGAGTTTTAGGTTCAGTACAAAGCGCGTGCGATGCTTTGGAAAGCCTCGAAGGGAAATTGTATTGGAACACAGAAAACGAGTTCCTATACGTATTTGCTTACATATCGAAAGACCGCACCGGTTCAACAGATCTTATCTGCTGATAGTTTCGATAGTTAATAACAGAGTATTGAACCGTTTAAAGTCACATAAACTATAGATAATCATGCACGTTACTAGTTGCTTGTTTTCTAGCTAAATAGAACAAATGCCGGTGTAAATTCGTACGTTTACAACCAACATTTTTTGGCACAGGTACGAGGAAATTGTCTAAAGTTTACGACCAGTCACTTTAAGCATCTTGGACACAGGCAAATTAGACACGCAATTTATGGCACTATTAATACAACAATAAAACGATGGTTTTATATTATAATGCGCTAAGCTCATTTTAGGAAACTACTAGTTTCATAAAAATATAAATCTTTTTTTATAACTTTAAAATGACCATTAGTAATTCTATCATTTCCAATAATACAAAATCGTGAATATTGCCATTAAATATATTTGAACCATAACGAGTTCGTAAAATCGTAAAATCATCTCGAATTTAGTGAATTTATAGATTATTTAAAATACCTTGAATTAATGTTTTTTTATTGTCCTAAAATTAATTTTTATTACAACCAATTATTACAGTAGAAAAATGAGGATCTCAATAGGAGATAATAGAATCGAAGAAGTGTCAGATTTTTGTTATTTAGGCAGTAGAATCAAAAGATAATCGAAGCAAGGTAGATATAAAGTGTAGGATAGCACAGGGTAGGAAGGCATTCGTAGAAAAAGAACAGATTTTAAGATCAAATATTGACTTGGGTATTAGAAAAAGATTACTGAAGGTATATGTTTGGAGTGTAGCACTGTACGGGTGTGAGGCGTGGACTATAGGAAAGGAAGAGAAGCGTAGATTAGAAGCACTTGAAATGTGGTGTTATAGGAGGATGATGAGGATTGGTTGGGAAGATAAAGTAACAAATGAAGCTGTACTAGAGTTAGTAGGGGAGAAGAGAAGTATCTGGAGAGTGTTACAGCGTAGGAGAGACAGATTAGTAGGGCATATTCTTAGGCATGGGGGGATTATGCAATTGATCATAGAAGGTAGAGTGGAGGGAAAGAGAGGGGTAGGTAGGCCTAGATTGGAGTATGTGAGTCAGATAGTTGAAGACGTTGAGATGAATAGCTATAGGGAGATGAAGGGATTAGCTCAGGATAGATCGGCATGGCGTGCTGTTTCCAACCAATCTTTAGGATTGCGGACTCTTTAACTAACAACCAATTGTACATATAATTAATTCGATTCATGATTTTTTAGAACCTTTTTATACAGATCATCATACACTTGTCCAAAAAAAAATCATCGAAGTACGCATAACGTTTGCCCATTTTACAAAATAAATATGTTAGTAAGTTTAACTAAGCGGTCATGGACACTTACTACCTGGCTTTAGTCTAATGTACCTCTAACCTAACTCACTAGTAGAATTTAGATATTAATGCTAAACGACCCGATTTCACAACTGCAAAAATTAGACATATTATTGTTTGACTCATTAGCGCCAACTATAATATAACTAGAGGGTAAATATATTTAGTTTTATTTCGATCCAGGTCAGTTATTTGTTAGTTCTTCTTATTACTCGTAGTGTATTTTTGTAGAAATTTGTTCTACATTTACGACATTTTATTTAATCTGCAAATAGATTTATTTATGCGCTGCATTAACCGAAGTTAAATTTTTATTTGGATCGATGTTTTATTAAATATGCCTTGCGTAAACGAAATTTTTAGTAACTTTAGTCCATTATGGATATTTCAAATATTTAAGCTTTCTTATAGCCAAATTAGCTCACAAGCTTTGTACATTGACTATAAGATTAAATCTCAGCTACTACAGTTCGAATGCATGTAATGAAGAATTCGGTAATGTTCTTTGATTAATCAAATGAATATTAACAAAAAATAATAAATTCTACATTTTTCAAGACACCCCCACCATTGTTATATATTTCCTTAGCAAAAATCATATTTACTGCTCATTGGAAGAAAATTTGTACATTATCGACTAGTATATATAGTCGAGTACAAATATATAATCAAAAAAAAAACTGGTTTTTTTTGTAGGTAAACGTATTTCTAAGTAATAGAAGGTAATTCTTAAAATCCTGAAGTAAAGTACAAAGTGATGTTTTCCCTTAAATCTCTGCCATATAGCGGCAAGAGCTGCCTTGAGTTTCAAGTAGTTTTCGACTTTTTTTTTGTTCACATAAGTTGTTTTGCCTCTGTTCAACATTACCGAATAAATACATATACATATAGTGAGCTAGTGAGAAGTGAAAAACAGTTTTCCTGAGGATTTGTTTGCTGACTAGTTTTGCAGGATACACACCCAATAAATAACGGAAAATCTACAGAAAAATACCACCAATATATTATATGCTTATACGAATCGTAGTATAATATTAAAAAGGAAGTAAATATGTAATATCAATTTTTAAATATTATGTTTTGTACGTCCGTATTAGTATTTTTAGACATTATTGTTATGTTCAAACATTTTGCACCTATATCATTATAAAAAGTTTTATATGATTTTGATTTCTGTTAATTCTTGGACAAAAAGCTCGTTTGCAAAAACTCGTCCTTCACATTATAGTCGACACCAAGCCTCAGGATTAAAACTTTTTTACACACACACATAATATAATTACAAATTTTTATTTTCATACAAGTGTCCAATCTTGCAAGAACGGAAATTACACCATTTTTGTTTGTTTAAAAGAGCATTTCTTACGGTGTTATAGAATTCTCAATATGTCAGTTCGCAACTGTCTTAAGTATAGCGAAGGTAAACTCGATACAATTCTGCTATCATATATGGGAAGATTAGATTGGCTGGTGGATTTATTGTTCTTGTTTGTCGTCTTGTCTTGATGCATGCATACAACAACAGCCATATAGAATATTATACAGACATGAATGCGTGTTGTTGTTACTGGAGCAAGACGAGCAGCGTTGGGTTAGGACATTATAGGAGTTGAGTGAGCTGAGTTGGTATTCCATCCTTGCTACATCTCTCTGCATCCACATAGATTTACTCAACTGTTATCTGAAGCCATAATCTAATCAATACAGTCTAGTAGAAATGACGAAACATATCTCTGTAGGTATATAACGGAAGTTTATATGCGGTCAAGAGCCTATGGTGTAGTTAGTTGTTTCAAGTTGCGTCATCCGCAAAAATATCAAATTTATATTTAGGGAACTTCAGACCCTATTTAATATTTTAACAATACTTGCTACGCTTTAATAATAATACTATTACTTATTAATAATTTTAAAAACAATTGTTATCGCAATCGCACTATATATGAAAGAGAAAAATTGGTTTCTTTCGTTAATCTGTAAAAGTTATTTGTATAGAATATCACCCAAATAGCTAGATGTACATTTAGCTCATTTCAGATTAAATAGAAAAGATGAAAGTGCTGTAGCCGAGCATATTTTTGACTAACTCAGGTCATCCTGTTTAAATTAGTTCACTTAAATTACTTAAAAGTGTTTTGAATTATTCCGAGTTAAATGCTTATGAAAGTATGCAATATACATGCATAAATCTAAATAAAATTTAATGAATTTAGATTCAGGCCCAATTTCAACTTGTCTATTTCATTTATTTAATAAGAACAATTTTTAAATCTGTTTTTATTTTTTTTATTTTTAGATATTTTATGTTTGACAAACCTAAACTTGTCAGTTTCGTTAATTATTAATTTATATTGTTTAAAAAAATTTATAGGTCATATTATATGCCATTTTTGAAATGCTTCTGTCATGTTGACTTATTTATTTAATAGTATATCAAAAATAATAAAATATATAATTGACGTGTATTTGTACATTTATTTAGAATTTTAAAAGAAACGGGTATAGATTATAAGGATAGGAGAATAATTTTTAATTTGTATAAACACCAAACTGCCTTAGTTAGAATTGAGGGGGAAGAAGAGGTAGCAAAAATAGGGAAGGGAGTTCGGCAGGGATGTACACTTTCACCGTTATTATTTAATCTATATATAGAAGATGCAATAAACAAAGTAAAAGAAGAGTATAGTGTAGGTGTGAATGTACAGGGAGAGAAAATATATATGTTGAGATTCGCCGACGATATAGCTATATTGGAAGAAAGCGAAAAGAATTTAGAAAGGGTATTGAATGGTATGCAGGCAGTATTGACTAGGGATTTTAACATGAAAATAAATATAGGTAAAACTAAAGTGATGAGGTGTGACAAAAAGGAATGCAGTAGAAAAATGAGGATCACAATAGGGGATAATAGAATCGAAGAAGTGTCAGATTTTTGTTATTTAGTCAATAGAATCACAAAAGATAATCGAAGCAAGGTAGATATAAAGTGTAGGATAGCACAGGGTAGGAAGGCATTCGTAGAAAAGGAACAGATTTTAAGATCAAATATTGACTTGGGTATTAGAAAAAGATTACTGAAGGTAATGTTTGGAGTGTAGCACTGTACGGGTGTGAGGCGTGGACTATAGGAAAGGAAGAGAAGCGTAGATTACAAGCATTCGAAATGTGGTGTTATAGGAGGATGATGAAGATTGGTTGGGAAGATAAAGTAACAAATGAAGCTGTACTAGAGTTAGTGGGGGAGAAGAGAAGTATTTGGAGAGTGTTACAGCGTAGGAGAGACAGATTAGTAGGGCATATTCTTAGGCATGGGGGGATTATGCAATTGATCATAGAAGGTAGAGTGGAGGGAAAGAGAGGTGTAGGTAGGCCTAGATTGGAGTATGTGAGTCAGATAGTTGAAGACGTTGAGATGAATAGCTATAGGGAGATGAAGGGATTAGCTCAGGATAGATCGGCATGGCGTGCTGTTTCCAACCAATCTTTAGGATTGCGGACTCTTTAACTAACTAACTATTTGTACATCGCCCCTTGTAATATAAATTTTAAAATTAGAACAAATTGGCATTAGTGATAATTCAGGACAAGTTTAAAGATAAGTAGTCGTATATTTTTAGATTTGTTACTTGTAAATTTAGAGTTACTAACTTACTGAAGATGTTTATTAGTGGTTAAAAAGTACACCTTATGCTTTTATAAATGCTAAACACTCAATTGAAAAAATCCTATATAGTTCAAGTTGAACTATCTGTTTATCTCGTGATTTTTTCTAATCTTTAAAACGTTACAATCATTTAGTGCAATATATATGATGTATCAAAAGTTTTTTTAGATTCGGTTTGTTCATAAAACTAAATCAATTTGTCTATCTACAACTACTTAAATATCTTCTTAAATGAAGTACACTACATAACTCTGGTCCTACACAGTTACCTTAAATTGATTATTTTCAATTAGGCAATTGTCAGTTTCATTTCCCTTCATTAAAATCATTATGATTTTTTCCTGTGTGATATTTATAACCAATCTTTCGAATTCAACTATTTGATATATGAGAAGAACATCGATCTGTACTACAATTTTTTTTAAATCACTCGAAATCTTAAAACTCTTGTGTAGTGAGCGGGTTTTTGCGATTACTTTTTATTTAATATGTCTTAACAAACGGTGGATTTAACTTTTTTTTTTAAATGTAAGGTTGCAATACAAAATGTCATTTTAACTGAACGCACACGCACATCTTCGATTCAATTACTCCACAGTTTCATATGCACAAGGGTACTCAAAAGAATGTTGAATAAACGTAATCCTATCTGCCCACAGATGAAATATTTCTTCTTCGTGGCGCAGTAGTTTAAAAGTACATAATATAAAATCTATATTAAATAAATATTTAATGTGTATAAATTATTTTCTTGTATCGATAAAATGATCATAAAGGTGGTGCTCGTTTTCAATGCTTATACATTATACATATATAGTGGTTGTTAAATCTACCACCCTGTAGAATATTGAATAGTTATACTGTACAAAATGATGGCAAATAGATTTATGAATAGTTAAATAATACTTTACGTGCACATCGATTGGTATATTTCGACCGTTGTTCCAATATTTGCTCAGAAAATTTCTAAACTATTATTTGGATAGCGTAAGTGGTATTGTTGAAAAATATTGGTCAACTTATTCCAACTATAAGCGCAAGTACCCAAACTATTATTTCCTTTCCATTTCAATGTAAAGTGTACATACGCAAGACAATTTTCATAAATACAATTTCCTATGCACTCGTCATTACATGAAGTTGCACCTGTTCATCTAATACCACGTTTTAAGAGAAATATTCTTGCAATCACGGACATAATAGCGGAGGTTTGAATCTAATATCCATTGCTCTGATCGCTCTGAGCTATCTGAGCTATTATATTAACGCCAACTCTGGATCATACTTGTTTATAACGTAATAGTATAATAACATCTATAGACAGAATTAAATATAACTGTGTGATTATAAAAGGACTTACAGCTACAAATGAAGTCATTCGGGCAAGAACTAAATAACTTTTTTAAAATCTTAGTTTCTACGATTTTAATACCTCAAATTTAATAAACAGCGTCAATCGAACTTTAAAATTTAAACATGCTTTGCAGCAATGTACATGAAATTTAGTGTAGTGTGGAATTAAGGCATGTAAAGAGTCAATTTATGTACCATTTTTAAATGTTACAATTTTGACTTGTTTAATACTAATCTAGTTTTCACAAAGTCCCGTCACCGTCCTCACATCCAGATTATTAATGTAGATAATGCTCTCAGGGAAATTAATTTTAATATTAATTAGTTACTTAGTTAGTTAAAGAGTCCGCAATCCTAAAGATTGGTTGGAAACAGCACGCCATGCCGATCTATCCTGAGCTAATCCCTTCATCTCCCTATAGCTATTCATCTCAACGTCTTCAACTATCTGACTCACATACTCCAATCTAGGCCTACCTACCCCTCTCTTTCCCTCCACTCTACCTTCTATGATCAATAGCATAATCCCCCTATGCCTAAGAATATGCCCTACTAATCTGTCTCTCCTACGCTGTAACACTCTCCAAATACTTCTCTTCTCCCCTACTAACTCTACTACAGCTTCATTTGTTACTTTATCTTCCCAACCAATCCTCATCATCCTCCTATAACACCACATTTCGAATGCTTGTAATCTACGCTTCTCTTCCTTTCCTATAGTCCACGCCTCACACCCGTACAGTGCTACACTCCAAACATATACCTTCAGTAATCTTTTTCTAATACCCAAGTCAATATTTGATCTTAAAATCTGTTCCTTTTCTACGAATGCCTTCCTACCCTGTGCTATCCTACACTTTATATCTACCTTGCTTCGATTATCTTTTGTGATTCTACTGCCTAAATAACAAAAATCTGACACTTCTTCGATTCTATTATCTCCTATTGTGATCCTCATTTTTCTACTGCATTCCTTTTTGTCACACCTCATCACTTTAGTTTTACCTATATTTATTTTCATGTTAAAATCCCTAGTCAATACTGCCTGCATACCATTCAATACCCTTTCTAAATTCTTTTCGCTTTCTTCCAATATAGCTATATCGTCGGCGAATCTCAACATATATATTTTCTCTCCCTGTACATTCACACCTACACTATACTCTTCTTTTACTTTGTTTATTGCATCTTCTATATATAGATTAAATAATAACGGTGAAAGTGTACATCCCTGCCGAACTCCCTTCCCTATTTTTGCTACCTCTTCTTCCCCCTCAATTCTAACTAAGGCAGTTTGGTGTTTATATAAATTAAAAATTATTCTCCTATCCTTATAATCTATACCCGTTTCTTTTAAAATTCTAAACATTATGTCCCAATCTACATTATCAAATGCCTTTTCTAAATCTACAAAAGCTATGCAAGTTACCTTTCCTACCCTCTTTCTTTTTTCTACTACCGTTCTTAGTGCTAGAATTGCCTCCCTCGTCCCTCTGTTTTTCCTAAAACCAAACTGATCTTCTCCTAGCCTTTCCTCTACTTTATTTTCTAATCTCCTATAAATAATCTTTAACAATATCTTCGATGCATGTGATAGTAGACTAATGGTCCTATAGTTCTCACACAAATTAGCACCTATTTTCTTCGGCATTGTTACTATTCTACTACGCTGAAAATCCTGTGGTACTTCTCCCTTCTAATATATTTTACAAACTAACCTGTATAATCGCTCCTGCATTTTTTCCCCTGCGTGTTTTATTAATTCGGCTGGTATCATATCAATCCCCGCTGCTTTGTTATTCCGTAAATCATTTAATGCTCTATGAAACTCTGACCTAAGTATGCTAGGACCTAAGTCATCCTCATCTATCTGTTCCACATTTTCTAGCTCCTCCATGTCCTGCCTACCTTTATATAAATCTTCAAGATACTCCTTCCATCTTCTAGCTTTTTCCTTATTTTCTGTGAGTTCCTTACCCTGCTTATCACATATAATGTTACCCTTTGGTTTTACTTTAGAAAAATGTGACTTAATTTTCCTGTAGCCCAAATCTACTTTACCTCTTCTCATATCCTCCTCAATATCCTCACAATTTCCTTTTATCCACTCTTCTTTCGCTAGCTTGCATTTCCTATTAATTAAGTTCCTTAGTTCCTTATATTTTTTCTGTCCTGCTTCTGTGTTTCCAATTTTAATTTTCCTTCTTGCTTCTATCATTTTAACTATTTCTTCCGTGATCCATTCCCTCCTACCTGCCCTTTTCTTTGTGCCTAATACTTCATTTGCTGCTGTAGTTAACCCATTTCTGATTTCCCTCCATTCGCAATCTATGTCGTTCCTAGATGTTCCATTAGCCATGATTTCTACTTTCTGCTTGTACTTTTCACATAAATCAGCTAATTTTAACCTATCGACATCTTAATATTAATATATATATATTTTTTTTATTTAACCATTAACTGCAAAATGACGAAAGTTAATCAATTCTACAAATTTGCTATTTAAAATCATAAAAATGTTTGACGTACACTTTAGAAGGCACTTTAGTAATTGGGATGCAAATACTTGTATATATGCGTGGATTTCAAAAACTTAAATAAATAAAAATATTGAACGGAGATGTACATTTCGTTTATAGCTTCAATAGCTTCATATATCATCATTCTCTATTCAATTTTGTTTTTACCATCAGTCATAAAATTCATATTACAGTAAAAGCTTCATATTATTTTATTACGAAAGTACTTCCATATTTTCTTATGTATCCATTATAACTCGCAACTTTAAAGTCTAATGCACTTTCAATCGTTTTTCTTTGGAGGTGTTAAGTAACGGCAAAAAAAGGACGTATCTTCGAATAATAGCATTTTAAGCATCAAATAGTTTTTGCTGTGGCCATTGTTCCCGGAGCTTACGGAAGCTACTATAGTCTGTATATAAAACTGTAGTCTGCGGCCAGAAATCCTTTCTCCTTTTTCATGAAATACCCGCACGATGATCAATCAACCGAAACGTCGAATGAAATTGACATTAAATTTGACAAAAAGGGGTATAGACATTATAATCAACTATTATATTATTTACTATATTAAACTGTACATTCCTTCCTTTATCCTTTAAAAGCCAGGTAAATCGTTTAGCACGCAATTTTACAAAACAATTAAACGACTTCTAAACGAAACTTTTAATAACCCCCGAGTTCGAGTTTTTGCAATTTTATTTTACGTCTATGCGTTAATATACCATGTTTTACATGAGTTCACCTTTGCTACGGTGGCAAGCGACAAGTAAATCAATCATTTTGTTTCCGCAATTTCTCGCCTTCGCGTGACAGATTTTTCGCTGATAGCCAGACAAGTAATAAAATCACCGAGAAAATGTCAAGATAATACCGTTATAAGTTTTCCTCGCCATACCTAAATTAATCTCCATATTCAAGATACAAGTGCGAAAAAACTATGAAGAACGCAGAATAAAATTTTCTAACCTCGTTTTCAAAATATTTTCCACGGGTTCTATATGAAGCTATGTATCAAATTCTTTTATAAAAATCTCCATTATAAAACCATAAATTAATTTACAAAAATTGTGATATATATTAGTTCATGCTTAATACAATGTGTCTATTTAAATGACTATTTTGCGCACTACGAATGATAGTTTATTTATTGCAATATTAATGAAGATATCTGCTTGTATTAACCAGCACAAACATTTTGACAATTTCATTCGATTAATTGTAATCATATCAAAAGTACCATTTGCGGTCATATGAGCGTGTTGGTTGCTTTTATGTAAATGATATAATTGGGCATAAATTTGATATTATTGAGGGGTCCTTTAAAGCGATATGGCCAAAAATGCAGATGGTAAACTTAATGAAGTGTGCCGCATCTGCCCGGCAATTTCTAAAATAAAGAAGAGTTACCAGCGGAAGTTGAAATGATAAAAGCGTAAGCAGATGCGCTTAAAAATTTGCCCGATGCGACAGAATGCGCTACTTAGTTTTTGTTTCGCATATGCGACTTTAGCGTCGAATAAGCTGCACCAATTCGGGAATAATTATTTTAGTCTTCGGCAAACCACTATTTTTTTATTGAAGCTAAAAGATATCGCCTTTCTTATTCAAATTTCGTCGTTTGTATAAGTTTGTGCACCTATTATATTCACCAAATGTAGTGCAGAATATTATACGAGACTCTCCTCTTACTTGTTTTCCGCCTGCTATCTATAACAGCAACTTAAGATCATATTTCTCATTTTACCTGCTATTTGGAACACTCCTTTTGATGATTGTCCGTACACTCTATGGTTAGCTTGACGCCAGGTGTGCCTAATAATAATAATATGACTGTGGTGTACCGTGGAACTTTGCTTATTTCGCTTGAGAACTTTGCGACAACACTCACTGTCAATAATATATTAACAAACTTTTCAACTAAATATGTGCGTGTATATAGTCAAGTTGAAGCATCATTAAAGCCTCCAGTTGAACAACATAAAGGAGGTCTATTTTATAATATAGTTAGTTTAGAAATGAAAAGCAACACTGAAGATGATTCAAATATGCACGGGGAAACATTTGGCAGCAAACTGGAAGCGAAATAAATAATTCATATTTTCCTTAAGTTCATCATATCCCTAAAAAAATCTTCTGCATGTTTATTGTACTCAGAAAAAACCATCGTCAACAAATCCACTAAAGCTTTAAGGTTTAGAAGTTACAAATCTATTAATTAACCTATTTCAACAAAGCAATCGCATAGTTAACGTTGGATTTTGAATACTTGAAAACGTATAACAATTTTTATTATTTTGTCGCTTTTAAAAGTGACAATTGATAAAATAAGATATTTTAGAATTAAATATTTTTTAAAATTAAGTGTAATTTAAGTTTAAATTTAATTAAATGTTATTTTAAAATTATGCAGGAATATTATGGTATATTTAAAAGTTTTTTTTTCTTTCTTGAAGGTACTAATTGTTAAATAAATGTGACATGTTTCAAAGTTACACAGTTAATTTGAGACTCTAGAGGGTGTCTTGTTCAAAATACACGCCTGTTTAACGTTATTCCTTCTTGGAACACTGTTCCTCGCAAAAACATTCCGTTTAACTCATTTTCACACAATTTTCAGTTCTTCTCATCTCTATAGGGATAGTGTGAGGTAGACTGACTGCCATAATCATAAAGGCGCAGGTTGGCACGATATTAGCTGCGGATAAGGACCCAGACGAATGTAGTTATTGCGCCTTATTATTAGGATTAGGATATGCTTTCAATGCCTTTACATTCGGGATGACGCACGCGCCACATCCACCTAATATCACTCTATGGAATCCGGGAACCTAAATTTAACGTATAAGACATTCTGGAGGAAAGTGAAAATCACCAACTAATTTCTTTGCGTAGGATCATTGCGACCTAAAAATTGATCAAATTGTAAACTAAAAAAATAAATTTGGATATACATAATAAGCGTTGTTGTATATATATAGTCATCGATCAAATAGGAATAATTTGAATAAACAATAAAGGATAATATTTAATAATAATAATAATCATCATCATCTTTATTGGGTCGACAAATTTATATTGTAATAATATTAAAGAATATACGGTATAAAAATTGTGCAAAAAGAAGATACAATTACAATAAATCATGTCTTCTCGAGGGTGAGGTACAACTTGCGCATTATTACATAAATAAATTCTATTTGTATAATAATGTGTATGCTGGTCTACCACTTAACCGTTTCTTCAAAATTATTTATAATTTTTGAAGTGAAACTTCTATAGGCGCAATAGGGCAAATTGGCCTGAACGTCACGAAAAGTGAAACGCTTCCATCACAAAAAGTGAAACATGCTACGCGCATGCGCCGCGTGTACTGTGTGTATATGTAGCATAAGGCAACCAGTAGACGCTTGCGTATTTTATTATATATTACACAAACACAGCTTAATCTTTTAGCTAACAATTTCCATTGTGTGAAAAGTGAAATGGAGAAGAAGACAAGTACAGATAGAGTGCGAGCCTTTAGAGAACGGAAGAAAGCGAATAAACTGCGAAGAAAAGTGCCAACAAGTACCTTGGAAAGAATTAGAGAGTATCCAACCATGCAAAAGGCGTTAAAGAAACACGGTGGACAACATAACCTTCCAACGACCTCAAATACACTGGATGAATCGATACCGTCGTTAAGTGAGGACACAGTGAGTGGTATAGAGAATTTGAATGCCACTGTTTCAGGTGTGCCATCTACACGTGAAGATACACGCGGTGTGAGAGATCAACGAAATTAATCTGATACAGCTGAGCGAGCCATCGACAAATAGAAATGCACCCACTAGTGCATCATACACAAAATTTACATTCTATCAACCTGCCCATCGCGAATTTGATAAACAATTTTTCAATAATCCGCTAGACAGTGATATATGATCGAATATGGTTTAAGAACGATGTGAAACCTGTTGATCCTAAGCACGAGCAACTTTTACATACTGCGTTTCCAGCCATTATCATTGAGGATGTGATAGCGTGCAATTCATGCCGAAATGCTCTCACTCGGAATATCATTCCAATGTTATCGAAGTCAAATGGTTTTGTCTACCCAGAATTACCTGGTCATCTACCAAAATTAAATTTAGTGTCAGAGAGGTTAATTTCACCCTGAATTCCATTTATGCAAATTCGACGTTTACGACATGTACATGGTCAACATGGGATTTATGGACAAATTATTAATGTTCCAATATCTGTGAATACTATGGTGAATCTTTGCCAAGAGACATTGATGATAATCATTGTATTAATGTCAACATAAAAAGAAGAAACATACACAGATTGAGTTATTTAATTGGTTTGGTGAGAAAAAGAACTATAAAAATATGGCTACAATATTTAATCCAAACTCCTCTTTATAGACTGTACGACATTACAGTTAATAATGCTTTCTTTGATGATCAGAGTGTCAATCAAAATCAAATCGTTAACAAATGGAAAGAAAACAAAGCATAAAATCAACTTTTCCTAGGAGCTAAAAAGTTTCACTTCTACCGCGTGAGACTCTCGCACGCATTTCTCATCGGAAGATTGATATCTTATTTGTACAACGACTCGTGTCTTTTCGTTAACAGAATAAACAATTGTACAAAAGTCACTACGGCGTTAAATAATTGTATAAAACATCACCCAAAAACCGTAACACAAAGCATTCATTAGCTAGATGCGCATTTCGGAGACTATGCCCGCATCTTCATATAATCATTATTAAAGGACACAGACGATTCATTTACAACTATGTTCTTAATAGGCTTATTATGTTTTTCCAGCAAAGGATTGCGCTGCTTTTTGCATACATTTTGATTCCAAATTCGCTATTTTTTTAGCGTATGTCCTCTCATTTACAACAATAATCCTTTGCTGAAAATCACACCTGAAGATGTGAGCTATAGCCTCCAACATGCGCATCTAACTAATGAATGATTTGTGTTACGGTTTTTGGATGATGTTTTATACAAGAATAAACAAAATTCATTCGGTGAACTTCTGTCGTGGAATCACACTGTAAATTCGGCTTTTATCCAATATCAGTTTCATATGAACAGTGAATATTCATCGAAATATTTCATTTAACTATTGCGACAGTAAAACACGTATATATACATCAGATTAGTTCTTTTGGATTTCATCAATACTCTACACTGAAGAGTCTACAGAACGAAGCACCAGATATAACCACATCATTCGAATTGATGATGTTTCAGAAACTAGCATCACATATGATATTTATTTCATTTTAAGCATTTTCAGCAAGTTCTTCTTAATATAGATCATGGTGTCGTTGGTTAGGGTTAAACTAAGATGTCCTTATTGCAGACAAAGATGAGAATAGGGTAGGGGACGAGGGCGCAATCGATAGAAACGGCCTATGCGTCTGAGAACACAATTTTTCCAACCCCATTCGCGTTCTCGCACAAACATATAACATTGCGAAGGGAACATGGACATGTTTAGAACGTCGGTGGAAATATCTGTTCTTGGTCAGTTATAAGAATTTGTTCAAATGAAAGAATATGACAACCTGCAAATATAAACGACACGTGTCTATTTAAATTATTACTTTTTACTTATTTATGAACGTTTTTGACGTGACTTATAACAATTTGATTCTCCAATTTCCTGTCTTCGTGTTCAAATTCGTCAGTCTATTTATCCTTGGCTTCTTACTCTAGAAAATCACAATTACACAACCTTTCTATCACGTTTGTTTTGTAATTTCTATTGTTGAAATTCCCTGCTTTTTATATTGTCTTTTAAACGATATGGGCCTAAATGTTATATTGGCACTGACCTGGTTAAGGGAATGTGACTCACGCAATGTTGACGTTATAACACGAGGTCCTGGCGGGCAAAAGGATCCAGCAGGAGTAGCCCTGGTGCGTTGTATAAATGTGGGACTCGTTTCGGGTTCCTGGGAAGGGTATGTGCATTCGGTATATTTAGAGGGGGTGCACTGTGTAATTCGTTAAAATATGCTCCAGACTGGAAATGCTTTATGACGCCGTATTGATTTTTGTGTAGTTATATTCATTTTGAACTCGTACATTTAATCCAAACTGAAAATGCATAAATAATTTTGTTTTGAATAGTCTTTGAAATTTTTATTACTTATTAGAATTTCTAAATAGCTATAGCTCTTTTTGATATTTGCAATATATTTGATTTAAATCAATTAATTTTTGTTTTCATCCTGTGTTATATTTAAAATGAACTTTGCAGTTTCCAGTATATAAGATTTTAGCAACATATTTTTTATATTTTCGTTCCTTTGTTTGAAATCTTATATCTTTTATTGATATTTATTTAATTTTTTATGTAATTCGAATTCTTAACCTTCTATATTATATTTTGAAAATAAACTTGTTTGTATTCCGTCCATTTTTCAAGCATTCATTATAAATTCGTATAGCGCAAAGTAAATTTACAAAAAAATCGTACTATTATTGAATATTAATCATCAAAACAAAATATACATCCAAAATCACATCTCATTGCAAGGTTAGTGTTGTATTAAATATTTTTGAAACTAAGCACGCCATTCAATTTAGCACCATCCGAATGGTTTTTGTTACATCTAATTTATTTTTGCACTCATCTTTTTGAATTGCTAAATCCACTAATGTCCTCGGATGCAAGGCGAATTTATAATTCACTTAAATTTTTGTTTTATCTGTACAGAAGCCATTAATATAAAATGCTGCGTGCTCATCATGATAAAACTATCCGATATAACTTGAGGGCTAAGTTAATTCATACAATTTAATACGCTCTTATCATACGCTACTGTAACAGGTTTAATATACAGTTTCAGGCTCTAAGTACAAACGAGTCTGTATGAAATAAAAATTATAATGGGCAAATTTACTCTAGAATATGTAAATATGGTTCGCAGTAAAAGTTAATTGAATATAATTCTTGCAATAATATTTATATGCAAATTTCAGTAGAGAAATTTCGTTCCTCAATATATAATTTCCAGCGCTTTTTGTGGGCTTTCATAAATTAAATTACGACGGCAATATATTACAAAATAATAACCGTTTTGAAGCTATAGAAGAGCATTTTTAAAGGTATAGATAACATTGATGTGCTTATAGTACGCCATTGCAGTACCTACAAAATACATCAATTAATTACAAATTATTATTCATGACGAAAAGACCCAACCTTTATTTCTGGCTATCTCGCTTTTTTCGTTTATATATGCTACAGATGCCTATATGTGGTTTAACGAAGACAATACTTCTGTGTATTACGTAGATTGTATTATTAAATAAATGTACTTACAGAGCTGTACTAAACTATAATAATTTTCTTGAAACCGGGCCAAACTGATTATTCTTACCTGAGTGAAAGGTCTAATACTACAAGATAGTCAGGCTAAAAAGTCACAATCATTTTTTTTAATTTTATTTTGAATAATTGTAATCAATTATGAAAAAAATGCAGTTTTAGTCGGCGAAGCACGAAAATGTCTAAAAACGCTTGTATTCGTTGAAAGTGATCAAGAAATTAATTTAAAAACAATATAAGAACACCGCGTAAACTAAAAAAATATTCTTACTTATTACAAGTATTCCTTAAAGTGAAATACTCCGGTGAAATCTAAAAAAGAAAAGTAAAAGCAATAAAACAAAAAATTGTTTAAAATACAGAGTTTGGTTATAAATCAAAATAAGGAACAATAATTTTGGAGGCAGCGTATTAATCAATAAAAATTTCATGTACGAGTATGTTTATGCGATGCAAAATTATCACTACGGCGTTAAATATCACCCCAAAAAGACATTATCTACACAGAAATGTGCTGCTGAAGAAATGGACGACGTAACCTTAAAAATACATGTGTAGCATATTAATGTAGTGAAAATGGCAATTGGATGTTATTTTATACAAATATATTTTGCTTGTTTTTATGTTAAAAACAATAATAATAATAATACTTTATTCATGTTAATTCACAGATTTAAATAACAAAATTTAAATACACAATAATACAATAATAATAATACGTCATACAACAACATATACTATCATTGCTTCTAGTACCATAGTTATGGAAAATTGTGAAAAGTAAATTTAAATTTTCCCATAGAAATTGTTGTTTCAACATCAACCAAACATTCAAGAACGAACATAGCTGGTACGGTTAATATCTTAAATTTCTTACATGTCAAGCGACAATCTTCTCGGTAACTTAAACCAAATCAAACTCGTAATGCTCGCCTTTGCAAACCAAAACTACGCTTTAAGGGTTTTGAGCAACCCCATACTAACAACGCATATAATATTAAATGTTAGCTTGGATTAAAGAATGGAAATCTTTGATAGCAATATTAATAGAGACATTCTGACATAAGTTTCTCAATGCATATATACTTTTATTAAGGTTTTTGGATATGTTATCAATGTGGACATCCCAAAGAAGCTTATTATCAACCTAAAAATTAGCCGACTGTTTATCGGAGTTTTTAGTCCAAAAAATAATTGTTTCT
Organism: Leptodirus hochenwartii; assembly: GCA_947310635.1. Lineage (NCBI taxonomy): Eukaryota > Metazoa > Arthropoda > Insecta > Coleoptera > Leiodidae > Leptodirus > Leptodirus hochenwartii. The sequence goes on from OX371177.1 coordinate 39,432,951, forward strand.
GTTTTATTTATATTAAATTTAAGATTATTCGCAATAAACCCTGTATTTCCGCTTCTAATAAGTGAGTTTTCATTATGTTTATTTTGTGGCTCGAATGTATGAGTGACGTATAATAATAATAATTCACTTATTGTTCTTAGTATATACATACAATACAAATAAGAATTTTAATGTGTGGACAAAAGAAACTAAATATAATGTATGAAATACGATCAAAAGGTCACTATTCAGATGGAATCTGTTCTTCCATAGTGACCTCAAACGTATCATCAGCGTAATGGCTTACAGCAGTGTATTCATTCTTTATACACAATAGCAAATCATTCATATAAATAAGAAAGGGCACTGGGCCACAACTGAGCCTTGTGGGGTGCCATTAACCCGCGCATACATAAACACAGTTAGAGGTCGCTTGGGGTATATTTTGACCCCAGCAATAAAATCGTCATAAGCAGCAAATGAAATGCAAAATATATAATTTTTTATTAATTTATTATTGAACATATTGAAAACAAATAATATAATACAACTTTATTCGGAAATATCATGTTGTCCCAAATTTCCTTTGCAATTCTCGCATATGTAATTCACGTGCTCTTAAAAGAGCATATAATTGCAGAGACAGCAAGATTTTGTTGTTTTTCTATCTCGTGCCCTTAGAGATATGTCACATCTTCCTCTAGCACGTTTTACGAGAGGTTCTTCGCTTTCCTCAAGATCAAATCCAAAGATTCTTTAATTTTTTATTTAAAATCAACTGACAAATTTGGTAACGATAAACGGAGTATATACCCCACTTGGAATATAAATCGCTTTGTTCGCCAAAAAAAAAAATTGCGTGAGACTCTCGCGCGGTAGAAGTGAAACTTCTTAGCTCCTAGGAAAAGTTGATTTTATGCATTGCTTTTTTTCCATTTGTAACAATTTGATTTTGATTGACACTCTGATCATCAAAGAAAGCATTATTAACTGTAATGTCGTACAGTCTATAAAGAGGAGTTTTGATTAAATTTTGTGTATGATGCACTAGTGGGTGCATTTCTATTTGTCGATGGCTCGCTCAGCTGTATCAGATTCATTTCGTTGATCTCTCACACCGCATGTATCTTCACGTGTAGATGGCACGCCTGAATCAGTGGCATTCAAATCTTCTATACCACTCACTGTGTCCTCACTTAACGACGGTATCGATTCACCAGTGTATTTGAGGTCGTTGGAAGGTTTTGTTGTGTCCACCGTGTTTCTTTAACGCCCTTTGCCTAGCTTGATACTCTCTACTTCTTTCCAAGGTACTTGTTGGCACTTTTCTGGGCGGTTTATTCGCTTTCTTCCGTACTCTAAAGGCACGCACTCTGTCTGTACTTGTCTTTTCTCCATTTCACTTTTCACACAATGGAAATTGTTAGCTAAATGATTAAGCTGTGTTTGTGTAATATATAATAAAATACGCAAGCGTCTACTGGTTGCCTTATGCTACGTATACGAACAGTACACGCGGCGCATGCGCGTACCATGTTTCACTTTTCGTGACGAAAGCGTTTCACTTTTCGTGACGTTCAGGCCAATTTACACTACCGCGCCTATAGAAGTTTTACTTCAAAAACGAATGGAACTGAATTCTTGCAGAGGTTATTGTAAAAAGACTTGGGAGAAAATGCCTAAAATGTAGGGAGTCGCTCTTAAAGTAATGTAAAAATATCCACACATTCACGCGACTGGGGGTTATTATATACCCCGTGCGACCTATCGCGGGTTAATAACTGTTAATTTTCGTGATAATTTTGAAGATATTCTTGAAGATACGAAAAAGAACTGTATAACTTAATAAAATAGAAGAAAATTTAAAATAATTTTTGTTGGTAATAATAAATTGTACTTGTAAATGTTATTTGTTTCCATTACAGTGGTAAAATATAAAAAGTATCGATTATTTTGTGCAATACGGTTCTGTTTGGGAAAGATACATTTACGGTGGCGCACCTATCAGATGTGGGATGGGCCGCAGACGTTCAAGCAAATCACTTCAATATTTATAAGGTTGCGCTCCTATTCGTACAGACCCGAAGCTTTCAAAACATAACAGATACAAGTTCATGCACGTTATCATACATAATAGTGCCGTCACACTATTTACATCTTTCCATTTTTCTAAAATACTCGTGCGTTTTTGATACATTGTCTAAACTTATCGTAAAGAATGATATATAATACCTAGAACGCTGCCAAGACCGCTCGAAAATAGTTAAGACAGTTTCAAGCCAAATTGCCACCAACATATACACCGTTTTATTGAAAGTGGCAGGAAAGTGACAGAAGTTCACGCATCATAAATCAAGACCTGTATAATGGCTTGACCAATACAGTACAGAGCAGTGCTATTCAAAACAGTATGGCGTCAGTCGTACGGCACATTGAATAGTGCTGTGGGTACGCTTGTGTATTGTCAATAGAAAAACTAGGTGTGGCTGAGTACCTTGTGTATATAAGTGCAGTCCTTATGCGCAGTAGTGGACGATACTGATCCGCCACTTTAAAAAAAATTACTTATACTTCAATATACTTTGGTTTTAGGAAAAACAGAGGCACGAGGGAGGCGATTTTAGCACTAAGAACAGTAGTAGAAAAAAGAATGAGGGTAGGAAAAGTAACTTGCATAGCTTTTGTAGATTTAGAAAAGGCATTTGATAATGTAGATTGGGACATAATGTTTAGAATTTTAAAAGAAACGGGTATAGATTATAAGGATAGGAGAATAATTTTTAATTTATATAAACACCAAACTGCCTTAGTAAGAATTGAGGGGGAAGAAGAGGTAGCAAAAATAGGGTAGGGAGTTCGGCAGGGATGTACACTTTCACCGTTATTATTTAACCTATATATAGAAGATGCAATAAACAAAGTAAAAGAAGAGTATAGTGTAGGTGTGAATGTACAGGGAGAGAAAATATATATGTTGAGATTCGCCGACGATATAGCTATATTGGAAGAAAGCGAAAAGAATTTAGAAAGGGTATTGAATGGTATGCAGGCAGTATTGACTAGGGATTTTAACATGAAAATAAATATAAGTAAAACTAAAGTGATGAGGTGTGACAAAAAGGAATGCAGTAGAAAAATGAGGATCACAATAGGAGATAATAGAATCGAAGAAGTGTCAGATTTTTGTTATTTAGGCAGTAGAATCACAAAAGATAATCGAAGCAAGGTAGATATAAAGTGTAGGATAGCACAGGGTAGGAAGGCATTCGTAGAAAAGGAACAGATTTTAAGATCAAATATTGACTTGGGTATTAGAAAAAGATTACTGAAGGTATATGTTTGGAGTGTAGCACTGTACGGGTGTGAGGCATGGACTATAGGAAAGGAAGAGAAGCGTAGATTACAAGCATTCGAAATGTGGTGTTATAGGAGGATGATGAGGATTGGTTGGGAAGATAAAGTAACAAATGAAGATGTACTAGAGTTAGTAGGGGAGAAGAGAAGTATTTGGAGAGTGTTACAGCGTAGGAGAGACAGATTAGTAGGGCATATTCTTAGGCATGGGGGGATTATGCAATTGATCATAGAAGGTAGAGTGGAGGGAAAGAGAGGGGTAGGTAGGCCTAGATTGGAGTATGTGAGTCAGATAGTTGAAGACGTTGAGATGAATAGCTATAGGGAGATGAAGGGATTAGCTCAGGATAGATCGGCATGGCGTGCTGTTTCCAACCAATCTTTAGGATTGCGGACTCTTTAACTAACTTCAATTTAAGCTTTCCAGATTTTTTTAAATGATGTAATATAGAATATTTTGATATGCATGCTATCTTTTTAGAAATTTTCGTACAATTTTAATGAAGATGTGTACACATATTACAAGAATCTCATATTGGTAACGATTTTTTAAATTATTGAATTTTGGCCATATATTATTATTTTATGTAGTTAAAAGTATACTTATAATTATACACTCAGTGAAACTATTAACAATAATATGCATATGACCTCTTAAAATGTAAAACATAATTACAAATATGTAGATCGACTAAGTCATATAAAAACCACGCTAATTTACAAGAGCAGTGATGTATTTACAGAAAAAAACGATGAATATATTCTAATGAATCATTGATATAATAGTAATGCATAATGAAGTAGTTGTCACTCTATGGAAGTTCGCGTTGATGAATTGGTGTTATGCAAATTTATTTATGTACTATTATTTAGCCAATACTTGCATATAATAAGTGAGAATTCAGGTTTATTATGCAGAAGTCAATGAAGCATAATGTAAATTTTGAATGCAGAAACGCCTTTGCAACTTTCTAAGATAGTAAAATAATTTATTTAATTCGTATTAAATATATTATATGAGTGGCGCTTACAGTGGCATAAATATTTATGCTGATATATAAATAATTTTAAACAATAAGAGAAAGCTTTGTATATACCCACACGTGTTGGTTATATATTCGTATGTAATACTTGGAAAAATATTTTTATATAGCGATGCATTTGGAATTTTAAAAAAGTCGAGCTTACACGAAGAATTTTTATATATATACATTACTATAACAGTACAATCAAGGAGAACGTTTCAATACACTTTTTGTCGTATTTGTGAGTATTTTTCAGTGATTGCTAAGCTAAGGAGAAAAACGTTTTGTCGTGGGACATTTTCCGTTCAAGCCACCGGAAAATTCCCTCTTGATTCTACTCACGTCAGGTTGGTTTAACCACACCACCAGCACAACACAGGAAAACAATCTCTCTGCTCCAAATTATATTCTTCTCCTTTACGAACAGAAAGAAAATCACTTTCATTGACAAGTAACGTAACAAAAATAAATAAACATTGCGAAGCTTAGGTTCAAATCGGTTGTGTACTCATGTGGAAAATGAAAAAAATATACGAATATTAAAACTTAAAATATACGCATTAGGACTTGTCACAAAATTTACTTAAAAAAAAACAGACATTCTTAGAAAAATTCATCAGGAAAACATTTCTACATGAAGTAAATTTTGCGGCTTGACATTAAGGAATTTCTTTCCTTAATAAAGATTAATTTTATATAGTTTTTAAATCTATATATTAGAGTGAACAAATAAACGGATTTTGCTTCTAAGATCATATTAATTATTTAATTAATTACCATATTACTGTCAGCGATATATCTTTTTAATAAATGCGATTAGAGAAACATGTGGAATCAAAAATTTTTATAATAGCAAAACGAACGGTAATCAAGACACATAGTTAGTCCTACAATTCTTATATTAGTATGTATTCCAAAATCCTTTTTGTAGACTTATTTATTCAAAACGATTTTGTTTTAAATTGCTAACTCGTACAATAGAATTCTACTATAGCAATATTCTATAACTAAATTAAAATAATGACATATTGACTCATTTTTATTACTGGAATAAATATAATTATAATTTTTTTAAAGTTACAACTTTAATGTTTTTAGACATGTAAATTTATTAATTTCAATAAATAATTTGAAATACTTGGTCACGCTTTCACCATTGAAACAGAATAATGCAAAACTTTAATAAATTTATTATCATGTCAACCTATACAAATTATTAAAAAATCGTTCATTATATTACGTAATAACAATCTGAAAGTTATCAATTCTATCAATAAACATTTTCCTACGCATAAAAAATAAAGTAGGTATCGTATCTTGCGTAAGAGATGTGTGAATGTTAATACTTTTGCATAGACTTTCTGTTTAATTTAATAATATAAGAGGAATGCATATGTACGCAATTGTTGTTGTTTATACTCGACTCAATATTATCGTTTGTAGCTTCTATTAGTTGTAATTTTTATCCTGATGGAAGTGTGATAAAGGATTGCAAGTGCATAGATGTTATTTTATTTATATTAGGCGAATCTTCGATTTTAAACGATATGTCACATAATTTGCATGTTTTATTGTTGCTGATAAATGAGGAACTGAGACTGAGGAAAAAAGAAAAATGTAAATTCGAAATGCTAATAAAATATCATTTCAATGTTGCAAAATTAACCCTAAACAGGATTGTAATTCAACTTTTTTTGTATAATTGAAATAATTAAAATCTAGTGGCTAAATCTATTGGATTAAATCTTCTCAGTCTGCGTCGATGGATTGAGTTTAGCAGGAGAGTTGCAAGTCGATTTGGATGTGCCTTTATCCCTGTGCTGTATTTAGCTGCATTGTTAATGATTTCTTGCTTCACGCTAAGAATTCGAAGATCATTACGTATTTGTTCATTTGGGACAAACCATGGAGCGTTTACTATGCCTCTTAGAATCTTGGACCGAAATCTTTCCAAGATCTTAATATTGGAGTTTGCTGCTGAACCCCAAAACTGAATGCCATATGTCCATATTGGCTTCAATATAGTTTTGTAGATTAAGATTTTGTTATCTAGTGACAGTTTTGAATTTCTGCCTAGGAGCCTGTACATTTTATAAACTTTCAGATTCATTTGTGTTCTCCTTATCCAAATGTGTTCCTTCCAGGTTAATCGGCGATCTAGGTGCATACCAAGATATTTAACACATTGTGCTTGGGGTATTGGTTTATTGTTTAATGTTAGCGGTGGGCATGTTTCATTTCGGAGCGTGAACGTCACATGTGCCGATTTTGCATCATTAGCTCGTATTCTCCACTTCTTAAACCAGCGATGAAAGTTTTGTTTAGATTTATTTGCAGATGATCAGAGGCTACTCTAGGATTTGTATGAGAGGCTAAGACTGCCGTATCATCTGCAAAAGTTGCCGTTGTAATTGCATTAATTGTAGGTAGTTCAGCGGTATAAATAAGATAAAGAATTGGACCCAAGACGTTACCTTGCGGCACCCCGGATTTGATCGGAAGTAGATCTGTATACTCTTCATCATTTTTGACTTGAAAATGTCGATCGCTTAAATATGTCTTCAGCATTAGGTATAGATCGTAAGGGAGATTTTTTTTTAAATTGTATAATAGACCTGTATCGGTGATGGTAAACTCTTAGACCAAATAATCCTTGTATCCTAATTATACGTAAATTCTAAGACGGACTCCGCGAGGAACCCCCCCCTGTAGTTAATACCACTAATTACAGAGTAATGATATGCATTAGTATTGCAGAATGCTCGGTAAGACAAAAATCTAGGCAATACAAATAAAAACAACTGGTGTGCTATTCTTGTAGGCTACGTACGGCCTTTACAAAATCCCATCGTGTTAGCTTGCGCTCTTTATACTACAGCAGTTTTTCTTCGATATATACATTTTTTAGTTGCGAGCTTTTATTGCATCTGGCTTTAATTTTTCTTTTTGCACTACGGACTTTTACATAAGTGTTCACTTGAAGCATTTTTAGAACCTCCAGAAAAATGTATATATTTGGATGCGGGTTGTAAAAATTGGAGTTTAAATCCGAATGAAATGATTCGCGAGCATTCGCCGTCCGGCACATATACACAGCTGCTTTCGCCCACATGATTGGGGGAAAACAGCTGTCCTCTCCGATGTAATTATTGACTAAATAGTCGCAAAATGTATCGATTTGTTCGTTTTCCGGTTTCTCTGCCATTACATCTTCGGCAAGGCAATCTCCTACTTCCGCGGGATTTAAAAATGGTAGCCCAAAAACGTAGGTCAGCCATTTTCCGACATCATCTTTCGGGTCAAGGTAATGTCTGGAAAGACCCAACTTTTGAATTTATCGGTGCCATGCTTTTTCGAGATGAAAATGGCAGCCCAGAATATCGCTATCCCACCTCGGAAGTCGACAAAAAACACTTTAGGTGTTATTCCTAAGTGCTTCATCTTCGGTATTAACTACATGGGGGTTCGTATAGGAATTCCGCCATGTTTTAATCCCTCATATTCTTGTCTAATGGCTTCGTCTAGACGTTTACATGCACCCACCTGTATACCAGACTTTGTTTTTAGCAAAATGAATATATAATAAGTCCGAAACAAAGCCAATAGGTACTAGACAAGTACCTATTGGTTCTACGTTGAAATCTAAGCAGCATGCAATAGGTCCGAAATTGAAGGGACACTATTACCAAAATGAAAATTTACTAATGTCCTTAATGCGCTAGTATCGCATAAACAGCACTGCCAATATTTCAGGGAAATGATGAAAGATTTTAGAACCGTGGCAATGCTGGCAATATTAGCGAGGTACAGTTTTACTCCATAACATTTTTAGCAGAAGACATATGGGAAGTTCTATATAGAACTTTTTAATTTTAGTTTTTCTAAATGAATACACAATCCACGCACGTAAATCTATTTATAATCGAATTTTGATTTATTTAACACTTAATTAACCCCTTATTTGGTAGCTATAGTTGCTATTTCTGGTGCAACACAAGATTTTCTTGTTCTTGTAAAATGCTTACGATCAATGGACCATATTATTGGACACAATGAACAATAGATAGTATTGTGCGGTGTAATAAATTGCAGGCTCAATTTTTTCGCTGCAAACGTTCGGTTTCTCCTTAATAAGCATTTTCCAATACCAGTGCGAAAACAACTAATGTATGGCTCTGGCCATTCATACACCATCAAGAAAGTAAGATTGTTGATTGTTGACTATTCTTTTAAAGATACTCGTACGGGTAAGCTCATATTTGATATATCTTTGACCCGTATTAATTTCATAAATGCAACATAGAAAAGAAAACAACACACCATTGCATTTCCCATTTGAACTGTCACTAAATTAAATACATGAATCTATTTGCTCGGAGACTTCTTGGAGATATCGCTATATAGTTGAGTTATTGCACCTATTAAACTGATTATAGGATATTTATATGCCAGATCGGTTGACTTATCGTCCAATCCACGATCGAATATGTTGTATCATATATAAATATATATACAAATATATATGTATGAGCACATGCCTGCGCCTAGACGGAATGCAACTCATTATTTTGAAACTGTATCTTGTGATTAAAAATAAAACGGCCTCTTGGGAGTTATTCACTGGACATACCAGTCATCCCTCAAAAGTAAATAATGTAATAATTGAAGAAACGCACTAGTTTCATTTAGGTGTTTAAAGAAAACGCAATTTAGATCATAATCCTTCGCTAATTTAATTATTTATATGTTTCCATTCATTGTGTATATATTATTTTTCTACATGATGCAACTGCGTTCTTAGTAAGTAGCTGTATACTTCAATTAGATAAGAACCTTAGATTTATATATTTATAAACAAAATATCGCGGCCTGCTAGTCAGGAATTGCTAAGACCAAGTCTCTTTCAGAATAGTTTTACAAACGCTAATTAAAAAAGTATTTATCAATATATTAAAATATCGAGTACGCATTGGTAGCGAAGAACTAAAGTCTATACCCAACAATAATGTGCTGTTTTTGACGATTTCCACTAAATGTTGAAGTGAATTTACCTCTTAAGATTTTTTTAATACATAATCCCTAAGAACAGGCAAATATAAAGGATTTATAATCGACTTATATCAAATATATTCAGAAGAAACTACAATGGTAAAATTGTGATAAAAACATTAACATATTTATCAATATATACGATAGTTAAATACTTGTTTTGCATGCAAATAAACATTTGAATAATGTTATTATACCATTTGCTTTAGTGGATAGACGATTTACAAAAGAGCGGTAGTTTTTTAAGGTTTCTTCCAGCAAGAATTTCCGTGAATTGCAACCTTCAATTTCACAGATGAATTCTAACAGGTATACATGTTTCATGGATGAGATACAGCCACGAAAATAATACAGAAAAAGTTGCGATCGTAAAACGATAGTAAAAGTTTTAGAACCAGTATCCGTATTTTCATTTCTACTATTTGTCTATATTATATACTACGAATTAGTGCCTTATAATATCTCACAATTTTTAGTTAAATTAAATTAACTAAAACATTTTAATGGTTTTTCTTGCTGATGTAATTTAGGTTTAGATTATAATTTTGATGTAATAGTTAAAAAAATGGGATATCGGGTAAGTTTATTTCATGGCGTTTCTTAGCAGACTTCATAATTTCAATTTTTTCAAATAAAAACGATTTGCTTTCGAACGTTTGGAAACCGCTGCTATAGGCGCTCATAAAACTATACTAGGAAAAATACTTGTTACCTTCCTGCATTTAATATTATTCGGTAAATATGATAATTACATATATATTCTACAGAAACGCAACATCAGAACCTTCCTGATTAGATGGGATAATATTCAGTAGGAAGTGTAAATGTAGATAGAGAAGGCGATGGATATTTTTTTCAAACGGAAAATAAATGAAGAAGTGGTGATATTGATTATAACCCAATTATTTTTTTATTTGTTGCTGACATCGGAAGTTAGACCATTGGGACAATTTTTATCAGAAAATTACTAAGTTACTAGCTCCTTAGAAGATGGAAGGAGTATCTTGAAGATTTATATAAAGGTAGGCAGGACATGGAGGAGCTAGAAAGTGTGGAACAGATAGATGAGGATGACTTAGGTCCTAGCATACTTAGGTCAGAGTTTCATAGAGCATTAAATGATTTACGGAATAACAAAGCAGCGGGGATTGATATGATACCAGCCGAATTAATAAAACACGCAGGGGAAAAAATGCAGGAGCGATTATACAGGTTAGTTTGTAAAATATATGAGAAGGGAGAAGTACCACAGGATTTTCAGCGTAGTAGAATAGTAACAATGCCGAAGAAAATAGGAGCTAATTTGTGTGAGAACTATAGGACCATTAGCCTACTATCACATGCATCGAAGATATTGTTAAAGATTATTTATAGGAGATTAGAAAATAAAGTAGAGGAAAGGCTAGGAGAAGATCAGTTTAGTTTTAGGAAAAACAGAGGGACGAGGGAGGCGATTCTAGCACTAAGAACGGTAGTAGAAAAAAGAAAGAGGGTAGGAAAGGTAACTTGCATAGCTTTTGTAGATTTAGAAAAGGCATTTGATAATGTAGATTGGGACATAATGTTTAGAATTTTAAAAGAAACGGGTATAGATTATAAGGATAGGAGAATAATTTTTAATTTATATAAACACCAAACTGCCTTAGTTAGAATTGAGGGTGAAGAAGAGGTAGCAAAAATATGGAAGGGAGTTCGGCAGGGATGTACACTCTCACCGTTATTATTTAATCTATATATAGAAGATGCAATAAACAAAGTAAAAGAAGAGTATAGTGTAGGTGTGAATGTACAGGGAGAGAAAATATATATGTTGAGATTCGCCGACGATATATCTATATTGGAAGAAATCGAAAAGAATTTAGAAAGGGTATTGAATGGTATGCAGGCAGTATTGACTAGGGATTTTAACATGAAAATAAATATAGGTAAAACTAAAGTGATGTGGTGTGACAAAAAGGAATGCAGTAGAAAAATGAGGATCACAATAGGAGATAATAGAATCGAAGAAGTGTCAGATTTTTGTTATTTAGGCAGTAGAATCACAAAAGATAATCGAAGCAAGGTAGATATAAAGTGTAGGATAGCACAGGGTAGGAAGGCATTCATAGAAAAGGAACAGATTTTAAGATCAAATATTGACTTGGGTATTAGAAAAAGATTACTGAAGGTATATGTTTGGAGTGTAGCACTGTACGGGTGTGAGGCGTGGACTATAGGAAAGGAAGAGAAGCGTAGATTACAAGCATTCGAAATGTGGTGTTATAGGAGGATAATGAGGATTGGTTGGGAAGATAAAGTAACAAATGAAGCTGTACTAGAGTTAGTAGGGGAGAAGAGAAGTATTTGGAGAGTGTTACAGCGTAGGAGAGACAGATTAGTAGGGCATATTCTTAGGCATGGGGGGATTATGCAATTGATCATAGAAGGTAGAGTGGAGGGAAAGAGAGGGGTAGGTAGGCCTAGATTGGAGTATGTGAGTCAGATAGTTGAAGACGTTGAGATGAATAGCTATAGGGAGATGAAGGGATTAGCTCAGGATAGATCGGCATGGCGTGCTGTTTCCAACCAATCTTTAGGATTGCGGACTCTTTAACTAACTAGCTCCTTATTTGTGAATATGTGGCTAGGTTCCTTTGTGATACATAGGTTCAATTATGACCCTTATCGTTTAGGGAATGCATAGTTTACTCAGAAAAATATACCTCGAAAGAAAGAAAATTTTCTATGGGTAGAGTGATGTGGTAAAAGCGGAACTGACGCACATAAAGTTATGTAAATTTTAATGGAATATCGCATTTTGAAAGTCCACGAACGACAGCTTTTGTATACCACCCAAACTTTAATAAACCGGTTCGCGGAAGTCGAGACATTGTGTTGCGTATCCTTCGCTAAATTCATGCAAGAAGTCATTAAGTTGCTTTGTTTATTCTTTCTTACCATTCAGTACATGTTTTTGTACTAATTCCGACTACAATTTGGCCTATTCTTTTATCATATGATTTCTCTATATCGACCATATTTGAAATTCAATAATTTAAAAAAATAGTCAAATTCTATCACCGCAACTCAACATTTAAATAAATATTCTCCCAAATTTCCCTATATTCTTTTCTGTTAAGAAATTTTGCCAACAAATGCATACTGATTACGTGACTGATTGCGTTCTTTTTACATGTTCCGTACATCAACACTCGACGATTCTTTGCACAAAACCATCAGCATGTATATCGTTTCTGTGCGTTATGTTTTTACGCCGACAATATAGTTAGCTTTGGTCGTATATATTTTATACTGTGTGTCTAAAATAATAGGGTACTTATTAGTACATAGTAAAATATTTTACGATATCCGTTATATGAAGAAGTATGTAAATGAAGGCCGCTTCGTCTTTGGCGAAACATGGAGTAAAAGCATTATTGGTAATAATATATTTAATGATAGAAAATATATAAAAAAAGGAAAACAACAAAACAAACTACATTTTGTATTACCATATTCGTTCAGAATATTACTTAAATAGATTTGATCAGTGTTGATAAAAAAATGCTCCCGCTTCTATAAAATGTTGCCATGAAAACTTTACTACTGGACTCGGAAGTCAATGATGACACACATTTATGAAGTAATCAAGATTCAAATTTAATGCTTAAATAAATTAAATAAATTTCAGATTATTTATGTTCGCTAAGAACATAAGAAAAAATATCTCAAGATAAAATACCAACTAAAATCTCTTCGTTACTTTTTGCATTTAAACGATCTTTATGGTCAGCAATGTAGGTACTGAAGTACCAGCTATTATTACGACATGTGTAGTTTTGATATCTGTATCTTGGCGTAGGATTTAGCTGGCGGCAATAAAGGAATCTACAAGACGCATTATCCGTTCAAAATCGCGAATCACTGTAAAATTTTACAGGTCAATTCGTGCGGCGTTGTCTCTTCGTTATATCGGAGTACGTATGCGTATAGCTGGACAGGTAATTCAAGCGAAATGAAATTGCATTAATATCGTCTTGCTTTTAGAGATTGTGGTACGGCAAAAACAAAAGCAATGGCGCACACGTGTATTAAATTCCGATACATATTAGTGGTACACACAATGGACATACTATGTACACAAGTTATCGTCGTTTTTAATGGTTCCTTTTTATAAATGTACACTAAAAGGTGTAGATCAGTGGTTCTCAACAAATGTGCCGCGGCATGATTTGTTGTGTGCCGCCAGGTTTTGCGAATGAATATAAACAAATTTGTGTGTGTATATGGATTCTCGGCCTAGACAAACATAAAAAACAACACGGAAAAGATCGAAACTATTAAATGTATACCATGAAATGCGAGTTGCGTTCTAAATTTTGCGCCCAAATGTAAATGGAAGCGTTCAAAAGCATCAGGCGTAAATTTCCCATTAAGTTTGTCAATCATATTATTGATATTGAATTTTTTGAATATATATTTTTTTCATACATATAAGGGAGATTTTCATACACATAGGAACGATTCAAATCATTGTCAAAGCTGTTATTTTTGTAATTAACCGCTTATTAAATTTTCCTTTATCTAATGCTAAATATAACATTGAATTAAATAATATCCGAAATATAGCAGTACAAAATGGCTATTCTTATAAAATTATAAATAACATATTAAGAAAATTTAAAAGAACAAGAGATATAAAAAATATTATTAGTTTAGAACGAAGTATAATTCAACTCAAAAATGTGTTAAATTACTATTTGATTCTATAATTGCACGTGGCTTAGATAGTATTTTAAATAAATATAATTTTAAAGTAACATATAATAGTCTTGCTAATTTTCTAGGAAATCCCAAAGATTTGATTTATTGCAATAAAAAATCTGGTATTTACGAAATATCTTGTTCTAGTTGTCCTAAAGAAGTTGTCCTAAAGAAAAGATAACAGCCGAGCATATTTTTGAATCAGGTCATCCTATTCAAATTTCTTCACTTAAATTACTTAAAAGTGCTTTGAATTATACCGAGTTAAATGCTTATGAAAGTATATATATATATATATATAAATTTAAATCAAATTTAATGAATTTAGATTCATGCCCAATTTCATCTTGTCTATTTAATTTATTTAATAAGAACTATTTTTTAATTTATTTTTATTTTATTTATTTTAGGTTTGACAAACCAATATTTAATGTTGTTACTTGTTAGTTTCGTTAATTATTAATTTATATTGTTTTAAAAGATTTATAGGTCATATTATATGCCATTTTTTGAAATACTTCTATCATGTTGACTTATTTATTTAATAGTATATCAATCACGATTCGTGACAGAGGTATTTTATTTAGTTTTTCATCTTGTGCTACTGAAGATAGGGGCATAGCCTTCGAAATGCGCATCTAGCTACTAAGTTACGGTTTTTGGGTGATACTATTAGTTTCAATGTCGAAAATTAAACATTCACATTTTTTAGAAAACTAATATATTTTTCTTATAGCCTAGAAAACTTTTTTTAATGAGAAATTAACACTGATAAGGAAAATTTATATAATATAAGAGGAAATTATATTCATACACACATGAATTAAAATTAATGAAAAGGTTCATAATTCTATTGCATGAGGAATTTCCTCCTAACGATGTTCTATAATAATTGACAGAAAAGGTATGATGTTTTCTAGCGTTAAAAGGTGGGACATGAAATGTAAAGAGATTCAAAAGTGACGGAAGAAAACGATTATTTACAAATTTGTATAGCAAGATCAAGTCATTATAATTTCTGCAAAACACTAAAGATGTTAAATTATATCTCTTTGTGGCATAACACTGTGAAATATTATTTCGCCGTAGTGGCATTTTATTTTTGTATATTTTTGGGCAATGTCATGAAAATACTATTTTAGGGAGAGTACATAAATGCCTTATATTGCAATTTAAAAAAAAAAAAAAACATTTGATTTTTCTTCTGTGGTGGTACCACAATGGTACCACTGTGGCGCATTAAAAAGTACCTACTTACTAAAAATTGCTTCCGCACAATCCAATGAAGCATCTTGTAAGACCACCATGATGCGTTTGTTAAAATTTTGAATAAGTGGTACAAATAAAGCACCACTGCCATTAGTGCAATTTGAGAGGTGGTACATTGCGTGTACCATAACTGTAAAGAGTTAAGGCATAGTTGTAATCTGGTGATGGGTTGTGAAAATGAAATTTCATTTCAAGGTGTCTCACGATATCTCAAAAAGAAATTTTTATTATATTAAAATTGTTATTTTTTGATATAATAAAAACTATTTCTGTATCATCATCAGTTACGATACGTTACCTTGATATTTTTTAATGTTTAATGCCTATTTATTATGTAATTATCTATACACATTATTAATAAAATTGTGATTATAATACATCTATACGAGTAGGTTTATTTAAGTACAATTTATTAGCGCCGCCAAATTTTTATATCATTAAAAGTGTTCCTCGAGGGAAAAAAAGGTTTAAAAAAGGTACTTGTAAAATATTTACTTAGTGGTAATGCTTGCATAAATCTTTGAGTCATCTTTTAATTGAATTTCAATGTGAAACAAAATACTTAGGGGTCTTTGTACTCCATACCTTATTACTTGCTTCTTACTTGATAATAAGTACCTATGCAAAAGCTCATTATATTATTTTGAATCCTATAACACAGAAATCAAATCCTTCTTGGTAAATAGCAGAATTTAAGTTTAAATTGCATTAAAAAATCCATTAAATCGCTAAAATTGTATAAAATGTTTAAAGAATACTTCAAATAACTTAAAATTCATATTGGTCAATTTTTGCCAACTGGCGAACGTCCACGGCTGCAATGGTATGCGCACTCGTCTTACAGCACTGGAGTAGCCACAGGCGTTCACATGTAAACATCCTCTACGGCATATCTTATTGGTTGTTGTTGTCTGTGCAGCGGTTATCGGTGCGCGGACGTTCGCCAGTTGGAAAAAATTTACCTGTATTTATCTATTATACAATTATTAACTATTATCGTATATGAGGATTAAGTGGTGGAGTAGGTGTCCCTTAAACTCTGGTTTAAAGGACAACTGAAGTTCTCCTCATTCAATGTCTCCGTATATATGTATATAATCATTATAATGTATGGTATATATAATTATAATATTATTATTATTTCTGTTTTTTTTTAAGTATTTTATTTTACTTTTATTGTTATATTTTGTTATGTACAATAATGGTGACGAATAAAGACAATTTATTATTATTATTATTATTATATTGCAAAAATTCAAATTTCTATTTCTATTTAATGTTAAACTTAGAACTTAAATTAAGAATATAAACGGTCCTTTTTATAATTTTTCACCAATATGTCTAGGATATAAGAGGGACGTGTAAAACATTTAGTTAATGATGAATTTTTGCGTAAATCGTGAATGTTTTCTTAGTGATATTTTGTACTCCCTACCCTATTAATTGCTTCATACCTCATAATATATTTATCCTTAGGGAACAAATCATCCAATATAAAATCTAGTCACTACAAAAACTCGGTATCATTAAAACTGTCGTATTGTAGATACGTAAAATATTTTTTTAAAGATTTTTTAATATCTACGCTGTGCCATTTTTGAGCACATGAGAACCGTTCCTTATTGTCGATAGCTATCACTCTGAAGACGATGTCACGGGTTACAATAGTAGACGAAACGCGCCCGTAATAATCGCTGATTGCACGAAGGCAAGACAATATCATAGGATCTAAGGTGGTCCTTTTACCCGAGCGGATCTGTCGCTCCTCTTTCCCCATCTGCTAGAATGCAGGGTTAGTTGGTAATTGCCGTCCAACGAGGGTAATTTGGAGCTACTTGTACAATGCGCTAACATCTTAGTATAACCATTATTACCTACCAGATACAGCACGGGTGATTATATCAAGGGGTATTACAATGTCCCTATGTGTGGCATTAATATTCACCAGTTGTAGTCATTTTTTTATTTTGAAATGATGAAACCAAATTGAACCATGTACCATTAATAATTAGTAAATTTAACATGATGAATATCAACTATTGTAAAAATAACAAACAACGTGTGTGTAATACAAATTATACCTGATCAATCTGATATAACCATTCGCGAATAAAAAAGAGTGACTTTTTCATCACCAGCTACAATAAAAATTCTGAACATCACAACGTTTACATACTATAAAAAATGTACCACCCCATATATATATATCACCACCATTGTGGTTTTATTCTTCGATGTTTTAAA
This sequence comes from Leptodirus hochenwartii, assembly GCA_947310635.1. NCBI lineage: Eukaryota > Metazoa > Arthropoda > Insecta > Coleoptera > Leiodidae > Leptodirus > Leptodirus hochenwartii. The sequence continues at coordinate 39,450,614 of OX371177.1, forward strand.
CTAGATTACATACATTGTTCTTTTAGAAAAATGGCAAGACCACAGTTTATTAAAGTCAATTTAGTTTCTGTAATATGTTGTCTACTTTCATTATGATTCTACCTGATTCTTATAAGATATGAAATATACAATTCCTGTCTTCATATAGTAGTAATGATGCTGGCTGGTTTGCTAAAAGAAACATATTATATTTTTTAATAAAACAGTGAGTTGGCTTTTAACACTACCTAGATATTAGCGATGTGTAGTTCACTCGCGAATCGTTCTCTCTGAACGGTTCAATCAAATGACGGGCGTACTGTGACGATGTTTTGCAACGACCTATAGGTCACTATGACCTAGTTCGTGAACTATGAACTACATGGTGCACGATGTACTTGTACTAGGTCCTGAACCCGTCGTCTACTAAACCGTTCATGAATCACAGCGGCTCGTAAACGATGCAGTATAGTATACATTACATATACAGTACTAACATTTATTTAGTGATAAAGTGTTGGTGAATGGAGCGAAATAGGAAACTCGATGCAATATTGCAACAGAAGCATTGCCGAGCTGAGTCACAATTTATATGTTGGTATCAGATTTCATTTGGAATAATATAATTAATATATTCGCAAGATTTTGATATTGAGGAGGATATGAGAAGAGGTAAAGTAGATTTGGGCTACAGGAAAATTAAGTCACATTTTTCTAAAGTAAAACCAAAGGGTAACATTATATGTGATAAGCAGGGTAAGGAACTCACAGAAAATAAGGAAAAAGCTAGAAGATAGAAGGAGTATCTTGAAGATTTATATAAAGGTAGGCAGGACATGGAGGAGCTAGAAAGTGTGGAACAGATAGATGAGGATGACTTAGGTCCTAGCATACTTAGGTCAGAGTTTCATAGAGCATTAAATGATTTACGGAATAACAAAGCAGCGGGGATTGATATGATACCAGCCGAATTAATAAAACACGCAGGGGAAAAAATGCAGGAGCGATTATACAGGTTAGTTTGTAAAATATATGAGAAGGGAGAAGTACCACAGGATTTTCAGCGTAGTAGAATAGTAACAATGCCGAAGAAAATAGGAGCTAATTTGTGTGAGAACTATAGGACCATTAGCCTACTATCACATGCATCGAAGATATTGTTAAAGATTATTTATAGGAGATTAGAAAATAAAGTAGAGGAAAGGCTAGGAGAAGATCAGTTTGGTTTTAGGAAAAACAGAGGGACGAGAGAGGCGATTCTAGCACTAAGAACGGTAGTAGAAAAAAGAAAGAGGGTAGGAAAGGTAACTTGCATAGCTTTTGTAGACTTAGAAAAGGCATTTGATAATGTAGATTGGGACATAATGTTTAGAATTTTAAAAGAAACGGGTATAGATTATAAGGATAGGAGAATAATTTTTAATTTATATAAACACCAAACTGCCTTAGTTAGAATTGAAGGGGAAGAAGAGGTAGCAAAAATAGGGAAGGGAGTTCGGCAGGGATGTACACTCTCACCGTTATTATTTAATCTATATATAGAAGATGCAATAAACAAAGTAAAAGAAGAGTATAGTGTAGGTGTGAATGTACAGGGAGAGAAAATATATATGCTGAGATTCGCCGACGATATAGCTATATTGGAAGAAAGCGAAAAGAATTTAGAAAGGGTATTGAATGGTATACAGGCAGTATTGACTAGGGATTTTAACATGAAAATAAATATAGGTAAAACTAAAGTGATGAGGTGTGACAAAAAGGAATGCAGTAGAAAAATGAGGATCACAATAGGAGATAATAGAATCGAAGAAGTGTCAGATTTTTGTTATTTAGGCAGTAGAATCACAAAAGATAATCGAAGCAAGGTAGATATAAAGTGTAGGATAGCACAGGGTAGGAAGGTATTTGTAGAAAAAGAACAGATTTTAAGATCAAATATTGACTTGGGTATTAGAAAAAGATTACTGAAGGTATATGTTTGGAGTGTAGCACTGTACGGGTGTGAGGCGTGGACTATAGGAAAGGAAGAGAAGCGTAGATTAGAAGCACTTGAAATGTGGTGTTATAGGAGGATGATGAGGATTGGTTGGGAAGATAAAGTAACAAATGAAGCTGTACTAGAGTTAGTAGGGGAGAAGAGAAGTATCTGGAGAGTGTTACAGCGTAGGAGAGACAGATTAGTAGGGCATATTCTTAGGCATGGGGGGATTATGCAATTGATCATAGAAGGTAGAGTGGAGGGAAAGAGAGGGGTAGGTAGGCCTAGATTGGAGTATGTGAGTCAGATAGTTGAAGACGTTGAGATGAATAGCTATAGGGAGATGAAGGGATTAGCTCAGGATAGATCGGCATGGCGTGCTGTTTCCAACCAATCTTTAGGATTGCGGACTCTTTAACTAATTCGCAAGATTAAATATGTCATGCCATAGCAAATTTTTGCAATAATGCAAAAATAAACATCTAAATCTTATTGTTCTTCTATTTCATACTGAGTGCAATGCAATCACTTAATATGAAACCAAAGCTTTGAAGTTTGAACAGAGAAGATTCGGAATAGAAAATATAAATTATAACGCCAAACAAAACGATTCTATTTGGTTCATTTTATTATAGTTTGTACATTTAATTTTCAAATGTTAGTAAAGTAGTAAACATTTTCATCAGTAACTACCAATAAGTATTTTAAAACTTCATATAAATAATCGTGAGTACCTAGAGAAGATTATATTTCTTTATATATATGTTTTGTATAAATTATAAACATTGTTGTTTTTTCTTCTTCATTCTTAATTCAAAATAAGTATTGTAATATTTTTATATTGACAAAAAAACAGACATTATTTTCAGTATATGCATGTATTTCATATAGGTGGTGAACTAGTTCATTTTTAAAAGATGTAGTAGTTCACGACCTATAGTTCGTGAACGGTACATTTAAATGAACGACGAACTACGAACTAGGTCCTCAAAGTGACCTACAGTTTGCCATCGCTACTACATATACACCAAACGAAATATGCAAGTAATTTAAATTTCGACAACCTTCTAGAAGCTTGATTTTATAGCCACAGCTGAAATTAATATTACTCTTATTGAACATTCTTGAGCGTATTCCATACGGAATCTTCAAAACTAAGATCTGTTTCCATTTCGACGTTCTACACGTAAATTTACACGCTATACACATATTTTTCATTCTAAGTAATCAAGGAATAAATCTGAATATCCTCCTTAACATAACACACACCCCTTCTATAAAATCGTCATGTCAGCAAAATGCTTTTGCCCAAACTACCCAACTGGAATCTGGCAACAATTCTATTAAAGTTATATTCATGCTATACATGATGCTATTTAGCATCGAAGCATTATTTTTATCTACATATATACAATGATTTTTCTAAAATATGTTATAATATTTTTGTCTTTTCTTTATTGCATCACATCGAAAATTTCGCTGAATATTGAAATTTATATTGCCATTTTTTCAAGGTATGCAACATTAATAAATTATTAAGAAATGAATTAACACTCTGCTCATCAAGAAATAAATAAATGCGCTAACATTATATTGTAAATAAACATTTGTATCGTCCCTAAATCTGTTACAATTTTTCAAATCTTAGGCTATAATATTTATAAATAACATATAATTAATCCGTAGCTTATGTTTCAAGTCCTCAAACTACGTACCAGCTTTCTTTCTTTCTTAGCATGTGGATAGTCCTATTCGGGTAGATTATGGTGTCCTTGCTCTTGATAACAGGACATTCCTGTGCTGCAACACGTACCAATCGTGCGTTCATATGAGAACACAAGAACACAAGATTCTTGTTTAACCGATAGCCCGAGTAGAATATAAGATCCATATACTTTGTAATGTTGTGTGCTATGATGTTCTGTTGGCTCACGTCAGTGTGGACCTTCTGGCATGGTCGTAATTTGGTGGCAATATTATTAAGGTTAAATATAATACAGGTGCCACATGAAGAGCTAAAGAATGAAATTACCAATGGAATTTGTATAATTTAAGATTTATAAAAACTGAATAAAAACGATATTGACTGATTATTTCAGTGTTTTATAAGTATAGTAAATATTAGTTAACAATCGAAGGTATACACCGTTTTATTGAAAGTGACGGAAGTTCACGCATCATAAATCAAGACCTGTATAATGGGTTGACCAATACAGTATAGAGCAGCGCTATTAAAAACTGTATGGCGTCAGTCGTACGGCACATTGAATAGTGCTGTGGGTACGCTTGTGTATTGTCAATAGAAAAACTAGGTGTGGCTGAGTACTTTGTGTATATAAGTATATAGTGATGTATATAAGTTCAGCCCTTATGCGCAGTAGTGGATGATACTGGTTCGCCACTTTAAAAAAAAACGATGTATACTTCTTGCTTATTTTTAAGAAAATTTGGTAATATACAAACCATTTTAGCGAAGAATTGATGCAGTCGAATTAACCAGATTAACTAATCACACTTGGGAGAATTTTTACAGAAAATTTTATGATTTTTTAAATTATTTAGTCCGTTGTGTTGTAGCTTACTGTAATATTGATTTGCATTCGCTATAAATTATAAACTGGTCGAGGGGTATATTCATTTTTATTGAATATTTTAGTAGCTTTTAGCAGCGCTTAGTCTTTGATTTCATGTTCTTGTTCATTAATTCTTTTTGTCCAAGTACATTGCATGTACTTGTACACAAGGAGAATTACTAATTACAATTTTTATTCGTTCAGTTAATTATATAACCCTAAACCCACAAATTGCAATATATACACCTTGTTTTCGTCGTGGTCTTTCAAGGACCCCGTGTGGGGACCGAATTTTATGATATAGCGTATTTTGTACAAATAAAGAAGTATGGTGTAACACAAAAGCTTGAACAATCACATTCTTACAATGGGGATCATCAACAACAATTATCAATCTTAATCATTTTTCTGATTGATTATATATGCCATATCTTTAATTAGAAACAGTTTTCTAATGAATGAAATATTTTTCTGGTGTTTCTGGTCATTACTCCCATTAATATAAATATATACGAATGCAATTATTTATGAAATAGGCATTTTTTTTTGTAATATTAGCAGTAGATACAATTTTCATTAAAACGTTCATAAAAGAACCATGATTATGGTTCTAGAGTGTTTAAGAACTTGTAAGAGTATTTTTTACAAAATTTCATTTAACACCATCATTAACATTTATTTGGGCAACGATGATTTTGCTACAACATATATGCTTCAGATATCACAATCATTGGTAAATTTACAGTTGGTCAAGAATTATGCAAATTGCCAATCTTAAGAGTATTTCTTTATTTAAGGGTATTAAAAATCATAAATCATGCATATTTCTCTGATCAAATATATGGTACATATTCTTATTTTAATGTATTACAGTGGTAGTATAAAAGTTTCATTTTTTCGTGTAAGACCAATTTCAATATTGATCTTCAATCAAATTTCAAAAATAAATAAATACTCACAACATATTTGCGCTGCAACCTTTCATTCGATAATGTATATCTTCATTTTTATGAAAACTGAAACTACCCTTTTCAGGACGAACATGATTTCTCGTGATTTGTCTTAAAAAAATATGTGTCAATGACAATTTATGTATCAGAACGCGACTAATAGTGATAAAAATCGAAAAATTTTTATTTTTTTTATTTTACGCATTGATAACCATGAAAATATAATAATTGCTACAACATGTTAAATAATAAATGGAACAATAAGTTACCTTTATTTAATAATAAACAAATTTTTAGAGCTTTGGCATTCAAAATTAAATTCAAGAACAAACTGTTAATGGAATGGACTGGAATGGGTCCTTTTATCAGTTAGAAAATATCAATATTAGTACAGGGTAGGGTTTACATTAAAATTGTTGTAGCAAAGAATAATAGACGAAAGAATTCTATTATATACTAAAATAGAATTGCGGACTAAAAAATATAGTGTATAAAGAGATGGTGAAATTTAACAATTGATTTAAATGATGATTGTGAATGTAGGAGGAAGTGTGGAAGAAAAGGATTAAGTGTGGTGAAGTACTTAATCCTGTAGGCCCCTTACTAAATTTATGATTTGTTTTTATTAATCGATGCGTAATTGACATTTAATTTTTTTAGCTATTTAAGCTTTATAGTCTTTAGACTTATAATTAAACTGTTTTGTTTTTATATCATAGACCTCAATTGCAATTATACCATATTTGACGATATCAGAGAGTATAGTATTTTTGAAATTAGTTAAATATTCTTAGTTCATAAGGATTTTGACCGGGATTAATAATTCAACTTTTGTCTTTAAGAAAAAGAATGAAATAAAACAAATTATTCATTTAGTAATCAATTTAGCAGTTTGTGTGATCATTATTTTTTTAGATTAAACAATTCACTGTACATTTTATTTATGTAATAGGTTTAGCTTAGCTGTTTACCAAATTCTTATTGTAAATTGAACTCGTTATTCTTTTATCTAACTTCTATAGACAATACCATCCATCGTCTGGAAGGCGTTTTTTCCTTTCCGAAAAAAATGCCCTCCAGGTGGGGTTCCAACCCACAACTTTCGCCGACTAACAACGTTATTTCCCATTTTTGAATATAGCTTTCTTTATTATAATTGTGATAAATTAACCAATATTCTTAAATTTTTTTAATTCATGATTATATTCTTAATTATCCTTCCTTTTTTTAATTTTTAATGCTAATCGAGTACTTCATTACTGGAATCTATTTATTACAAAAAAAGAGCAATATAATTAAAGTATGTAACGCGTTAATTTCCAGCGAATAAGATATAATTAACGCACGCTATTTTGCTAACTTTTCCCTCATTTGTATGTAAAGAAGATGATGTATTTCGAGGATAATACAATGCTTCTTAAGCTCGTTATAAAGATATATGGAATTATTAATAGGTTTTATAATAGCACATTATCAAGAATATATATCTTCATTAAAGCTAATCTGGGTAAATATGAGCTTTCGTATAATTTAAACGAAATGGTTACGAGTGTCAACCTGAATATAAGTTAGATTTTCACTTTGCACGTAAGATTTGTAAATATGAAAATATTTACAATATTATGACTTTTTGTACCACTCCAAAATCTATATCTCAGTTTTCAGTGGTACTGTAGAAATATTCAAAGTAACATATTCTTATAGATGACGATAAACACTACACTAATGCATTTGAACTTGTACCATGTGTCTTTGTATATGACATGAGCAATCGGAGCTTTTGTGCATGGATGGAATACAATACATATTTCTAATGCTTCTAATTCTCAGACTGTAAAATATACATTTTGATATTGTCCAGGCATTACATAAGATTAAGTTCTTGTATTCGATACTGCAGCATCTCTTTACGGCCACCTGGAATATCTTGGATTCTCTACCACACCAACTAAATATACATATATAAGCAATACGCTAAGACTGTACTGTATGAAAATGAAGTGTATAGAAATAAAACACAAATGGCTAATATCAATATAATGCTTGGATGCGTAATTATAGTAAAGATCATTCTTATACCATTCTCAACAATGAATAAAAATACAATTTAGTAGAGCAAAATTTAGCGGTTCTTGAAAATATTATAGCTATAATATGTGATGACTATTATATTATATGATTAGAGAGATAATTAAAGAGATTTCATTGGTGGTCCTTTCGTTACAGAATCGAATCGATAAATATATATATATAGAAAATTAAGCGTTTATTTTCTTTTAATTTGGCGAGTTTTATCGAAATTTTCACTACTCTTCAAGTTTATGATTGAATACACAACACATAACACAGCTTAAGATGGATTTAGTAAAACGATAAATTTCAAGATATATAGCATTGATTTACGTGTTAGATCTGCCGGCATATGTATAACTGGAAGTATAGTACAACGAGTAGATTCTCATTTGCAGACATTTGGATTCGTGGTTTCATGCATCGCTAATTAATACAGTCGCATTTATATCATGATTTATTGGAAAATGCAAATTGTTTCTGGTTTTCTGGTTATCATAACTAGCAACACTAACCACTAATTAATAAATTCGATCCACCAGTAAGATTTTTCTATTATATGCAAATATCTATTTCAATATTTCATAAATTTATTATTAAACAAAATTTAGGCACTTCTTATGACATTGTTTGATTAAATTTGAAAACTTCTTAACATTGACGTATTATATTTTATGCGGAAATTCGAATGCCGCAATTGTTTACAATCGTTATCTGAAACATTTTTTACAAATGTAATTAATTGGTTATTATTGCAAATATTATCGTTTCTAACTAATTATCAAAATCATATGTACGATATATATACTTAATTATTATAATTATGAAATAACTATCGGAAGTTTTCCAAAATTTGATTTATAGCAAAATAACAGCGGAATTATATCAATATTATTTGAAAATATGTTTTTTGTTATATTTATATTTCATATTATAAACCTCACTATATACTGAAAATATAATATTATATACTGGAACATGTTTTGCTATCTTACCACCAGTGGCGGCTCGTGCCATTTCAATCTGGGGGGGGGCGCATTTCTTAAAAAATAACGTAATAGTGAGAAATCTTACCTGAAATGGATGCAAAATGATTAAATTCAATCATTTCTTGAGAGTGAATTACACTCTTCTATCTTTCATTGATATAAACTTTTCCAAAACTTTTTCGTTAAAATTGTAAATATCTCGCACCACGTTTTTATTAATACACATCATTTATTAATAAACGATCATTGCCCTAGCATTTCGCAAAAAAGTCTTGATTCTTTTAAGTGTTGAAAAACAACGCTCTGATTCAGCAGTGGTCATCGGGTTTGTTAAAATAATTTTAAGTATTTTTATAGTTTCCGGGAAAGTTTCACTGAGATTATTTTGTAGCAATAACGAAAGAAAATTTGTGGCTCCAATTATTTGATAAAAATCCGGACGCGAGTAAATGACTTCTAATTCTGTTTTTAATCTGGTTTTATTCAAAAATTGATATGCATGACACACCGTTTCCAAAAGGTCCACTGGAAAATGTCGGCACCCATTTCGTGTTAAATAACTCAGCGGCTTGTAGATGGCCACGATATAAGATTCTGTCCATCTGTGTTATAATTTCTTTTGTAAATGTCCGGTTTTGAGTACTCCTTGCACAAGTTTGCGATAAATTTAAATCAGGCAAAGGCCTACCTAATTCGTTAATTTCTACTTTGTCCACAAGAAAAAGTCTACAAAACTCTATTTTCAATAAAGAACTAACACTATTCATTTTTATTAAATTATTTCTATTAAATATATTCTTGGAGAAACACGTGGCAAAATCGTACATACGTAACTCACAGAACAATGCAACTCTATCGTATATCAATTTTACTGTATACTAGGCTTCTCTGTTAGAACGCCAAAGAATCGTAGCTCAGAATAGCATAAACAACGATATATATTCTCGCTGTACAAGCAGCGTGACGTCACGTTGCTATGACTCTTCCAAAGCCGCTGGAACGTTGTACACTAGTCATAATATAGTACAAGCGGACCGAAGAAATAGAGAATACATACTGCATACGGTCGCTCTCACCTATTGATTGCAATAGAGTGAGATGAGTGCATATGCATTTAACCTGTACTGTGTGGCTGGGTGGCGCTCGAATTTGTACTACATATTAACGATATAGCTATATTGCGAAGTATATGCAGTATAGCTTTATAGCTATACTGCATACTGTCACTCTAACTGTAGCGCTTCCAACAGATAGGGCATATGCATTTGACTGGTACTTGCTAGCTGCCATATCGTGTTGAGTCATGAGTGTTATGTATGTTCGCGGCGCAAGCTTTATCTTTTAGGAAAAATTATGCTGAGATAAAATATCGCAATACAATTATATATCTACGGTGATGCGCTCAATGTTCAGGAGGGGCGCACGTTCATAAGTAACCCTATCTCTCCTGAGCTAACTACCTCATTTCCCTATAGCTATTCATTCCAACGTTCTTCACTATCTGACTTAAGTACTCTAATCTGGTCTATCTACACCTTCCTTTCCTTCTATTCTCTACCGATAAAATGAATTGTATAAAGCCCCTATGTCTAAAAATATGACCTACTATTAACGATTTTAATTTTTGGGTGATATTTTATACAATTACTATTAACGATATCTCCCACTTATTTTATATATACACAAAATATAAAACGTTATGTTATTACCATATTTTAATACCAATACTAATGGAAATATATGTAATATCCTATGGAAAAGTGGTGTTGCGTACCAGTTAAATTTATGTGTTTTGTGTATCGTACTTCTTGCTGTTTTATGAAATTAACACATTACTTACGCTGGCGTTCGCTATTTGTACTTTGTAGTATTCTATAATGGGCGAAGTGCAAAAAATACGCATGAAAAACAGCGCAATTAACAATGCGTTCACTTTCATGTTGGATGGCATTTTCTTGAAACTGCTCCCCGAAAGAGAAAAAGAATTAGACTCCATTAGATATTCCGACCGAGTCGCCTACCCTTAAGCGGATCAAAAGTTTTTTGTCTTCCTTCATAATTGCTATCGCTCTACACTGTGTGTTCCATACTAGATACAAGAAAATAATATAGTTACTCGCCTCAAACTGTTAAACATTTCGTATTATTTAACTTATACTTGCCAGTAATAATATATTCTAATTTATAAAATAATCTATTCTCGTTACCTTCAATATCTCATTTTTGACTCGGTATATTTTTTAACATTCTGTACCATATATAATATTTTTGTGTAAACATTTCCTATTATTTAACTTATATTTCCCAGTAATGATATATTCTAATTTATAAAATTATCTATTCTCGTTACGTTCAATATCTCATTTTTTACTCGGTATATTTTTTTAACACTCCGTACCATGTATAATCTCTTTGTATGAGCTAACGAAAATTGTATCATCATTAATTTTTACTCCCGCCCATCTCATCGAAGTTTAATTTAAAAATTAATTATCCAAATTGACTACTTGAAAATGTCGCTGGGTTTTCGCTTGCCTCTTCTGCCCTTCGTGGAAAAACCGTCTGGGATGGTAAAAGTGTTTTAAAGTGGATGGAACGCTCTCACAGATACTTACTTTGCAATCTTGAGAAATCAAGGCTACAATGTACTAATATTGCCCTTCTTTCTCTTTCAGGTAAGCTGCGTCCTGAAAAAGAACGTAAAACCAACCCCTCAACGAAAGGTAATAGAACTTTAGATCGAAAACTATACATGTATTTAGTTTAATTGCCTGTCATCTAAATTGTTTTATGAAATAATCAAGTCGAGGTTTATTTCTGAAATCAGATTTATTTTGCATTTTAGACAACGTTATGGAAAAATAGTTGGTTTTTGTAATATTAGACATCATGGCAATTATTACGTTTCCATCACGTGCTTTTTTCTAGTAACAGAAATGCATGTCGTAAGGAATTAACATTAATTGCCTTGTACAATTTATCAATCTTGAAGAATCTGCTTTCAGTATATTATGCACAACAATCAAATATATAAATATTTCGACTGCAAACCATTAAACACATTTAGTGCACCTATAATTGTACAAACAAATTAATTTTGGAATTCCTTTAAATCGATCAGATGTATTATTGTAAACTTATACGTTGATAGTAAGGGTTTTTGGGCATTAACTATACATTGAATATTACAACCATTTTATTTTCAACAAGCGAATTAAAGGGACGAAAAGGGAATTATTTTCAACAAGGGAAATTGTTGGTCAGCATTAGCGATCGATATATGAAATCTGCACAAAAATCGATATTTCGCAATAAAAAAATCGCACTCCTTTCTTTTTATAAATTCATCGTTTATATAATATCAATGACACACCTGCCGCAACTTCTTTTCTACTGCTCTAACAAAAGGCAGGCATCCAATCATCTCTGATTAAAAGGGAAACTTTTCCACAAACTTAGAAATTTTCATGTCACAGGGAAAAAAATACGCAGACACGAAGACAATACAACACAAGAGAAAGAATTCTTACAGTGTACGAGTTGAATGTATATATACGTACATAGACACAACAACTCCACAAAAAAATAGGAAGAACTAAGCAGAAAACTTTGCTGGAATGATATATATACTTGGGGAAAACCGACACTGACAACTCATAGGTTGTTACTTGATATATTTGTACCGTTGTTTAAACTTACGCTTTAGCTCACTTGAAATTTAAATGCTTGTACAATCAAGTTTCTTATTCTCTGGTTCGTATAAATGAGTTGTACGAGGCTTATATAATATATTTAAAAAAACTGTTGATGTGATGGGCCATCGTATATAAATTTAAAAAAACAAATCGATATGATCTACAGCGATATAATTATTATTCAGTGGCAGAACGTTTTTAAATAATTACATATTCATCTTCAGTGCTCTGTTGATGGTAACCTGGTCAACAGAGCACCGAAGATGAATATGTAATTATTTGAAAACGTTCTGCCACTGAATAATTATTATATGGTTGTAGATTATATCTATTGGTTTTTTATTTATTCTTATATAATATCCTCGTACCAAAAATTATAATTCTTAAAGAAACAAACGTGGTAGTAGATACCTTTTTCGTATATTGAAACGGGCCACTATGGATATTAAAAATAATATAATTTATGTACGGATTTTTTGTTTATTTATTTTTTATCTCTAGTTTGACATTAAGCGGCAACTATAGAAAACAATAGCTCCATGCGTTGCTTAAGACTCATTCAATGTTATGTGTACGTGAAAGTGAAACTTTTCTGGATACGTTACAGGACTTTTCTTGTTACTATGATATTTTAATGCAAAAACAATGTTTGGTACAACACAAATTGACAACATTGAATCTCACGTCATCATCCTTTTAATTTACTTCGTGATTCTATCACATTAAATTCTTCATTCATTTTTTAAGTTATTCAGTTCAATATTATCTTTACCTGGTTGAAAAAGAAAAACGCACAACTCGCTCATTTTTGCCATATCTTTCTAAATTTATTTTGACTTTATCTCTTTTAACTGCATGGTAATCCTATTTATAGAATGACGATGATAGCTGTAACAATTTGCATAAACCGTTTTAAATATTGTACAGATTAGGATACTCCACGGAATATATAGAACCTATATAACTAAACTTGAGGATAGAAATCTGCGAGATTAAGTTCAGCTTTAAATTTTATGAACAATTGATACCTTACCTTAGGTTTACATTTTCTACGGGTATAGTAAAAATGCTTTTCTATAAGTCCAACAGCAAAATATATATAGGTTTTAAGTAAGACTGAAAATATTTATTTAAAAAAAATGATATAAAAAATTGGACGTGAACGTATTAAATCAAATTTCGATACTAAATTGCAATAATACTTTTTGAGAGAAATTTTTAAATGAGAGTTAAATCAGATGAGCTGTTTTTCTTTTAAGATTTTGTCTTGGGGGGTTTAAAAGAAGGTCTATTTAAACGATTTGACTACATTGTTGCATTGGAGCAAATGAAGACATCGTTCAGGGGCTTAAATAATCCGAATTGCAAACATTAGCAAAAGTCAGTGTGGTACTATTAAAGCTTGTATGTACAGGGTCGCCAAATGAATCGTATTACCTAAAAGGGATAGAATTATATCTTGAAACATTTGAGGTTTGTATGAATTTCGTTTCAAAAATGTAATCGTATTTTTGATTTTTATTCATTTATTGAAAGTATACTTAAAGTAAGAAAAGGAATGTGATAAGTCTTGAGCGGTATTGCGGAATCATACATGTATATAGTCATTTGCACCATTATAAATTGGTGGATCTTTCGTCCAAATGTGTACTTATGGAAAACAGTGCTTGATGATGATGATGATGACTTTGGCGAAACATGGTATCTGCGCTATACGATCGGCGTATTCGCATATATACACATGCACACCGTTTATAAAATATTCGTAAAGTAAATGTTTGCCAGCGTTAATTGTAATGTCTGCGTAATTATATATTGATGAAGTTATATATGTAATAGAAAGTTTTTGCGGTCCTCGGCAGCATCTCGCCACCACCGCGATGTAAAGAATGGTATTTGTTTTTACTCCTGAAATGGGACTACAAATAGGGTATATTTATATCAGATAGCTTGCCAGACATATAGAAAATATTTATATCATTAGTTTCAAAAAAACACGAGGTATATCTCTAATACATATATAAAAGAAAATCTATAAATTTTGTAGGAAAAACGATTTTAATTAATACCATTATATGAAAATTTCAAATTTTATAGTGATGCGGGCTGGAGTTCCTTAGAAGGTATTTGCGAATTAAATATAAAATGTAATGATGGTGTTTGGTTTGAATTCTTTCGAGATAATGTCAAAATCATTTGTATTAAGAAAATGTATCTTTATATACTCCAATGCTTAATTATTTATTGTATGAAATATCACCCAAAAATTGTAACACAAAGCATTTATTAGCTAGATGCGGCGCATTTCGGTTCTTCAGTAGGACACGTTTGTATAGCAATCCCGCTGAGTGACAGAGGTATAGGGTATTTTTATTTTAAGTGGCGCGCCCGCCCCTTCTACTGCGCATTACAAATTAAGACTAGTTTATGCATAAGACCAATGATAACAAGAAAAAATGAAAATATACTGGCCGCTTCAACAACCCGAAACGTGAAGAGATGCTCGCCACTGTATTTTTGTCATTTGGGGGTGTGGTCAAAATGACTACAATATTGTCATATCGACAGCCAACAAATACAGAGAGTATTATATTAGCATAATTGATCAAAACAAATAATTTAAAAAATGTGCGTGAGACTCTCGCGCGGCAGAAGTGAAACTTCTTAGCTCGATATGATTCAACATCGTATTCACAGTTATTGGAACATTAATAATTTGCCCATAAATCCCATGTTGACCATGTACATGTCGTAAACGTCGAATTTGCAGAAATGGAATTCTGGGTGAAATTAACCTCTCTGACACTAAATCTAATTTTGGTAGATGACCAGGTAATTCTGGGTAGACAAAACCATTTGACTTCGATAACATTGGAATGGTATTCCGAGTGAGAGCATTTCGGCATGAATTGCACGCTATCACATCCTCAATGATAATGGCTGGAAACGAAGTATGTAAAAGTTGCTCGTGCTTAAGATCAACATGTTTCACATCGTTCTTAAACCATATTCGATCACATATGGAACACACTATACCTAGAGGATTATTGATAAATTGTTTATCAAATTCGCGATGAGCAGAATGTAAATTTTATGTATGATGCACTAGTGGGTGCATTTCTATTTGTCGATGGCTCAGCTGTATCAGATTCATTTCGTTGATCTCTCACACCGCATGTATCTTCACGTGTAGACGGCACGCCTGAATCAGTGGCTTTCAAATTCTCTATACCACTCACTGTGTCCTCACTTAACGACGGTATCGATTCATCCAGTGTATTTGAGGTCGTTGGAAGGTTATGTTGTCCACCGTGTTCATTTAACGTCCTTTGCCTGGCTCGATACTCTCTACTTCTTTCCAAGGTACTTGTTGGTACTTTTCTTGGCGGTTTATTCGCTTTCTTCCGTTCTCTAAAGGCTCGCACTATGCCGGTGCTTGTCTTTTTCTCCATTTCACTTTTCGCACAATGTAAATTGTTAGCTAAAAGATTAAGCTGTGTTTGTGTAATATATAATAAAATACAAAAGCGTCTACTGATTGCCTTATACTACTTATACGCACAGTACACGCGGCGCATGCGCGTAGCGTGTTTCACTTTTCGTGACCGCGCCTATAGAAGTTTCACTTCAATAACTGGAAACTTTTTACTAAATAGTGGACTTTAATCGAAGCCGTATATATTCATACATTAAATATTCTCAATCTGAATTTTGCTATGCAGCTTACAATTTGAGCACGTTGTACTAAAGTTTTTTATTCATATATGGCATCAATGGTACTGGAAGCTAAACCCTTACGCGCAGTAGAGGATGAATTAAGTCCGCCAAGATATAAAAAATGACTTCTTTATTTCGTCTATTATTGTGCTACTGAAGATGATAGCATAGCCACTGAAATGCGCATCTAGATAATTGGTGATTACGATTTTTGGGTCATGTTTTATACAATTATTTAACGCCATGGTGACGATTTCACACTTAATTATGTAAATAATTTGTAGTCTAAGAATATATTTATATTTTATCTATTATGAAATTATACAAAGCTAATTGACAATATAATTTATACTACGTTGCTCAACAACAATCTCTGCTTGTTGTGTACATTATATACTTTCCGCAGTTTTATTTTAGGTCAGCTTATATATCGACACAATAGGCGTCTAAAATATCGAGTTTTATTACTCCACAGGTGAACACGACCTGTCTATTTGTTAAACGCCAAGAACGCCGATCATTTATCGCGCAACGATTCTCTCTTAATCCTTGCAATATAATAAATTCAATCAATTAAATGGATTGTGTGAAGTAATATACATCTCATACCGTAAACTAAACAATTCATCATGCAATTCTTTAGACGCGATGCATTTTTATGTAAACAAATACATAGTAATCGCATATAGGCGATTCAGTGAAAGTTGGCCGCTATGTAAACGTAGGACCACCCTAGATGCGATCATGGTGAGGGGTAATACAGTATTACATAATGAATTTAAACAGAAGATATACAAGAATTTGTCTTAAATTGTAACATAATAAACAAAATTTCAACAAATAAGGACACAGTTTCAATTGTAGCTAGGAAATAAATTGCCGCAAGATTCATGAGCAGCGCTTATGATATTAGAATTAAATAGAAATGAAAAATCGATTTTATTTTCTTGTCGATAAAATTTTATTCGACAAGACTTTTCAGATATCGAAAAATCTTTTTAACACTAAAATGATAATAGTGTAGTTTTGAAACTGACCGCTTGAATTGTCGACAGTAGACAATTTTGCAAATGACTTGACAAAGTTAATACCTATATGTTGAGTTTTCTATTGCCTCTTGAACTTCCAATTGACCTCAGGTCATTGGGGCCCCTACATTGTTCCTACACTACGGATCTGATGCTACAAATCATGATGTAGAAGATAAGGAGAACGGATAAGACAAATTAATTCCATGTTCCGTTGGGGTTACGTGACTGCGACCACGATTGAACGCATTACTATCCAGTCTTCGCTCTTTGTAGAATAGATCGGCCGCTTATGTACGCGTACTCGAAGTGAGATCTACACCTCGTGGTTTATCACGAATTGCTCAATTTATAATTGATATTCCACGCACCGGTGCCCTCAAAACTTATATTTACCAAAATGTCAATAAAAGATATACATAAACGCAACAAGAATAGAAGGTTTAACTTTTAGTTAGTAAATTTTCCTAAGGTAATGTTACTGAAAAAGAGCCTCGAACATATTCAGATCATATGGTAGAAAAAGTATAAACATATCTGCACGTATGTTTTGTCTTAGTTACGTTATCTCATTCGGAAAAGTTTATTTTGTTATATGTCTTAATTCACGTATTGTTCAACTTATATGTAAAGTTGTAACTTTAATCGTGCCGAGTTTATTTTCGTTTTCTTTTTGTTTGGTGGATTTTAGTCATGCTGTGTTTTTCGATTAACATTTTTTAAATGCATTAAATTCGACGTGTAATAACCGGGACACAAGATGGATATGTTTACTGGTGTAAAGTAGCTCGAACTGTGGTAACTGGATGATGGTGTTTCAGACTGCGCCATTGTACTCTTATATATAGAGCGGTAAAGACACTCGAAATTAGGGATTTCGTTTTATGTAAATTTAATTAGAAAATGGAATGTACATTTTATAAGAATCTTTATTCGGCATAAACTTTTGAAGTTGGATTTAAAACCAAAGAGCCTAGCGAAGTTGGTAATCTCGCCAAATAAAAATGACGTAAGGGGTCATTTTAATTGCATATAAATTCACCAAAAAAAATTCTTAAGCCTACATGTAATTTCGCCAAATGTTTTTGCTGAGATAATCCTCAAAACCCGTTATGTTATTGATACCAAATGGACATAATATACATTTTTCTAAACTCCAATATCCCGAACATTTTTCACACACAAAGAAGTAAAAAATCTAAAAATATTTTTAGAAAGATTTTTAAGAAAGAATTTTAAAAGAAGTATTTTTGGCAGACCAAATATACCCTCACACCGTATCCAGACTTGGGATTAGCAGTCAAAAGAAAGGATTTTTCTAATGACTGGTGTGTTTATAAGTTTTGTCTGGAGATTCGTCAATAATGTACTAATTTGCAGTACACATTTTATGAAGCTAAATTAGATTGATGGAGTTTTATATTTTCACCTCGATATAGTCAGGTCAGGTCAGGTATGGTAAGGCACACAGAAAATCTTGATTTCGGCAACGCTGGATACAACTTCATTCTGGCGTTGTAGACGTTTCGTCTGATGAGAACAACATCCTCACAGGTCAAGCCATTCTCGACATCAAAATTGGTCAATTCTTTTCGTATCAACTTGAAATCCTTTCTTTTGATTGCCAGTCCTAAGTCTGGATAAAGTGTGAGGGTATATTTGGTCTGCAAAAAATACTTTGGGATATTGAAGTTTAGCGAAATGTATATTATGTCCATTCGGTCCCAATAGCGTAATGGGTTTTGAGGATTACCTCAGCAAAAATATTTGGCGAAATTACATGTAAGCTTAAGAAAAATTTTTGGTGAGTTAATATGCAATTAAAATGACCCCCTACGGCATTTGGCGAGATTACATACCACCGAGCCTAGAAGGTCCGCCGTGACGGACCTTTTAATCGGTTCCTCCGATGATTTTGTTTCAAAAGAGCCTTTTAAGTGGGGTAGGAATTATAATGTAGTAATGGACTGTGGATAATCATAAATAAAGAACGTGATGCTATATAAATAAGATAAGTTCAAAATACAAGTGATTTGAATTGAACAATATTAGAATTGTCAGGACCGTATTGGTACATTGTTACCCACTACTAAATGAAGTAAGAACGAAGAAAAACAATTTAAGAATTCTTGTGGATATTGATAGGGAAATTGCTACTAATACGATTCTGATAGTGTTTACAATTAAATAAGATGCATATGATTTGAAAAGTAAATATAACATTTAAATTTAACTATTTGGTAAACAAGACATTAAGATAATTATTATTATGAGAAATCATTAAATATTTGAAGAGCAAATATGGAAAAATAATAGCAATATACTACGGGTACATTACACTGGTGACAGTTAATTTCGTTCTGTGTGTTGTCTACAATCAAAGACAAGCAAAGTTTCCATGCTCAATATAGCATAGGTCTTATTATCTTACACTGCACAGAATTCTAACACAGATGCATTACAATTTTCTTGATTCACCATCCTTGAATTTCTGCTGGATATCCTCGAATGTTTTCATGCCAGTATTTGGTATGATATAATAAGATAAAACTGCACATGCTAAGCAAAAAACTCCAATGGTACGTAAAGACCGTATATTGATATTAATACATACAAAAATAATTATAAAATAAGCATGAGCTTATAGAGAAATTATTTTTTCCATGTTATTTATTATACAGTCTGCTATATCGACGCGAAATAAAAACACAGTCCTGCAAATTGAATATCTTTGGAAAAATTTATATGAAATATATACACCATTTTCAAGTGGTTCTTTAATATCCGGAATATATTTGTTTTTATCATTGTATAATTCAGAAATAATTGCCAAAGTTATGAAATTAAACTCATTCAATCTAATGAAAGAAATTGAAATGATTAGAGAACAATACATGTAAATGATACGAAAATAAAATTGGGGTTTATAAAAAGCATAACAGTTAATGTGTTAATAAAAATGGGGGCGACAATTTTTACTCGATGATGCAAAATTTAATATTGAACAAATTAAAGTTTATTTGGGCACGCGTTTTCTGAAAAATAGTTAATTTTTATCCACTACAAATGTTGTCAAATGCATTGGATGATCTTGTTTACATTTTAAAAGAACAACGTTTTTGTTTTAACAGGAAGTGTTAAATATGTCTACAACTGCGATTGATTGTAGCACCTGATAAAAATCAACATAATTAAACTTCATTTGCATCTAAAATGGTACAGCAAACGATTTTTGATGATGATGATGATGATGATGATGATGATGAACTTAATAGTATGGTAAAAGAGTAAACGTTTAATGGTGAATAATTATTTAATATAGTGAGAGTATTTATAGCTTTAGGTCCGTCATCAATGCGATTTTTGTTGAATCTAACGCACATGGATTCAGCAGTTTTTGTTATTTCTCTGCGCCGTATCAACCTTTAAAGTTCCGACACCTTCCTCGTTTGTTTTATAGTGTTAGTTAATAGAAGTACATCGAATTTAGTTCGTTGGATCCACCGCACGTATCAATCAAGTTCCGTAATTAGTTTGCAAAGTTGCCGGCATCGACACGGTGGCGCTAGCATTACCCAACCCTACCATAAGGAGTACGACAGGACGATGTATGTAGTATGACTATACACGAGCTTGTTATAAGTCTTGCCCATACAAGTATATAACATGTAGCCATATTAACTACACTTAGATGGACTTTATAGTTCGCAAAGTGTCTGTAGGTACATAAGGCAATTTAGTATAGGTTTGTTATGAATATTGATGTATACGGGATGATGCCAAAAATATTGATAAGCCTTGCTGAACTTGTCACTTTCATTTCATACATACTGTCTGTTTGCGTTTAATTTACCTGGCCATGAGATGCGCACTTGTCCAAAAATAGTGGGGGTGCAATTGCTTAAGACGCGTCTACAATCATTCATTCCTTGGCACTACACTTCAGTCTGTATACTATGAATGGCGTAACAACTTACTACCAACATGAGTTCGCTTTTAAATAGGTAAAGTAATCCATAGCCAATCAATGGAATTGATTTTCAATGTGTACAAATCTGATGGCAATTTGTCATCGAAGGAAGTACAGGAAAGAGTGAGTGCAGTAACCAAAGTGGCCATAAGAACGGTAGCTACAATTATAAAGGAAGGTAACAAAAGTGAACCGAAATTTTCTACACCAGGAAAGAAGCGTATTCGAAAGGCGACTATACGACGACATTTAGAAGATTTTGAAAAGTGTGACTTTCGAAATATAATATATAATTTTCAGAAAACCGAAAATACAAGAGTTACGCTTAAAACATTACGTGACTTAGGATGGGAACGACATAAAACTTCCTTAAATCATATTGTACATAATTTAGGATTTAAGTTTAGAAGCACAAAAAGTAATCGTAAAGTTTTAATTGAAAGACAATTAGGAAAATCAATAATTTATATCGACGAGACATATATTTACGCCGGACATACTCAGTCGAAATCGTGGAGTGATAATTCCAATGAAGGACTGCATACGAATATCTCAAATGGTCAACGTTTAATAATAATCCATGCCGGTGGTGAAAGTGGCTTTGTACCAAATTGTTTGACAATATTTCATGTTCATTTACTATTTTGTATATGACTTGTAGCTTTGTTACTTAGTTTGTTACATGTAATAAAGTAGTACTTTTGCCCAAAAAAATTCTTATATTACGATCATGGCAAGAACGACAAATGTATTGGGGATGCCACTGGTCGACATAGTTGAAGAGAAGAACCGCCTTCTCTTCACGGAGACTGCCGAATATCCCTTCGCTATCTGCGCGACCCGAGGAAAACTTATAGCGGACAATCTGTATCTTCACATATCTTAAGATCTTCTTGATCCAGCAGATGTGATTTTCGCTTTGATATCTGCTAACCGGTGATTATTTTCTATATATTTTCTATATATAAGCAACGTCTCGCTAGGTCAGTGCCTTGGATGGGTGACCGTAGCTCCTATCCTCTATACACGGTACCATTCTTAATTGGGATACAATTAACTAAGCTTTAGCGGAATAGCGAACCGCTTTAGTAACAGGCTTCCCACCCTTCCCATATGTTCCTAATATCTCCCCAAGAACTCAGATATGCTTCACTGGCTTCGAGCTGTTTGCAATCTGATCCCAATCACAAACAATAAATAAATATATGAACTCTGGGGTCTCTACAACCTCAACAATGCTATTAAATTCTAAACTTGAGGTTTGATAGACTAATTGGTCAGCTATTTAAATCTTCAGCTAAATTTCCTAAAAAAAATTTGAAACTATTCTGAATAACTTTTTAAACAATACATTTTTAAATCTTACAGTTATAATCATAAAACATGATTTGCTACTTTTATTTAAAAAGTTGTATCCATTTTCGCCCAGCAGGAGCATTCCGCTATATAGATACCCCTTCATATGCATCTCTAGATAATTCTGGAAGTATAACAAATGATAATCTTTAAATTAAAATTTTGTATAAAGTAATTCTAAAGCCGGTATGGACATATGGAGTCTATGGGGTACCGCTTCCTACTCAAATATTGCAATTGTACAAAGGTTCCAGTCCAAGGTCCTGAGGATGATTGTGGATGAGCCTTGGTATATCACAAATGAACTGATCCATCGAGACTTAAAAATCAAAACGGTGAAACCAGAAATAAACAGTCAAATATAGAGACAGAATCCAAATCCACTTGCAACAAAACTAATGAACAATGCTCGTGACGTGCGCAGACTTAAACGCAAAGCTCCGCAAGATCTTGTGTTATAATTTAAATAATATATTGTGAACAAAATGTATATATTTAGTGCCCTGTGACTCGAATAACAACGCGTAGTTAACTTTAATTATAAGAATGCATCACTGGAAGCATTCTTAACATGTCATTACTTTAATATTTAACATTTTATTTTACTCAATATTGTTAATAATCAAAATGTGCTGATGAATGTCCAATAGGACATTCATCCGATTGTCCTATTGGTCCTAGTAGCAGATTGGGGAAGAATTGAAATACCAAAGTTACAATGGCGTAGAAATTGTTGATAAGAGATACATGACTTGCTGCTCATGATTTTTTAAAATGTTGTGCTGTTTTTGTACGTTTTACCGTTAGCGGAAAGTAGATAATTGAGGCATCAAAAATGTATTTAAATTTGCCTGCGTTGTAATATTTTAACAAGCATAGTATCCGAAGCCTGAGGATGACTAAATGATAGTCGAAACGTTGCTAAGAATACGAAGCTGAGTTTTATTTCTTCCAATGTCTGAATTCCCATGAAGCAGTTCCAAATAATTTTAAATAAGGTTAATATTTATATAAATAAAACTGTGATAAACCGCGGATTTAGATATTTATGCTGCCATTATTACCATTTTATCTTTATTTCACGATATAATTCATAATTATATTATAATATTATCGTAAACATTTTATGGGACACACTCTTCGGTTCGGTTTTTGATTACATATCGATAGTTCGGTGAAGAAAGCTCAATGTACTTATAGTTGTTAACTTGAGGCGAACGTAATATGGAATTTATGGGTTCCGTACAGTCATTAAACGACGGCTGGGCGACACACCCAATTCGATTACGGTTACTATAGGCCAATCAGGTTCACGCAATATTATACATGATTTAATATTATGCAGAATTCAAAATGAATTACCACTTCACGTACGCACATCATAGTGGTAGTATTGTATTGGAATGATAACTGGAGAGATATATCCCTTGGTCGGTTTAAAGATATATTCTTCTTTTGAAACAATCAATTGGAGATGAGAAACAATTCAAAAGGAACTGATTCAAAGGAGGCCCTTTAAGTTTTAGAGTCTTAAGTCTAAGTTTTTGAGTTTCAAGTTTTTACGTTTAAGAGACTCTGCGACACAAAGTTAATGTACAATTATGAAAAAGATTTAAATTACTCGATATCCACAAAGTTCATAAATAGCCCCACATGAGACGCATACATTTCGATCAACATTGTCGATGGACAATGTATATCGATTTTAATTAAGACCTATCAAAAATTAAACCATTTTTTTAATCACCTCCAACATAATCATATGAATGTCTGATTTGAACGATAGAATTCGAAGGTTGCTTGCTCATTTTCATAGCTTTTTTTACTATTTGGATACTCTATTATTAGAGTCATAAAAGAATGTTTAAATTAAAAACAATTCTTCATTATAATATCAGTTAATTTGCTCAGGTTATGTTGTTGAAAGGAAAGACTGGGAAGAAAATTAGGCGAATTTAGAGATATTTATATTTATTTAGAGACTTGTATTCTCCAAAAAAACACTTATTTGGAATAATTTATTCATTTATCTTTATCCACCCAACAGGAGCATATAAAGGAAATGGTCAATGTTTTATTTCTGAATTTATGTAAAATGCATAATCTGGTATTAATTGCCTTTATGATGTAGCACGCACCTTGTCGTAAATTTTTGAGGCCCTTTTTTCGAAATCTCTTTAAAATTAATACTTCTATAAAATATTCTCTTTTTTGAAATGATGATATTTCACTAAGTAGATTACATTACGATTAATACGAAAGTTTACGATTTATTGATTGTCAGTTCATAAGAAGCAATATAGTTACAAAGATTATCACATCTGATATAATCTGAACGGTTTTTCTTATCAATAAGTCATCAATATGCTATTTTTGTAGGAGGTAACACTTATCGATTCTTGAAATGTTTTAATATTCGGTCACCTCACCAATTCTGTTAACAACAAAGTGCCTGTGAAACTCTTGTAGGTCATTATGTCAAAATGTCGCCAATGTCATTTAAAGCTCTTCAAATTTTAAAGTTCTTAAGCCAAAGTACCCCTAAAAATCTATGATCACAAACTTTTGTATATATATATATATATATACTTGGAAATATTAATATGAAAAGTTTATACTCCAAGAACACATCGTTTGTTTCACACCTCAGTTTGACGCTTATAACTCAATTTACCAATTATCACTAATGACACGTTAGTCTCGACGTTAGCATATTACAAGTTCACCAGACGACCATATACTTCCTTGTTCAATGCATTCTGATGCCGTTTTTAACTATATATCTCTGTCCACACCAAAATGCAATTGCATACTCTATTCCAGTAATTGTCTAGCAGTTAATACAATTTCTTAACTCAATTACTTCTGTATACACATACACTAGTTAAAAGTGGAATATCTATACATTACCCACCTAAACAAGATATATTATGTTTATTTCTATATGCGCCAATCCACAATTTGAATGTATTAGTGGTATAAATGTATTTCAAAATTGTATGGAAAATTATTTGGTCTAACATATTTTTTAGTACAGTATAATACGTGACAATGCGGAAGAAGGAGATCTTTTATGTGAGTATTATAGCACTATCACATGCATCGAAGATATTGTTAAGGATTATTTATAGGGGATTAGAAATTAAAGTAGAAGAAAGGCCAGTGGAAGATCAGTATGGTTTTTAGGAAGAACAGATGGATAAGAGAGGTTATTTTAACGCTTTGAAGGGTAGTAGAAAAAAAGAACGAGAGTAGGAAAAACAACTTAAATAGCTTCCGTAGATTTAGAAAAGGTATTCTATAGTATAGATTGGAACCGAAATCATCAGTGGCGGTTTCTTTCGAGGCCGCGCGCCCCCCATGAACATTGAGCGCATCACCGTAGGTATAAGTAATTTTTTTCCAACTGGCGAACGTCCGCGACTGCAAGGGATGCGTACTCGTCTTACAGCCAAGCAAGGCCACCGTAACCACATCTTCAATAACCAATCATAGAGTACTTTGTAGGCTCAGTGGCGCATTATAATGTACTTATAGCAAGTGAAAATTAATGTCATTCTTATATTGGCATCGCAAGTTATTAGTTGCAATATTTATCAAATATTAAGTTACAATGACTCTTCTTCAATATAAAACGTTGAGCAGCCAGACAAAGGAAGTAATTTATCACGTTTTTTAATTCTTTCAAAATACTAATGAAAGCAAAAGTAAGCAAGAAATTCAATGGCTCGACATTCAACTAATACCAAATTTGCCGCCCAATTCTGTCTTAGTGATTGATAATGCGCCCTATCATAATCGCCCACAAAAATCGAACAAAAGAGCAACATTACCGCTTTAACAACGAACTAATAAATTCTAGAAAAAAGTAATAAAAGTCTAAAGCAAGCAGTGGCGGTTTCTTTCGAGGCTACACGGCTGCTCGACAGCCCCCTGAATATTGAGCGCATCACCGTAGATATATAATTGTATTGTGATATTTTAACTAGGCATTATTTTCCCTAAAAGATAAAGCTTGCGTTGCGATAGCACTCAACACAGTGTGGCGACGAGCAAGTATGAGTTAAATACATATGCATTCATCCTATCTGTTGCAAGTATATCATTTGTTTTTTTTGGTTCGCGTATCGTATGGCAACGTGACGCTGCTTCTACAGCTAAGAATATATCGTTGTTTTAAGCTATTTCGGCCCGCAATTCTTTCGCGTCCCAACAGACAAGCCTAGTGTAGTATACAGGAAAATTGATATAGAATAGCCAGATAAGACAGTTGCATTGTTCTGTGTAGTTACGTATGTACGATTTTGCCACGTGTTTCTCCAAGAATATATTTAATAAAAATTAATAGTGTTAGTTGTTTATTGAAAATAAGAGTTTTCTCTTGAGGACAAAGTAAAAATTAAAGAATTATGTAGGCTATTGCCTAATTTAAATTGATTACAAACTTGTGCAAGGAGTGTTTATATCAATGAAGAATAGATTGAATTTAATCATTTAGCATCCATTTTAGGTCAGATTTCTCTTACTAATATGTTATTTTTTAAGAAATGTGCCCCCCTCGATTGACATGGCAAGAGCCGCCACTGTAAATCATGAACGTAGACGATCTTGTCTATGTCTATATAATGGGATTCGTCAAATCAAGTTAATTGTCATTAGTATAATATTGATCCGTGGGCGCAACATGAACTATATTGGAGCGATGTTATATAAACTCATATTTTATGAGACAAGGTGTCGGTTATAATATGGATCTATTATGCTCGAATCAACAGTTACTTACAATTTCGCGAAACTAATTCCGCACTAGTCGTATATACGTGCTGTAAATTTATAGTTATATTAAGCAAACTTGTTACTTAAAGCATTTACGTATATTACACAATTCTAACTAGGTTTATAGTTATAACGTGTAATATTTAGCCTCCTAAAATTTGCCTCGTGAAAATTAGCTTTACCGAAATCTTAATAAATTGAATATAGAAACATTATTGAATAAAGAAATGTATTTGATGTATTTTTTGCGACGCATCAACATATTGCTTTCTTTTTAATCTACAGAGAAGTGTACATTCTTGGAATATTTTGAGATATTTCTTATATTTATTTGAAGCTTAAGTCACCAAACTAGTAATATATTATACAAAAAAAAACATCCGCTGTCTACCAATCAACAATAAATCATGTATTTATATATTGACAGCAGTGTTTCTGAGCACATTAAACCATTACATTCCAGTAATACATGCCTATTTTTAAAGACGCACCTTAATAGCAATAAATTATTTTCCGTATATCATTTCGTCTTGAAATAGCGAACTTGTTGAATCGAAGGAACACATGATTCCAAAACTGAATGTTTATAATTGAAGACCCTGCAGCAACAAGGAGGTATATGGAATTTTGTACACTTTACAGGAGACAATAAAATATAAACTACTTTTTTTATTGTAAACGAAAACTTTATACATTTTTGAGAAATTATAAAAGAAACGAATTGAGTTATATTAGGGTCAAATTAATCTAAAAAAAAGCGGATTTAATATAAGCTGTACTTATAGCCTTATTGCGTCAAATAATGTTGGAGTTATGTGTAAAATATTTCCTCCACGCAAAGATATGGCCGGTTTTCTTGCACCACCGCTAGAGCCATATTTGCATATAATAACAACTAATTTTGGTCAAAATGCAGACACCTTCCTTGTTGCTGCATGGTCTTCAATTGAACTTACGTAATTTATAGTGAAATTTTTGTTTTTAAGCTTATGATAAACGGTATATTTTTATTGTATTTTAAATGTTATTTAGCAACACCGTTTTGTAAGAACTTCGAATTTGGGCATTATTGAACGCTACTTTGGCTGTTTTAGATCCACTGTTTAAATAATGCACTTACAACAAAGATAAATGCATTTAGCCTTTATAAACATGTGTACATATTGTATCATTTTTATACAATATTACAGAATTACTGCAGCTATGTATTGTTAATAATATTTAACTTGGATTTGAGTTGAATGGGTTCGTTTTACAATATGAGTATTGAAGCAAAACTTTAAAAGATTACAGAGAATCGCATTTGCTAAAATCGCTTTCCCATTTTTTCTAGTTATTTTAATAGTATTTTGAAAGTCAGTTGTACTTAACATTTTACATGTCAAGATTTTCTTCAAAAAAATCAAGGATAACCTGATGCTTTAATTATTTTCAATGTGATAATTGTTAATATCATTTTTCTATAACGAACGAATACTTTTGGCTAGGTAATTTTTTTTTTAATTGTTTATGACAAATATTATATACTATATGTCTTGCGTTTTGCACGTTATGTATATACGAATGCGAATGTATCTTATCTAGGTTAAGACCTCGAGGTGCCACACAACCAGCAACCACTTGTCCGATTGTGATGTGTTTTACAATATATTTCAGCGTATTATTCTGCAATGTTATGTCATGCTTATGGCTTATAGCTTTTAGTTAGTTAGCTGGTATAGTTTGATTATTTCATCGGAACGTTGATAGATTTACAAATAAACTACAAACTGGGACAATACGATACAGATAATTTGGATGCACTCTATCGATAGATACACCCTTATCACCGAAGATAATACCTCCGTATAGATTGTTGTATTATATGAAGTTCTGGCTATCTTATTCCGTATTCAATTATACTACTTTATACAATACTACATAGTGATCGTCCGCGATTTAATTTGGAGAGCTAAAATGTAATTGAAATGCATATCAGCCATCGTATATGTATTATACTTATTACTTATACATATAAGCAATAAGTACTGACACTGCTGCAACCTGTCCGATTCGGTGAATTAGCAAGTAATATATCACGAAACGCCTCTTGAAATGGGAATCAATTAATCAAGATTTGTTGCGATATACTATATTAATATTTGGGTTGAGTATATGCATAATAAAATTTAAATGGTTATGTGAAATAACTGCAGCATATTGAATGGTTTTTCACTCTACTTTTAATATCATAAGTGATCTTCTGACATTTTTGTAATGTGGCATTAGTAAGCACTACCCAGTTTTCTACGATTTCACTCGGCATATTCAGATATAGTAAAGATATAATTTCAGATTCTTCCTATTCAAATATAATAAATACTGATTTATGTGCTTTAAATGCTTGGTTCACTAATAATAAACTATTCTTAAATCCAAGTAAGACCAAATACATATTATTCAAGCATTACCTTGAGCTGAATTTGAATATATCCAAAAATTTAATCTCATCTGCAGAATGTGTGAAGTTCCTTGGCCTCTACTTTGATAAAAAAAAAAACACATGCGTGAGACTCTCGCGCGGTAGAAGTGAAACTTCTTAGCTCCTAGGAAAAGTTGATTTTATGCATTGCTTTTTTCCCATTTATTAACGATTTGATTTTGATTTTGATTGATTTTGCTGAACACTCTGATCATGAAAGAAAGCATTATTAACTGTAATGTCGTACAGTCTATAAAGAGGAGTTTGGATTAAATATTGTAGCCATATTTATAGTTCTTTTTCTTACCAAACCAATTAAATAACTCGATCTGTGTATTTTTCTTCTTTTTATGTGGACATTAATATAATGATCATCATCAATGTCTCTTGGCAAATGATTCAACATCGTATTCACAGTTATTGGAACATTAATAATTTGCCCATAAATCCCATGTTGACCATGTACATGTCGTAAACGTCGAATTTGCATAAATGGAATTCTGAGTGAAATTAACCTCTCTGACACTAAATTTAATTTTGGTAGATGACCAGGTAATTCTGGGTAGACAAAACCATTTGACTTCGATAACATTGGAATGGTATTCCGAGTGAGAGCATTTCGGCATGAATTGCACATCTTCAATGACAATGGCTGGAAACGCAGTATGTAAAAGTTACTCGTGCTTAAGATCAACAGGTTTCACATCATTCTTAAAGCATATTCGATCACATATGGAACACACTGTACCTAGCGGATTATTGAAAAATTGTTTATCAAATTCGCGATGAGCAGGTTGAAAGAATGTAAATTTTGTGTATGATGCACTAGTGGGTGCATTTCTATTTGCCGATGGCTCAGCTGTATCAGCTTCATTTCATTGATCTCTCACACCGCGTGTATCTTCACGTGTAGACAGCACGCCTGATTCAGTGGCATTCAAATTCTCTATACCACTCACTGTGTCCTCACTTAACGACGGTATCGATTCATCGAGTGTATTTGAGATCGTTGGAAGGTTATGTTGTCCACCGCGTTTCTTTAACGCCCTTTGCCTGGCTCGATACTCTCTACTTCTTTGTTGGCACTTTTCTTGGCGGTTTATTCGCTTTCTTCCGTTCTCTAAAGGCTCACACTCGTGTCTGTACTTATCTTTTTCTCCATTTCACTTTTCACACAATGGAAATTGTTAACTAAAAGATTACGCTGTGTTTGTGTAATATATAATAAAATACGCAAGCGTCTACTGGTTGCCTTATGCCACGTATACACACAGTACACGAAGGCATAGCCTTCGAAATGCGCATCTAGCTGCATAATGCTTAAGTTACGGTATTTGGGTGATATTCTATACGATTAGACTTAACTCGTTATAAGAAATGCGTGGAAAGTTGTGGCATTCTATAAAATATACAAAGAGTGACTTTACATAATTTAAGCTTTCATCCATAAGAAAATATCGCTACATATATATTATTTGCTACGTATTCGTACCATCCTTTGCATGGGCTATCTATTTTCAATGCAACTGCTTACTATATAACGTGATTATTGTTTTAACAATACAACTGTATGCATATTTCTTTTATTTATTAATAAAGACAGATTGTTTTACAATAGTTTACTATATATAAAGTATTTAGTATCATACTATAATAGGGGGTATTTTTTTATTAAGCCAAATTTTCATTCTTTTTTCGGCTTTTTGATATTGTATAGAGGCGTAACTAGACGTTCTATTGAATATCGAATAATGTCAGTGTATAGATTTCCAATTATTTTATTTTTAGTCTGGAATGCACTGGCTTGGGTTATATAGCCACATTATACAGGACGTTACATTATATAAACCAATGCTTTAACTGTCTTGATCTGCCTGAAGAATTTCTCTCGAATTATTTATATTAAATTTCTGTTACAATGTTAGCACAGATTAATTAAAATGGACATAACGATATTAATATAAAAGTTACTTTTGTTCATAGATCTTCATATTTTTGGGTGCCTTTATCTTACCGTCTAGAAATTAATAATAAACGCAACCATGTTTAGAACTTAAGATGTGCCAGACACTCTGATAAACTATATGCTCAGAATGGTTTGATTGTTGAAGATATTATTCGATTTTAAGATCACCGGGATTTGATTTATGACAAATGTATTTTTATTCCTATTGGAAGTCGAGATATCTTTTACAATACTTTATTAGTAAGCATTGTATTTTGTTTATATAAAATAGAATTTATGCCTAGTACATGGTGTTACGTTCTATCTGATGTAAAAACTAATAAAATCATTGTCTCGGAATGGAAAGTTAGTATAGGGCAATTTGAATGGAGACGGCACAATATCTTTAATTAAAAATGTATCTATAAAAATGTCTTTATCTTTTTTCGCAATGAAATGATTTATCAAACTCTGGGTCGTAGCTTAAATCATCCACAGCACATTTCAAAGACAAAGTCGGTACCTGCACGTGCTTAACAATCAACCAAGATTAAATCTTCATCGCTATATGAAATTAACATACAACTTTGGGTTGCGCTTTATATCCATGGAACCTATTTCAATGCACTGGTGTATTGCCTTTTCGCTACTCACTGCTTAGTGCCTAGTGCTGCCAGTAAGAAGTGTAATTTGATGTATAACTGGCGTTCATTGTTGTGAGTTCATTTTGCCTCCGCTGAAGATGTGTATAAAAAACAACATACAAAACCCTCAGCAGGACCGCACTCAAATTCTAACTTTCAAAAATATCCTCGTTGCAATATGTACTTAAAATTATAATGAAGCTTTAGACATTCTTTACCGCAAAAAAAAGTTCTCAAAAACCTTCCAAATATAGGCAATTTTCGAAATACGTACCTCGGTTGTAAATACTTTGACACACAATTATTTAACGCCGCAGTGAATTGACACTAAAAAATAATCTCATTTATTCCACCTTTCTTTCATCATTTCATATTTAGGGAACACGTGACATTAAGCACAATTGCTTAAAAATTGGCAGAAACATAGCCATGGTACGTACAGAAGACACATTTTTGTTACGGAAAAGTAAAACTCTTGTATTAATATTCATTCAAACCCACAACCTCCATGGTGGTAGTATTCATCCTAACGACAATTTTAGCTATATCACTTTGACGCCCTGCTCTATTATTCTACGACTGTAAAACGATATAAGCAACAATTCCTTCATTTATTTTTAATAATCGGCCTTTTAGCGAATTATTTTGAAAAATCCAGGCGACAAAATGATGGATTAATTGTTAATAGTGGTGATAAGTCCAATCCTGATTTCCGTGTCGTAGTGGCGGGGCTTAGAAAGAAAACAATATAAATAAAATAAGATACAGTCAGTGTTATATAAGTCTTCACGAGACCTGCACAAATTGAAAGGGGCGCTCACATTACTGCGCACTGTGTTCCAGACGCACTTTCCCCCGTATCATTTTACTCTGCGCTGCAATAAGCCATCTGATTGTCTTCCAGCTTTCTTATTCGATATTTTAATATATTCTCCATAAATTGCACAAGAAATTATTTTAACTTTATTTAGAGACTAATTTCGCGCTTAAAGTTCGTTTTATTCGAAAATATAATGGTTTTGATTTTAAAGTACTTTATTTTTAATTTATAAAGTACCTTACACGAACGTTTTTGTTATTCTTGCAGATAAAGTGTTTGTTTTTGCGTCAAATCTGTTTGGGCTAGTTATAGAGTCCGCAATCCTAAAGATTGGTTGGAAACAGCACGCCATGCCGATCTATCCTGAGCTAATCCCTTCATCTCCCTATAGCTATTCATCTCAACGTCTTCAACTATCTGACTCACATACTCCAATCTAGGCCTACCTACCCCTCTCTTTCCCTCCACTCTACCTTCTATGATCAATTGCATAATCCCCCCATGCCTAAGAATATGCCCTACTAATCTGTCTCTCCTACGCTGTAACACTCTCCAGATACTTCTCTTCTCCCCTACTAACTCTAGTACAGCTTCATTTGTTACTTTATCTTCCCAACCAATCCTCATCATCCTCCTATAACACCACATTTCGAATGCTTGTAATCTACGCTTCTCTTCCTTTCCTATAGTCCACGCCTCACACCCGTACAGTGCTACACTCCAAACATATACCTTCAGTAATCTTTTTCTAATACCCAAGTCAATATTTGATCTTAAAATCTGTTCTTTTTCTACGAATTCCTTCCTACCCTGTGCTATCCTACACTTTATATCTACCTTGCTTCGATTATCTTTTGTGATTCTACTGCCTAAATAACAAAAATCTGACACTTCTTCGATTCTATTATCTCCTATTAAGATCCTCATTTTTCTACTGCATTCCTTTTTGTCACACCTCATCACTTTAGTTTTACCTATATTTATTTTCATGTTAAAATCCCTAGTCAATACTGCCTGCATACCATTCAATACCCTTTCTAAATTCTTTTCGCTTTCTTCCAATATAGCTATATCGTCGGCGAATCTCAGCATATATATTTTCTCTCCCTGTACATTCACACCTACACTATACTCTTCTTTTACTTTGTTTATTGCATCTTCTATATATAGATTAAATAATAACGGTGAGAGTGTACATCCCTGCCGAACTCCCTTCCCTATTTTTGCTACCTCTTCTTCCCCCTCAATTGTTTGGGCTAAGAGAAAAATATTTGTATTATATGAATTTTAATTTCGTATCGAAGCCCATATTTTGTGTTTATCTTAGTAACTACCTAAACTAATACGAAAAATGAAAAATTTCATAACAAAATCATATTTTATGTTTGACAAGGATTAGTAATTAAAGTTGCATCGAACATAACGGGAATGTCTATTTATCAGCATAGAGTATGTACTTTTGTTGCCAAAAGCTTTATTACAAACCATTGAATTTTTATCTACCAAACGAAAAATCGCCCAAGAAAAGTTTCTATTTACCGAAGCGTGTGTAATTTGCTGAAATATGTTCTGAAATTCCCGGACCGAAGAATGTTGTCGCCTAAGCTGAAAAACAAGAGAACATCGCGTTTCTCCAGGGCTATTAAACTGTAATTACTGTTTTACTAACTCTATTAAGTCTACGAAATTACGCAATTTTCATGGCGCAAAAGACATTATTGAAACACACAATTTTTCCCACATTTAAAGTGATATTTTTTAATTAAATACTTTCTTTCCCGTTTATTTCGCATAATTTAATTAACCGTACGTACGCAGCAAATTTTATTCTACTTATTTGCATCGCAACTTTGTCGCAATTAATTTATATTATTATAAACGTACTTGCTCTCAAATCTGAAACATACAATATTATCAGACAATATTCTATGTATTGTATTGTGGAGTAACTTTGTCAAAGAAAACTGTTTTGTCGGAGTTCCTGAGGCGTACATATCAGCCGAAACCTGTCAGATACATTAATACACAGTTTACCTTAAACTCGCATCAAACGACCAGGAATATTATTTTTGCTATAAACATGCAGATTATCTTTTCAATAAGCTGCAATAAAGCTGTATGCTTACATGAGGTATTTGGATTATAATGGTACAAAGGGAAATTATAAGTACTAGTGTCAAGATGATATCTGAACGACGATGGATAATATATTTGAAAAAATGTTGTCTTCTGAAGGGATTGTAGTTCTGCAATTTACAAATAATATACACCAAGCTAAAAATGTTAGTATTTTTCTGCATTCAATTTGTTCCCTAATTTTCTTGTTATACCCACAATTATAACCATATTTTAACAACATTCATTAACAGCAAATACAATCTCAATTTCAGGCAACGCATTTAATAAATCGATTCTTTTATGGCATTGCTTACATTAAAGCATCTACCTGTCTCATCATCTTCTTGAAAACTTATTACTATTCACTTATTTTTACTTACAATTTGCAATTTTGCATCATTGGAGACAAAGCGAGCTTTCCAGTAACAAAAAGGACATGTTCCATACACCTCAGTGTTGCTATTGTTGCGGACTCTCAGATTACATAATAAGAACTGAACGCGGCTAGACGCTCAGCTTATTAAGAATCGTATTACATAACCTGAGTTAGAAAACAGCCCCCTTGGGTTAAGACGAAATAACGTAATAATGTTCCATGATCTTTACCTACCTTTATATTATATTCATTCCTTTAAGGAATACGAACGTCATTTTTAACAGAACAACTTGGAAATGTCATTTTGTAAAAAAGATGCCAGATAGTTCGATAATCGATAGTTGGTGTTTATATTATGTGAAATAATACAAACGGAACGAATTGATATCCTACATAAATCCCTTTTAAATAAAAGAACGCGAGCAAATTCAAAATATACTATGAAAAGTGTACGGTATCTGTTGTGAACAACTTTGCTTTACCTTTCTAAAAAAAATTAAATGTCTTTAAACTATTTTTCAATTCTGTGGAATTTATTTAATAGGCACTTTGTTGTAAGTTATTTTTTTTATATTTAGTTCTGAATTTCATTATGTATGTTAAATTTTAAACTTGTAGCTAGTTCTCGTTGATCTGTAAAAACGATCGCATCTTCACTTTCAATTTTCAACCTCTAATATTATAAAATTTCGAATTATAATATTTTTATATCAACAGTTTTAGTTGTGTTTGTTAATATTTTTTTACGTTTTCATTTAATATATTATTTATATACAGTGTGACTTTCATTTTATTTATCAACAATTCGTAAATAGTTTGTATTTACCCCAAATTAATGAATCAGTATTGCCTGGATCCTCGGTTCACATTACAGCCAAAACATTGGTCCTTCGAGCCGGATTGCTATTAACAATTTAAGATTATTTATTCGATCGCGCGCGCGAATAATTTGTGCTTCATAGAAGTGCAACTTTATATTGATCATCGTTTTGTCTTGTGACAATCATAGATGACATCAAGAAACATAAGAAGAGCGTGAAGTACCACATGACGAGATTTCAAACATACCTTAGAAGAGCCTAGGGATTTTCAATATATGTTCGATGAATACAAAAAATTCTTAAAAGGATAAAGCAAAGGCATGTTCTTCACAACAGTATCTTTGATAATGCAGTCGATATCAGTTATGATAAAGATAAGTAATGAAAAAGTAAAACCTAAGTAAAAAATAAAATAGTTTCTCTTTTTAGAAATATTTTTATATTAAAGTACCCAATATCGTTAATATCCTCGTTTGTATGCTTCTAAACCGTATAAAATATATTTAACATCACCGAAGAAACTTTCCCGTAAGTTTACTGCTGCATAAAAACGCAAAATAAACTTGTACTTTTATAGCCCAACGTCTACAAAATATATAGTTATTATTGCTTTCAATTTTTCTTGCTTTTCGCGACGTCTGCACTAACTTCGAGTTAAATTTCCACCTGAATAAAGCCCTTTTTACAATATTATTGCGAGACGTGTTTATCGTGATATGTGATATATAAACCAATCATGTGTATCTAATAATGCACTGTTATATTTTAATAGAAAATAGATTTGCATTTGTTCTCCTTCTAGTTGTAACAAAATCTGCACGTATTTTATTTAAACAAACAAGTAATTCAACAATAGCAATAATGGCGAATTCATACTGAAATTTACTTTGAAAGGACTAACCTCGAAAGTCATGCAAAGTTCAAGCCTCACAAGCTCATTATACACGGATAAAACTAGCAATTCTTTTCTAATGAAGTCTGGTCCTCTCATATTCTTTAATTATCTCCATTGTATTATTTATTATTAAAGAGTCCGCAATCCCAAAGACTGGTTGGAAACAGCACGCCATGCCGATCTATCCTGAGTTAATCCCTTCATCTCCCTATAGCTATTCATCTCAACGTCTTCAACTATCTGACTCACATACTCCAATCTAGGCCTACCTACCCCTCTCTTTCCCTCCACTCTACCTTCTATGATCAATTGCATAATCCCCCATGCCTAAGAATATTCCCTACTAATCTGTCTCTCCTACGCTGTAACACTCTCCAAATACTTCTCTTCTCCCCTACTAACTCTAGTACAGCTTCATTTGTTACTTTATCTTCCCAACCAATCCTCATCATCCTCCTATAACACCACATTTCAAGTGCTTCTAATCTACGCTTCTCTTCCTTTCCTATAGTCCACGCCTCACACCCGTACAGTGCTACACTCCAAACATATACCTTCAGTAATCTTTTTCTAATACCCAAGTCAATATTTGATCTTAAAATCTGTTCTTTTTCTACGAATGCCTTCCTACCCTGTGCTATCCTACACTTTATATCTACCTTGCTTCGATTATCTTTTGTGATTCTACTGCCTAAATAACAAAAATCTGACACTTCTTCGATTCTATTATCTCCTATTGTGATCCTCATTTTTCTGCTGCATTCCTTTTTGTCACACCTCATCACTTTAGTTTTACCTATATTTATTTTCATGTTAAAATCCCTAGTCAATACTGTCTGCATACCATTCAATACCCTTTCTAAATTCTTTTCGCTTTCTTCCAATATAGCTATATCGTCGGCGAATCTCAGCATATATATTTTCTCTCCCTGTACATTCACACCTACACTATACTCTTCTTTTACTTTGTTTATTGCATCTTCTATATATAGATTAAATAATAACGGTAAGAGTGTACATCCCTGCCGAACTCCCTTCCCTATTTTTGCTACCTCTTCTTCCCCCTCAATTCTAACTAAGGCAGTTTGGTGTTTATATAAATTAAAAATTATTCTCCTATCCTTATAATCTATACCCGTTTCTTTTAAAATTCTAAACATTATGTCCCAATCTACATTATCAAATGCTTTTTCTAAATTGTGTTATGAAGTATATATCAGTTCATATTCAGTACTTGTTCCAAACTTTAATGGTATGTCCCGACAGGTAGATTTTCACTGAAGACAAGGGTAACCAGACGGCGGCAAGTCTGCAATATGCAAGATGCAGCTTCTCTTATCTGCTGTCGTTGCTATTGTTTTGATTCCTTGTGTTGTTGTATTGAAGCATTCGCGCGTTCCATTCCTGTCTTTATGAACAGAATATAGAATGATTTTTCACAACACAGACTTAAAAACTACATAGAATGAAACGAGTAACTGAACTTTCATTTGTTATCACATACGCATATTATTAATTGATATAAAATACGAACATTGAAATGCTATGCTATATCAAATGTTTTAGAAACTGATTTGTCTGCTGCAACAGCAGTTACAAAAAAAAGAACATGTATAAAATAATATCTAATTTAATAGTATATGTGATTTGAATTTAATTTCACATTTACGCATAATTGTATTTTTAATTAATTAAAGCAAATATTCGATCAAAATTTATGACGTGACATTTTTTGATAGAAAAAAGGAATACACAAATAGATTAGCATAAATTTTAAATTTAAGTTGTTTCTTTTCAACAGCATTGTTTTCTAATAATGCATAGTTTTATTTAGGTATTAACGCGTTTTCTTCATTCCCCATCTTTCGTTCCATGCTTTCGTCTGTCTATCTTTTTACTTGCTTTTGATTTCGTCCTTTTGTCATGTCACAGTTTCTTTTTGATATATATATATATATAATTCTTCAAACAATTTAAGCTCGCTTATCTTTATTAACTCATTTTCCCCGTACTCAAAGATTTTTTTTAATTCAACGACAGTCTTAATCTTTTTCTTCAAGTTTCTTATCAGCACCGTACCCAGTGATAGTAAGATTGTCTTGTGTCAAAATGGGGAACATTTTACCACCCTATAATAAAGTTGTTTTATTCTATTTCTATATTGAGTCCATGGTGTGCTAATAGTGAAATTCACGCTTCACTTATCGCGTAGATCGTCTTCTCTTCATGCTGTTCAGGATGTCGGTTGTGCACGGTACATTTTGCATCGTTCGCCGAAAATACTATACAGCATTAATTGTGATGGAAACCGTAACGGATAGTACTTTTTCCGTTGGTTTTGTACTTACTGGTGCGCCTATTTCCTCCCATCGCGCTGCCATTGTTTAGTGCTACACCGTCGCATCTTTAACCGGTTCATTACTGAATGGAAAACCGTGACATCAAGGATACTTTCCTGTCTGGCAACTACATTGTAGAAAAAATCGTCTCGCAGTAGCAATTTGATTTATTTTTTTTCAAAAGTCGCGAAAATATACGAAATATTTCTATATATACATAATCTTAGTCAATATTGTAGAAATAATAAAAATTTTATTCGCGAGAGTCGTAACCGCGCTTAAATTTGGTATATGTAATCCCGTTTTCACACACACACACACACACACACACACATATATATATATATATATATATAACATCAACTTCATATTCATAACTGAATTTCTATTTTTTCGCAGTTTTCAAACTAATTTATTTAAAAATCCTTATACTTCTTCTATAATGTACAATATACAAAATGTTAAAAAACTAAATAGTAATACAAAAATTGGAACTAATATTATTTTTTTTAGATATATTTACGTCGATTGTTATTAACAATAATTAATTATTTTGTGTACTTTGATTCATTTAATTATTTTGATTTGGTTTCGATTTACAAAAAAGAGTAATATAATATTTCCTATAGACAGTATACTTTGATTCGATAAAATATTTTACAAAAAAAATATGCTGGTATTATGGTGTGAGTTGAAATTTGCCTGAAAGAACATTTCTGACATTATGACGACTTGAACACAATGAATTTACCATATATATTTTGCCAGACGAATTTTCCAGAATAAGGTGCACATTCGGGCATGATATAGTATACATTTTAGAGACCGTTTCTGCTTCCATGGGACTACTTCATTTATATTATTTCTGCCATATTGTTTCACTAAAACAACAAACGAAATCGATTTCCGCAAGATAGTAGCAGTTTTACATATTGCTTAGAATAATATAGAATATGCCTTCCATTATTATTTGGAATTAAGGAATTATAATGATTGAAACATTAGATTGTCTATTTTATAATAGTAACACACTGTATATGTATATAATATGCGTGTGTATGTAGAAAGTTGCGAAATAAACGAAGAAAAAACCGCATTCATTGCGAATTTATACTGGAAAGAGGCGAGATACGAGTTGAAGTAACGTTTACTACTGCAACATGAAGAAGGCAGCGAAATATCGCCTCCACGAATGTCAACGGCCAGAAAGGCCTTCATTGTCACAACACTGTAGCGCTTGTGATAGCACACGATGGGTTGTATTATGCATACATTATTATACATAGTGTTCAACGCTGCCAAAAATACGACAGTAAATGTTAACTTGAAAATAGTGCGATTTTTGGGTCAGATATGTGGAATATTTGATTGATTTTTGAAACGCAAAATACTCGTAATTTATTGCTAGTCGTTCAATCCTTCTGAACCCAGATAATTTTAAAATATATTTTAATATATAATTTTATTTATTTATTCCATCATAAGATCAATACAAGGATATTTCGTATATAATTTATTCTAGTACACACTGTATGTATCTATTAAAGGTATTAAAATTTTTACATGTTGCGGTCATGCACCGTATATCAAGAAAAAATCTGCATTTCTATTGTGACAAAGTGAGACGAAATATTCATTTTTTTAATTAACGCACCCACACCTTTTCATACGCCAAAACAAATGAAATAAAAAAAACAATGTAGTAAAAATCTAGCTATTTTATTATACCTTAGTGCTAAAAAAAAGGAGGCATTGCTTTTATTACTTATATAAAGCAACATATTTCATTATGTAAATTGCAAATTCGTGAATTTTTGTTGTAGAATATGATCTGAATTAGTTAACAATTTTTTTAAATTATCACTACGGTGTTAAATATTAGTATAGAATTTTAAAGTACCATATAATAGTCTTGCTAATTTTCTAGGAAATCCAAAAAATTTGATAGATTTCAATTAAAAAATCTAGTATTTATGAAATATCTTGTTCTAGGTGTCCTAATAGGACAAACACGTAGACCAATTGAAACTAGATTTAAGGAGCATTTCAGATTAAATAGAAAAGATAAAAGTGCTGTAGCCGAGCATTTTTTTGACTAACTCAGGTCATCCTATTCAACTTAGTTTTAAAAGATTTATAGGTCATTATATGCCATTTTTGAAATACTTCTGTCATGTTGACTTATTTATTTAATAGTATATCAATCACGATTCGTGACAGGTATTTTATTTCGTTTTTATCATGTGCTACTGAAGACGGGGGCATAGCCTTCGAAATGTACATCTAGCCACTTAATGCTTTAAGTTACAGTATTTGGGTGATATTCTATACTACTATAATATGATCTGAATTAGTTAACAATTATTTTACAAAAATTTAAGGAAATATCAAAATCTAAACACATTGCATGACATATAATGATAAAACTAGTTTGAAACCATTTGCTACCATTCTTGTTAGCAATATGATTGAATTACATTTAAAAAAAATCATTTCAGAAACTCTGCAGTTTCCATTCGAAAATGTTCTAATTTATTGTCTTATCTGATTTATATGTCAGTCCTAAACTGTATAATTCGATATTGCCTAGGCATTCTGCGTAATACGTCGTGGTATCTGGTAAAGCATAAAAAATACACGAGTCCTTATATGTGGTATGGTTAGGCAATTTATAATACGTCCAATTTAATTCGATACAGTGAATATTGGAACAGATACAAAAAAGAAAACCCATTCCATCAGCATCATTAACATGTTCAACAGGATATTTCAATTAACTAAATTACTAATTAGTTT
Organism: Leptodirus hochenwartii; assembly: GCA_947310635.1. Lineage (NCBI taxonomy): Eukaryota > Metazoa > Arthropoda > Insecta > Coleoptera > Leiodidae > Leptodirus > Leptodirus hochenwartii. Next base: position 39,492,910 of record OX371177.1, read on the forward strand.
TGAGTCAAATTTATGTTATCAGTTTTTTTCTTAAGATAACAGTCGTTTTCAATTTTGGTTGTTGACTTTTTTTTTAATAATACACTATATAAAATGCCAAAGCATTCTGCATACCGAAATATACACTTTGCCTATATATATATATCCAACATTAGAGATAATTTGCATATTTCTAAGATATTTGTAGAAATTAAGAGGAATTTTATTTATAATATTAAAGTTGATAGTTAACATCAAAATATATCTATACACAATTTATAGAGGGTTCCTTCCAATCAATCGTTCACATTTTTATTACTTCCTGTTCAACTCATTTCGAATGGTAATTGATTAGTGAATCTGCATATCAAATGTAAAATTTCCCGACCGTTTATTTTCACCGCAGATATACTACCGACGTCTTTTATTTATACTCCTTTTTTTCGCTGGAGGGAAGCAATTAGTCAATTGTATTATCTGAAACTCCCCATTATGGATTCTTTAATTTTCAGTGCACGCGTAAAATCGAGAGAGAAAGTTCATAAAAAAAGAGGAACGGGAAGAAAGACATAAAGCACCATTCCAGCAGTCGATGGCTTCCGAAATTAATTTAAAATGATATTATTGGTCTGTACAGGGCAGGATTAGCAATATACTTCACATCAATATATGTCCATATTGAAATGACATTTTCTTCTATAGCATGTATATATTCTTATTTTATATTATTTTATATTATTCTTATTCTTGAGATTCGCCGACGATATAGCTATATTGGAAGAAAGCGAAAAGAATTTAGAAAGGGTATTGAATGGTATGCAGGCAGTATTGACTAGGGATTTTAACATGAAAATAAATATAGGTAAAACTAAAGTGATGAGGTGTGACAAAAAGGAATGCAGTAGAAAAATGAGGATCACAATAGGAGATAATAGAATCGAAGAAGTGTCAGATTTTTGTTATTTAGGCAGTAGAATCACAAAAGATAATCGAAGCAAGGTAGATATAAAGTGTAGGATAGCACAGGGTAGGAAGGCATTCGTAGAAAAGGAACAGATTTTAAGATCAAATATTGACTTGGGTATTAGAAAAAGATTACTGAAGGTATATGTTTGGAGTGTAGCACTGTACGGGTGTGAGGCGTGGACTATAGGAAAGGAAGAGAAGCGTAGATTAGAAGCACTTGAAATGTGGTGTTATAGGAGGATGATGAGGATTGGTTGGGAAGATAAAGTAACAAATGAAGCTGTACTAGAGTTAGTAGGGGAGAAGAGAAGTATTTGGAGAGTGTTACAGCGTAGGAGAGACAGATTAGTAGGGCATATTCTTAGGCATGGGGGGATTGTGCAATTGATCATAGAAGGTAGAGTGGAGGGAAAGAGAGGGGTAGGTAGGCCTAGATTGGAGTATGTGAGTCAGATAGTTGAAGACGTTGAGATGAATAGCTATAGGGAGATGAAGGGATTAGCTCAGGATAGATCGGCATGGCGTGCTGTTTCCAACCAATCTTTAGGATTGCGGACTCTTTAACTAACTAACTTATATTGAATAAATTTTATAGTTTTATGAAATATTAAGGACGGTAATATATGACAATACTTGTATCGATAGAACACTCTGCTAGCTAAACTTTTCTTGGAAAAATATTACTTTTTAAAATTTCATCGATTGGAATACGTTGCTGAACAATGAAGAATAGGACTTACAAAAAAATAACAACGAAGCATCCCAGTATAGTGGCAGTGGAATATGGGATGCACGAATTTAGAGTTCTAGACGTGTAGACGTGAAATTAATAAATCATTTCGATTGCAAATTGAGAATAATTTGTCCCTACAGCCGTCTTTGTCTGTTCAGGTTGGATAGACAGCCTTGGACATGGGCATGCCATTGCTGACGTTGAATATTCCGCGGTGAGAAGTTGTCCTTTTTCATTGCCGTTTCATTAGTTTCTCAACCCGCTTGGATTTACGAGTAAAATTGGATGAATTTAGCATCGGTATTTAGCTGGGAGATAGCAAATGTTTACACTGTAAACAATCCCTATGTCTTGCATCTTGCATTACAATGTTGACGAGCAGTAAAAAATCAATTAATCAAATCAGAAATTATATTGGAAAGAATGTCTGGGAAAATATATGTCCAATATCTGGAGCTTGGGAGTATAATTCGGGTTCTCAATAATAATTATATTTTAAGTTGTTCTGGTTTTTGCGGGCACTTTCAATTTTCTATATATATAATTTAGAGGTATTACTCGGGTAATAACTGTATTGCTAAAACGTTAAGAAAACTACATATTTAGATGTTCATAATTTTGCAGCGAAACTTTTAACTGATTAATCTGACAAAATCATATTTTATTTGATACTCTCAGAAATGATTCGTAAAATTTTCACTTTGCGTGTCTAATAGACAATCTGTTTTAGTGTATTGTGGCTTTTGTATATTTTCCACATTGCCATCTAATGGACAATCTGTCTTGGTATATTATGGCTTTTGTAAAATTTTCACTTTGCTCATCTAATGGACAATCTGTCTTAGTGCATTATGGCTTTTGTAAATTTTTCACTTTGTTCATCTAATGGACAATCTGTCGTAGTATATTATGGCTTTTGTAAAAATTTCACTTTGCTCATCTAATGGACAATTTGTCTAAGTGTATTATGGCCTTTGTAAAATTTTCACTTTGCTCATCTAATGGACAATCTGTCTTAGTGTATTATGGCTTTTGTAAATTTTTAACTTTGCTCATCTAATGGACAATCTGTCTTAGTGTATTATGGCTTTTGTAAAAATTTCACTTTGCTATCTAATGGGCAATCTGTCTTCGTGTATTATGGCTTTTGTAAAATTTTAACTTTGCTCATCTAATGGACAATCTTGTCTTAGTTTATTATGGCTTTTGTAAATTTTTAACTTTGCTCATCTAATGGACAATCTGTCTTAGTGTATTATGGCTTTTGTAAATTTTTAACTTTGCTCATCTAATGGACAATCTGTCTTAGTGTATTATGGCTTTTGTAAATTTTTAACTTTGCTCATCTAATGGACAATCTGTCTTAGTGTATTATGGCTTTTGTAAATTTTTAACTTTGCTCATCTAATGGACAATCTGTCTTAGTGTATTATGGCTTTTGTAAATTTTTAACTTTGCTCATCTAATGGACAATCTGTCTTAGTGTATTATGGCTTTTGTAAATTTTTAACTTTGCTCATCTAATGGACAATCTGTCTTAGTGTATTATGGCTTTTGTAAATTTTTAACTTTGCTCATCTAATGGACAATCTGTCTTAGTGTATTATGGCTTTTGTAAATTTTTAACTTTGCTCATCTAATGGACAATCTGTCTTAGTGTATTATGGCTTTTGTAAATTTTTAACTTTGCTCATCTAATGGACAATCTGTCTTAGTGTATTATGGCTTTTGTAAATTTTTAACTTTGCTCATCTAATGGACAATCTGTCTTAGTGTATTATGGCTTTTGTAAAATTTTAACTTTGCTCATCTAATGGACAATCTTGTCTTAGTTTATTATGGCTTTTGTAAATTTTTAACTTTGCTCATCTAATGGACAATCTGTCTTAGTGTATTATGGCTTTTGTAAATTTTTAAGTTTGCTATCTAATGGGCAATCTGTCTTAGTGTATTATGGCTTTTGTAAATTTTTAACTTTGCTCATCTAATGGACAATCTGTCTTAGTGTATTATGGCTTTTGTAAATTTTTAACTTTGCTCATCTAATGGACAATCTTGTCTTAGTGTATTATGGCCTTTGTAAAATTTTCACTTTGCTCATCTAATGGACAATCTGTCTTAGTGTATTATGGCTTTTGTAAAAATTTCACTTTGCTATCTAATGGGCAATCTGTCTTAGTGTATTATGGCTTTTGTAAAATTTTCACTTTACTCAACTAATGTACAATCTCACTTAGTGTATTATAGCTTTTTATCATAATGTATCAAATATTATTAACATTTCTTTGCCGAAACCATATTTTTTTCACCCTCAGTCCTTCCGTTTAAACAAATTAATTTTTCGCGCAAAGCGAAAGCAATTCTCAAAATGTTGAACGTATATTTTCTTTATAAAAACGATTACGTTTGGTAAACATTTTGATGGGGTTCATCGATATTAAAGATGCGTTTCTATATGAATTCAATAATCAAATCTACGAATATCGACGAAACTATCCAAGTTCGGCTATCTACAGATAAGTAGTCTTGCTCGCATCTTTAGTAGTATGTCTATAAACTTATGTTTACTCAATATGTATTGATAGAAGACGATGGTCCCAAGGTGCCGTATGCATTTAGAAGAGAGGTTAGGTATTTATCTTTGTCGAAACAGAAAGCAGACGGTTCGTGCATAATTGATGCGTCGCCGATATGACTGCATTATATGTTTGTATTGTGAGGGACGTAAATACATTATAGATGTCGCCAGACTCGCTCTTTCTCTGCCTATGTTGTACCGTATTGAAAACACTGTCGCTACCACTTTTTTCAGGGTGCATATAGAGCCTGGAAACGGCAAAGTAATACTAAGTTACAATAAACATTGTTTCATTCATATATAACGGATCGAAATTGTATGCTTTAAGGTGAAGGATGATGGCCTCCTAATATATGATTGCATTAATAAAAATATCCTACCGAAGCAGGTATCAAAAATGCTTCATACAATGATTGATAAAAATATCTGTATAGTATAAATTTTTTAAGATTATTTTAATAAAACATATTAGTTTGGAAATTGTTGGCTGTAGAATAAAATTTTAGTGAAACATATTAGTTTGGGAAATTGTTCGGTGAAACTCTTCTGAGTAGTACTATGTAAGATGTAAGTATGCATTATTCTTAGTCTCATATCTGTACTTGTAGAGAAAAGCATGTTCCTTTCCATTTTGTATGTTATTGTCAAAGCATCAATATACCCAAAACATTCCATGATATTTGCTGTACTACATTTGATCACTATAGGTATCACGTTATTCTATTGCTCCTAGTCTGTTTCTTTATAATACAATGCCAACTTCATCCTACTCCTGATGCCACAACCACAAGATTTCGCGCTATACGCTACTACGTATTTGCAGTAGCAAAAGGTACATATGCATGCCGTGTCTATCTTATAACTGGGTAGATCTCCCAAACCTTTTTACAGTCCCATGGGACAGTAAAAAGCCGAAAGGCTACACCAGCAACAGCAATGGCGTTTCCCGAAGATCAGCTCGATTTTGATAGGTACGGTTCGCTTGAGCATTCTATGTTCATTAAATTTTCGTTTGAAATTCATTTTGACGTTTTATGTTTGTTACTTAGAAAATTGATCTTTGATACTTTTTTTTAGATTATCCGGAATTGTGGAAGATATTCATCGATTGTCTAAAGAAGTGCACAATTTTTGATGTAGTCAACTTCTATCGGTATTTAAAGTCAACTAACGTCTACTAATCTTGCTAATAATTCCAAAATATCTGCTATTCTTTATCATTTCGTCCTGCTATATTTCTTAATTTAATTCGTTGTTTTTTTAACGTAACAATTTATGGATTTATTTGATTTTAGATCAAATAATTAAAGCATGTGTCTAGCAATTATTTCCCACTCTTAGTTGAAAATTCTAGTTATCTTTTTAAATCAAAAGACCCCGAGGAGCCATTGCAAACATTTCTGCATACGAACGCCACTGCCATTGCAAGTTTTATACTATTTTAAGTAATCACAAGCCTGGTTTGGGATATGAAATGTTTGTTTGCTTGTGCTCGCATATAAAACAAGAGTGAATGGTGTACAATTGTTAGAACATTTTCAGTTGTGCAGAGTTTAAGGTAAAATGGTAATTAAGGTAAAATATTTTGATTTACATTTTATTGTTTTTACTAACACGGCGGGATATTAACTATATGTATATACAATTATTTTGGGGCGTTGTAAAGATTAATTGATTAAAATGATGTAAATTTGTTCGGCGAAGGCGAAGGATTAAAAATTGTATGTCTGTGTAGAGTTTAAAATGCGCATAAAGTTTATTTAAAAGAAGAAATTAGAAAAATTCAAAGGAATAATAAAATTATTGGTATTGTATATCCAGTTTTCCTTCTATTCTCATCTGAAGACGAAAATGCATCTAAGATTCTCCAAAATTATAACATAATTTTTAAGCTTAAAATCCAGAACACGTGTGACATTGTAACATGTCTGCAGAGTACCACAGCAACTGATTTTTGGAGTAGTGTACACTGTTCCCTGAGGACTATACACTGCAGTATTTTAGTGTGAATGGTGTAAAGGAGAGATATAAGGATTGTCGTTTATAGCAGTCTGGAAACTGAACACGGTCCCTCAGCCAGCAGAAGCAGAGCCTTAGCCTGAGCCTACCCTAACCACGATTTTGATGCTCCACCGACGACTGCTTACGTAGCTGTATCCGCATCTAACGTATATACGAAGTCGTAAACAAGAAGTTTGTGTCAAGGAGGAATGCAAAAAATTGCTCCATCCAGGCCTCTAGGCCTGGTTAATAGCAGTAAAAAAGTTGATTTTATGTTGTCGTATTTTATTCAAGCTCGCACGATGTTGCTATAATTGAATTCCACGAAATAATTTAGATTTTCCGCTTTCCTCGCAGATAAACGACATATTCGTATTCTACACGAAATCTTTACGATTTCTAATCCAAATTGTATATTTCATAAAATATATTTTTGCTTCTAAACTATTTATAATACCTAATATCTTACCTTTTGATGATGATTGAAACATTCAAAGATTTCACCTTTCAACGAGGATGATTTTCAGTACATGTTGACTTCTTATTCATATAGCTCGGCTCTGTAATTTATCATGTCGTATTGACATCGATATTTATATTGATTACTTTTAAATATAACCGAATAATGCAATTGTAAACAAATTCTCGAAACAGTAAAAAGTACTCTTTTCCTGTATACGTTGTTAATTTAAAATGCAATTATAACAGCGTGGCACCAGACGAAAATAATTACCATATTAGTTTCGCTGAAAATTGCGATTCGCCAAATCTGTATCGGTCCAACGATTGTAGCGACACCGGGCTGCAATAATTGGAACTAACCAAGCAAAAAGAACGTAAAAAAAACTTGTCTGAAATATTTACGTTATAATAACTTTCAACAAGCAAGTTTCCACTTGCGTACATATCCAAAAAAAATAATTAAATGAATATCTGGGAGGGTTCTCAAACCACTCCGCAGTACCGTTCATGTGCAGATATAATGTTTCTATCTCGGTTTATATACATCTCCCTTGCACGTTTCGGCAGTTAAATTAGTCACCGCCACTCGCATTTCCACTAGTTATGAAACAAACCATTTCTACGTGCGCGCTATTTTCTCTGTCATATATATATAAAGCAATCACATTTATTAGCCATTTTATTTTCGATTTGTTTCGTGCGGTGTACGAGTACACAATAACACGACACAAGAGAACCAAAGAGAACGTGCGATGCGACGCGTATGACGTCACAACCGACGTCGTCCTGACGGTCCCTGACCTTCTTTGCCACTGCGGAACCAAACTATATATTCCGCGAAACAATGGCTCATTTATTATATTAATTGCACTATAAGTCGTCCTTTGGTCCGATATTCGAAGCGTTATGTTTAAGATATAGTGTTGCCACCAAATTTCTTGTGCAGATTTTAATATCATACACATTCGTTTAACAGGAATTAACTTCATCTTTAGTAATTTTTAATTAATCTTGGTAATATCCAGATGTTAACCTGTTGATTTTACGATTTTTAATCAAATTTCTTGCGCACATTAATATATATTTTAATATATCATTTGAGTTCAGTCAAATCGTTAAAGTTAATTTAGTTGTCGCAGTAATCGCATATTATAGAATCGCATCAACGACATTTTGAGATGCCGCGATAGTTCTTCCATCTGTATATGAAAATTTCAGTGAAAACTATTAAATCGAAGCTGAAATCGTCGATGAAAATGATCGTATAAATCGACGGGAATATGGCGGTTTTGAGGCGCAGCTACTCGTTGCCGCCATAACTATCCTTTATCGGAAGTATCGCCGCGCGCACAGTTTATGTTTAGACACTTTCGTTTTTCGTAATTCCGAATATGAATTGCACACTTTGCAGACCACAAAAATGGAGTTTGCAACGCTATAAATAGTCCCGAAGTGGTTTCAAGATCAAATCGGCGGATATTTATGGGAATAAACACAATATTTGGTCAGATAAATCTTGAGGAAATTTGAGATAAAAATGAAATATAATCTATTGTTTTATAAAAACCACTACCACATTATCCACTGATCCAAAGATAAATTATTCTACATTAGTATTACATTAAATAGAATTTGTTGGAATATCCTTATTATAAGTTAATATTTGTGATAGGGTAGAAAGAAGTAAGTCCTTATAAGATTTTTTTGATTTATATTGCTTACCGGTTTCGAGAGGTATATCTCATCTTCAGACCAAAATTGTCATATGTAGAAACTCAAGAATGTAGTCATGGATATAATCAATATATAAAAAATTAAATAGAATTATTTAATTTTTTATATATTGATTATATATATATATATATAAATTTGATCTTGAATTAAAGGAACTCACAGAAAATAAGGAAAAAGCTAGAAGATGGAAGGAGTATCTTGAAGATTTATATAAAGGTAGGCAGGACATGGAGGAGCTAGAAAGTGTGGAACAGATAGATGAGGATGACTTAGGTCCTAGCATACTTAGGTCAGAGTTTCATAGAGCATTAAATGATTTACGGAATAACAAAGCAGCGGGGATTGATATGATACCAGCCGAATTAATAAAACACGCAGGGGAAAAAATGCAGGAGCGATTATACAGGTTAGTTTGTAAAATATATGAGAAGGGAGAAGTACCACAGGATTTTCAGCGTAGTAGAATAGTAACAATGCCGAAGAAAATAGGAGCTAATTTGTGTGAGAACTATAGGACCATTAGTCTACTATCACATGCATCGAAGATATTGTTAAAGATTATTTATAGGAGATTAGAAAATAAAGTAGAGGAAAGGCTAGGAGAAGATCAGTTTGGTTTTAGGAAAAACAGAGGGACGAGGGAGGCGATTCTAGCACTAAGAACGGTAGTAGAAAAAAGAAAGAGGGTAGGAAAGGTAACTTGCATAGCTTTTGTAGATTTAGAAAAGGCATTTTATAATGTAGATTGGGACATAATGTTTAGAATTTTAAAAGAAACGGGTATAGATTATAAGGATAGGAGAATAATTTTTAATTTATATAAACACCAAACTGCCTTAGTTAGAATTGAGGGGGAAGAAGAGGTAGCAAAAATAGGGAAGGGAGTTCGGCAGGGATGTACACTTTCACCGTTATTATTTAATCTATATATAGAAGATGCAATAAACAAAGTAAAAGAAGAGTATAGTGTAGGTGTGAATGTACAGGGAGAGAAAATATATATGTTGAGATTCCCCGACGATATAGCTATATTGGAAGAAAGCGAAAAGAATTTAGAAAGGGTATTGAATGGTATGCAGGCAGTATTGACTAGGGATTTTAACATGAAAATAAATATAGGTAAAACTAAAGTGATGAGGTGTGACAAAAAGGAATGCAGTAGAAAAATGAGGATCACAATAGGAGATAATAGAATCGAAGAAGTGTCAGATTTTTGTTATTTAGGCAGTAGAATCACAAAAGATAATCGAAGCAAGGTAGATATAAAGTGTAGGATAGCACAGGGTAGGAAGGCATTCGTAGAAAAGGAACAGATTTTAAGATCAAATATTGACTTGGGTATTAGAAAAAGATTACTGAAGGTATATGTTTGGAGTGTAGCTCTGTACGGGTGTGAGGCGTGGACTATAGGAAAGGAAGAGAAGCGTAGATTACAAGCATTCGAAATGTGGTGTTATAGGAGGATGATGAGGATTGGTTGGGAAGATAAAGTAACAAATGAAGCTGTACTAGAGTTAGTAGGGGAGAAGAGAAGTATTTGGAGAGTGTTACAGCGTAGGAGAGACAGATTAGTAGGGCATATTCTTAGGCATGGGGGGATTATGCAATTGATCATAGAAGGTAGAGTGGAGGGAAAGAGAGGGGTAGGTAGGCCTAAATTGGAGTATGTGAGTCAGATAGTTGAAGACGTTGAGATGAATAGCTATAGGGAGATGAAGGGATTAGCTCAGGATAGATCGGCATGGCGTGCTGTTTCCAACCAATCTTTAGGATTGCGGACTCTTTAACTAAATTATGCAAAAATACTACAGAATAAGCCATATGAAAATGATATACTTAATAATTGTTTACAACTATTAATTTATACATCAGGATTTCCACTCCAACTATACTTCAAAATCAAGAAATACACAATTTTCCGCAACTATTGACTATACTGATTACGCCTAGAAGAATTGTCAACTATTTAATTTGTATATTATTTTATGGTTCACAAATATAATAACGTATAGCGAATGATTAGTAATTACGTCAATATAAGCTGGGAACTTTTTTTTCTGGATTATCAGACATATGTTCTGAGGGTTGAATGACATCGCACGTTTTTGCGGCAAGTACTGTTAAGTGTTGGAAGGCAGGACACTTGAATAGTTTTAAGTAATTACGGCAAAAACGACCCGATCATTACGTTCACCCTTAGCAAATCGATGAACTCGGGCGATATGATGGCGTTCACTTTCCGTCAATTTTGAAGGGAACAACCCACTATAATGATATAGGTACACAATATAAGAACATGAATTATATAGTGGTTACACTGTACCGAAGATTATAATAGCACGTGATGTCCGATTGGGAAAAGAAAAACTCACCGGCTCAACGAAATTGTGTAAATATAAGTATATCTTTTTTATAAAAATTGTCGCTGTAGATTATATATTTTATATTTCTAGTCGAAGCTAATTGAACATTTCGTGCGATGAAAATTACGTACTTATGAAAATTGTGTATTATATCACAGCGAAAACGTGGATTTATTCGACTATAGTTTCGCTTATTAAGCTTTATAAACAAAAAAAATGTGTATTTTTATTTCTCTTCGTTAGTAGAATATCACAAATATAACGGCAAAATCTATAACCTATTTAAATGCATTTCATCCAACAGTTATCACTTTTTCATCGCAATATAATATCCGAAAAGTAAACACCCAATTTAAAATACAAAAATTCGGTGTGAAAATGAAATCTTTATTTTTTTTCATTAATCAGGTTTTGAATATCTTGTAACTTTCTGAAATTGCCTGAAAATACTTCACCATTGTACACGTTAAACAAAATAGTGATTGCTAAATGTCACTAACCAATCATTTATAACGATACACGAAAAATTTGTCATTTTTAGTGTTTCATTTACTATTCAAGCAACAAAGGAAATATATGACGGAATTGAAAATCATGTGAAACTTCTTATAGTACCACTGATATGAACACTCAAAGGTGATCATTTTCCTTATATATATTTTTTTTAGTGAGTCGCAATGAAATGTAACATCGTTGTTAGTTTCATACATAAAGTCTGTTTTTACATAAAGAATAAACGAATGAACCTACGAAAGTGTACAGCAGACGATCTTTTATTTACTGGTAATAATGAGCAGAATTTTCATAAGCTATTATTCTTCGTTGCATTGTTATCGTTCGAACAAATGGATATACAAATACATAAATGTAAATATATACTATTACAATATGATATGTATATTAGTCTGGCCTACATAAATATACCTTTAAAAGTAAAATAATATTGCATTATAACATTAAAATAATGGTTAAAAATATATACATATTTTTTACTACTTTTAGATACTATTTATATTAACACACGAGACAATGTGTTAATTTTAAATAGATTGCAAATTTTATCGTGGATTTGAAAAACAATGGATTTAAAAGAAACCTGTTCCTTTCTTCTAATCTATTTTTTTACAAATATTTTAAAAAGAACCGTAATAAATTTTAGAAAATAATTAAGGGCCAGAATACGTGACATCCGAGTAGTTTTGCATAAAATGCAACACGTTTTCTTGTTTTCACCACAAGAATTAAATATTATAAATTTTGCGTGTAGATATACATCGTTTTTTTTTAAAGTGGCGGACCAGTATCGTCCACTACTGCCATAAGGGCTGCACTTATATACATCACTATATACTTATATACACAAGGTACTCAGCCACACCTAGTTTTTCTATTGACAATACACAAGCATACCCACAGCACAGATTCAATGTGCCGTACGACTGACGCCATACTGTTTTCAATAGCACTGCTCTGTACTGTATTGGTCAAGGCATTATACAGGTCTTGATTTATGATGCGTGAACTTCTGTCACTTTCCTGCCACTTTCAATAAAACGGTGTATTTTTTTCGATCGTGTATAACTTTTTGGCAGAGTATCAAAGTAGAAAAAAATATAATGCAAAAGAGAAGTACAATTTTGAGATTTTTTAAAAAAGTAACCAACATTGCTAATAACCTTGAATGTTTAATCTAAACAGTTCTTAAAAAGTTTGCAAAATTTCAAAGTCTTGCAATTTTTTTTGTAAAAAAAATTCTTGCTTCGTGCTTCTTATAGAAAAATAATTTGACAAAACCGCCCCCTTAAGCGTTCCTAATTTATTTGTTTTTATTTTGTTTTATTAAGATTTTTATTTTTTCAGAGCATTAAAGCATCAAAGCATTAAATATAAAAGATAAAAGTGCTGTAGCCGAACATATTTTTGACTAACTCAGGTCATCCTATTTAAATTTGTTCACTTAGATTGCTTAAAAGTGTTTTGAATTATTCCGAGTTAAATGCTTATGAAAGTATATACATAAATTTGCATAAATCTAAATCAAATTTAATGAATTTATATTCAGGCCCAATTTCATCTTGTCTATTTAATTTATTTAGATTTGACAAACCAAAGTTTATTGTTGCTACTTGTTAGTTTCTTTAATTATTAATTTATATTATATTTATATTTAATAATCACTACAGCAAAAATGTTTGGTGGCTTCATGTAGTTGTATTTTTGAAAAAATCCTACAGAATCGCACATTTTAAAACAAAATTAATCATTAAGTTCTTAATATATATATATATTTTTTTTAAATTTTTGTAGAGCTTATGGACCCTTTGCCGTATTCACTGCAACATTGTCAGAATTTCATTCCGCAAAATATCGAGCTAAAGTCCTTCTATTGGTGGGCATTGCTTTTTGTTTAGCGCAAACTTTTTTTCTGTTAATATACATCGTTTTTTTTTAAGTGTCGGACCAGTATCGTCCACTACTGCGCATAAGGACTGCACTTATACACATACATATACTTATATGCACAAGGTACTCAGCCACACCTAGTTTTTCTATTGACAATACACAAGCGTACCCACAGCACTATTCAATGTGCCGTACGACTGACGCCATACTGTTTTGAATAGCACTGCTCTGTACTGTATTTGTCAAACTATAATACAGGTCTTGATTTATGATGCGTGAACTTCTGTCACTTTCCTGCCACTTTCAATAAAACGGTGTATATACGTAGATAAACAGAACTAAATGCAAAATATTCTAATTAAAGAAGCGCTTTACTCCGACGAACTTAGGAACTTTTATTAAACCTAAATTATTTATGGTTTTATCAAATGTATATATTATCAGCCTACCTGCCATACTTCCCATGCAATTTTATATACTTTCATCGGAACCCTTTAATTAAAAACCATTTTTAACAAAACATAACTAAATTTAGCAAAAAAAAAAATGCACATTGTAAAAGAAATATTAGTTAGTTAAAGAGTCCGCAATCCTAAAGATTGGTTGGAAACAGCACGCCATGCCGATCTATCCTGAGCTAATCCCTTCATCTCCCTATAGCTATTCATCTCAACGTCTTCAACTATCTGACTCACATACTCCAATCTAGGCCTACCTACCCCTCTCTTTCCCTCCACTCTACCTTCTATGATCAATTGCATAATCCCCCCATGCCTAAGAATATGCCCTACTAATCTGTCTCTCCTACGCTGTAACACTCTCCAGATACTTCTCTTCTCCCCTACTAACTCTAGTACAGCTTCATTTGTTACTTTATCTTCCCAACCAATCCTCATCATCCTCCTATAACACCACATTTCGAATGCTTGTAATCTACGCTTCTCTTCCTTTCCTATAGTCCACGCCTCACACCCGTACAGTGCTACACTCCAAACATATACCTTCAGTAATCTTTTTCTAATACCCAAGTCAATATTTGATCTTAAAATCTGTTCCTTTTCTACGAATGCCTTCCTACCCTGTGCTATCCTACACTTTATATCTACCTTGCTTCGATTATCTTTTGTGATTCTACTGCCTAAATAACAAAAATCTGACACTTCTTCGATTCTATTATCTCCTATTGTGATCCTCATTTTTCTACTGCATTCCTTTTTGTCACACCTCATCACTTTAGTTTTACCTATATTTATTTTCATGTTAAAATCCCTAGTCAATACTGCCTGCATACCATTCAATACCCTTTCTAAATTCTTTTCGCTTTCTTCCAATATAGCTATATCGTCGGCGAATCTCAGCATATATATTTTCTCTCCCTGTACATTCACACCTACACTATACTCTTCTTTTACTTTGTTTATTGCATCTTCTATATATAGATTAAATAATAACGGTGAAAGTGTACATCCCTGCCGAACTCCCTTCCCTATTTTTGCTACCTCTTCTTCCCCCTCAATTCTAACTAAAGCAGTTTGGTGTTTATATAAATTAAAAATTATTCTCCTATCCTTATAATCCTTATAAGAAATATAATACATTCAAATTCACATTCACGGAATGAGTAACATACGTGTAATGAATGCATAATTCTAACGGTGGTGTGAAGTTTACACATAAAGGGCCAACTACAGAAGAGAGCAATAGTACCAACATTATTCCACATGTGCTAACGTTCTCATCTACCCAAGCTCAAGGCGTAGCAAGTTAAAGATGTACTGTACAGTAATTAGTCCTTCGCGGCACTTTTCCGTGAACGCATGCTATCGCGTTAGTATGGTGTCGTGGTAAGGATTCTGCATATGTGTGGTATCAGTGAAGCTATTAGCAACTAAGTGACTATATGCGCATATCGTGTGTGGGTGACATGTCAGTGCAGGGTGATATTGTCGCCATGGTCGTATACTAGCGACTTTAGGGAATTAACACCCGTAAGATATGATGGTTGCTAGCTTGTATGTTTGCCACTACAGTAAATGGTAGAATACTTACAAATTATACCGCGTGTTACTTACAAAATATTTTTTGTATAACTATATTTTTGTATAACCAAATATAATAATAATAATATTTTTTATTATAATATAGAATATCACCCAAATACCGTAACAAGCTTTAAGTAGCTAGATGTACATTTCGAAGGCTATGCCCCCATCTTCAGTAGCACAAGATAAAAACGAAATAAAATACCTCTGACACGAATCGTGATTGATATACTATCAAATAAATAAGTCAATATGACAGAAATACTTCAAAATTGGCATATAATATGACCTATAATTTTTTTTAAAACAATACAAATTAAAAATTACAAATTACAAATTATAAATTAACGAAAATAACAAGGAACAGCAAAAAATATTGGTTTGCGAAATCTAAAATAACTAAAAATAAATAAATAAATAAATAAAGTAATAATATAATAATAAAGACAAGATGAAATTGGGCCAGAATCTAAATGCATTAGATTTGATTTAGATTTATGCATGTATATACTTTCAAAAGCATTTAACTCGGATTAATTCAAAACATTTTTAAGTCATTTAAGTGAACTAATTTGAATAGGATGAGCTGAGTTAGTCAAAAATATGCTCGGCTACAGCACTTTTATCTTTTCTATTTAATCTGAAATGAGCTAAATGCTCCTTAAATCTAGTTTTAATTGGTCTAGGACAACTTCTGTAGGACAACTAGAACAAGATATTTCGTAATTACCCGATTTTTTATTGAAATCAATCAAATCTTTCGTATTTCTTAGAAAATTAGCAAGACTATTAGGATATTTATTAATGCTTTGAGTTACGGTATTTGGGTGATATTCAATACCATTATTTAACACCGTCGTGATAATTTTAAAATTTTTAGAAGTAGTTTAAAATAGCAATTTCTGATAAATATTTTTAACGCTCCTAAAAACGCAATATATCAAAAAATAGAAGAGCAATCTCTAAATTCTATACTATAATTTAACGCCGTAGTGATAATTATAAAAAATTGCGTGAGACTCTCGCGCGGTAGAAGTGAAACTTCTTCGGTCCTAGGAAAAGTTGATTTTATACATTGCTTTTTTTATACATTTTATACATTTAATAAGCGGTTAATTAAAAAATTAAGAGCAGCATATAATTTGATATAATATAATATAATTTAATACATAATCTTACGGATATATAAAGCAAAAATGTCCTATATATACTTTAGGACAACTAGAACAAGATATTTCGTAAATACCCAATTTTTTATAGAAATCAATCAAATTTTTGGGAATTCCTAGAAAATTAGCAAGACTATTAGAAGTATTATACGTTACTTTAAAATGATCTTTATTAAAAATATTATCTAAACCACGTGCAATTATAGGATCAAATGGTAATTTAACAAATTTTGGAGTTGCATTATTACTTTGTTCTAAGCTACTAATATTTTTGATATCTCTTGTTCTTTTAAATATTCTTAATATGTTATTTATAATTTTAGAAGAATAGCCATTTTTTACTGCTATATTTCGTTAATTATTAATTCATATTGTTTTAGAAGAATTATAGGTCATATTATATGCCATTTTTGAAATACTTCTGTCACATTGACTTATTTATTTAATGTTGTGGAAGTCCATCTTTGTAAGGTTGAATATAACAAACTATTGGTTGAGTAAACCCTTATAGTTTTTTTTATTATTTTATATTATGTAAATTTTGGACTAGTTTCGCTTTTGGCCATCATCGGGTGAAAAAACTACAATAAATTATGTTCGAGTTGTAACAGTTATAAAATAAATTAAATTAAAAATTAAAAATATGATATTTTTTTGAGAGAACATTCTGGTAAAAAAATCTTAATTTGTGAACAATTTTTGCACTTACGTGTCAGATATTACTTTAAGGACAACATGTTGTTTAGTGGTTTTGTTAAGATCATGTACATTTTGACAATCAGCGTCAGACTTCAGATAATAATTCTAAAAAAGTATATAAATATAAAATTAAGCGGTTTTAACATTTGTTTGGGTATTTGAACATTAATTGAAATTTTGAAACGAACTTTAATATAACCGAGGGTAAAGTAAGATATATGTCGTGGTTGATGTTCAAAGATATTTTACAGTATATAGATTTGAGTTTAAATGTAAGTTGTTTTTTTAAAAACAATTTGTATTTTATATAAATAAATAAGGAAGCATGTGGTATTATAGGTTAAATCTGTATTAAAATGTATGTACTTACAATATAAATAAGTTTGGGATGGGTTTCGTCCTTTTTATGTTATTTTATATTACATTATCAAACTATGCTTTCTTTGGTAAGATTTTTTTATATAATTCTTTATAATATTTGTTTGGAGTATTTTTATTATTATATTTTATTATATGTTTTTGATGATGGCCAAAAGCCGAAACTAGTCGAATATTTACATAATACAAAAAAAAAAAAAACCTGTAAGAATTTCCTCAACCAATAGTTTATTATTTATTTAATAGTATATCAATCACGATTCGTGACCGAGGTATTTTATTTCGTTTTTATCTTGTGCTACTAAAGATGGGGGCACAGCCTTCGAAATGTACATCTAGCTACTTAATGCTTTAAGTTACGGTATTTCTATACTACATATTCAAAATTCAAATTTCAAAGACGAATTTGAACATGTGATAAACTAAACACAAAATCAATTATACACAATACATATACATTAGCAAATATCGCACGGCTTGTATTTTTACATTATTTTGAAACAAAATCATATTTGCAGATTAGCAAAAATCTAACATTTTAAATCATTTCGACCTTCATTTATAATTTTCATACATTTTTTCGATTCTTCAGTTTTACCACAGACATATTGATAATACTTAATAGAAACCCATCGTAACTATAAAGGCTTATATCATTATTGAAATAAATCGTACCATCTGCCATATGTACTCATCAGATACGCTAAATGACTATTGAATTACAATAATCTACAACATAATTTACATACATTATTTGAATCATTTCTGATACTGTACTAGTCAGCCATCAGACATCTTAAATAATTTATTATCTTTCTCGTTGCACTAATGTATTTATTGCACAAATTCGTAGACGCCTAGACGCTACTACTAGACACACACACATGACACTTTCAACTAAATTCATTCATTTCAATCTAGCGTGCTGTGTAGGAGGACTCGCAGTATCGCCGCACTGCGGAAGGAGCAGAAGCAGTGACAGTTCTCATGAGAAAAGACGATTATTTCTGCACATGAACATATTCCAGCGAACATATACGGCGGATGGGAACCGCTTGGCAATATAGAGCTGTAATGGACGCGTTCCCTGGTTTGCTCAAGTGCTCGGATAATTATTGTTATAATTCGGACGTGGATGGATTGATGGCGTAAACTTGGCATTCGGTTCGGCGCTTGTTAGTTGCTACGGCAGAAGAGACACTGTCTAGGAACATGTCTCACCCCTCTATGGAGAAATGGATTCATAACGCAATTTCGTGTATCTTGGACTCTTGGGATGATATGCTAATCTGCTTTCCCGAATGTCATAGCTGTAAAAGTATACACATGTAACGCATATACAAAATCGTAGAAATACGAATGCGACTGTGCAAGCGACTGAAATCTTCAGTCGATCGATACAATTATATCTAGGCCAAGATTCATCAAATAGCTGATTTGTCCCACCGAAAATGAGACATCCAAAATTTGGAATTTCTGATCAGTTGTTGCTGTCAACAATTTAAAACATTTTTATGGGCTTTGCAAATTTTTGACTTTGAATATTTCGCTTAACGTACTGAAATATATTATCACGCATTCGCGATGGTGTTGTGTTTCAGACAGAATATGAATCATTGTATGCACACGCCCCCTGCAATTTAGTTTCGCTTCATTTCAGAACATTACTATACAATTGGCCGTGTCCACAAAGGCAACATAAACTCCAACAAATTTTTCATGAATTTACCATCTGCAGTTAATATCTCGCATTTGGAGCGCATTTCTCGCGATAATTCCGGCCCTATTAACTGTGCAAGACATATGAATACATTGGCGCGATTATGCTAACTACCTGACAGTTGAACATCACGAGACCCGACCGCAATCTACGCTCATCTGTCATGGAGTAACACCCGCCGCTAGATCATTGACGAGATCCCGCAGACTGTTTATGACAGACTGCATGCAGGACGCAGGATATGTACGCTCTATTCAATATAATTTAGCCAACACACGACTTAGGATCGATCACGGAAAAGTCAGGTCAGGTCAGGTCAGGTCAGGTCATGCAGGACGGATATGTACGCACTATTCAATATAACTTAGACAACACACGACTTAGGATCCATCACGGAAAAGTCAGGTCAGGTCACGCAGGGCGGATATGTACGCACTATTCAATATAACTTAGCCAATACACGACTTAGGATCGATCACGGAAAAGTCAGGTCAGGTCACGCAGGGCGGATATGTACGCACTATTCAATATAACTTAGCCAACACACGACTTAGGATCGATCACGGAAAAGTCAGGTCAGGTCAGGTCAGGTCAGGTCATGCAGGACGGATATGTACGCACTATTCAATATAACTTAGACAACACACAACTTAGGATCCATCACGGAAAAGTCAGGTCAGGTCACGCAGGGCGGATATGTACGCACTATTCAATATAACTTAGCCAATACACGACTTAGGATCGATCACGGAAAAGTCAGGTCAGGTCAGGTCAGGTCATGCAGGACGGATATGTACGTACTATTCAATATAACTTAGCCAACACACGACTTAGGATCGATCACGGAAAAGTCAGCTGCGGAATTAGTTTGCTATCTTCATCACATAGTCCTCAATCCTTTCTTTGTACTTTATCGTCTATAAATAATTGCATATCTCCGTCTCTAAGAACGTGGTCTACTCGTCTATCTCTATTATGCCCTCTGTTTTCCTCAACTAACTGTAATACATCATTATTTGTTTATCTACTCGCCCAATTATCATTCTCATTTCTAACCACATTTCAGAAGCTTTAATTTTATATCTTTCCCTTTCTTATTCCCCACGCCTCACAACGGTACAATGCTACATTCAGGCGCGTAGCTACCATAAGGCAAGACGATGCAAGGCATTGGGGCCCTCGGCATTTAGGGGCCCTTCAGGCGACGTTAATAAACATATTGCAAAATGCACGATGTTACAGTTTTATATTTTTGACGGGGGGACCCTTGACCCACATTTGCATTAGGGCCCAAATTTTCTAGCCACGCCATTAGCTACATTACATTTCATTTACCTTATAGATAATCTTTTAATAAAACCCAAGTCAATATTTGAACTTAAAATTTGCTCTTTTTCAACGAATGCTTTTCTACTTAGTTCTACAAGACCTAAATAGTAAAGTTATCGGCATTTTTTCGCTGAAGGGGACATATGGTATGCTAATATATTAAGTGCGTGCAAAAAAATAATTTTGCATATAATTTGGTTTATTTCTCCGACGTGGCTTCTTCCCCATTGGGAATTTTATATTTGCGTTACCTAAATGATATTTCTAAAATTGACACTCTGTGTCTTTAAAAACCTCCAAAGTTTACATAATGTTTTGGTTACTTTACATATATGCAAATTGTCTGAACGTAGTACTTCCTCTTCTCTTTTGTAGTGACTTAAACAATGGAGCTTGCTGATTCATATATAAAAATATGAGCATAATTTCATCAAACCACTTTCTCGAGGTGACTATATACTATTTCGATTTGATTTATTTTTCAAATGTGACGTATGTAAATCAATAAATGTTCCTGCCCTCTAAATTAAATTTTTGCACATTTACTAATATTTCTTTTAATATTTTCTGTACTGCATTTCAAGGAAAAACTTTCTTCGATTTAAAGATATATATCAATTATTACGTGTTTGTTATTATTCAAAATTCAAATATCAAAAGGTCAATTTCATTGCACCACCACATTTTTGCATGGTTGAAATTTGTTAAAACTATTCTTAATATGAATGAATGTATCTAAAATATCCTGTTCTTTTCTCCGTATTTCCAAATATATATTTTTTTGTATAGCTGTTGTGGTTTTTTTGTGTTATATTATTTTATTCAGGAACATATTTTTGTATATTAAATACGGGATTGCGAATGGAGGGAAATCAGAAATGGGTTAACTACAGCAGCAAATGAAGTATTAGGCACAAAGAAAAGGGCAGGTAGGAGGGAATGGATCACGGAAGAAATAGTTGAAATGATAGAAGCAAGAAGGAAAATTAAAATTGGAAACACAGAAGCAGGACAGAAAAAATATAAGGAACTAAGGAACTTAATTAATAGGAAATGCAAGCTAGCGAAAGAAGAGTGGATAAAAGGAAACTGTGAGGATATTGAGGAGGATATGAGAAGAGGTAAAGTAGATTTGGGCTACAGGAAAATTAAGTCACATTTTTCTAAAGTTAAACCAAAGGGTAACATTATATGTGACAAGCAGGGTAAGGAACTCACAGAAAATAAGGAAAAAGCTAGAAGATGGAAGGAGTATCTTGAAGATTTATATAAAGGTAGGCAGGACATGGAGGAGCTAGAAAATGTGGAACAGATAGATGAGGATGACTTAGGTCCTAGCATACTTAGGTCAGAGTTTCATAGAGCATTAAATGATTTACGGAATAACAAAGCAGCGGGGATTGATATGATACCAGCCGAATTAATAAAACACGCAGGGGAAAAAATGCAGGAGCGATTATACAGGTTAGTTTGTAAAATATATGAGAAGGGAGAAGTACCACAGGATTTTCAGCGTAGTAGAATAGTAACAATGCCGAAGAAAATAGGAGCTAATTTGTGTGAGAACTATAGGACCATTAGTCTACTATCACATGCATCGAAGATATTGCTAAAGATTATTTATAGGAGATTAGAAAATAAAGTAGAGGAAAGGCTAGGAGAAGATCAGTTTGGTTTTAGGAAAAACAGAGGGACGAGGGAGGCGATTTTAGCACTAAGAACAGTAGTAGAAAAAAGAATGAGGGTAGGAAAGGTAACTTGCATAGCTTTTGTAGATTTAGAAAAGGCATTTGATAATGTAGATTGGGACATAATGTTTAGAATTTTAAAAGAAACGGGTATAGATTATAAGGATAGGAGAATAATTTTTAATTTATATAAACACCAAACTGCCTTAGTTAGAATTGAGGGGGAAGAAGAGGTAGCAAAAATAGGGAAGGGAGTTCGGCAGGGATGTACACTTTCACCATTATTATTTAATCTATATATAGAAGATGCAATAAACAAAGTAAAAGAAGAGTATAGTGTAGGTGTGAATGTACAGGGAGAGAAAATATATATGTTGAGATTCGCCGACGATATAGTTATGTTGGAAGAAAGCGAAAAGAATTTAGAAAGGGTATTGAATGGTATGCAGGCAGTATTGACTAGGGATTTTAACATGAAAATAAATATAGGTAAAACTAAAGTGATGAGGTGTGACAAAAAGGAATGCAGTAGAAAAATGAGGATCACAATAGGAGATAATAGAATCGAAGAAGTGTCAGATTTTTGTTATTTAGGCAGTAGAATCACAAAAGATAATCGAAGCAAGGTAGATATAAAGTGTAGGATAGCACAGGGTAGGAAGGCATTCGTAGAAAAAGAACAGATTTTAAGATCAAATATTGACTTGGGTATTAGAAAAAGATTACTGAAGGTATATGTTTGGAGTGTAGCACTGTACGAAATGTGGTGTTATAGGAGGATGATGAGGATTGGTTGGGAAGATAAAGTAACAAATGAAGCTGTACTAGAGTTAGTAGGGGAGAAGAGAAGTATTTGGAGAGTGTTACAGCGTAGGAGAGACAGATTAGTAGGGCATATCCTTAGGCATGGGGGGATTATGCAATTGATCATAGAAGGTAGAGTGGAGGGAAAGAGAGGGGTAGGTAGGCCTAGATTGGAGTATGTGAGTCAGATAGTTGAAGACGTTGAGATGAATAGCTATAGGGAGATGAAGGGATTAGCTCAGGATAGATCGGCATGGCGTGCTGTTTCCAACCAATCTTTAGGATTGCGGACTCTTTAACTAACTAAATACGGGAGGAATTAAAACTATGTTTTTATATCACAATAGGAAATATAAATTTATTTATAAAATTTATATATTACAACGACATGTTTCGGACTATCGTCCATTATCAAGTGAACATTATAAGAACATTATAACATTATAATAACTACAAGAATATATACAGAAAATATTACAGTAAGTCAAATAATTTACAATGTATTTACAATTTACAATGTAAATTGTGATATAAAAACATTGTTTTAATTCCTCGTGTATTTAATTTACAATGGAATATCACCAAGTAAGCGTTAAACACATCAATATATTTTTGTATGTCGATAATGAGAAAGTTGTGAAGTTCATTAACAAGAGAGCAATTTTATATGGTCGTAAATTTTTCCCAGGTTTATCGAAGATAAACTAAACACGACAGGTGTAAATTCACGATTATCACAAGCAACAAATTTTTGGCCACATTCGTATTCCTTTATTAATGATAATTGAGAACTAAAAAACGTAATTATTACGCTAATTAAATATTTTATAATAAGCACACATCTGCACAATATATATGAATAATAAGATGTTTCAAAACGATTTTTTTATTATATGTTGTTCTAACTATTTACGTTATATTTTTTTGTCAAACAATGAGTGATTACTGATCGAATTGTTTTTGTTATAAATTTTCTGGTCCAAAAAGAAATTATACCCAACACAATCTAAATAATAAATCTCAAAAAGGACGGCTCTTTTTTTGTATAACCCTTTTTAAGAGGCATATATGTGCTCTCGAATTTTCACGAATGGTCAATTTCCCTTTGATAGTACGAATCAACGAGCACGCATATTGCCTTTCGACCATTGTTGGACTTTATTCGAATTACTTCCAAAAACTCGAATGAAGATAATGTCCAGTGAATTGTAGTATATGGGCATTGTTAAATGGACGACACACAAAAAAGGAGAGGTTCGAACAAAAATAATTCAAGTCGCAACAATGACTTTTCAGTCTGGTGTTTAATTAAATTGGTCAGTTTTGTAAAGTGTAATTATCTTCGCAATATGTCAGATATTTACACAGTGGAAATACAAGGCGCAATCCGATTAATAATATACATTCTTTCTTAATAGAATATAAATATAAGAGATGACAAACTATTTATTCAACCAATATTTTCCGAAAGTGAAGCTTTTGCGATATTATACATTTCATTTAATCGAAACAAAATGGTAATATCTATTTTATCTTATTCGTATTTCGCTTAGAATTAAATCTATCTTCTTGTAAATGTGATTTTCGAAACTAATTGAAAGTGCTATATTGTGAGATAAGATAAATATATAATAATGTAATACAACAGTCTCAGTTGATCTCAATAAGAATAAAATCTTTATTTCTATTATCTTATTTCTTAATTTTCTATATACGAGTATATAGAAATTTAAAAGTAAAAAAAAAATTTCAAGGATATATTTTCAATATTTTCAAAATTTCAAGGAAGAAAGCGAAAAGAATTTAGAAAGGGTATTGAATGGTATGCAGGCAGTATTGACTAGGGATTTTAACATGAAAATTAATATAGGTAAAACTAAAGTGATGAGGTGTGACAAAAAGGAATGCAGTAGAAAAATGAGGATCTCAATAGGAGATAATAGAATCGAAGAAGTGTCAGATTTTTGTTATTTAGGCAGTAGAATCACAAAAGATAATCGAAGCAAGGTAGATATAAAGTGTAGGATAGCACAGGGTAGGAAGGCATTCGTAGAAAAAGAACAGATTTTAAGATCAAATATTGACTTGGGTATTATAAAAAGATTACTGAAGGTATATGTTTGGAGTGTAGCACTGCACG
This sequence comes from Leptodirus hochenwartii, assembly GCA_947310635.1. NCBI lineage: Eukaryota > Metazoa > Arthropoda > Insecta > Coleoptera > Leiodidae > Leptodirus > Leptodirus hochenwartii. Next base: position 39,518,098 of record OX371177.1, read on the forward strand.
GGTGTGAGGCGTGGACTATAAGAAAGGAAGAGAAGCGTAGATTACAAGCACTTGAAATGTGGTGTTATAGGAGGATGATGAGGATTGGTTGGGAAGATAAAGTAACAAATGAAGCTGTACTAGAGTTAGTAGGGGAGAAGAGAAGTATCTGGAGAGTGTTACAGCGTAGGAGAGACAGATTAGTAGGGCATATTCTTAGGCATGGGGGATTATGCAATTGATCATAGAAGGTAGAGTGGAGGGAAAGAGAGGGGTAGGTAGGCCCAGATTGGAGTATGTGAGTCAGATAGTTGAAGACGTTGAGATGAATAGCTATAGGGAGATGAAGGGATTAGCTCAGGATAGATCGGCATGGCGTGCTGTTTCCAACCAATCTATAGGATTGCGGACTCTTTAACATTTTTTAAATGACCGAAATATAACCGTATATATGGCGAAATACTTTAATTGATATTAGTCCCAAATTAATGACTTTTTTATATTGAATCTGGCGATGTGGAATAGGCGATTATAATTGAATATCCGAAAATTAACAGAACGAATCCCATATTCTTATATATGTTATTTTTGTAGTTCACTGTGTGTATGTTGCTTAATCTCTGCACGGATGATGCACGGAAAAGTATGATTTTCAATATGCACATAACAATATGTAATGTCCACATATGTTTCGCTTGTAACCTTTGAGCTCGCTGGCGCTGAATGCATTCATAGGCAAATACAGACTGAAATAACAGTTATTTATAACCAATGCACATGTATACACGTGACGGGCAATTACAATATTACATACAAAACCAGTTGGAATATTATTATCGCGTATGTGCGGTATGGAATGGGACATAAATGACAAAACAAGAATATTACGATTGTGCGACAGACAGGCTATTGTCAATCGTTACTGACCTGTGGCAACTAGATGCTGATAATAATAATGACTAGATAGCCGATAAGCATCATTTATGCGAGATGAGTGGAAGTATAAATGCATTTTCTTGTACAGGGCGTTACAATACTCATTTGTGGACTAGTATAGTTAATATTGTCAACAGACTAGTGATGTGTAGTTCACTAGCGAACCGTTCACTCTGAACGGTTCAATCAAATGACGGGCGTACTGTGACGATATTTTGCAACGACCTATCACCCAGTTCGTGAACTATGAACTACATGGTGCACGTATTGATGTACTTGTACTAGGTCCTGAACCCGTCGTCTACTATGAATCACAACGACTCGTAAACGATGCAGTATAGTATACATTACATATACAGTACTAACATTTATTTAGTGATAAAGTGTGTTGGTGAACGGAACGAAATAGGATACTCGATGCAATATTGCAACAGCAGCATTGCCGAGCTAAGTCACAATTTATATGTTGGTATCAGATTTCATTTGGAATAATATAATTAATATATTCGCAAGATTAAATATGTTCTGCCATAGCAAATTTTTGCAATAATGCAAAAATAAACATGTAAATCTTATAGTTCTTCTATTTCATACTGAGTGCAATGCAATCACTTAATATCAAATCAAAGCTTTGAAGTTTGAACAGAGAAGATTCGGAATAGAAAATATAAATTATAACGCCAAACAAAACGATTCTATCTAGTTCATTTTATTATAGTTTGTACATTTAATTTTCAAGTGTTAGTAAAGTAGTAAACATTTTCATCAGTAACTACCAATAAGTATTTCAGAACTTCATATAAATAATCGTGTAATTATATAAATATTTCCTTATATATATGTTTTGTATAAATTATAAACATTGTTGTCTTTTCTTCCTCATTCTTAATTCTAAATAAGTATTGTACAATTTCAATTTCTTTATTTTTTACCATTTAATATTTACATATGAGATTATTTTCAGTATGTGCATGTATTTCATATAGGTCATGAACTAGTTCATTTTTAAAGATGTAGTAGTTCACTTCACGTTCTATAGTTCGTGAACGGTACATTTAAATGAACTACGAACTACGAACTAGGTCCTCAAAGTGACCTACAATTTGCCATCGCTACAACAGACGTCGCTTAAATGTTTGGAATTGCGACGTTTGTAATTGTTCATAATGCATTCATAGCGGAAATTATTAATGTAAAAGACGACGTGTTTAAATTTATATTATTTTTAATCAGATTATTTATCAAAACATTCTAATGAATATACGTCCAGCTGCCGTACTAAATAAAATGTTTTCGCAAAATAAGTGGAACTAATATTATTGTTTTTTTTTTCAGTTCAAGACTTTATTTTATTCTTATTATTTTAATAATTTGTGCACTTTTCGCTAAAAATACTTGTAAATAAAAAACCCATATATACTTGTAGTTTTCTGAAAGATTCATTCTTGTTGCAGTTTTGAATGACTTATATATTATGCTTAATCTATCTTCACGCCATCCAATATTAAGTAACTGATTCTTAACACCTTTCTCCTCTGCTTTCTACATCCATTTACACAGCCCATAAATGCATACAGTTTAAAAATTTCATATATATATATGTGCTATCAATCTATCTTTGTTAAAGTTCAATTACTCTTGATTGCTTTACAAATAATAGCTTGTCTTCGAAGCTTCTTCCATTATCATATTTAAATCTGAATATTAGTGCTGTAATGGTTTTTATAGCTTATATATTCTAAATTATTTCGTATTTATACAAGTTAAGGTATAGATTATAAGGATAGGAGAATAATTTTTAATTTATATAAACACCAAACTGCCTTAGTTAGAATTGAGGGGGAAGAAGAGGTAGCAAAAATAGGGAAGGGAGTTCTGCAGGGATGTACACTCTCACCGTTATTATTTAATCTATATATAGAAGATGCAATAAACAAAGTAAAAGAAGAGTATAGTGTAGGTGTGAATGTACAGGGAGAGAAAATATATATGCTGAGATTCGCCGACGATATAGCTATATTGGAAGAAAGCGAAAAGAAATTAGAAAGGGTATTGAATGGTATGCAGGCAGTATTGACTAGGGATTTTAACATGAAAATAAATATAGGTAAAACTAAAGTGATGAGGTGTGACAAAAAGGAATGCAGTAGAAAAATGAGGATCACAATAGGAGATAATAGAATCGAAGAAGTGTCAGATTTTTGTTATTTAGGCAGTAGAATCACAAAAGATAATCGAAGCAAGGTAGATATAAAGTGTAGGATAGCACAGGGTAGGAAGGCATTCGTAGAAAAAGAACAGATTTTAAGATCAAATATTGACTTGGGTATTAGAAAAAGATTACTGAAGGTATATGTTTGGAGTGTAGCACTGTACGGGTGTGAGGCGTGGACTATAGGAAAGGAAGAGAAGCGTAGATTAGAAGCACTTGAAATGTGGTGTTATAGGAGGATGATGAGGATTGGTTGGGAAGATAAAGTAACAAATGAAGCTGTACTAGAGTTAGTAGGGGAGAAGAGAAGTATTTGGAGAGTGTTACAACGTAGGAGAGACAGATTAGTAGGGCATATTCTTAGGCATGGGGGGATTATGCAATTGATCATAGAAGGTAGAGTGGAGGGAAAGAGAGGGGTAGGTAGGCCTAGATTGGAGTATGTGAGTCAGATAGTTGAAGACGTTGAGATGAATAGCTATAGGGAGATGAAGGGATTAGCTCAGGATAGATCGGCATGGCGTGCTGTTTCCAACCAATCTTTAGGATTGCGGACTCTCTAACTAACTAACAAGTTAAAAGCATAGTGAACATACGTGAACATATAATACATTTTATATTTTACCTTGTGCATAAGATTGATTGAAGAACCTCCTATGTCCTATCCTATGTAATCTGTCTTAAATTAAATGTATTACTTATCTTCTTTGCTTATCGGATTTGCCTAATATCACGTAAAATTAGATTGCATTATAATGGATATTATGGACATTTTACATTCGTATAATAATACTTAATACGTGCACTTTGTATTAGTTAGATTATATTATACTAGTCCAATGGACTTTCAAAAATTGTATGTAGTAAAATAAACAATTTATTAATGCAGAAAACGTATTTCAATATGTTGCCATACTTTGTACAGAATGTGAAGTAATTGTTAATACATTCGAGCGCATTTTCCGCCTGCGAATCGTTAGCGTATTTAATACTTTGGCACTTCCTCATCAGATACGCAACCAGTTGTCAATAAGGCAATGTTCTAAATCCGATTGACCGTTAGAATTATATTGATGTGATTAAAGTTTATCTCGCGAATCTGTAACAATCTTAATATCTACTATTTCAAATGTATGCTAATTTACAAAGTCTCGTTAGACTTAGTTCCATGTACACGTTAATCTTGATCCTACGCAAACATTGTAACATAAACAGTTTTAACTACCCAATGTTTTTTTTTTTTTTTATATAGAAAGTAAATAAAACCTAGAAAAACTAATTAAACTGGTGTCTAGTAGAAATCTTAACAGTGTTTGCCAGCTACTGGAAAATTAATAGCGCAATGTCTTCATTTGCTTGGCTCTTGTAATTGAATTTTAACTAGCGGAATTTTTACGGTGGCCCAAAAGTAATTTGTTTCGGGCTCCCGGTGTGTTTGGCTAAATTGCTACTGTATCTGCGATGTAACTCTGCAAGAAGCAATAAGATAATATATATAATCCAAAATACGCTTAAAACGTGGCCGTAAAGAATCTACTTTATTTGCGAGACATTAATTAGTGAAAAGGTCGTGGCACTGAAATAACAACTTTAAAGAAAAAAGTGAACGCCAACGAATTTGCTCCGCAACATTCATCGAATAAGAAGTTAATCTAGTTCTATTTGGTGAAGCTTTGCATCTACAAAACAAATACACCCGCAGTCGATTTGTATATGTACGATCATAATATGATGTCTTCGTGGAGAAGAATTGGGTCAGTCATTACAATACCGTCCACAAACATAAGCGGGTATAGGACAGTCGAACATGAAGAGATGCTGTTAATGATGTTCACTACTCTTGTGCAGCTGTTTACGTACGCGTGTGTCTGACAGTGGTAAAGATGGCAAAGAAGTGCATCGGAGGTCATTGTCCGAGTCAACTATTTTCTGCGTGGATATGCAACATGCTTAAAGACAACTATCGACGTTCCACGTGAATGGTACAGCAACCGACAATTCGAAGAAGTATTGTTGAAAAATGCCACTGCATATGTTTATACCAGTTCATTTTAATACTTGTCAAAAACAGTCAAAATTAAAAATGCATTTTCAAGGAGTCACTGAATAACATCATTCCTGTTAATAGTTTCCATACGAAGGAACTGAATCAATATCGTTTACTATTCAAAATAAAATCGATCAAGAAAAATGTGCTGAAGAAAATCAAAAATAATTCACGCAAGAACCGAAAATTTAAATATAGATCATAAGGTACCTTTTTAAAAATTATCACTACGGTGTTAAATTATAATATAGAATATCACCCAAATACCGTAACAAGCATTAAGTAGCTAGATGTACATTTCAAGGGCCATGCCCCCATCTTCAGTAGCACAAGATAAAACAAAATAAAATAACTTATTTATTTAGTTTAGGTATTTTATTTAGTTTTATCTTGTGCTATTGAAGATGGGCGCTTGAAATGTACATCTAGCTACTTAATGCTTGTTACGGTATTTGAGTGATATTCTATATTATAAGGTACCTTAATTTTTAGACTAATTCTGGTTTAATAAGGCTATTGATTATGTTACTTTCAAAAATGAATAATATACTCAAATGGGCCATATTTTTATCAGTTATTTCTTGATCTGGATTAAAGAATAAATGGATGCACTGAATTTGCGAAATTTATGGCAGAGGTGCTTTAAAGATTTACTTTTTTGTATACCATTTTTAATACTTTGAGGCTTTCGCCTAATAAAAAATAAATATTTCTGTACAAACCGCTAAACAATAGGATTTTATTTATCTTATGTAATTTATAGGAGTTGTTCGCCATATATTGTATATTGTTTGAATTAAATATATTGAATTTCCTAATTCCTAGTCATTACTTCCTGCATACCATTTATTACATATCCTAAATTTTGTATCCTAAGATAGCTATATCGTCAGCAAATCTCACCTATCTATATTTACGCATACGTTATGCTTTTCTTAACTTTTTTTGTTATATGTTCTGTATATAAATTAAATTACTTTCGTTAAAGTGCCTGACTTCCTTTTCTATTTTCGCTTCCTCTCCTTTCCCTTTGAATTTTAACTAGAACCGTCTCCTCCGAAATTTTAAACATACCATCAAAATCTTTATTACCGATTTCTGCTTATTGTTCCTTAATGCATTTATATTAGATAATCTTTTCAATTTTATAAAAATTCATTTAACGCCGAATTGCCTAATTCTTAAATTAATCATTTATTAATTACTTTTATCGTTGTTTACCCAGACAATATGTCATTATAAAAGCATATATTATGATGCTGTACTTATATTGCAATATCTGCTGCAGCGGAAGTGCCACGACTAGCTATGCCGGAAGTCGATTAAACCGTAATTAAATAAATGGCCAAAATAATGCATATGCGATAATCGAAGCTATTATTATATTGTGCAGGTCGTTAACCCAAATACGCTAGATTAACTTCGCTTTTATAACATTATCTGCAAATTGTTACAGTGAAAAAATGCACCAAAAGACAATTCAGAGTTACAGACAATTCAGAGTTATTGAATCGTTGATTTTTAGCTGGAAAAATAAATTCAAAATCTCTTAAAAGGGAACTTTTGCAATACCTCCGCAATGGAATTTAAATATCGATATTTATTAAAATATTTCAGTACTTCGGTCAGCAAATAATTTTTTTTTTGTCGTGTTCTGTTCTTAGGTATATCTTGGAAAGTACTGCAATCTCCATAGTATAGCGTATACATCGTATAGGCAGGCAACACTGTTCACAATGCAACTGATGTGCATTTATAATTAGGTGTCCTTGTGTTCGATAATAGCATATGTATGTTAGTTTAAGCACATATACACATAACATTGTGAAACCAGAGACCCCACAAATGTCTACAAAAGCTCAAATTCAATATAGATTCCCATATGTACTTAATACACGGATTGTAATTTAATTTCTAATTTATTGTAATATTTGAAAATTAATTCTTCTAAATAGTATAAATGACTGAAGATGGAAATGAACATAAACAAGACATATTGCCAAAGCATAAATGCAAAATTCATAAAATATTTTATCTTCAAGTCGTCGCAAAAGACATACACGATTTGAAATTATTAATTACAAATGATGAACTAACAAATATGGCATAAAAATTGATTTTCTTTAAAATTTCTCAGTTTTCGACAAGAATGACGAAAAGATGGTGAATCTTTAATTAGTTTATTCTTTCGCAATTGGATCAGATTTGCAAATTCAATCAATTTTCGTAATATATGGAAATTGTTTATCATTTTATCCTGATATGCCAGAATCAATTTTCTTTGTTAAAAAAAAGTCCTGCTGGTGTCTGGGCAGGTCATGACAAAACGATTCAATAGAATATGTAGAATGGAATGCCCAATTGGTATTTAAATTTCTTTTTAAACCTTATAAAGTTACAATCCAGAATCTTAGCGTTCGATTTCAGTTTAAAGGTGTGGAAAAATCCAAAAAATTTAACTGAAAATTCCCTATTTTCACCTTAGTTGAAACTATACTAGCATTTTTTCATTAAATAACCGCATCAATAATGAGTTATATTCATCTCCAAATAATACTACACAAAATGCATCTTCATCAGCATAGACATAATCCCTTTATGTGTTCATATTTTTATAATTCTTTGTAAGAAATTGACTAACAATGATTAGGCGACAGTTATCGAACTGCATATATGCCTATGAATATTTCATAGTGCATCACCATGCTAAAAACATAGTATGGTTGGGTTTGGTTCATGGTAGGTCACATACAGGACACCGCACTCGGCTACAGACATTGATATGACGTGAATTGTCACATACAGTGCTGCCAAGAGTTGCTAGAATATTTATCCAAACATTACCACAATTTTTACTACTTTTAAATACTTCCGTTAAAAACTGACTTTATACCAAAATTGTTGATGATATGTTTGTTAAGTTTCTGCCGAAGTGCGTTATATTCGTACCACTCGTACTCGTGAAGATTTATGTAAAGCAATAAGGAAATTCATGATTTAGTTTGCAGTATATTATGATTATATTGACCTTTTTATTGCAATTGATCCAAATTGCACTAAATTTGTTTATTTAGTTCACTGTCAAACAGTAAATTGCCCTAGTGCTAGATTAGCAATTGAAAAAAGTATAAACTTGAAAATTAATCATTAATCATTTATAAAATTGATTAATCTTTATTTCTATGCCTTTTTGAAATAAAATTAATGCGCAACCTGTTTTTAATGAATTACTGAAAGTTCATCTACATCAATTCCCCAATAACTGCAGTGAAAATTATATTGGATCAAGACTTTATGTAAAAATTTACATATAATAATTGCACCACTTATTTAAATAATCTCTATAATAATAATTGCTTCATCGAATGTTATGGTAGACACTTGACGTAAATTGCGAATTAACACTTTACTTTTTAAGGACAATCACTTTATTACGACTTTACATTTTTCGTCCTGAAATTGCGACAACTTGTTCACCTTTGCATTACAGCGAATAAATTGTTAACTCCATTCGTATCTCACGTTTGAACGCTATTAGCGTTACACTTGCGGAATGCTAATACTTTTCGGTTACTATTAATAATTAAAATGGAATTAGAGTAAAAAATATAGATATAGACATAAATATAGGACAAAAATATGCTCAGCGACAGCACTTTTATCTTTTCTATTTAATCTGAAATGAACAAAATGCTCCTTAAATCTAGTTTCAATCAAATTCTAATATATTATTATTTTTAATGACTAAAACATCTAAGAAAGGTAACTGATTATTATTTTCGATTACATAAGTAAATCTAATTGAAGGAAATTTAGAATTTAATATTTGAATAAAATCATCAATATTCGCTTTTTCATTATCAAAAAATCATCTACATATCTAATCCAAATTCTAGGAAAATAAATTTCAGTTTCCTTTAATTTAGTTTCAAAATAACTCATAAATAAATTAGCAATAAATGGACTTAAACAATTTCCCATAGCTGTACCTTCTTTTTGCTCAAAGAATTCACCATTTAAGAAAAAACAATTCTGAGCCATATGTAATTTAGTAAGTTTTAAGTATTCATTAATAATAACATCATCCACAGAATTTTTTTTTAGCACATCTTCGAGAAGAAGAATTGTTTCAGGAATAGGAACACTTGGAAATAATGAGCATACATCAAATGAAATAAGTATTTCATTATTTGATAGTGTTAGATCTTTAACATTATTAATGAATTCTAAAGAGTTTTTCACAGCGAAACTATCGAAATAAATATTAATAAGTACATTTGCTAACCATTTCGAAAGTAAATATGTTGGGGAGTTAATATCAGACACTATTTGTCTTACAGATTTACCAGGTTTATGTAAATTAGAAAATAAGGAAAAAGCTAGAAGATGGAAGGAGTATCTTGAAGATTTATATAAAGGTAGGCAGGACATGGAGGAGCTAGAAAGTGTGGAACAGATAGATGAGGATGACTTAGGTCCTAGCATACTTAGGTCAGAGTTTCATAGAGCATTAAATGATTTACGGAATAACAAAGCAGCGGGGATTGATATGATACCAGCCGAATTAATAAAACACGCAGGGGAAAAAATGCAGGAGCGATTATACAGGTTAGTTTGTAAAATATATGAGAAGGGAGAAGTACCACAGGATTTTCAGCGTAGTAGAATAGTAACAATGCCGAAGAAAATAGGAGCTAATTTGTGTGAGAACTATAGGACCATTAGCCTACTATCACATGCATCGAAGACATTGTTAAAGATTATTTATAGGAGATTAGAAAATAAAGTAGAGGAAAGGCTAGGAGAAGATCAGTTTGGTTTTAGGAAAAACAGAGGGACGAGAGAGGCGATTCTAGCACTAAGAACGGTAGTAGAAAAAAGAAAGAGGGTAGGAAAGGTAACTTGCATAGCTTTTGTAGATTTAGAAAAGGCATTTGATAATGTAGATTGGGACATAATGTTTAGAATTTTAAAAGAAACGGGTATAGATTATAAGGATAGGAGCATAATTTTTAATTTATATAAACACCAAACTGCCTTAGTTAGAATTGAGGGGGAAGAAGAGGTAGCAAAAATAGGGAAGGGAGTTCGGCAGGGATGTACACTCTCACCGTTATTATTTAATCTATATATAGAACATGCAATAAACAAAGTAAAAGAAGAGTATAGTGTAGGTGTGAATGTACAGGGAGAGAAAATATATATGTTGAGATTCGCCGACGATATAGCTATATTGGAAGAAAGCGAAAAGAATTTAGAAAGGGTATTGAATGGTATGCAGGCAGTATTGACTAGGGATTTTAACATGAAAATAAATATAGGTAAAACTAAAGTGATGAGGTGTGACAAAAAGGAATGCAGTAGAAAAATGAGGATCACAATAGGAGATAATAGAATCGAAGAAGTGTCAGATTTTTGTTATTTAGGCAGTAGAATCACAAAAGATAATCGAAGCAAGGTAGATATAAAGTATAGGATAGCACAGGGTAGGAAGGCATTCGTAGAAAAGGAACAGATTTTAAGATCAAATATTGACTTGGGTATTAGAAAAAGATTACTGAAGGTATATGTTTGGAGTGTAGCACTGTACGGGTGTGAGGCGTGGACTATAGGAAAGGAAGAGAAGCGTAGATTACAAGCATTCGAAATGTGGTGTTATAGGAGGATGATGAGGATTGGTTGGGAAGATAAAGTAACAAATGAAGCTGTACTAGAGTTAGTAGGGGAGAAGAGAAGTATTTGGAGAGTGTTACAGCGTAGGAGAGACAGATTAGTAGGGCATATTCTTAGGCATGGGGGGATTATGCAATTGATCATAGAAGGTAGAGTGGAGGGAAAGAGAGGGGTAGGTAGGCCTAGATTGGAGTATGTGAGTCAGATAGTTGAAGACGTTGAGATGAATAGCTATAGGGAGATGAAGGGATTAGCTCAGGATAGATCGGCATGGCGTGCTGTTTCCAACCAATCTTTAGGATTGCGGACTCTTTAACTAATGTAAATTACAAATTTTTTAGTAATTTACAATTTAGTATTACTATGTTTTTGTAAATTTTCGTTAAATCTACGCATCTATGAAATCTATGAATTCATAAAAGCTTTTACATGTGATTTATTAAGTAGTATTAATTAAGAAAATAACCATCTGTGAACGTTATAAGTCATAATATTAAATCTTTATCTGTAATACTTGTCTTGCTGAAATTTAAAAATCAATCATTTTTAATTCATCGCTATATAATATCATGCTATAAAAATTACTAAATTCTTAAGAGAATACCACCCAAATACCGCAACCCAAAGCACTTAAAAGCTAGATGCGCATTTCAAAGGTAATGCCCCCCATCCTCAGTAGCACATTCCAGCTGTTTTATTTTGTTGAGTTATTTAATAGTAACGAATTAATACTATAATTGCATATTTCTTTTTTTTTCAATAATTTTTTTATTAGACTATTCTTAAACATCTCGAAAAGGTTATATAGCAAAAAAATATATATGGTATGAATTTGCCGATTCCTTTGCCATTTATATACGTGACAGGTTAGATAATTGGTAATCCGCAATCCTAAATCGATTAGTACCTTAGTCGAGCGTATAGAGGATATGGGAAGCCCTCTGCCAAACACTATACGTCACTCAATTAGGACGCTTTAATACTACAACTGACTGTTGAAAACAACTAAAATCACATCATATAACTCCCGAGTAACTAGTTTTAGTGCAAGTATATACAACAAGCTCAATTACTATAGAAGAAATTGAAAACGGTGGTAAATATATTGCTATAAACTGAGTCATTTCCAAAAAACTGTCAGTTAGCGATGTGTAGTTCACTCGCGAACAGTTCACTCTGAACGGTTCAATCAAATACTGTGACGATGTTTTGCAACGACCTATAGGTCAATATGACCTAGTTCGTGAACTATGAACTACATGGTGCACGGTGTACGTATTGATGTACTTGTGCTATATATATACTTGCAGTATAGTATACATTACATATACAGTACTAACATTTATTTAGTGATAAAGTGTGTTGGTGAACGGAACGAAATAGGAAAATCGATGCAATATTTATATGTTGGTATCAGATTTTATTTAGAATAATATAATTAATATATTCGCAAGATTAAATATGTTCTTAAATATGTCATGCCAAAGCAAATTTTTGCAATAATACAAAAATAAACATCAAAATCTTGGTGTTCTTCTATTTCATATTGAGTGCAATGTAATCACTTAATATCAAATCAAAGCTTTGAAGTTTGAACAGAGAAGATGCGGAATAGAAAATATAAATAATAACGCCAAACAAAACGATTCTATTTGGTTCATTTTATAATAGTTTGTACATTTAATTTTCAAGTGTTAGTAAAGTAGTAAACATTTTCATCAGTAACTACCAATAAGTAGTTTAGAACTTCATATAAATAATCGTGAGTAACTAGAGAAGATTATATTTCCTTATATATATATTTTGTATAAATTATAAACATTGTTGTCTTTTCTTCCTCATCCTTAATTCAAAATAAGTATTGTAATATTTCGATTTATTTATTTTTTACCATTTAATATTTTTATATTGAGAAAAAATGAGATTATTTTCAGTATGTGCATGTATTTCGTATAGGTCGTGCACTAGTTCATTTTTAAAAGATGTAGTAGTTCACTTCACGATCTATAGTTCGTGAACGGTACATAGAAATGAACTACGAACTACGAACTAGGTCCTCAAAGTGACCTACAGTTTGCCATCGCTAATAGGATGGATCTGCATTAAAAATATGTTCCGCTATAACACTTTTATATATTCTATTTAATTTGAAATTAGCAGAATTTTCTTTAAATACTACTTCTACATGCCTACGTGTTTGTCTAATAGAAAATTAATAAATAGCAGATTTTTCTATCAAAATTAATTATTTATTTGGGATTCCTCATAAAATTAACATGACTATTTGAAATATTATCTACTACTCTCTGATTAATTTTTTTAAATTCAGATATCATCTTTTGTTTGATAAAATTTTCTTAATTTGCACTGCTGTATTCGAAATGCGCATATAGTTATTAAATGCTTTGTATTTACTAACTTTAAGTTTTAAAATTATAAATATTATAAAAAATTACAATATATTACGTACAGAATAAGGAACATGACTTGGTATAATTAGAAACTAGTTATATTATATTGTTATATTGTAAGTCGTTATAATGAACATACTTATTTTATTTGTCCAGGACCCTTTTACATTATATATATTTCTTATTCACAAAAATATTTATTTTTTAAATATACTTCGTATTTTCAATCTAACAAGGAAAACTTGTAATCAAATAATAGAGCAAATAATTCTGGGAGAAATTTCAAAACCTTTTGAAATAAAGACAGGTGTAAGACAAGGCGGTTTGTCACCTCTACTTTTCAATTGCGCATTAGAGAAGGTTGTTCGTGAATGGAGGAAAGCCATAGATACTAAAGGTGTTCAACTAGGAAGAAATCCAAATAAAATCACCATAGACTGTCTAGCTTTTGCGGATGACATGGCGTTAATTACTGACTCACTGGATAATGCCCAAGAACAAATCAGAGAATTGCAGAAACAAGCAGCCAAAGTAGGATTACAAATATCATTTAAAAAAACACAGTTCATAACTAACATCAGTGATGCCCCTCAAAAGCTTAAATTTCATGACAACACAATATCTCAAACAAATTGCTTTAAATATCTAGGAGAGTTGATAACGAGCAACACAAAAGAAAAGGCAGCAATAGAAACTAGAGTACACAAAATGGATGGGGTGTTTCATATGACAAAAAACACATATAACAAGAAATCTTTATCCTGGAACACAAAACTAAGACACTATCAAACAGTGGTTAGACCTGAAACATTGTATGCGGCAGAAACACTTAAACTAACAAGAACTGGAGATCTTGAAAAACTAGAAAAGGTAGAAAGAAGAATTTTGAGAAAAATATTGGGACCTAAAAGTAATAGTAATGCAGAATACAAATTAAGATCAAACAGAGAGCTATATTTGAAAGTTGAAAAACTAACTGATGTAATGAGGAAAAAAAGACTGCAGTTTTACGGACACATATACCGAATGGATAATAACAGACTAACCAAGCAGATCTTCAACTTACTAAACAGTTACAAATCCAAACCCACATGGTTCATTGAAATTGATAAAGATATGAAAAGTGCTGGAATTAAAAGAGACACAATAAATAACAGAAAACGTTTTAAAGAAGTAACTCAAAAGGCAGGATTTCAGGAAAGAAAGAAATCAACGAATGGAAGAAAGTGGACCAAAGAAGAAAAGGAACGACATTCTCGAAGGATGAAGGAAGTCTGGGAGCAAAGAAAATTGAATACAAAGAAGTATAGCCAAAGTTGATTTATCGTACCCTCCAAAAGGGTTATTCGAAAGAAGAAGAAGAGCAAATAATTCTAATAACATAAAAGACTTTTACTGTCTTTTTGCTTTAATTATTTGAACTGCCTAGTAATAGAATAAATAATCACCGATTGTGATTATAATTGACCAGCCTAAATTGTGATACCGCTATACAGAAATAGAAGGCAATTATTTTTAAGTGTTTTCTTTATGTGTAACTTCCAGGACAGGTTACTATTGAAATACTAATAGAAAATATTTTATATTATCCAATTGATTAATTGACAATTTACATTAACTTGTGGCAATTTCACATTCTTGTGATTGATATTTGATGAGTGCCTAAAAATGAAATTCTCTTCTCGTACAAAAGTTGATATATTTCGCCTTAATTAGCTCGCGCTTTGTTTATTTTGTAGAAATTATTTCTGTAATTATTCAATATCTAGCTGAAATTGTTCCCGAACGATTTCTTTAGAGCAGGCAACATATTATACAGCTAGGAAGGAATAATTCAATTTGCTCGAAATAGTTTCATTGATGAATTAATTGAAGTTAATGCATAAATGTTCATCAAGACATTTTTTTCAGTATGTACATGTCGTGAACTAGTTCATTTTAAAAAGATTTTAGTAGTTCACGACCTATAGTTCATGAACGGTACATTGAAACGAACTACGAACTAGGTCCTCAAAGTGACCTGCGGTTCGACATCGCTACTGTCAGTGCATAGTTTGGCTATGAAAGAAATGTAAGAAAAGTGTAATAAAAAACCTGCTCTTCGGGCAACTGCTTACTTATTGCACGTGAACTAAACATATTGTTTTGCAGATGGCATGCCCATTTCAAATATATTTATAAATTTCATTGTTTTACTGTGCCCGTGCTAAGCTGTGATGCGGGACAAATATAAAATGAAATGCGGGGAAATTACATTAGTAATGTCAAAGGCGACATAAAGTTGTATAACGGTAAGTGACAAAACCGGGTAGAAATGTCAGCCGTAGAGCCGCCGCTGACCTTCTGCAGGCGTTGATTTAATTGCGGTAATGGAAATAATTCAATCTCGCAGACAACAGGAGCAACGACTCGCAAAATCGTTAAAGTTTTATAGTACTTGAAACGAATGAAATTTTAACATTTGCTAGACACCTTAATCATATGAAATGCAGGTTTTAAAATGCGCACGAGTTGCAAGTTGCTGGGTATTGTAAAACGTACCATTATTATTGTATAAATGTTTCATACAAATTTATCTGATGCATTAGGTCATATTTCGGGTCCTATCCCACATTGTAAGTCGTTTCTAATATATCTTTGAATGTATGTAGTCATATATATATACAGTGTGTTCCATTTTCGAGCTGCCATAAACTATTGGTAACTCCGTTATTATAATAGATAGAAACATGGTTAAATACGCAATGTTTTGCGCGATTTTATGCTGATTTCAAATCTGCCTTTAGATATTGAATAACTTTTTTAGTTCTTTAGATATGTGAAAAAAACCTAAGATTATGCATTTTCTTTAATGGTCGATATTTCCATTATTAGTAATTTTTCATTAATGACACTTTGACTTTCTTAAAACACTTTTAAAAAATGCTTTTACAGGTGTTATTAGTTTTATTTTATCTCTTTTAATTTTGAAGATACGACCACTAACTTTATATTTTCTTATGGACGTCAAATATCAAATATGTTCTGTCAAATAGCATTTATTATTTCCTTTTCAATGATGTATCACACCCCCCCATAAAAAGTTTTATTTTCCGAATAAATGCAAAAAAAGAAGATTTTTAAACAAATGAATGAAGAAAAATTCAGAGAAACATTCTTAGCCAATTTAAATGAAATATTTTTAATTTACTGAAGAACAACTAAATCGAAATCAAAACAAAAAATTAGTTGAACTGCTCGATATGGCCACCATTTTGATGAATATCAAAATTGATCGAATAACTCTTCTCAATGTATTACGGCTGGCAGAGTTCAATGTCACAATTACTCGCTCTTCGAGTGTCTCGCGATCTTCAGGAGGAATTGTTAAACCTCGTTTATGGTATAACCCCATAGATATAAATATCTATTATAATAACGGAGTTACCAATAGTGGCAGCTCGAAAATGGGACACACTGTATACTCACTTATTTAGACATTTCCTAGGCATTATACATTTTTTTTTTTTTATAAATGCCCTCAGAATATCAACAAAATAAATGTAAGCATCTTTGGGCTTACATTTACTACAAAAACAATTCCGCCTCGACAGATAATAAAAAAAATTATTAGAGATATGATAATTTTATTGGAATGTTGATCAGATATTTGCAAATGTATAAGAATAGGTTTATTGGTGACATTTTACATGATAGTAATAAAAATATATAAAATTTCAAATAGGGTGAGACTTTATGCACAAAAATTCATCAATAGAATAAAATGCATTCTCTCCAGTATTTTTGTCTCTCTATGCTTCGACAACTTAAAGGTAGCGCATTAAAGAGTACATTAAAGAGTAAAGTATATTTACATTGTATTGTTTACTGTCAATAATTTAATACTCTTCACAATTGACATCTATGAAATTATTATAACATTTTTATTAAATGAATTAAGTAATAAAACGACTTTGTTTTAATATTCGCGAAAAAAATATTATTAACAGGACAAATTTTGAGCGTAGCTTATTATTAAGTGGGAGTATATTTAAGTTTGTTACAAAATTTATACATGAGACAAATTATGAAATAAAGCAGATTATATATTCTACAATTTATGGAAGAGTTTGGAACGTACTAAATCAATTTTTTACATTTTTATTTATTAGATATTTCCTAAATGATTATACTCGACTCCTTGTGCATAAAAAACAATTAAATTAGGCATATTTGGTCCATAAGTATAAGACGCATTTCACGTAATTTTTGTATTTTGTTTTATCTATAAAAGTCTTGTGAAACAAACCATGTTGCGGCGATGCGAGTGAGTGTATGGTTCTGCAGAACTTTTCTAATCAATTTCTCTGGATTGGTTTATCTAACGAAATCCGTAGCGGATAGTCATCGAGGGGAAAAGTTGTATTCGCAAACAGGAAATCAGTGTCCCAGGAAAGTGATCGCAACCGTGTCGTGCGTTTCCTGCAACTGTCAGCTGTTCCAACGACAACTAGTGCGGACAGGAAGAAAAATTGATATGTCTTAATAGAGAAAACAGCCCTATTCTGTATTTTCTGCAGAAACAGAGAAAGTTAGGTAAATCATTTGATATGGATAATAATATTACATCGATTATTATCTGCAAGTTAATTAATTTTTAGCAAATCAATAATTTCAACCGTTCATAATTTCACAAACGCTCATATGATTCTTTTCTTCTGCTATTATCCTTTTACATTTTTATGTACAAAATGGAAACGCTGGAAGAAAACTATTTGGTCGAATTCTTTAATTCTCCAAAAATTACAAGTCATTGCTGTTATGAGCCTCCTAAATGTTTTAGTTGAACCACACGTCATATTTGCCTTTCGTGCGTCCCGTGCACATATTTTTGTATTTCTGTGTACAATTGGAATTCTAACTAACAATTTATATTCATAGCGCGCTGAACAAAAATCGTAAAAAGTTTTTACACCTGCTCTTGCTGCCGCGAGCGCCCTCTGCACAGCGCAGTTTTGCGATTAATAATTAATGCTGCCAGACAGACTTGCGTTAATAAATAGTGCGGTCGTGCTTTATTGGGAAAATATTTGTTCGCCGCAAAAGAATTTATATGGGTGAGAAAACTTTTATGGTGAATAATGATGAAGTAAAAAATTATTACGTTCAAAATTGAAAGTACTTGCTTGTACAACGCTTATAGTTGATTTCTTTTTGTGAAACAAGGAACGTGACAACACACATATAGATTTTATTAAAATTTCTATAAATTTATAGAAAGCTCCAAGAAAGCTCATTTTTATATTTCATGTAATTGTTAAAATCATAAAAATATTTCATATAATAATTTTGTTAGAAAAGGCCAAACTAGTGCATAAACAAGTGATCTATTTCAATAATTCTGGAGGGATTCTGGTTAATATATCGATTATAATTTCGTTCATATTTCGCAATTTAATGTCGAGACTTGCGCTCGTATCTTTCTCATTACCTTTCATTTATGCTGATATTCATATCACAAGCCTTGAACATATTCCCGATAATAGGTAGAC
Organism: Leptodirus hochenwartii; assembly: GCA_947310635.1. Lineage (NCBI taxonomy): Eukaryota > Metazoa > Arthropoda > Insecta > Coleoptera > Leiodidae > Leptodirus > Leptodirus hochenwartii. Next base: position 39,536,887 of record OX371177.1, read on the forward strand.
AAGCTGCTCTCTGTAACACAGTACCGTATAGAGCAGTTACAGACAAACTGTCTGAAGCTGCACAGAATCTGTGTGCTCTCGGCATGTACGGTGTCGTCCCAATTTAACATCGAGACGTCGAGAGAGCTCGCAATAAGGACGTTGCAGCTCTTAGACAGGATATTATTGAGTTAGGTGCACCTATACGTGGCAGACATACAAGCAACAAGAAGTAATAGGTAGTTAAATTGAGATCGATAATTGCTATATGTGCAGCTGGAATCTATTCAATTATTAATTGAAATACTTATCTTTACATCTTCTGTCCTTCTTGTATATATGTACACATTGCAGACTAACAGAAATATCGAAAGGCAATCAATTGGCATTGATTCTATTATGGAAAATGGCCACGTATCCTTCAAGTAATCAGTGTATACTTAATAATTGGTACTTTGTTTCATGTGGGGTTTTTATCAAATTATATACTCGTAAAATTTATTTTATGGTGTATAAATTAGTTAAAAGAAGATTGGAAATATATTTTATATGTGCGAATTTTTCCACAACTGAACCCAGGCTTCTACTGCATTTCTAGAATGTAATCTTGGATTTACGATTTATAAAAACTCTTAGGCAAATATTAGAGAGAGCGAGGGAGAGAGAGAGGGGGGGGAGATACACACACACACACATATATATATATATATATATATATATATATATATATATATATATATACACAACATTTTCATTTTTAACTCAAAAGAGTGTTCTAATTTTTGCGACAAGAAATTTTTTGGTAAACATAATATATTTTGGTGTAAATGTGTCGTCCAGTTTTTCAAAATATACCAAATTACATATTCAGAGATAACATGTTGATTGAAAATTTTGAAAAGTAGAAAAAGAAATTTTACAAAAAGGCAGCTCACGTTAGACATTCCTTAAAAAGAGGAACTAACTTGGCAAATACTGTCAAAAATCTGTCCTTGCCTAATTTAAATCTTTTTTGGTGTGTTAAAAATATTACGTCCTAACGATATTTCTGTAAAAATAATTCTTTTCTCAAGATGTACGATGTTTTTTTTATGGAAAATTAATATGGCAAACATGATATTTAAAGACGATGATTTTATCCAAAAAAGTCTGAAATCTTTGAACAGATTACCATTTTATTTTCGATTGGGTAATATTTACGTTCAACAAATTATAATTTATTTGTTTAAATTATCACTACGGTGTTAAATAATAATATAGAATATCACCCAAATACCGTAACTTAAAGTATTAAGTAGCTAGATGTATAATACCTCTAATAGTCTTGCTAATTTTCTAGGAAATTCCAAAGATTTAATTGATTTTAATAAAAAATCAGGTATTTATGAAATATCTTGTTCTATTTGTCCTAAAGTATATATAAGACAAACACGTAGACCAATTGAAACTATATTTAAGGAGCATTTAGCTTATTTCAGATTTAAAGTGTTGTAGCCGAGCATATTTTTGAATCAGGTCATCCTATTCGAATTTGTTCACTTAAATTATTTAAAAGTGTTTTGAATTATTCCGAGTTAAATGCTTATGAAAGTATATACATGCATAAATATAAATCAAATTTGATTAATTTAGATTCAGGCCCAATTTCACGTTGTCTATTTTATTTATTTATTAAGAACTATTTTTAAATTTATTTTTATTTTGTTTTAGGTTTAACAACCAATGTTTATTTTTGTTACTTGTTGGTTTCGTTAAGTATTAATTTATATTGTTTAATGAATTTATGGGTCATATTGTGTTCCATTTTTGAAATGCTTCGGGCATGTTGGCTTCTTTATTTAATTCTATGGCAATCACGATTCGTGACAGAGATATTTTATTTAGTTTTTATCTTGTGCTACTGAAGATGGGGGCATAGCCTTCGAAATGCGCATCTAGTTACTTAATGCTTTAAGTTACGGTATTTGGGTGATATTCTATACTATAATTTAATTAATTGTAATTATAACAATTTAATTTTAAATTACACTCACTGAGATACACACTTATTGCGTGTGACACTTAGTGCTATGTGATCAATGATCCTGAAAAACAGGAAATTCGTTCGAAATTATTTTATTATTCCGGCAGCGATTTCATGTTGCTATAATCCAATATATCTAAAAATATACGTACGAAAGTTGTTAATATTAATTCAAAACCGTTTACTTCGCATTTTAAATAATTTAATTAGTTTATGTTTTCGGTTTCGAAAAATGCTGTCCTTGCACCTATAAATATAATCCCGATATTTTAATGTGCTTCATAAAAGTTGGTGGCAGGTGTTAAAAATGCAGCAGAAATAAAGTTAATAAAATGTCTCGAGGCAAAGTTTCCTTCCTTACCTCGCTTCGCGCCCAGACCTATTCTGAACGTAACTAAAACGTATTTTTATATAATTTTATAGTGGAAACTGTTTTATTGCCTAGCGGATAAATCGCCTCCACCATTCTGTATAACCCCAACATTCTACTACAAAATTTAATGGGAAACGACATCGATCTTACAACTTCCACTATTGGCAGCTATTACGATCTTTACGATCAAGCCAAAGTATTGGGAATTAAAACAAAAACTGCGAAATAATGGCGAAGGGTACTCTTGCAATAAACTAAATTTTATATATACGAATTTGTACATTTGCCACTGCCTTCCTTTTCTCAGCAAGCCTCTCCAATTGTCAATGTCTTCCCATCCTCTGTCTTGTAGGCCTCTTCTTGCCATGGCTTCATCTACCTCATTTCTTCTGGGTCGACCCCTTTTCCTCCTTCCCGGCGGGCTCCAGTCCGTTATTTTATTTATCTATCTTGTATTATTGGCTCTTCTAGCATAGCCGTATCAAACTAGTCTCTTATTTTCGATAAACGTGATAATATTCTCTTCAAGGTTCATTCTTTTTCTTATACCCTCAATAGTTCCTTATATCCTCAATATCCTCGGTCTAGTCGAGTGAGTCTGCAGCTTCTCCTCCAGTTTTCCATTTTTACTGCAGTCATCTTCCATTGAATTTCTTATCCATGGCTCACATTTCAGCTCCATGTGTCATTATACTTTGTATAATTGTGTTATATACAAGTGTTTTTGTCCTTTTAGTAATGTCCATGTCCATTAAGATTGTGTTTAACTGTTTAATACACGCGCTTGTTTGACCCAATCTCTTCTTCTGACATGGCATTTTTTGTTGGTATAACTCCCAGATATTTAAATTTGTTAGTTTCTCCAATCTCCAGGTTTTCTTCAATTTGCAGGTTTCTAATTCCGTCTTCTGACATTGTCTTTTTTAAATTCATTTCTAATCATGCTTTTGGATAATACTTCTTTTAGATTTCGTAGCATAAAGCTGAGGTCTTCTTCGTTTTGTGCTATTACTACCTGGTTTCGGACAGGTCTTCGCATTTCCTTTTCAATGGTTTTGAAATTTGTTTTATATTATTTTTAACGAGAGTTTGTGAAGTAACGCGAATATTGTAATACGTTAATTAATTACCAACATTTATAAGTATAAGAATGAAAGAAGATGCGTCGATATTTTCATCATTGTATATTTTATACATCATTTTAATCCGATTATGAATTTTATTATATTAAATTTGTATTTCATGCTCCAGCTACTTCATCCCTAAAAGACTCCCACGTTTCTACTCCAATGTGCCCGCTCAATCTCAAATAAGCTGACGAAACAAACAATGGATTTCTTTTCCATCAAAGTGATACCTACTAAATACTTAAGCTTATACACTGTACGTTTAAATAAAAACATCGGCATTCATTCTTATACGTTAAATACATTTGAAAAACAATTTTTTCTCTTTTGGAACTTTTAACACAAGCCTATTCTCTAGCATTGTATTTTTTAAAGATGACGAAAACATTGATTTCAAACAGTTGATTTATTGGGTATTGTTTTAGCCCTGTATATAAGTGAACTTGGTTCTTGTCTTGGCTAAGGCGATTAGGGGGTAAGCCGCTCGTTCACAAGTCACCCAGCAGCTCTGAATCTAGCCAGCCGTGGAATTAATCCACGTCATCATTTCTCTTTCGGTCGTTGATACAGTTCAGTTTTCTGGAAACAAAACAAATGCAACTCAGCGACAGTTCCTGATCCCCCATGCAGAAACATACAATGCAATATTAATTAAGAGAATTACGCATTAAAGCAAGTGTTGAATTGCAAATATTAATATGGCCTTACGTTCATTTCGATAGTGACATAAATTGATTGCATTTTTTACCAAAGACATTAAGTCGACGCTTTGAAAAATCTCATTTTTCATCATATTTATAAATTGACATAAATAAAGAGACTTTCGAAACTTTCTCATTAAGGACGGGAGTTTATTAAAAGTTCTCTTCGCTGGAACATTTTACCAACTGACTTATATTCAAGCTTTCACTCTAGATAAAGCTCACACAATATCTTTAACTCGTACCTTCTCGCAATGTAGATTAGGTCTGGCCAAGTCATATATAAAGAAGCGAAAAATCTACAAAGCCAAAATTTGCAAATTATTCTGTGCTGGTTTTTTAATATCTTATATGAGAAGGGAGAAGTACCACAGGATTTTCAGCGTAGTAGAATAGTAACAATGCCGAAGAAAATAGGAGCTAATTTGTGTGAGAACTATAGGACCATTAGTCTACTATCACATGCATCGAAGATATTGTTAAAGATTATTTATAGGAGATTAGAAAATAAAGTAGAGGAAAGGCTAGGAGAAGATCAGTTTGGTTTTAGGAAAAACAGAGGGACGAGGGAGGCGATTCTAGCACTAAGAACGGTAGTAGAAAAAAGAAAGAGGGTAGAAAAGGTAACTTGCATAGCTTTTGTAGATTTAGAAAAGGCATTTGATAATGTAGATTGGGACATAATGTTTAGAATTTTAAAAGAAACGGGTATAGATTATAAGGATAGGAGAATAATTTTTAATTTATATAAACACCAAACTGCCTTAGTTAGAATTGAGGGGGAAGAAGAGGTAGCAAAAATAGGGAAGGGAGTTCGGCAGGGATGTACACTTTCACCGTTATTATTTAATCTATATATAGAAGATGCAATAAACAAAGTAAAAGAAGAGTATAGTGTAGGTGTGAATGTACAGGGAGAGAAAATATATATGTTGAGATTCGCCGACGATATAGCTATATTGGAAGAAAGCGAAAAGAATTTAGAAAGGGTATTGAATGGTATGCAGGCAGTATTGACTAGGGATTTTAACATGAAAATAAATATAGGTAAAACTAAAGTGATGAGGTGTGACAAAAAGGAATGCAGTAGAAAAATGAGGATCACAATAGGAGATAATAGAATCGAAGAAGTGTCAGATTTTTGTTATTTAGGCAGTAGAATCACAAAAGATAATCGAAGCAAGGTAGATATAAAGTGTAGGATAGCACAGGGTAGGAAGGCATTCGTAGAAAAGGAACAGATTTTAAGATCAAATATTGACTTGGGTATTAGAAAAAGATTACTGAAGGTATATGTTTGGAGTGTAGCACTGTACGGGTGTGAGGCGTGGACTATAGGAAAGGAAGAGAAGCGTAGATTACAAGCATTCGAAATGTGGTGTTATAGGAGGATGATGAGGATTGGTTGATAAGATAAAGTAACAAATGAAGCTGTACTAGAGTTAGTAGGGGAGAAGAGAAGTATTTGGAGAGTGTTACAGCGTAGGAGAGACAGATTAGTAGGGCATATCCTTAGGCATGGGGGGATTATGCAATTGATCATAGAAGGTAGAGTGTAGGGAAAGAGAGGGGTAGGTAGGCCTAAATTGGAGTATGTGAGTCAGATAGTGGAAGACGTTGAGATGAATAGCTATAGGGAGATGAAGGGATTAGCTCAGGATCGATCGGCATGGCGTGCTGTTTCCAACCAATCTTTAGGATTGCGGACTCTTTAACTAATATAAGGTTATATCAGGTCATATCATATATTATTTATTTACAAGCCTTTAAGAATCTTCTTTACTAATTCCATATAAGCGATTTTCTTCGTTCCATACAAATTTGTGTATTTCCTTAAACTTATATTGATTAGCTCTGTGCTTAGTAAGAGAATTGCTGTTCCGTGCTGTTCCAATCAATCGTCCAATTACGATGCTTGTTGTACCTCAGTGAGAAAAAATATAATACTTCAAACTTTTACACTTGACGCCGACGATCTATAATGCCAAGTAAAAGTTTCTTTAATATAAGTAGTAGTTTTTTTTCTACTGTTTATTATTTATTCAGCGAGACAGACAACAAAGAAATAATGAGGAGTGAGTGTACTAATTGGCAATTTATAGTAAGATAACATTTTGGAAAGTGTGCAATTTTTCATTTTCAATCAAATATATTATATTTTATTGGAAAATAACGAAATTAATTTACGTTATTATTTACTTTCTATAAGACGTTTTGCTTCTTGAGAAAAAAAACTATATTCCGTTTGAATCAAACTCGGCTTCTGTGAAACGTTGGTTGGTATATTAGAGTTTTTCTACTTTTCCATACATTTTTAATAACATCTAATGGGCCATACCGTTCACAATCACCCCTAGTGTTTATTCTCCTTATCCTTATTCCTGCTTTTTTAGCTATTTTCTCGTCATTTCGCAGGAAATAATCTTTTGCAGTTTGCTCGTACCATTCAGAAATGAGTATTATTAGCAATACATGGCTTAGTTTCTTAGTATTATAACTATACATACACTTTTTCTGTATTTGAGATCGTAATGAGTTTTTCAATTACAGCTTTTCGTTTAATATACCGTCGGTTCGATATATACTAACTTTCCGCTTCGCAGAAGATTTTTTTGTAGACAAACATTAATATATTAATACAGAGGACAGAAGAGATGAAAAACACAAAATAGTAATAGCTAAAACGAATGTTTTCGTAAGCGGCTTTTTTTTTATAATTATTTATCGATTGTATTTTGGCCAAAAATTCTTTTCTAATTCATTCAATTTACCTTTGCTTGAGCTGAGTGCAAAAATCTTGAATTGTTAAATATTTTGACGCACAATAGCGAGTCCTTAAAGGATTCTGTCCATCGAAATTTTCAATTTTCTCTTGTGGAAACACTCTATCGTGTTTTATAAACGAAAAGTTTTTGTTTAAAAAAATCGCTCATCTTAAGATAAAAACTATTATTAAAAGAAATAATTTTATTCGATGATATTTGTTGATGACGAAATAAAATACTCATACAAAAAAAAACTACCGCGTTTTATAAAAAAAAAAATTTGTTTAAAAATATCGCTCATCTTAAGATAAAAACTATTGTAAAAAGAAATATATTTCTTGGTTGATATTTGCTTATGGTATAATTTTACGAAATAAAATACGCTACAAAAACTCTTACAAAAAAAAACTCGTATCGTATTTTATAAACAAATTTTAATTTTTTTTTTAATTGCTCATCTTAAGATAAAAACTATTATTAAAATAAATAAATTTCTTAGATGATATTTGGTGATGGTATAATTTTACGAAATAAAATACTCTTACAAAAAAAAAACTAACGTGTTTTATAAAAAAAATTGTTTGTTTAAAAAAATCGCTCATCTTAAGATAAAAACTATTATTAGAAGAAATAAATTTCTTGGTTGATATTTGGTGATGGTATAATTTTACGAAATAAAATACTCTTACAAAAAAAAACTCTATCGTGTTTTCTAAAAAAAAAAATGTTTGTTTAAAAAAATCGCTCATCTTAAGATAAAAACGATTGTAAAAAGAAATAATTTTCTTGGATGATATTTGGTGATGGTATAATTTTACGAAATAAAATACTCTTACAAAAAAAAACTCTATCGTGTTTTCTAAAAAAAAAAATGTTTGTTTAAAAAAATCGCTCATCTTAAGATAAAAACGATTGTAAAAAGAAATAATTTTCTTGGATGATATTTGGTGATGGTATAATTTTACGAAATAAAATACTCTTACAAAAAAAAAACGCGATCGTGTTTTATAAAAAAAAAATGTTTGTTTAAAAAAATCGCTCATCTTAAGATAAAAACGATTGTAAAAAGAAATAATTTTCTTGGATGATATTTGGTGATGGTATAATTTTACGAAATAAAATACTCTTACAAAAAAAAACTCTATCGTGTTTTCTAAAAAAAAAAATGTTTGTTTAAAAAAATCACTCATCTTAAGATAAAAACGATTGCAATAACAAATAAATTTATTGGATGATATTTGGTAATGGTATAATTTTACGCAATAAAATACTCTTACAAAAAAAAATAAAGCAATATTGCTTTAATATGCGTTTTGTACGTAGAGTATTTTAGACGGGATTCTGATGTATTAATATCAAAATTAATTAATTAAAATTACATTTATATATAATTTATACATTTATAGAATTGTATATAAGTTCTCCTGAAAAATTATAATACTTCGAATTAGAAGTTCAAGATTAATTCCGTTGTGCTTGTTCAATCTATCGTTTCGTGAAAATTTATTGAAGTTGTCTTTCTAAACTTATTTTGCTTTTCAACAGGAATATTATTTGTTGATTTTTTAAATATTCCTCTCTACACGTACAAAAAAAAACACCATTATTTTACTATTTTTGCATGACCCAAAAGCACTTTATGATTCCGAGACAAAGTACCAAAGCAGAATAGCAACATTCAACCCTCTAGAGCTGCAAACAACTACCATATTACCTCAAGGACTTCATACTTTCGCCTTGGAGACTTTTTCAGCTGGAATCCTTCCTCTTACACATACATACATACATCTGCGACTTACGAGTCGTAAAGTAAAAGCAAGAGTGGTTTGCGTAAGCAAAAGGACGGATGTTGCGTATGCACTCCGCCAATGCCATCTAGCTACTGGCATTCCTGAGGAAATGTAGGATTTTCTACGTCGTCGCGACACCCGCTGAAGAGTTTATCGCGTCCCGGCGCTCATAAATGCAAAACATTTGCTATGGTGTTTCAGCAGGGCCGGTAAGGGAAATTCTGGTGCTTCGGGCTGGAATTGAAATTGCCACATTGAGAAATCACATTATTATAATATGATCTTTGATTGGGATTACTTAAAAGGCAGAAATAGGATTTGTTAATTCGAAAAAAATCCGTAAATTCTTGAGTATTTATAAAACATAAAATATCTTACATGAATTTTACGTAAAAATATATACTAAATAAAAAATAGTTAATTTTGATCATTCTTATAAAACTATATTATGGTGTGCAAATTCAACAGTAAATAAATATTCATTGATAATTGATTAATGTAATTATTGCTATCAAATGTAAAAAAAACTATAAAATGTATAAACTAGTAAGAATCGACTACAGAATTATAAGTAAAGCATTTTTACACTTTGTATATAATTTCACTTCAAACAACAGCAATAAATTTAGAATTTTAGATTTTTTTGTGTATTGCTTTAAAATAGTGCATTTTATAGAATAATTACCTGAATAAAGTATACATTTAATGTCTAATTAAATTTTTTTAAAAAATTGCTTTAGTGGATACTAGCAGATTTTTTCAATTATTAATTGTAAATAAAAAATAAAACAGTAATAAAAAAAATGCTTTTTATCTCAAAGCAATCATATATTTTAATTTATTATTCATATAAAATTACTGCACAATTACTTGATATTTATGAATTTATGGATGGTGATATAATATATTTTTGTATGAATATATATTTTCATTAATTTATAATGATCATAGGCCAAAGTTAGCATTATAATATACATATATAGAATATACTGCAGTGGAATTCTTTAACTACGTTACCAGGTCATCCTGTAGCTAGATACGGCCCTGTATATCCCAGAACCTGAGCTGACTGACAATACATTGTCAGGGAATAAGATGCAGACGAGCAGTCTTGTTTTGACGAAATATACAACTTGTTGAATCATTTACGATAAAATATGGACGTGTGCTAGACAACATTTAATGTATGAATTTTTGCATTCGGCGAAAGTGTATTTGTGGGGCACCGTGGTGCCGTGAGACTGGCACCGCGGAGGTTGTGGGTTCGAATCCCATTCCGGACAGAATATATTCTTGAGGGAAAATTGAGAATTCAACAAAAATTGGTTTATTCCAGAAAAGGATGGGAGAGCCTTCAGCGCCTATCCTTTAAAGAACGTGCATTTGTAATCTAATGAACATCTATAATTGCATATATAATTCTATAATACAGAAATATACATCGATAATTAACTTAATTAACGTCTAATACTGAGATACGATTGTTCAATAAAATTTAACCCTAATTTTTCTCACAGCATTTAAATTATCGGCTCTTTTTGAAGTGTAATATTTTTCGAGATTGTGTTATTATTTTGTACCATAAAGTGAATTTTTGATATCTTTACATTTCATATGATCCACAAATTTTTATTTATTAAGAGGTAGTGTCAAATTAATTCAATTAATTCAATTATTACGTATAATTGTAAACTAGCTAATCCTAAATTCTTTTTGTAAATGATTTTTGAAATGTTCTGCACATTTTTATTTTATTCTGGAATTTCCTATTTTTGCTTTATATATCCATAAGATTATGTATCAAATTATATGCTGCTTTTAATTTTTTAATTAACCGCTTATTAAATTTTCCTTTATCTAATGATAAATATAACATTGAATTAAATAATATCCGAAATATAGCAGTACAAAATGGCTATTCTTATAAAATTATAAATAACATATTAAGAAAATTTAAAAGAACAAGAGATATCAGAAATATTAGTAGTTTAGAACAAAGTAATAATTCAACTCAAAAATTTGTTAAATTACTATTTGATCCTATAATTGCACGTGGTTTAGATAGTATTTTAAATAAATATAATTTTAAAGTAACATATAATAGTCTTGATAATTTTCTCAGAAATCCCAAAGATTTGATTGATTTCAATAAAAAATCTGGTATTTACGAAATATCTTGTTGTAGTTGTCCTAAAGAAGTTGTCCTAGACCAATTAAAACTAGATTTAAGGAGCATTTAGCTCATTTCAGATTAAATAGAAACGATAAAAGTGCTGTAGCCGAGCATATTTTTGACTAACTCAGGTCAACCTATTCAAATTAGTTCACTTAAATTACTTAAAACTGTTTTAAATTATTCCGAATTAAATGCTTATTTAATAAATAAATTATTTATAGGAGATTAGAAAATAAAGTAGAGGAAAGGCTAGGAGAAGATCAGTTTGGTTTTAGGAAAAACAGAGGGACGAGGGAGGCGATTTTAGCACTAAGAACAGTAGTAGAAAAAAGAATGAGGGTAGGAAAGGTAACTTGCATAGCTTTTGTAGATTTAGAAAAGGCATTTGATAATGTAGATTGGGACATAATGTTTAGAATTTTAAAAGAAACGGGTATAGATTATAAGGATAGGAGAATAATTTTTAATTTATATAAACACCAAACTGCCTTAGTTAGAATTGAGGGGGAAGAAGAGGTAGCAAAAATAGGGAAGGGAGTTCGGCAGGGATGTACACTCTCACCGTTATTATTTAATCTATATATAGAAGATGCAATAAACAAAGTAAAAGAAGAGTATAGTGTAGGTGTGAATGTACAGGGAGAGAAAATATATATGTTGAGATTCGCCGACGATATAGCTATATTGGAAGAAAGCGAAAAGAATTTAGAAAGGGTATTGAATGGTATGCAGGCAGTATTGACTAGGGATTTTAACATGAAAATAAATATAGGTAAAACTAAAGTGATGAGGTGTGACAAAAAGGAATGCAGTAGAAAAATGAGGATCACAATAGGAGATAATAGAATCGAAGAAGTGTCAGATTTTTGTTATTTAGGCAGTAGAATCACAAAAGATAATCGAAGCAAGGTAGATATAAAGTGTAGGATAGCACAGGGTAGGAAGGCATTCGTAGAAAAGGAACAGATTTTAAGATCAAATATTGACTTGGGTATTAGAAAAAGATTACTGAAGGTATATGTTTGGAGTGTAGCACTGTACGGGTGTGAGGCGTGGACTATAGGAAAGGAAGAGAAGCGTAGATTACAAGCATTCGAAATGTGGTGTTATAGGAGGATGATGAGGATTGGTTGGGAAGATAAAGTAACAAATGAAGCTGTACTAGAGTTAGTAGGGGAGAAGAGAAGTATTTGGAGAGTGTTACAGCGTAGGAGAGACAGATTAGTAGGGCATATTCTTAGGCATGGGGGGATTATGCAATTGATCATAGAAGGTAGAGTGTAGGGAAAGAGAGGGGTAGGTAGGCCTAAATTGGAGTATGTGAGTCAGATAGTGGAAGACGTTGAGATGAATAGCTATAGGGAGATGAAGGGATTGGCTCAGGATAGATCGGCATGGCGTGCTGTTTCCAACCAATCTTTAGGATTGCGGACTCTTTAACTAAATGCTTATGAAAGTATATACATGCATAAATCAAAATCAAATTTAATGAATTTAGATTCAGGCCCAATTTCATCTTGTCTATTCAATATATTTAATACGAACTTTTTTTAAAATTTATTTTTATTTTAAGAAAAATAACGATTGATCTAAACCCATGGAAATTTTTAATTTTTTTTATTATAGCAAAACGTTTTCGAATTATTCATAAATTGATAAATTGATGAATTGATGAATTTATAAATAATACGAAAACGTTTTGCTATAATACAAAAAATTAAAAATTTCCATGGGTTTAGATCACATCGTTATTTTTCTTATTATATTTACAATGGCCCATTACATCGACAACTTTCTTAATAGAATTATTTTTATTTTATTTATTTTTGGTTATTTTAGATTTGACAAACCATTTAATAGTAAGTATATCAATCATGATTCGTGACAGAGGTATTTTATTTAGTTTTTATCTTGTGCTACTGAAGATGGAGGCATAGCCTTCGAAATGTACATCTAGCTACTTAATGCTTTGAGTTACGGTATTTGGGTGATATTCTATACTATTATTTAACACCGTAGTGATAATTTTTAAAATGTATCGAATTGATGAATTTTTTTCTTATCTACAACTTTCGTTGTTCCAAAAGCGGTTTTATTTCGTTAAAGAATTTTACAATTTTTAATCGTTAATCAGATTACTTTATAATACATTATTTTTATACCAAAATATAATTATACACTGCACAAGTGTCAATACGAAGGATCAACGGCTAGTGTGCTGTAGTTTTTTTTGGGAAGCCCATCATACACATTTTGTGTCCCGTGCTGTTGTATCGGCGACTATTGAGACTGATATATGGGGCTTTTATACCGCGCATCGACGTTGCGGCTATCTCATGCCACTGTCCACTTTGATACTCGAGTTTTTCCTATTTGTTTTCCGCCACTGGTGAGCTTCTGGCGGTGTCCTCTGTGTGCTATGTTATCCTCACAGTCCTGTACACCGGCCGGATGTGAGACTTTCATCATTTTCTGTTGCTGTTGGACTGATATACCGCCGATGGGTTCGCCAAAAAGGAGCAAAGTGGAAATCCAAACCCCCAGCAAGCGGTAAACAAACGAAAACGAAACGAAATGTTGGAACATTTTACCAATATAGGACTTGACAAAATGTTCGATCACTATGTCTTTTCAATATCTTTTCTTCATTAAATTAATCGTGTTTTCAGCGCAAAATAATTGCTTTAGATACTATCCAAAAGCATTTATGCGCATTTTAAAAGCTGAACCCTCATCCTGTTCGTCCAAAAATGGACAAAATAAAATATGGTGTGGGAAATTAATGTTGCCGTTACTATGTGTGATAATTCATTATATTTTAGAAAAATATTAGTATTGCTCTTATTAATTATTTATTTAATATGTTAGGACCATTACGTTACTTTTACTAAATCCACAAATATAAGTACATTAAATAGAAGACAAGATGTTTACTAAATAATAAAAATAATTGCTATGCCTAAAGCAATCACAAATACTTTTAATTTCTCTAAAAAAAAATCAATAAAACACGGCCTACAAACAAACAGAAGAGCTGGAGAGGCACTGCTAGGACAACAAAAGTTATATACATGGTACTGTAAAAACTATTTCATATAATTTAAAGTTCTAATTTACTTCGATTCGTACAACTCTGTATATTTCTGTCCTCGAAACTTTTTTGTGTTGATATTTATCGCACTAAAGGCTATATGGCTACTAGATCAGCAGCCATGTCGTAGAGCAAAAACCAGCTCCAGGATCGTGGAGAGAGATCCCTCTTCTCTCCAGCACAAACCAAATATATACATTTTGCATGAATCGAATCTGCATCAATCTCGGGATTAAAATAGCCACTGTTCGTGTTGCCGCTGCATCTGCATGCTTACTTGTGCTCGTGGAGTATAGGTGCGCTTCAGTCAGGATTCAATAATCTAATACGCTGATATATGCGTATTGTTATAGTTTACCCTCACATGGAAGGACATATGTAGACCCTTTCACTTACCATAAATCATTTCCAGGATTTCAGTTATAAGCTAAATTCGCGATTGTTTATTGTCGCAAGCTTCAACTATATCCGATTTTGTAAATCCTCTAAAAAACTGTTCCAAACCAAAAAATGTCTTGTTTAACGATATGACAAAGATCGCAGGATATATTTTAAGCATTACTGAGAATAGTATAGAATATCACCCAAATACCCTAACTTAAAGCATAAGATGTGCATTTTGAAGGCCATGTCCCCATCTTCAGTCTGCTATTAACTCACCCAACATATATACTTTCGAAATGGTTAGCAAGTGTACTTAATAATTTTTATTTCGATAGTTTTGCAATAAAAAATTCTTTAGAATTCATTAATAATGTTAAAGGTTTAACACTATCAAATAATGAAATACTTATTTCATTTGATGTTTGCTCATTATTTCCAAGTATTCGTATTCCTGAAACTATTCTTTTTCTTGAAGATATGCTAAAAAATAATTCCGTGGGTGATGTTATTATTAATGAATACTTAAAACTTACTAAATTATGTATGGCTCAAAATTGTTTTTCTTAAATTGTGAATTCTTTCAGCAAAAAGAAGGTACAGTTATGGGAAATTGTTTAAGTCCTGATTTCGCTGATTTATTTATGAGTTATTTTGAAACTAAATTCAAGGAAACTGAAATTTATTTTCCTAGAATTTGGATTAGATATTTAGATGACATCTTTGCGATTTTTGATACTGAAAAATCTAATATTGACGATTTTATTAATATATTAAATTCTAAATTTCCTTCAATTAAATTTACTTTAATCGAAAATTTATAATACTTCAATTTATTCGAAAATAATAATCAGTTTAATCAATTAAAAAAAAATTGTTAATTTGTATTGTTTTAAAAGATTTATAGGTAATATTATATGCCATTTTTGAAATACTTCTGTCATGTTGACTTATTTATATAATAGTATATCAATCACGATTCGTGACAAAGGTATTTTATTTAGTTTTTATCTTCTGCTACTAAAGATGGGGGCATAGCCTTCGAAATGTACATCTAGCTACTTAATGCTTTGAGTTACGGTATTTGGGTGATATTCTATATTATAATTTAACACCGTAGTGATAATTTTTTAAATTACTGAAAGTGTTCTAAATGGAATAGAAATTTATATGATTTAGAACAAATCATTAAAAAAATATAATTTATATCTATGTCCAAATGTCATACATTACTTATTTTCCTGAAGACCGTATAGAATATATCTGCAAATATTATAAATAATTTTATTGTACAAACATTTTTGTAAATGCGCTCATAAATACCAAAATATGATAATAACTAGTAAAGTAAGTAAAGTAAAGTTTATTTCATTTTCTTGAGATAAATACATTTAGTAGAAGTAAAAATAAAATATAATATTATAAAAAACAATATAAATTCTTTACATATTTCATTTATTTTGTGTTCTTGTAAATGTAGGAAGTGTTTAAATATAATATAAAAGTAAATTTAATTTATATATTTTAAAATATAGGAATAAAGAAGAAAATGGAGAATCGTAGGATTAAGTAATATAAATATTAAATTAAAATATTGTAGCAAAGATACAAATAGATTCGTATTTACTCGTAATTTCACTGTTATGGAGACTGTGTTTATCTGTGTTTATCCTGGGATGATTTTTTTTTCATTTTTCTATTTTGATCATGCAAATTCTTTTGTGGTCCTCAGGATACCAGCGGTAGTTCTATCTCTGTGTACGAAGTACGAATAGTGGCGTAAAGCTCAAAAATCCAAAGAATAAACTAAAGTAATGCTCTCTGGCAACTATAGAACTGAAAAACCTATACCATGAATTACTTATACAAATCGAATATATGCTGGAAACGCTGGAAATTTTAAAAGGGATTAGAAGGTGATATATATGTGTGTGTGTATATATATATATATGTAATTTGTATAGTGGATAAAAACTGCATGGTAAAGTCAATATCAGATTTTAATGGCAAGAAAGAATAAAAATTTATTCTTATAAAAGAAACGGAATTATAGATATCCTACTGTTTTTTTCTGAATAGATATATTCAGGGGATAAGCGGAGTATTTAAAGAAGTATTCCTCTCAACTAAATTAATAGAAATGTAGGCACTGAAGCTATATATGCTAAGATCATTGAAACTCGAGTGACGCTCTCGATATTTTACCCGTGATATATCATTCCGATTTTCCAAATTATTTACATTACGAGCTATAGATTTTCTAGTATATTTGCAATTTGTTTTGAAAAGGACTTCACTTTGTGCTTGTTCTCGTGCCATCGTAGCGTACATTGACAGGGTCTTGCTACTTCGTAGAAGAGATAAATGCAGGAATATTACACTTGTTACTAAGTTGTGTATGTATGTACAACAAGAACAATATCCGGTCTTGGTTTAATCAAGACACCGAACGGATGTAATACTCCGCCGAAGTATAAATACACTTAGGACATTGCCTGTTGTAGCCGTTTATACGCAAGGCTTCCAATATTCACTTTAACGTAACTCAAAAACAACCTTCGACAACATGTTCGCTTACAAAAAAGTAATCTCATATATTCCATTTACTTCTTCGCAAAATGCATTTCTCGTGCGTCTATGTTTGTATTTTTTTCTGACAATTGTTGCGCTCGCTTTCCATAAGTTTCATATATTGCTCAATACAATTTCGCTTGCACTTTCTGTGTTCAGTTCGTGATCAAATTCCGGACAATAATGGAATCATATTTACAGAATAAACAAGTTCGATTTGAATGCATTAGAGTGGGAAGATGCCTGGAGAGAGAAATACGCGTATGAGCTTGAGTCCCTTCCGTGATAAACAAATATAAATCACGTTGGCCCCTTTTTTTTTTTTTCAAATTCACCGCCAGTCTGGCACTGTACGACCATATTATTCTATCTGAGCAGAGAAATGTTTTGTTATATTTGTTGCACAGTTAAAGGTCAAGGACTTTAATTCATTTAAATATGAATTCTGGGCTTTTGGGGGCACCTTATATGTTCTTATTTCACATCTTATTTCAAGTTTTTTTTCTTATGTTTCAATTAATTCAGAAAGTATATTGCGACTTCTGCTACAGTGAATTTAACTTTGCTTAACAGGATGTTTTTTATTAGGCGTAGCTAACCGAAAGCGAGCTGTCGTAGTCCCATGTACATATGTCGTAAGGATTTAATAAATGAAAATGCTTCTGGGAACGTCTTCCCCACTCGTTATAGTGACTTGAAGCAGCAATTCGCAATATCATATATACCCATCTAAGGCTTTAGCCAACGCAGTAATGATGCGACACTTGAAGCTAACGGACACTTCAAGTTTTATCGAATTTAACTCTAATTTAAAAGCGAAAAAACCGTACCACTCGGGGGGTGATTAAAATTAATTTTACAACCGTGTCGTTTTTGGCATTTGCAGACAGAAGACGAGGGTAACCACGGCAATGATGACACTCGCTGCTTCATCTTATCAACATTGGCCTCCCAAGGTCGTTCACGTGTTCATTGCGTCTTGTGCGAGGAGCAGCTGCTCGTATTTGATCGATATCCGCTGGTGGATGGCACATTCTTCCTTAGCCCCAGGCAACATGCCAAATCTTGCATTGAGGTAAGATATGTATCTTTTTCTTCTGTCAGAGATACGCAAGCATTTCCTTGCTTGGCTAATTTTTTTTATCTTATCATCATTGCTTCGCGTAAAATATATATGAAATTATATTAAATTACATCGCTTGTCTTATTAATTTTTAACTGGTCAGATGATATTATAAGCATTAACCGGATATATACTATTTTCATTTGGAATAACTCTTGGAAATAGGTTTGAAGGAAATTAACTTAGTTATAATATCAGTTAAAATATTTTTATTTTTGTTGACCAGGTTTCGCCGGTCATCAGAGTCGCATAAAAATAAAAATATTTCAAGTGGTATTATAACTAAGTTATTTTTCTTCCAGCAAATTTACTATGAACTACCACAAGGTAACATTTAATTAAATGTATTTTTTATTATTTTTTTTAGGTAAAAGTGGAAGGACGCACGCAGTTCTTGACGGTAGTCTGCATGGGTTGCCTAGAGGGCGCCACAGGGCGGGTGATTCATTGCCGATTCTGCAATCAACAGTGGGATGGTTCCTCCTTGGTGCTTGGAACCATGTACTCCTACGACATCTTTGCCGCCATGCCATGCTGCACGGAGAGAATCAAGGTAATATTTTCAAGCTTACTCTTTTTTTGAACCAATCACCCCTAATTTGCTTTAGTTTAATGCTGTTGCGATTGTTTAAATCATTTTATTGTTTCAGTGTAATGCATGTTTCAAACCAGTACTGCACCCGGCCCAGCGCTTGAACTTCTTCAGTGACTATAGTCACATGGTGCCCTGTCCACATTGCCGCACATTGGATACGCACTTCGTGAAACCGTTGCCGTATTGCTACGCGCGCCCCGTCGTGCGAACACTGCAGATGTGGCCATAGCCCGAGGCCCCCCCATTGCCTGCCCAGTCACAAGTACCGCCTCAACCCCGCCCGTCCTGTTCACCTCCCGTGGTAGCGAAATGTAACGAACTAGCAGCTGGCCTCAGCGCACCGCCATTGAGTAGGGAGTTAGAGGTCAAGTCACCGGACCTGATGGACCTGGACCTGGGCCTGTTGTGGCGGGAGCTTGCCGGCTTAAGGTTGGATGAATTCTGCAGATTGCAGTTGACTAGAGCACGGTAGATTATATTGATGAATAAAGGGACAAAAATAGTTTTCTTTGTTATGTTGTTGCATTTTTATACAGAAATAAATAAACAAAACGCATTTATGTTAGAGCTCGGATTGTAGTTGAGCCAGTTGGATTTTTTTATTAAAAGCGTGTTATTAGTTCATTATTATATGTTTGTTAGGTTATAGTGAATTTATTCGAATCAAGTAAATCATTTAGTAATTACAGCAATTGTGATTTAATCGTGTTTAAATTAATACGAGCGCAGAGTATTTAATTGTACTAGATGATCATAGTCAAAAAATCTTGCTTTATTATTAAATTATAACGAAATTGTCAAACAAAGCTGTTATAATTAAAACTTGTACAATTAAACAACTGCGCATACTTCTACTTCTAGTTATATTATTAAGTAATTTTCTTTTAGCTCGAATTCAGTTAAATTAATCATATATTGAAACTTATAACTATTATTAACTTTTTGATATTCTCTAAGAGACCTATTTGTATATTATAATCTAAAAGTAATTACTACTTTAAAGAATTAGTGTAGCAAGATTTAATTGGTAAGAAGGAGTTCATTTGGCAAGAAACTGAAGATGAGTGTAAGCAAGTCGTATTATTAACGAAGTTATTCAAAGTAAGTACTAAGCATGTAACTATCTTAGAAGGCAGAAGAATCGTTGATAAGTTTTTGCTGTGTGTCCCAATAATTCTACTTAGTGATAAGAATGTAAATTCTGCACAGAAATAATCGTCTGCGTAACTTTTCCTGAGTTACGTAGGTGACTTTAGTATGCGCAGTTTTAATGAATGGTTTTTGTATGAGTGCGTAAAATGTATATCAATATCCATTTATTCTCCCAAGTTTGGTACACCTAAAATATTCCAGATTACATCAAATCAACACAGACTGTTCTGATCGGTTTGTATGTTTTTAGATGTACCAGATTTACATGTTGGTGGTTTAACCCTGAATAATTTTCCTAACGAATTCTGTTGAATTTAGCCACCAGAAAAATTGAAATACTTCTCCTTTGAATAAGACGGAGCCTTCCAGAAACAGTTCGTACAAAGATACACTCAGTAGAAACAAAAACTCAATAAAACAATAGAAGTATGAAGATAAAGGTTTAGTGAAAGAAACAGTGTTGGATGTTTTTTAGGAAATGCTTCAAGTACAAACCGTTCGTTACTTTTGCAAATTTTATATTTAAAATAATTATTATACGCGATGTTACAAAAGACACTTATCCTTATTCAATACCACCATTTAGGCAAACAATCGAAGGATAATAGTCCATTGAAAATGATACAATATTATTTCTTGTTATTCTGATTGTTCGTGAAACTTGGAAAATAAGGAAAATACACACAATTTAAAAATTATTCAATACGGACGTATTACCCTACATTCGTCAGTTCGTTAATCCATATAACTTTTTGCAAGTCGCGAAAATAAATACAAAAGAATAATCAAATATGTACTCTGTAGTCGCATCGTAGTTTATTAAAATATTGTTTATGTGAGGTCGTGGTCTATTATACAAAAGAGCAACACTTTATGGTCATGTATACTTTTCAAGAAAATATATATCACCTTAAAAGGAAATTTAAAAAATATATATATCATTTATTCTGATATAATATTCTTGGTTAGTAAATATGCTTTTTAAGGGGGTGTAGTAGGTAATTCATTATCTGCAAAGTAATGTCGATTTGCTCTAAGTTCCCCTGTCGTAACTATCATAGGTAGCTTAATGAAATTTGGAATAAATATTGATTGATACAGGCACTGATTTTTTATCTTTAAAGAAAAGAAAATAATGTTTGTACAACCCTTTTTCCGAATCGTTTCTTGGAAATATTTTTTTTTACATCTTTAGTCTTTACTTTATAACAATAAGGCATTATTTATAGTGATTTAAAGTTTCAGCTTGCTACATTTAATAGCTACGATAGCAAGTTTCGTTAAAATTACAGTGTATGCATCATCATGGCTGTTTTGCCCGCTACATCCCGTTAAGTGTTGAATTTTTACGTTATAAATATTTAGTAAATAGAAGTTTTGCGCAAGAATTTAATCGTGATTATCCTGCAAAGTAAACATATTCGTAATAATATTATGGACAGAAAGCAGCCTAGTAGAATAAAATAGTTGTATGTAGTAGAAATTGTTACGCTATAGCCAAAATGCCGAAGTTCATATTGTAGTCGGAATAACCGTAAAAAGCTCAGTAAAAACGATCAATATTTCTAAAGATAATCCACACTAAAACATCCGTTGATATAATCACCCAATTAGGCAATAATGCGAAGCAATATTTTAAAATCAAATATATATTTTTGGCCATTTAAAAGTAATAATCGTATAGCATTTTTGTCGTTTTGGTGTGGATTTATTATAATTAAAAATAACCACCTGCTTGCTTGGAATATATCGATTTTTTCGAATATGAAACTTAATGAATGTGTGAGATTGCAATTATAAAACTGTAAGTAGTCTTTCTTCCTGTAATTTCTATGTTAGTTCTTAGACGTAGTATTTAGATCTACCAACCAAAACCACCCCGTAGTGTAATAGCATGTTCCTCATGAAAAGCAACATCCCCTATTTCCAGTAGCTCACTAAACATCATATTATAAGGAAACACACTGGCCTAAATGCAAAACGAGACTTCTCGGTCTACGATACAAAAGGATAGAGAAAGAGGAATGATTAAATATCTAAAACAACGTTGTCCCGGGAATTGGATTATGATTTTTGTACTAATTGTAGTATGTTGGAACGATGAATTTGATTCTAATATTACGCGATATTCGCGGTGTCATTTTGATGTATTTCTTTACTTAACCGTTAAGTAACATTAGTATTTGTAGTGTTTAATCGGAAATACAAAATTTGTACATATTATAAATATTCGGACTAATATAACTAACCTCTGTTCGAGGCAGAAATTTTTTGATGATCAACTGAATCAATAAACATTTTAAATATTATATTAATATTAACATTATTGTTGTCGGTATGATATAAGGCTCTAGTTTGTAGTATTTTTTACGTCACTAATATACGAATTATAAAAAAATATATAATAACACAAAAAAATAAAAGTAGTTTTAGTCCGTTAATCATATAAAGGGCGCTGGCTGAGGACCAAAAGAATTGGTAGCTACAGGAAGCTCGAGTCATGGGATGAATACGTGAAAAATATTCGAAATATTATTGATACTAACTCATCACAATCAAATTTTTCTATGTACTACATTTTTATAATAAACTTTAATAGATATTAGGTTTAGTTCAAAGTACTTCCAAGCAGTCAAATATTATAAGCGATTTCGATTCTTTTTAAATCAACATGGAAAAATGATCAGATTTCAGCTTTCTATCTTCATTTAATACATTTGTATTGTCTCTATGTTTACGTACTTTCTCACTTTAAATTTTTTCTTAGATATAGACAATTATATTACAGTTATATTACGATGCACATTACAATTCTTAACATTCTATTGTTTGAACGTAAATATAATAAACAATACAAAAACATATCTTATTATAAGCTGAAACCTGACCACGTTTACCTGATTTTGATCTAAAAGGATCCAAATTGGTTGTACATCAACGTTTTGAGGTATGGAAGTCGTTTTTATTAAACTAAATATTTCCACCTTTCAACTATGGACTTCTATAACTATTTTAATAGATATGTCCATTTAAAAAACAAGTAGGTTTATATTAGATAGAAGTCTTGCATCATCGATCATGCATTCGCAGTGTCATCAAAAATACCATATTCTTCGGACTATCGACGTGTCAATTTTATGCCATACTCACAGAAATATAAATAAGCTTTTTATTAGCCAAATTTGTCCTGTTTATGACTGAAATTGTGTAGCAATTTGACTAGTCGAAAATTAACGTTGAAACTGCCGCAAACGAAATAACAAACATAATCCAGATTTTTAGAATGCATGACTTACAAATCACCTACTAATAGAATCAAATCCAAACGACCTAGCGTAGAGTTCACCACAGCATAAATATTTTTATTAAACTGACTAACCGCAGTACCTCATCTATAACAACAAAAGGGAACTCTAATATAGAAAGCTGCCAAATTAAATTATACTAATTAATCTCAGGTATATACGCTCCATATGCGTCTAATTTAATTTGTACTTAAATAACTCAACGATATCATACTAGCTATTAATGTCATATCAAAGGACCCAGATGTATGCATCATTTATAAAATTGAAATCACGGTGAATTCTATGCTAGGATCGCACAAATCAATGCCGATACACCCCAAAAGATGATGTGATGAAACGATAAGAATGAAAATTTAAAGCCCTTATTACGTAACAAAGTATTTAAATGGGCTTTTGTAATTACCCATAAAGTTTCAACAAAAGTCTTTATTGTATTATTATATCTTGAATTATTCCAAAAATGTGTATACAGGACCCGATACCTTCACTTCCTTTGAGGGTAGAAAATACTCTTTAAGAATAACTGAATTTTAAATGGCATAATGGTATCTCAGCAATAGGCTCATTATGATGGAAAATATTTTCACCTGTTTTCAAAATAGTTCTTTTTTTGATATCAAACAATGTTCAACAAACAAACATATTTTTATATCTAATTTCATCAATAGGTTGTCTAATTATATCAACCTAGGTTGTGACGACACGTGTCTTGTATACATATTTTTGGATTGTCATTTATTAGTGTTTAAGAAAAACGTACACCATACATTGCTCATTATAAGAAACGCATTTTTTTGCAAAGATTTTAAAGTAGCGTCCAATGAAGCTTTCTGGGTAATTATTGATATTAGATGAACTTTGGGCTAATCAGGGTAAGCGGGGTCGTTCCGATAAAAATGACAATTCCGTGCACCGAGACTACATTTCTATACCAATGTAGGACTAAATAATACTTAATGAAAAAAAAAAAAAACCAAGCGAATTCGCTATAAAAGTAGACTATTTTGTGTATTTTCGATTCCTTGTTGTCTTGTGACCGCTTTTTGTAACGCATAGTATATATAGTTGTTTATTAGTCTTGTAAGACCCAGCAACCATGAAGGCGATTATTGTTGTTGATGAAGCGAGGTTGAATTTGAAATGGTGGGGATTTTATACTCTTGAAAATATACGAATTGGCGACGTATTAATACGATTTTTATATTTGCGGAACAGGTTGTACGGTTTAAAAGACGTAACAGATTGATATTTTTTGTAATATATATTTTTGTATCGAATTGGCTAAATGTATACAAAAATTTTTCGATAATAATTATTTAGAGATAATCGTGATTTCCACAAAATAACACGCGCATTTTCAATCACGATGCTCAAATCAATTGGCAATTACCAAAAAAGGAAAAAAGAAATGAAAAACAATTACGGCCATCGAAGGCCTTGTGTGATCTAAATTTAAGCGTAGTTTTTAAATGAAAAATATATTGATGATACCACGACGTGATACTGATTTTTTATACGAAATTTTGTAGAAAGATTTAAACACATATGTTTTATAAAAATCTATATAATAAATATACTTAAAAGGCATGTGTAAGTTAGGAATTGCTGTAGGCGCGTAGTTCTAAGATTTGATGTTGTATATGATAGTGTTTCTGAATGCGCTCATGGTTGCATGCGGCTTCCCTTGCTTTTTGCGTTTACGGATCACACCGTGTATGTACTATTGTCATGGATCCCAAGGTATAGATTTTCTTTATTCAACGAAAATACTGCCAGTAATCATTTTGTACCGTTCCATATTTTTATTCCTACAATCCAGGTTAAACTAAACCAAAATTAGGCCGAAATTAAATTCATGCAGATTTTTACAATAATTGCTACTCTATACATTTCCTATTTTTGTTTCATCGCATTAATTTTTATAACAATAACATGATACTTTAAGCTCATTTTATTGAAACCTTCATTAGTTATACATAATACCTTTAGACACAGTCAACAGTCATGTTAATTTAAATCCTTGATTTATTCATTCAATAGTAGTACTTTTTTATGAAATTTACAACACGTCGAGACATTTTTTTTTTTTTGAGCAACTCTTGTTGGCTTTTGTTGAGATAATCTATATCAGGCTTAGGTGGTAATGTGGATCAATTGTTAGTTTCGGATCTACATGATCGACAAGCATTTGGTTAGATTGGAGAGGATCTAGACAAAATACCGGTGTGATCTACTCCTATCAAAGTACAAATTTTCAATTGATTAAACTGTATTTAATCATGTTTTCGGTGTTGTAGTTGTCTCTTTGATTAAAAGTAAATTGAAAAATAACGAGCAAAAATTGGTGTCAGGAAATATAAAAGAATATTTTGCTAGTTACGAAAGACTTCTTTTATCAATCATTGCTGTAGAGATGTAATTTTAAATCAGAGGACTTTATTTGAAAACATTTAGCTCGTTATTAATGGAAATTAACTATTAATATTATTGTACACATCATATTATTATTGATATAAATGACAGAAAAGAAGATCCGTACAACAAAACCCATTCTTTTGTGTAAACAAAAACGGTATAAAAATTATTTGGAACGTGTTGCGCAATATTTGAGAAGGTGTAGTTTATGTATGTTTCTAGTGTACTTTAGTGGGATCGGGGACCGGGTAGCAGGCAGAAAGGGCCGGGAAAAGGGCCTCTGCATTGCCGTCCCTTCAATATTTGGAAATGGTGCGAAATAATTTGTATGCATATTTTTCCATTCGAACTTCCCCACTTTTCTTAAAAAGGCAAATTTGCTCCTGCATTCCAATTATTTTGGTAACATTTCACATCATTAAAATTGTAAACAAAAATAGTTTACTTCATTCAGCCAAAAATATAGTACTCCTAATAATTGATAGAGGCGGTATTACTTTAGCAGAGCTCCCTTTTAGGTCTATTGTTATGCGAATATTCGAGATTGACCGAAACACCTCAATTGAATTTGCTTTATTATTAATCACTACTAACTGCTACTAACTGTGTTACCCAACTAACAAAAAGAAATCAATAGCACCACACATTTCTTCTGCATCTTTGATATTTTAACTGTAGCTCCTAAATTTCCATTCAAAATATTATCTATTAAACGAAAACTCTACGTGAATTATTTATGGTTTTACGGCGGCAAAACTCACATATTCATGCAAATAATTGTTTGAAAAGGTTTAAGTTAATATTGTTCTAATTTAAAGAAATGCAGTTACGAAATCAGTCAGTGGTTTATAAATTTTAATAGCAAATTTTAGAGAATACAAACATATAGGGTGATTTTATCTGAATGAGTACAAATACCTGCTACCCCTTCGATCTTCCAAGTTTATTATTATATGATTATTATTATTGAGAGAATATAGCAATATCAGTACACAGAGATCCATTTACTCGTTATGTTGCCACCCCGAAACTACTGCAAATCGAACCTCCAGAATATTCAACAAATCTTTACAATGTATACCTTTAGATAATTTAATAGAACGATTTAAATATGATGTACAACAAATTTATTACCATATCCAAGTCAGATATTTTGGAGTGTAGATTGAATAGTTTTCGGTTTTTAGATTATTTAAATTGTTAATCGGCCGCAATAATTCTATGCAATCGCATCCACTTTGAAAGCTCGGGGCTGTTTTGTCTGCGCTCTACAATTTTCAAATACGAGCACCCTCTGTACAAGTTGTGCCATACATGAAACCAAAACCAAAAACCAAACGATTATGATACAAACACCGCTAACATGCTTTCGTTAAAGTGGATTGTATGTTGCATAAAGTTTGTGCGAAAGAGATTCCATAAAATTCAATGTGAACCCCGAGTTTTCTACACTACTGACGTACCTATGTTGGCTGGCAAAGCAGGCGTTAGATTCATTATATTAATTAATTAATTATGTAAATTTTTCACATATTATCTGTTTTTATTATAATGTTTAATTATTAGGCATTTTGATATAGGCTTTATAAGATCTACTTATGCGGGATCTTTACAGCTTTACCATGTTATACATTTTAGGATCTAATTAATTGTATTCGTATTATTTATTTTTCTCGATCCACTGAAATTTTCACTCACTAAATTTCACAAGTAATTATTTATATTTCAATTGTAAATCGTTTATTGCTATACTATTATTGCATAAAACTGTTTAGTAAGCGACTAAAATTCAAATTGTTCGGGAAGTTCTACTTACTATTCGATTCACACGTGAAAATTCAATATCAATAATATTATAAATATATTTATATATATAATATATATGATAAATGATCGAGCTTTTGAAGGCTTTTTATATATGTAAAAGTAATAAAATGAAAATACAGATTTTAAAAGCGTAAAATATAACCATTGTCTAATATTCGTGCATTTCGTAACATTACATCCTGGACATATTTTAGTTTCAGTGTTTTGAAATTTAGCAAAATTGGAATTTCATCTTAAAAGTAAGTACATACTTATCTACCTTCCACTCGCCAATGGAGTGGATTACTTTAGTGCAACAGTTCCCATTTAAATCTTTTTTTTTTATTCACTTAATGAAGAAAATATAAAAAAATTCAGTAATATTCAATAATAATAATAATGCAATTACTATCCTACAATACAATCAAAAATATTTTCTCTGCAATATCTTTAGTATCTTCAAATTTATAATTTACAGCTATGATGGTGAGTGACAGAAGTATTTTCTTTAGTTGAACCATATTTATAGCCTAAATAATGTTGAATTTGTTGTAATTTTTCATTGGTTTTTACGTGAGTGCAAAGCATATGAAGTAATTGCGTTTTAGAAAACATTTCACATTCACGGCTGTTTCATTTGAATACAAACAGAAGAAAGACAATATGTATTTAAGTTCTTATTCCTGCATCCTATTTACCCCATCCCAACTAGTGGACCACCCATACCCTGTCGTTGACAGATTGACGCTAGGACCAAAGGAGAATACCAAGTATCCGCTTAACAACGTGATGGACTCTTCGGATACAACAGGACGTGCACGTGGACGTTGTACGGTGGGTACGATAGGCGAAGATGGGATGTATATATACGGGAAGACAGAGGGCACCTAGATAGAGTTAAGGTATTCAGATGGCAATAGAGTGCAGAGCAGACCATCGAAACACAACCGGAATAAATATAAGATGCCGATTCGTAAAGACCCTTTTCTCTTCTTGCACAGTAGCCCGACCAAGTGATTTCCATATAAAATTGCGACGTGTTTTAGAAAACCACTGTCGTTGCCTGTGTCTTTAATAATGTTAAAGTTGCAAAGAAAAGAAGTCAAAACACAAGAGAAGGCAAATAGAATTTGCAATTGTAATTTGTTTTAAAGAAGAATCTGTAGAAGACTCACAAATTTTGGGTATTCTTGTTGAATTTTTTAAATGTACACTTGCAATATTTAGATATATCTTTGAAATTGACCGGTTTAATTGTACAATAGATAGCATTTTTTTTATTCTATACTATAGTCTAGATTTTTGTGTTTATATAGATGAGACCTCCTCCAGTAAAGTAAATCAACGTAAAGAAATTTGATACATTTTAAATTTTTAATAAATATAGGTTGAATAGCAACCATTTTGACTTCTTTCACAATTTTGACGAATATTTTATGAATGTTTATAATGACATTGTTCTTCTTTGCTTTTCTATTTTTTGATATATTGCGTTTTTAAAAGCGTTAAAAAATATTGTTCAGAAACAGATACATTAATCTACTTCTAAAATAATTTTTAAAAATATTATGAATGTTTATAATGACATTGTTCTTCTATTTAGCTCACTTCAGGTTAAATAGAAAAGATAAAAGTGCTGTAGCCGAGCATATTTTTGACTAAACTCAGGTCATCCTATTCAAATTAGTTCACTTGAATTGCTTAAAAGTGTTTTGAATTATTCCGAGTTAAATCCTTAATGAAAGTATATACATGCATAAATCTAAATCAAATTTAATCAAATTTAGATTCAGGCCCAATTTAATCTCGTCTATTTAATTTATTTAATAAGAACTATTTTTAAATTAATTTTTATTTTATTTATATTTGGTTATTTTCGATTTGACAAACCAAGTTATTGTTGTTACTTGTTAATTTGGTTAATTATTAATTTATAATATTTTTAAAAGATTTATAGGTCATATTATATGCCATTTTTGAAATACTTCTGTCATGTTGACTTATTTATTTAATAGTACATCAAACAGGATTCGTGACATATTTAGTTTTTTATCTTGTGCTACTGAAGATAGGGGTATAGCCTTCGAAATGCGCATCTAGCTACTTAATGCTTTAAGATACAGTATTTCGGTGATATTCTATACTATTACTTCTAAAATAATTTAAAAATTTTTGTTAAAATATTCTTACAATATTTAATTCAAACTATTATGATGAAATCAGTCGTTAAAATTTTTCGTAACTATAATAATAAAACCAATTATATTCGCTACATACCCAATACCAGTGTTCTTCAAACTTTGTAAACTTGTAGAACGGATATAATTATATCCTTTCCGAGAAATAGTGCGAAATAGTCCTTGAAAATATCAATATCTTCCGCAATTTATTAAATAAAAAGAAAATCATTGCTTCATTACAATTTTGTTTTGTTGGACAATTTTAATAGAAGTTAAATAGGATTTATTGTTCATTTATTTATCATTACTACCTTGTGTAGGATCTTCTAAATTTTTTTAACAAAATCTTATTGAAATAGCTGTCTATTTATGTTATCTCTAAGCGCATTTCATATTCAATATCCACCCCTATGTCTCTATTAACTTTTTGTTGCTCTACATAGATCGGAAATGATTTTTGATAAGAAGTTTTTTGTTTTGATAAGAATATTGAACACCCTTAATAAGTTATTATATTTCTTGTATTTTTTATTCTTCGCTTTTTAAACTATGTAAATTTTAGAAATATATTATCGTTGTCCATAAAATGGTAAATCATTTTCTTGTTTAGAACCACTGGTTGAAATGAGCGTTTATCGTTTTAATCTGTGGACGGTGATTGTTTAAATCCATATTGTTTATGTTTTATTACAATATAATGAAACGTTTGTTTATATTAGAGAATATTCGTTGAAAGTCACCCGGGTGATAAGATAGCATCGAATCGGTAGAAACGAACGCAGAACATTCTGTCGTATCTTCGCTATCGTCAGTTACAAATCAATCACTGGTTGCTGCGTACGTGTTCGTTTTGTTATAATTGTTCAGAGTGTTTAAGTAAAAAACGTTTTAGTTGTTTTTATTGAAAACGTCAGCAAATATGAATAGCTGAATCATTGTAGTGCAAACGTAGATGACTTCAATTTCTGAAAAACGATCGATTTTCGAGTCAACATAAATTACGATGGAACTACGCAGCGTAATTATGAGTTTAGTGTTCAATGAAACAATAAGCTCATAATGTTAATTTGGTAAAAATATGTAGTTCGTAGTGTAAAATAAAATACTTAAATTAAATTTCGAAGGCCCTCTGATAAGATTATAAGAAAAAGAGGTACGTGTTATAGTATGTATATAATAATTGTTTGTTCCAGAACGTATTTTATTTGCAATGAGAATGAAAAGACAACGTGCTTCATCTAAAAAGCATTTAAATTATAGAAGGTAACATTTGAGTGTTCCTTAACAATTTTATGAACACAACATGTAAATATATAAGGAGCGAATTACGTTTACGGTAAATTTGCATATTTTGAGGAATGAGGGTTTTTAGGCCTTTTTAGGGTGGAAACTTTAACACTGAATTGAAAAAACCAGGCGGAAACAATCACTTGAATAGCATTTTTTTGTTAAAAAAAGAGAAGATCAGTTTGGTTTTACGAAAAACAGAGGGACGAGGGAGGCGATTTTAACACTAAGAACGGTAGTAGAAAAAAGAATGAGGGTAGGAAAGGTAACTTGCATAGCTTTTGTAGATTTAGAAAAGGCATTTGATAATGTAGATTGGGACATAATGTTTAGAATTTTAAAAGGAACGGGTATAGATTATAAGGATAGGAGAATAATTTTTAATTTATATAAACACCAAACTGCCTTAGTTAGAATTGAGGGGGAAGAAGAGGTAGCAAAAATAGGGAAGGGAGTTCGGCAGGGATGTACACTTTCACCGTTATTATTTAATCTATATATAGAAGATGCAATAAACAAAGTAAAAGAAGAGTATAGTGTAGGTGTGAATGTACAGGGAGAGAAAATATATATGTTGAGATTCGCCGACGATATAGCTATATTGGAAGAAAGCGAAAAGAATTTAGAAAGGGTATTGAATGGTATGCAGGCAGTATTGACTAGGGATTTTAACATGAAAATAAATATAGGTAAAACTAAAGTGATGAGGTGTGACAAAAAGGAATGCAGTAGAAAAATGAGGATCACAATAGGAGATAATAGAATCGAAGAAGTGTCAGATTTTTGTTATTTAGGCAGTAGAATCACAAAAGATAATCGAAGCAAGGTAGATATAAAGTGTAGGATAGCACAGGGTAGGAAGGCATTCGTAGAAAAAGAACAGATTTTAAGATCAAATATTGACTTGGGTATTAGAAAAAGATTACTGAAGGTATATGTTTGGAGTGTAGCACTGTACGGGTGTGAGGCGTGGACTATAGGAAAGGAAGAGAAACGTAGATTACAAGCATTCGAAATGTGGTGTTATAGGAGGATGATGAGGATTGATTGGGAAGATAAAGTAACAAATGAAGCTGTACTAGAGTTAGTAGGGGAGAAGAGAAGTATTTGGAGAGTGTTACAGCGTAGGAGAGACAGATTAGTAGGGCATATTCTTAGGCATGGGGGAATTATGCAATTGATCATAGAAGGTAGAGTGGAGGGAAAGAGAGGGGTAGGTAGGCCTAGATTGGAGTATGTGAGTCAGATAGTTGAAGACGTTGAGATGAATAGCTATAGGGAGATGAAGGGATTAGCTCAGGATAGATCGGCATGGCGTGCTGTTTCCAACCAATCTTTAGGATTGCGGACTCTTTAACTAAGTGTAAAATAAAATAATTAAATTAAATTTCGAAGGCCCTCTGCTAAGATTATAAGAAAAAGAGGTACGTATGTATATAATAATTGTTTGTTCCAGAACGTATTTTATTTGCAATGAGAATAAAAAGACAACGTGCTTCATCTAAAAAGCATTTAAATTATAGAAGGTAACATTATAGTGTTCCTTAACAATTTTATGTTAAGGAACATGTAAATATATAAACTTGATTAATATTTTTCACACAATGAGATGCGCCTATTGAAATTATTGCTACAAAAAGCCTATAATCTTCCAATAATGCCTTTCTGTAAAAAGGATTCTAATTAAATTTATATAACAAAAATAACTCGCATCGGTAGAATTTTTTAAAAAACTGTAAGCAAGTTGCGAACGAATTAAAAATACATTCGCCTTAAAGTGTGCGATTGATTTTGGCAGCAACTGTTATTTCTGCAAATATTTATTTGCCACAAAATGACGGTTCTAAGAGGTTGTATACGATTCAATATTATCGTAAAGAATATTTCGTTTTTTGCTTATAATCAATCATAAAATGGATAAAGTGCAAATGTTTTCTTACAATTGCCAAAAAAATATCCCCGCACCCGCACTCAAATCTTATTTATACAGATCTACATAAATATTCGACAAAATCAAATTTTTGACTTACTTTCTGAGCCTAGGGACGCATACTCAAGAGAATTGTATAGCAGACTAATTTTATAACATTTTCATTCGACCAATAAAACTAAATTTCTTATGCTTTATAGAAGTGGAAATAAAAATGTAATATAACAGATTAAAAACTTCACCGTCTCGGGGTTGTATTTTTAATGCGATCTTAATGAAAAATAGTGCAAGACACATAAATTTATCCCCAAGTGAAAATGAGTAAGCCGAGAAGTAAACTAACACCGAAAAACTTGTAGCATATTTTGTGTTTATTTATTCTATAACTTCTTTTACTTAAAAACTACAAGACAGATGGTTGGGCAAAACACTATATTATAATTTAACACCGTAGTGTTAATTAAAAAAAAAAATATATATATATAACATCAATTAAAAAATATTAATTATTGGAAGTCCATAATATAAGGTAATTTATGGGGGAATGTGTGGTTAAATAGTACTTCCTTATAATGAAGGAATCGTAAGGATTCTCCCAGGATCATAAGGATACATTATAAGGAAGTACTATTTAACCACACATTCCCTTAATTAAAAAATAGCTTTTCATTCGTTATATATATTAAATTATAATGGTTTTCAACGCCAAATTGCCTGGAAAAATTCGGTTTAAATTGTTATAATAAATAAAAAATTAACTCTGGGTATACAAGGTGCCATTTGGAGAATAAATTTCCGACGACGTTTAATAATATTAATTTGACTTTTCTTGATCAATTTCCAAAAGTTTATACATTTGAACATATTGCAATAATTTTCGTTTTTGCGCAAGTTATAAGATCTCATAAATTTAACCCTGTACAATTTATCCTTGAATATAAACTCGTGTAAATAATTTCCGCCTTTTCCACTTTTCTTCTTCTTCTTGCCCTTTCTATGAAATAAATTACAGACATTCTTAAATTAGGATTTAAAGTTGAAACTATAGAGTGTCTTACACAGATTGCATATCTTTTAGTCATAAAGAGCTTGCAATGCACATGTGCTACGTTGTATTTAAATTTTAGTTTATGTCTAAAGAGTGTTGTGTACAATATTAAAGTCCAGTATAAAAATAACAAGGAAAGGAGAAAAGTTTAAACATTTATATTCGCCTGGCGCGTTGGCCACAAAAACTTGCGAGATGGCAACATCAATTCTTAAAATATCGATATATTATATTTATGGGAATAATTACACTATTTATTATCGTTTCAATTGGCCATCAGTTTTGGTCACGCTCAACTTTGTTGCCCATATTGGTATGAAGTATCTTGTACTATTTATTAAATCAGATCATAAAAATGTATTTTACGAAGCTACATGACAATGGAATTTTTTTTATAATAGGCTCTCAGTACGTATTTTATTTTTACTACAGTTATACTAACACACATTCGTAAATAATATTTGATGTGATCAGAATTCGAAATATTTCATTCATCAACTGCAATTCTTAGTAAAGTTTTTAGAAAGAAATCAGCCTCAGAAAGTTTCGCGTTATTAAATAACTCTATAGTTTGCATTTTATATCGATACAAATTCTAAAATTATATACATTTTTACGTATCTTAGCTTATATCATAAATATCTCGATCTCTTTAATTCTTATCATCTCAAAATACACCCCACACCTACATATGTACATTTCCGCCACTCATCCATTGTCTTGCTCTTCTCTGCATTGCTACGTGTTTTAATTAAGTTTAGTCTACTTCTGCCCCTTTACGAAGAATCTACAGTTCGTATCACTACGTACAAATACACAACACTACCTTAAATTGAAGGTATTGCAAAATGATTTATAAAGGGCACGTATTTATTTAGACATATAAATTTGTGGTTAAAGCGGTGATTAAAGAATATTCTTTCAGTCCTTGTACGATACAATTCTAAATTTACTCAATATCGGAGCTAATAATTCAATAATTCAAAATAATTCAATTCAAAATTATAATCTATAAACCTTCGATTACAATGTGACATAATATTAAGAATTTATGCGTTAAAAATGTCTTAATTTTAATGGAAAAAATACATAGTACGTTAATACGATAGAATATATAATTAAATTTTCTTAAGTAGTGAAACGGACAATACAAAATTCGAATGTCGTTCAGAGATGTGTCTGTTGAAACGCAGTTGTGTTTTGACTTTGCATTTAAATAACGCGAACTGTCTCAGAGAACTAATTAAGACAATGACAAGAACACCCGTTCCTTTACTATTAGTACATAATTTTGCTAGTTTAAATGGAAATGGGAACGGCACTAGACTATAGGGACGCAATTATTCTTGCAATCGTCTAAACTATTGGTGATTCTAATTTTCAAAGCAAAAAAACGTGGACTTGCTTTACTTTCGAAACTTGAATACTTTCTGTCTTCTTACGCGTTAACCTTGTATATAATTATAATTTTTATTTTGTAAATATAACTTTTTAATAAATAAGGATCGTGTTGATCGTGCCAGAACATGGTGGTCGTGTTCGTTTTTTTGGGGACACCTGATTGCGTATGTCCAATGAATACCAAAGAGCCAGGGGACCTCATCGTCTTCAATGAGGCCCAAATTTGCCCCACAGGCTACTCGCATCGCAGCATCATTGCTCAACAGTCTTCGGCGGTTGTTTCCGTCTTCTTATCCTCCCTACTTGTCAAGCCACCTACTCAGATCGAATTTTCAAATACAATGCCAGGGCTTTCTCTTGTCTAAAGATATTGCAATAATTATAATTTCTGATGAAATTATTTAAGATTAGATACAGATTTAAGATTTGAGATTAGATTCTGGAATATTCTTGATAGCCGCAAGACATCTTGATGCAATTAATTTTAATAT
The DNA here is from genome assembly GCA_947310635.1 of Leptodirus hochenwartii. Lineage (NCBI taxonomy): Eukaryota > Metazoa > Arthropoda > Insecta > Coleoptera > Leiodidae > Leptodirus > Leptodirus hochenwartii. The sequence continues at coordinate 39,572,600 of OX371177.1, forward strand.
ACACTTGAATAGATTTCGCTCGTCCTTTCAATTTAGGTTAGTAAAAAAAAATCTGTTAATATTCAATGTTATATAGTAAAATAAGTATATTTAACATTTGAGTCAATTTGGTGCCAAATATAAAACCGGAATTGTTCACTCGATGTCACAGAACATAATTTCTTCGAATCAAATTAATACTATTTGAACTGACGTAAAATTCATTTAACATACATATTTTTTTAGTGCCAAATTTGATCAATTCTTGCATCAATTATTATTGAAGCTTTTTTATAATTTATATAAAGCGACGACTGTTATCTTTGCTCGTCACCGTTATCCTTTAGACGTAATAATTCTTCCGTTTATTGATTCAATTCTTATATTCACTTAACCATCCTTGCCTAGTCACTCGCTCTAAGATTCCTTAAAAAATCCACCATTTTCGCAACATAGTTAACATCCTGTACACACTTTCAATATGGTCTCATTCATTCGATATTTACCCAGACATTGTAGGCTATACAATTCTCGCGTCCTGCGATGATTGCTGAGGATATATTTGCTCCAATATACAAGAGCACATGTATATGTTCGGGTATATTGCGAGGTATTGCCTAATTTCGAGTCCCAGTCGGTCCACGATGATTACCAGAGGGACCGCGCAGTTATCCTGAGTAATATCGATGCAAATTCAAGACGGCAACAAGTTTCTAACTCATAATTATTGTACCCGGCAACATATCAAGACAGGCTAGAATATCAAGTTTCGGGAACGATGAATAGAAACACACTTTCGATCACATGTACTATATCTTGCACTATCTTGTACTATATCATGTTTCTTAGAATTTCATCAATTCATTTTTTAAACCATTTAAACTGTATATAGTTCGATACTGTTTCATTATTCGTGGAATAATCACCGACGATGAAACGACGTTTTCCAGTTTCATATATTATTATGAAATATTTTCGAATGCATAATTCAAATAATCGAGGTAGTATCTACAATTTTTAACGAAAACTTTACTCACTCATATTTTTTCGCGGCAATTTCCGTACTTTCCATTAATTGTAGAGATAAATCCTGTATTTTTTCCAAATAATATTTACAATCCAAATCAAATTTACTATTGAAGGGGGAGGAAGTATTTTTCATACATAGAGAAACAATTCTATTTGCAATATTTCAAATGTGTCATCGTATTAGATTTTCATTCACCGGCTTGTTGCGATAATTACTTTCGGGCTATTACACTTAGGATTGTCATCGGAGACCTGACCACCACGTTATTAAGAGTTCGTGTTTCTGACATCGCCTCGTATGAATAATAAACAGCGCAGTGAAGTGTACGAGGTGCGGTAACGGTAAACTAGGCTGCTATTGAAAGGATTAAGGACGAAGGACCTTCACTATCTCTAGAGTCGTTTAGGTAGCTAGAACTAGTGCGATAATCCAGCGTGATTAGTTTGAAGAGGCGTGGAATAGTGTAGTAGTACTAATAAATATTAGATTGTTTATACCACGGATTAATGCACTTCTAATTATTTCTATACCCCAATATTTGACGAAAATTAAACAAAAAAATCAAACTTACTTGAAATGGCTATATAACACGTTGTCATTTCAAATAAGCATGTATATTCTTTTGATTTTTTTTTATATATAGAATACTATTATGATCCAAAAGATAATGAATATATTTAATGAGTATTTTATTCAGTTAAACATTAACGTATCTAATATATTAAATTTACATATCATTTTAAATATTATCTCTGCGAAATAAGAAGAAATTAATGAACGAAAGAAATTATATTCTTAAAAATATTCTATATGTTATTTTACATTAAGTACAACCAATATAAGCGTGTATGCTGGCCATGTTAATATTAACCCATTCCAAAAATCAAACTATTTGTACGAAATAAATAAAATTTTAACCGAAATCAAATTGGTCCTTTCCACATAGAAATACATAGAAAAAATCCTATTATCTTCACGTAATTAAAAGATAATCGACTTTGAATATAACACCATTTTGCAGTAACTTCGCGATGTCCTATTTCAATTTGGTCTATGTGTTTGATCGCGCAATAGTCTCATAAAGTATCATACAAAAAATTAGATCTTTATATAGCTTAATTAAGCTATGGCATGGTATAATATTTAGCAATATTTAGTATAGGAAAGTAGTGACACCGGCGGAGAATATTCGAACTATTAAGATAGTTCCAACCCAACAAAATATTATTGGATACGAAAGTAATATATTAGAACTCCGGAATAATAGAAATGTACCTGTTTTGTAAATGGATGGTATATAAATATTACGAGAGGTCTTTTTCTCTCTCTATATATATATATATATATATATCTTAAGGGTATCGCATTGATATTTATTTTGAAAAGGCTATTTAGCATAATTATTTAGCAAATTTATCGAAAGTATTTATTTGTAAACGGTTTATATAAATGCATCTAACATCAGGTAGTTATAATATCCGTTGGCCTGGCGTATATATCAATGTATACGAAAGCGTATACCTGCACTTTACTTATTTATTTAGCAAAATCGGAATTCTACTTGATTCCACCAATACGGACATGTTCTTGCATTCATATTTTCATGTTAGTTTTACCTATATACAATCAGTAGCTGCCTTTATTTGATATGTCCAGCCTACATAGAGCTCTGAAGGGTCATAAAATTAACCAAAATTCTCAGCGCTGAGAACTTGCGAGAAACCGTTAAATACGATCTCTAGTATATTTATTCGAGTCTTTTTGAATTTCTTCCTTTATATTTAGATATATAAGAGCATAATATGTGTATTCCGGTAAACTCAGCCTCGATGATTTTTTTCGGCTAGCCTTTGGAGTATTGCAGAAATATATGAAATAGAAATAAATTTGATCATACAATTCTTGTAAATTTATGAAAAATACTAGATATATTCCTCTAAAGCTTAGCTTTGAAACTATTAATCCTTACTACGTCTTCTAATTCATTCCAGATTATAGCAATAAATTTTCAATCGTCGGAAGTAACAAAAGTCAAAAAAAATTGAGTTTTGTTTTGCAATATTGCTAGTTTAATCATCATAATAATAAAAATAATACACACTCACGCTACTTTTGGGTGTGTAAGCGAACTTAATATATTCATCTTACCATTTACCTCTTACGTTTTGCTCCTTCTTCGACAAACTACCTCTCACCGTAAAATACGATTTTCAGGTTTTAAATTAAATTTGAATCCTGCACTACACGATGCCGAAAATAGCAACGACTTTTTAACCTGCCTTGTAAATCAAATGATGGAATTTGATCCAATCTCAGTCTCCTTAAAAAATAATACATCTGGCTTTTTATTTAAATTTTAATTATAGGGTGTATCCAATATTTCCAAATCAACTCTTTATATAAACAAAAAAAAAAAAGAAAATTAAATAAATCAAATATTTAATTGGTTTAATAATACCGTTAATCCAATCGTGTTAAAAATTAAGCGATATATACTTTTGTATCTGGATTCGATATCTTTTTTTCGATTTCTCGTAACATTTTTTATTATGCTCAATTTTTTACGAAATGTTATTACCTGAACAAATTGTTGTATGAAGTGACGCGTGTAGGTATTTTCTCTATTTTTCCGAGTATATGTAGAGGCAATCGGTTTTCAGCAAAAGCATACTTTATCATCTATGGGAAGATTTACATACGTGCGACACATCACGTTTATGCAAAGCTATAGCCGAATCCAGGATAACGTTAAAGCCTATAAGGTGCACCTCTATATCGCTATGACAAACGACCATTGAATATTGAAGGAAAATATCGCTTGTATTGCCGTAAAATATGACGCCGTGAAATATAAAAATATACATAAAAGTGGAGGTATAAAACACACAAATATATTGAAGGTTTAACTTTTATTTTTCATGTAGAAATATGTGCTCCGAAATATGCAATGAAAAACTATAACTGCGACAGCAATTATTTTCACGATTTTTTTTTCATTCGATTTTTATTTTTTTATTAGACAATTATTTTCATTATAATCACAAAAATCGAGCAGAAATTTTCAATTGCTAAAGGTCCAAACTAAGAAACATATCTACAGGATTAATCAATTTAGAACACTGTTATATACCACAAGAAATAATTTTTTTGTAAGTTTTTAATTAAGTTAAACAAATTAAAAATGTTATGTAGTAAGAACTCGAAAATGCAAAATTCATGAGATTGCGACTACATTATAATTGAGCAGAAATTTTCAATTGCTAAAGGTCCAAACTAAGAAACATATCTACAGGATTAATCAATTTAGAACACTGCGCTATATACCACAAGAAATCATTTTTTTGTAGGGTTTTAATTAAGTTAAACAAATTTAAAATGTTACGTAGCAAATACTCGAACAACAAAATTCATGAGCTTCCGACTACATTATAATCGAGCAGAAATTTTCAATTGCTAAAGGTCCAAACTAAGAAACATATCTACATGATTAATCAATTTAGAACACTGCGCTATCTACCACAAGAAATAATTTTTTTGTAGATTTTTAATTAAGTTAAAGAAATTTAAAATGTTACGTAGTAAATACTCGAAAATGCAAAATTCATGAAATTCCGACTACATTCTAATCGAGCAGAAATTTTCAATTGCTAAAGGTCCAAACTAAGAAACATATCTACAAGATTAATAAATTTAAAACACTGTTATATACCACAAGAAATATTTTTTTTGTAGGTTTTTAATTAAGTTAAACAAATTTAAAATGTTATGTAGCAAATACTCGAAAATGCAAAATTGATGAGATTCCGACTACATTATAATCGAGCAGAAATTTTCAATTGCTAAAGGTCCAAACTAAGAAACATATCTACAGGATTAATAAATTTAAAACACTGTTATATACCACAAGAAATATTTTTTTTGTAGGTTTTTAATTAAGTTAAACAAATTTAAAATGTTATGTAGCAAATACTCGAACAGGCAAAATTCATGAGATTCCGACTACATTATAATCAAGCAGAAATTTTCAATTGCTAAAGGTCCAAACTAAGAAACATATCTACAGGATCAATAAATTTAAAGCACTGTTATATACCACAAGAAATAATTTTTTTGTAGGTTTTTAATTAAGTTAAACAAATTTAAAATGTTATGTAGCAAATACTCGAACAGGCAAAATTCATGAGATTCCGACTACATTATAATCAAGCAGAAATTTTCAATTGCTAAAGGTCCAAACTAAGAAACATATCTACAGGATCAATAAATTTAAAGCACTGTTATATACCACAAGAAATAATTTTTTTGTAGGTTTTTAATTAAGTTAAACAAATTTAAAATGTTATGTAGCAAATACTCGAAAATGCAAAATTGATGAGATTCCGACTACATTATAATCGAGCACAAATTTTCAATTGCTAAAGGTCCAAACTAAGAAACATATCTACAGGATCAATAAATTTAAAGCACTGTTATATACCACAAGAAATAATTTTTTTGTAGGTTTTTAATTAAGTTAAACAAATTTAAAATGTTATGTAGCAAATACTCGAAAATGCAAAATTGATGAGATTCCGACTACATTATAATCGAGCACAAATTTTCAATTGCTAAAGGTCCAAACTAAGAAACATATCTACAGGATTAATAAATTTAAAACACTGTTATATACCACAAGAAATATTTTTTTTGTAGGTTTTTAATTAAGTTAAACAAATTTAAAATGTTATGTAGCAAATACTCGAAAATGCAAAATTCATGAGATTCCGACTACATTATAATCGAGCAGAAATTTTCAATTGCTAAAGGTCCAAACTAAGAAACATATCTACAGGATTAATAAATTTAAAACACTGTTATATACCACAAGAAATATTTTTTTTGTAGGTTTTTAATTAAGTTAAACAAATTTAAAATGTTATGTAGCAAATACTCGAACAGGCAAAATTCATGAGATTCCGACTACATTATAATCGAGCAGAAATTTTCAATTGCTAAAGGTCCAAACTAAGAAACATATCTACAGGATCAATAAATTTAAAGCACTGTTATATACCACAAGAAATAATTTTTTTGTAGGTTTTTAATTAAGTTAAACAAATTTAAAATGTTATGTAGCAAATACACGAACAGGCAAAATTCATGAGATTCCGACTACATTATAATCGAGCAGAAATTTTCAATTGCTAAAGGTCCAAACTAAGAAACATATCTACAGGATCAATAAATTTAAAGCACTGTTATATACCACAAGAAATAATTTTTTTGTAGGTTTTTAATTAAGTTAAACAAATTTAAAATGTTATGTAGCAAATACTCGAAAATGCAAAATTGATGAGATTCCGACTACATTATAATCGAGCACAAATTTTCAATTGCTAAAGGTCCAAACTAAGAAACATATCTACAGGATTAATCAATTTAGAACACTGTTATATACCACAAGAAATCATTGAATTTTCTGAAAAACATACAATACACGAAAACATAAAAATGTCAACTTATGGATGAATCTTGAACAGTTATTAAGTTTGCTTTTTTTACGAAAATATTCGAAAATGTTTGATTCTGTATAATAAGCATATGTTCCATTTAGAATGACATATTCGAGTTGTATAAGGATCCTTCGGTAGTCGTGGGTGCTCGTTGGTCATTCGAAATTACCAAACAATCTACAAGTTATTTGGTTGTACAGCCGCAGCACCAACGAGCCCCAATACCACTGTGTTTTCGAGCCGAATTTAATTGAGTTTCCTTTCCCGAAAACAACATGATATCTCATTGACGACTCGTGTTTACAAACAAAAATAAACTTTATAATCTTCGTAATTGCTACAATAACTTACTTTGATTGGTGCAAAAAGTTTTCGTATTTTAGTTAAATAGACAGAAAGTACATTTTCAATACTATGAAATGAACTTAAAGTTTAGTGTACTCAAAACTAAAATTTACTGGATTGGAAATATTTACATCTTTTGATATGAAATAAATTTATTTATTTATTATACAGTAATCAAAAGAGGAATTTAATGAAACAACGGCATAGTCTCATTCTTGATTAAAAATTACTAGCAATGAAAATAAATTCAATATAAATTTGTACAACTGTATTCACGAGTTTCAAAACAATCATTTCTCTTAGTTTGGTAAGAAATAAAATAAAAGGTTTAGTACGAACATTCACATACTTCTTTCTATTGCTTTTTCTGAAACGTGATATCATGAAGATCTACCATAATAAAATAATAATGAAAACTTTGGTGTTACATAATAACGATACATTGTGTCGTTATTATTTAAAAATTATCACTACGGTGTTAAATAATAGTATAGAATATCACCCAAATACCGTAACTATTTAATATTTAAATTACGGTATTTGGGTGATATTCTATATTAATATTATTGGTAAAGAAACCACTTTTAATATTCATCACAATTTTTTTTCGATTGTAATATCCTTCAAATTTATTAAACTAGCACATTTTTTAAGTCGTAACACTTTTTTCTGGATTAATTGCCAAACTTAAAAGTTTGGAACATATTTTCTATTTTTTTTCGGAGATCTCGTTGTTTTTCGAAAATTGTAAGCGAATTTTGGCAATATTTTTTAAAATTTTCGTTATAAACACATTTTCGTAATGTTTCGTAATATATCCATGGATTGCAAATATATTTTCATCTCTGATTACAAGAAGTTAAAACCCTTAATACTAAACTTGAAATGTATATATTTTTTAAATAAAAACACTTCTAAATAAAAATGGAAATAAAATAAACTTTACGCGCTTAATTAACAAAATTGTTCTTTTCAACATATTTCCAACGATACAGTTAAAAAGTAGTTAGCTAAGTTGCGAAACGCTACTGATAAGTATCGTTCTTTGTTTGTCCTTAGGGGAACCATACTGTTAGTCCTTCCATAGTCCTTCTGATACCATATATGAGCCAAGACATATATACATTTGTATATACATACGCAGACATACTTCTAACTCACACACAAACTGTTAAGTTTAATTCAGTGTGTTGTCCTGCAACTGACCAAGATTCTAATTACGGCATATTCTCTGCCAACCAGCGTTGCCATGTGTTGAATTATAGCTGTATATGTATATATATATATATATATACATATCTTGTACGGAATTGGGATGGTGAGTGCGGACTGTTACTGTAGGATGGACATTGGACGCACATCGCTGATATACGCTAAATTGATTTTGAATAGTCATCAAGGTCTTATTATATACTGTAGACTGTGTGGATGTAAATGAGATTTGAATGAATTGTGAGGAGATTTGTGACATAATGTTAATTGAACTTAATTAAATTGTTGGTGCACTGAAATTGAATCAATTAAATTGACTAAACATTGTCAAATCTTTGTTTGGACTTGTAATTACTAAAAGAATCGTTTTCCTGAAATATAATGTTGTTTTCTGACAGTGGATTTGTCAATAGTTGTGACAAATTTTTATTTTATTTTTTTAATACAAGAAAACGGTTTTAATTTTAAGAATTAATTAAATATTATATTTACTTACAGTAGCGATGGCAAACTGTAGGTCACTTTGAGGACCTAGTTCGTAGTTCATTTCAATGTACCGTTCACGAACTATAGGTCGTGAACTACTACATCTTTTTGAAATGAACTAGTTCACGACCTATATGAAATACATGCACATGCTGAAAATAATCTCTTTTCTTCTCAATATAAAAATATTAAATGGTAAAAAATAAATAAATTGAAATTGTACAATACTTATTTTGAATTAGGAATGAGGGAGAAAAGACAACAATGTTTATAATTTATACAAAACATATATATAAAGAAATATATTCTTCTCTAGGTACTCACGATTATTTATATGAAGTTCTAAAATACTTATTGGTAGTTAGTGATGAAAATGTTTACTACTTTACTAACACTTGAAAATTAAATGTACAAACTATAATAAAATGAACTAGATAGAATCGTTTTGTTTGGCGTTATAATTTATATTTTCTATTCCGAATCTTCTCTGTTCAAACTTCAAAGCTTTGATTTGATATTAAGTGATTGCATTGCACTCAGTATGAAAAATAGAAGAACTATAAGATTTAGATATTTATTTTTGTATTATTGCAAAAATTTGCTATGGCATGACATATTTAAGAACATATTTAATGTTGCATATATTAATTATATTATTCCAAATTAAATCTGATACCAACATATAAATTGTGACTCAGCTCGGCAATGCTGGCTGCTGTTGCAATATTGTATCGAGTTTCCTATTTCGTTCCGTTCACCAACACACTTTATCACTAAATAAATGTTAGTACTGTATATGTAATGTATACTATACTGCATCATTTACGAGTCGTTGTGATTCATGAACGGTTTAGTAGACGACGGGTTCAGGACCTAGTACAAGTACACCAATACGTACACCGTGCACCATGTAGTTCATAGTTCACGAACTATGTAATAGTGACCTATAGGTCATTGCAAAACATCGTCACAGTATTTGATTGAACCCTTGAGAGTGAACGGTTCGCGAGTGAACTACACATCGCTAACTTACAGTAATATTTGCAACCAGTTTACAATGTAGGTTGCTTATTCTGTTATATTTTACATTATTAAGATCTTAATGCAGCTTAAATGTATTTTTAATTAATATCAGTATCAGATTAACATTTCTTTAGTTTCATTGTAAATTCTTTCATACATTTTGAATATTGCACATCTTTTAGTAGCATTAGAGTATTCTAACGCATTTTTAAGAAAATATTTTAGAATAGGCTGGTCGGTGACCATTAGACAAAAATGCAATTTTATCAATAAATTACTATTATTATTATTTTAGAATCTGGAATGAAGAAATACGTATGAATATAAAATGGGTGAATATAAAATTTCTTATTCTTAATGTGATGTTTTCCCAAATTATGAAAATTCGTAGGATCGATAGAATAACTTTGCATATGATAATTAAAACACTCAATGAATGATGATTTTTAAAGACAAGGAAATAATAATTAATAATAATAAATTGATTAGAAGAAACGTGTTGTCGACACAGGCAAGAATTATAGGGACATTAAATCTTGTATGTGTCATTTATGGATCATATAATTGGAAAATAATCATCTTAATATCCTTTTCACACCAAGTACCATAATTATTGATATTAATCAAATGTAATATATAGCTATTAACACGTCTTGTCAGTAACTAAAAAAAATAGGAATATCGTAAATAAATTTGATCAACTAAGATATATACTTAGCAAAAAAATATTACTTATGGTTAGAGACCGGATTTTAGGCAAAATGGCTTAAATTGCCTTTTTTTGTCCATTTCGACAATTTTGATCAATTTTTCAGTTTAGCGCCTATTTTGCCTATTTCGACACTTTTCACTGGAGCTGACCAGTTTTTGCACCAAACCCTTCAATTATTATCAACACTTATTATACAAATAGCTTGAAATTAATTCGTATTCGTATTACAAGAAAATATGTGTTTGTAGATCAAACACAAAAGCAACCGTTGCTCTGCAAATAAATTCTTTCGCAATTATTGCCGCTAATATATAATTTAGATTTTTCAGAATTGTTCCAAATTGCAAACACGCAAAGCACAACAATTTGTCATATGCACACAAACACAATGCAGTTTCATATGCATATACATATATCTCCTATGTATGGCAACATTTGGAGAGCTAATCAATATTATGCACTTTCCCTATCACTCCCTCCATGCATACCAAATGTACACTAGTATGTCCAAATAATACTTGCAGTACAGAACAATGATATTACCGGGGAAAATGCAGTTATACGTGCTAGCCGTACTGAACAGTTGATAATGAATGGAAATTGTGTTCGATAATGTCCAAACCAACAGCCCTTTATGTATTGTAGTATGCAGCCTATTATAGAGTTATATATATTCAGATGTGAAATGCATATATATAAAGCAATACATGAAGGTGATGTTAAACCATGCAGAAATGAGATAAGAGAAAAATTTATAATAATGTATTTTAATAAGCCAAGCGGTTTCTTTTCATTTATTTAGTTTATATTTGAACATGTTTGGTTATGCTACAGTTAACGAGAAATTTTTTTTAATTGAATTTCGCTGAAAGAAGTCTTTTCATTACTTTTATGCATTTACTTAAATAATATTTTCGCCACAAAAGTTTCCGGTCGTTTGTTTTGATGTAATAAATAAAACATCATTTCAGTGGACCATACAAAATTGTTGGTAATCACAAAACAAAATTATGTTAAATGAACTCGTTTAATAAACATACGTGAAGAGTTATTGTATGGTGAAAATGGATTATAAAATACGAAAATAATGTAAAGCAAAGGGATTTTGCGTTTACTTACCCACTAAAGGATTAAAAATATTAATGGTGATAAGAATAATAACATTTATTATAGTTCACCAACTTCAACCCACAAAATATTATATATTCTAATTTTTAAATATTTTCGCATTGTTAGATACATGGAGATTCATAAAGGATTGACAAATCCTACGATTCTCCAATGTAATATAATATATAATAAAGTTATATTAAACCTTCTTTAATATAACTTTTAAATGTTTATGATTTTTTTAATTTTAATTTTAATTTTTTATTACAACACATACAATCTACATTTAAAATAATATAATATAATTATCTATTGAAATGTGTAAAGGGGAAATGGTTTCAAACGTATAGAATATCTATTTTATTTTAAATTTAAATATAATACATTAAATTTTTTTTTTGAAGTGAAACTTCTATAGGCGCGATAGGGCAAATTGGTTTGAACGTCACGAAAAGTAAAACGCGCTCGTCACGAAAAGTGAAACACGGTACGCGCATGCGCCGCGTGTACTGTTTCTATATGTAGCATAAGGCAACCAGTAGACGCTTGCGTATTTTATTATATATTACACAAACGCAGCTTCATCTTTTAGCTAACAATTTCCATTGTGTGAAAAGTAAAATGGAGAAAAAGACAAGTACAGACAGAGTGCGAGCCTTTAGAGAACGGAAGAAAGCGAATAAACTGCCAAGAAAAGTGCCAACAAGTACCTTGGAAAGAAGTAGAGAGTATCGAGCCAGGCAAAGGGCGTTAAAGAAACACGGTGGACAACATAACCTTCCAGCGACCTCAAATACACTGGATGAATCGATACGGTCGTTAAGTGAGGACACAGTGAGTGGTATAGAGAATTTGAATGCCACTGATTCAGGCACGTGAAGATACAACACGCGGTGTGATAGATCAACGAAATGAATCTGATACAGCTGAGCCATCGACAAATAGAAATGCACCCACTAGTGCATCATACGCCAAATTTAATCCAAATTCCTCTTTATAGACTGTACGACTTTACAGTTAATAATGCTTTCTTTGATGATCAAAGTGTCAATCAATATCAATCAAAATCAAAATCAAATCGTTAACAAATGGAAAAAAGGCAATGCATAAAATCAACTTTTCCTAGGTTCTAAGAAGTTTCACTTCTACCGCGCGAGAGTCTCACGCATTTTTTTTTTATTATCACTACGATGCTAAATTATGGTATAGAATTTAGAAATTACTCTTCTATTTTTTGATATATTGCGTTTTTAGGAGCGTTAAAAATATTGATCAGAAATAGAAATAATTTAATATACTATTATATATTATATTATAGATTTAGAAGAACCTATATTCAAGCATTGAAATTTATCAAAAAAAGTCAAAAATAAATGGCTATATAAAATTTTAAAAATTATCACTACGGTGTTAAATAATAGTATAGAATATCACCCAAATACTGTAACTTAAAGTATTAATAAATATCCAAATAGTCTTGCTAATTTTCTAAGAAATCCCAAAGATTTGATTGATTTTAATAACAAATCGGGTATTTATGAAATATCTTGTTCTAGTTGTCCTAAGTAAAACAAACGTAAACTCATTGAAACTAGATTTAAGGAGCATTTAGCTCATTTCAGATTAAATAGAAAAGATAAAAGTGCTGTAGCCGAGCATATTTTTGACTAGCTCAGGTCATCTTATTCAAATTAGTCTACTTAAATTACTTAAAAGTGTCTTTCAATTAGTCCGAGTTAAATGCTTATGAAAGTATATGCATGCATAAATCTAAATCAAATTTAACGAATTTAGATGCAGGCCCAATTTCATCTTGTCTATTTAATTTATTTAATAAGAACTATCTTTAAATTTATTTTTATTTATTTTTGGTTTGACGAACCAATTTTATCACCATAGAATATCACCCAAATACCGCAACAAGCATTTAAGTAGCTAGATGTACATTTCAAGGGCTATGCCCCCATCTTCAGTAGTATATATATATATATATATATAAATCACGATTCGTGTCAGAGGTATTTTATTTAGTTTTAACTTGTGTTATTAAAGATGGGGGCATAGCCCTTGAAATGTACATCTAGCTACTTAATGCTTGTTACGGTATTTGGGTGATATTCTATATTATAACATATTATATAGTTGAAATAAAAAAATAAAAAATATAATAAAGTATTCTATTATCAAATCATTTGTTATTTAAAGAGGAAAAAAATACATTACTTACTTACAATTCTAATGACTCGTGTGCCAGTTTTATTACACTAGTGTAAGTCCGCTCTTAGGACACAGTAATTATCACCTCCAAATATCGTAAACTAACTTAACCAAAATACATGTAATATTGGGCGTGGGGCAGCCTAAATACATAATATACTATATGCGACAATAGCCAGACAGTGGACAATGTATATTTTATCATTATTTCGAAGCCTAAAACGCGCTAAACCGTGAAATATGTATCAGGACATTATTCTCCTAATATAATACAACCAAACTGCATTTTCATACGTTATCATTGTACCACGGAGGAGTGATAAGTATATAAAATTTAAATTAATACATTGTGCTCGTATTTTTACGGATTAATCATTCGAAGAACATGCTGTGCTTTATTGTATACCTGTTGTAAATATACTAATAATACTAAAAGTCTTGCTTTGAAAAATTGCTTGTTATAAGCTCTATTTACTAGCTTAATGAAAAGCACCCCAATTTGTAAATTCACGTTCTTATTTCAACATAAATTGTTGAGATAGACATCGTCATTTCAATGCGCATAGTAATTTTAGAGAAAGTAATTGGCACTTAATGTTTGCATTTCTTCGTACGAAAAAAAATGATGAATTGCAGTCTATTGAACATGACACAAAAATGTCTTACAATGCACACGTAAAAAGCTTCTTTGTTGGACTGAAATATTTCATTGTACGTGCGCTCAAATTGATCACTCGGTATACGGTAAATGTTCTTGTGCATATGGTTCCTGCTAGCTACAAGGGAGTTGCATTAATTACATTTTGGCTGTGATATGTCTGGCCAATGTCAATATATTATTTGTCGCAGGACTCAAACAATCAAACAAGGATAAATCGATAACGAAAAACGAAATAGTAAGCGACTCCGGCTACTAACACAGCAAATACAAACACACATTTAACACACATGCTTTGTTGTGTTTGAAAATTCCAATCATATTGTGGTGAAAATATTCAATACGTTCGAATTTGTGCGATCTAAAGCGAAATAATCGTTAAATTGCGTATGTTATAACAAAGGCTGATTTAATTAAACTATTCGAAGACATGACGTTAATGTCCATGATAGTAGTTTCTATATATTGCACTAGTAAAATGCAATTCCGCTTAGTAGATACCTTCTAGATATTCTCAATGTTATTCTAATCCTCGGCTATGATTATGATAGTTTCATCTATTTGTATAGAGGTTTTGCTGTTTTCTTTAATGTCGGAATAGGAATAGTGTAACCGGAACACATTCTAGCTTTTGTAAAGCTCCCTTTGGTGTCTTAAATATGTAAATATATATTAAGAGAACATTCTGTATGACTGCACTAGTCTCTAGGTTGCACTCGCAACAAAACGGAAGAATAAATAATAAAACGCTATTTATTTAAGAATTCGCGAAACGAAACGTAATCCGCGCTTATATTTTCGTTGCTTTTTGAAAGTAATATTTTAACATCGTTATTTTATTGCAATCAACGAAGAATTTATAATAAATCCGATGCTACCGCAAAAAGTTTTATAAGGAGTATCAGGTTGAGAGTAACAAAGTAAAGACTGTAGAGTGAAGTTATAATGATGGCGAATTTAGTTTTGCCTGAAGCTAGGAGCTAAACGATACAAAAGACACATAGAATAATATGTAGATACGGTTGAATATATTTGGAATAGCAAAATGAAAACTCTGAAGCGATACGCGGGATCCTCGCATCCTTATAAGGATAATTCACAGGATTGCTAGTACTTAAATTGAACACAAAAATGATATATACGAATATCCTATTTAAAATCGCTCCCAATTTCAAATTAACCATGCTCGTAACAGAGAGTCTTTCACTTTTGCTGTAATAATTTTGTTAATTTTCATCATGCCGCTCATATACCGGTTTTAATTACTACTTCTAGTGAATGAATGTATAGCCTCGTGAAATCTTTCAGCAAGAATTTTGTATGCAAAGTGAATTTTCAGCTAATACGACGGGATAATCTGGATCTGAAAAAGCTCAACAGAAAAATATGTAAATGCGTCAGCATCATGCTTGTCTGCTCCGTAGTCATATATAAAAGAGATTCATTTACTTGTTACAAAAGAAATATATGCAAAAAAATGTAAGACAAATATATAGGCATCTAAAATGAAAATTCGAACTCTCGCTTGAATAATGTATTGGTATATGTAATATAAGCTTTTCTACTACTTATATATAATAGGAAGGCATTTGCATTAAAAAAATTAATAAGAATATAAAATACACCCGTATTGGAAAATTATTTAAGCTATTTGTTCAAATGTCGATTTTTCATTTGTGCAAGGATACTTGGTTTATGATTAAAATTATAAGGATTTCGATTAACAACCTTAATTATATAAAAACAAAAAATTTGGAAAATGTTTTCTTGTGCGTATTATATGAAAACATGAAAGTACATAATGAGTGTATATTTATAATGAAAAAGAGAGTGTATATAAATATTAGTAAATAAAATTAGTGTGTATAAAAAAAAATTTTAAATTACCTGCTTATACTTATTTATATGTAATGAAAAGACTTAGATTGATAAGTGAAATATTTTCTAAGAAAATCGCTCTATAATTAATTAAATATACAATATAGGAAAGGAAGAGAAGCGTAGATTAGAAGCACTTGAAATGTGGTGTTATAGGAGGATGATGAGGATTGGTTTGGAAGATAAAGTAACAAATGAAGCTGTACTAGAGTTAGTAGGGGAGAAGAGAAGTATCTGGAGAGTGTTACAGCGTAGGAGAGACAGATTAGTAGGGCATATCCTTAGGCATGGGGGGATTATGCAATTGATCATAGAAGGTAGAGTGGAGGGAAAGAGAGGGGTAGGTAGGCCTAGATTGGAGTATGTGAGTCAGATAGTTGAAGACGTTGAGATGAATAGCTATAGGGAGATGAAGGGATTAGCTCAGAATAGATCGGCATGGCGTGCTGTTTCCAACCAATCTTTAGGATTGCGGACTCTCTAACTAACTAACATCCAACTAAACTGTAGCTACTTCTATATAATTGATTATTAAAATTTTGAATTTTTTATGAAATATAATTCATAATACTGAACGTATTTTTACGTTTGTAGAAAAGGAGCAAAATTTAAAGTCTAATATTTTTTAGAAAGTAGGAAAAGATAATTTGAAATGTGGTGCTGTAGGATGATGATGAGCATTGGTTGGGTAGATGAAGTGACAAATCTAAAGTTATGGGAGGCAATTTTATAAAAAGTGGAAGGTTCACATTAACTTTCATCGCATCGTGATTTAGAAAATACTAATTTTTGATTTCAATATATCTAAATTAAATGTATCGTACGAAAATTCAATGAATAAAAGCAATGATTTTTTCACAACAACCAACTATAATATACGTTTGGTTGTAATATGACAACTAATACCTACTTCTATATAGAATATATGAAAGAAGATATTATCGATATCATATAAATATCGATATATCATTCATAACCCTGTATGAATGTTAGAAATTTTGGCAAGCTATATGTACTTATTACACCAACAGTTATTGCATTTCACATCACCCTTTGGTCCACTTGATATTAAATAACGCCCTCGGCAATTCTACATTCATAATATGCATTGGCTGCTTGAACATGAACGCAGATATGAAGATGTGATGTAAATATGTTCTGGCAGCAATGGAAATTGGACTAACATAATGCCTGACCATTAGAATAGTGCTCGAATAAATGCTATCAAAATACAAGTTGTCTGTATTACGTTTGTAGTAGCGATGTGTAGTTCCCTCGCGAACCGTTCACTCTGAACGCTTCAATCAAATGACGGGCGTACTGTGACGATGTTTTGCAACGACCTATAGGTCACTATGACCTAGTTCGTGAACTATGAAATACATGGTACGTATTGATGTACTTGTACTAGGTCCTGAAGCCGTCGTCTACTAAACCGTTCATGAATCACAACGGCTCGTAAACGATGCAGTATAGTATACATTACATATACAGTACTAACATTTATTTAGTGATAAAGTGTGTTGGTGAACGGAACGAAATAGGAAACTCGATGCGATATTGCCGAGCGAGTCACAATTTATAGGTTGGTATCAGATTTCATTTGGAATAATATAATTAATATAATCGCAAGATTAAATATGTTCTTAAATATGTCATGCCATAGCAAATTTTTGCAATATTGCAAAAATAAAATCTAAATCTTATAGTTCTTCTATTTCATATTGAGTGCAATGTAAACACTTAATATAAAATCAAAGCTTTGAAGTTTGAACAGAGAAGATTCGGAATAGAAAATATAAATTATAACGCCAAACAAAACGATTCTATCTAGTTCATTTTATTATAGTTTGTACATTTAATTTTCAAGTGTTAGTAAAGTAGTAAACATTTTCATCAGTAACTATCAATAAGTATTTTAGAACTTCATATAAATAATCGTGAGTACCTAGAGAAGTGCATTCATATGACTAACAAGATATTTTAGCTTCAAATCTTATTGATTATTTTGATTATTGATATTGATATTGATATTGATATTGATATTATTATATTGAGAAAAAAAGAGATTATTTTCAGTATGTGCATATATTTCATATAGGTGGTGAACTAGTTCACTTTCAAACATGTAGTAGTTCACGACCTATAGTTCGTGAACGGTACACTGAAATGAGCTATGAACTACGAACTAGGTCCTCAAAGTGACCTACAGTTTGCCATCGCTAGTTTGTAGGGTTTAATGAACTCCTTTAATGGACGGCGTACTCTAATTTTATTGAAATTTCTAGTAAATAATTAATAAAAATTGTTTCTATTATATATTAGCAGAATCTAGGCCTTTCCTTCTGAGGATATAAATACATGTTCAATATCTAGATAACAAGATGGTCACTGCGCCATATTGAAATGGTACAATTTATATTTAAATTTCGATCTTTAAAGAAAGTAAAATTTACCCCCACATGTGACTTTTTTAAGTTAAGTTATTTCGAATTGATTATTAAATTAAAATCCATATTTCTAGTTGTCATTTCATTATATTATCAATGTTTAAAAAAGAATGCAACGATTGTGAGGTTGAATAAGTTAGACAATCGACTTGATCTTTTTTCAATTTGTCATTAATGATTCTATAATAAAGTCTAAAATAAACTGAAAACTTTTGCTAGTCTAATCAGCTGTCTCATTAGATACAGATATTTCTAATAACTTTCACAGTCTTCCATAAAGTATGATTATTTAAAAGCCACATGTTGATCTACTTGGATATATTTTAAATAAGGTCAAAATAAACATGTTAAAACTATATTATAAACCCGATCATTAATCCCTAGGGATTGGTTCGATACCAAATCCTGTTCCAATCCTAGGAACAGCACGCCATCTGTCGATCTATCCTCAATTAACTCCTTCCCAGTAGTATGCATTATCTGACCCACATACTCCAATCTAGTCCTACCTACCCTTTCCTTTCCTTCTAGCGTACCTTCTATAACTAATCGCAAAATACCCCCATGTCCAAGATTATAACCTACTAGTTTATCTCTCCTATGCTGTATAGATTCCAAAGACTTCTATTCTCCTTTATTGTTTCTAACATAGCTTTGTCACTTTACATCTAACATCCTCATCAATACATCTAACATCATTTACAATCCACATCATTCTCTTATAGCACCACATTTCGAATGCTTTTATTCTACGTTTGTCCTCATTTCCTATAGTCCACGCCTTACAGCCGTACAATGCTACACACCACACATATATGTTCAGTCATCTTTTCTAATACCCAAGTCATTGTTTGATCTTAAAATTAGCTCCATTTCTACGTTTGCCTTGTACAAATTTTATATCTATCATACTTCAATTGCCCTTTGTAATTTAACTTCCTACAAGAGAAAACTGATATTTCTATAGAAAGATGAATAAATATAATTCTAATGATAGCGATTCTAAGCCTTAGATTGGATGTTTGAAAGGCGCAGGTTAGTTAGAGAGTCCGCAATCCTAAAGATTGGTTGGAAACATCACGCCATGCCGATCTATCCTGAGCTAATCCCTTCATCTCCCTATAGCTATTCATCTCAACGTCTTCAACTATCTGATTCACATACTCCAATCTAGGCCTACCCCTCTCTTTCCCTCCACTCTACCTTCTATGATCAATTGCATAATCCCCCCATGCCTAAGAATATGCCCTACTAATCTGTCTCTCCTACGCTGTAACACTCTCCAGATACTTCTCTTCTCCCCTACTAACTCTAGTACAGCTTCATTTGTTACTTTATCTTCCCAACCAATCCTCATCATCCTCCTATAGCACCACATTTCAAGTGCTTCTAATCTACGCTTCTCTTAGATTAATTATTTCTTCCTTCTCTAAGGCGCAGGAAGAAATAAAAATTAATAGCGATGGAATTGTTGCTGTGATAAATTAAAAAGAAGGAATAATACCCCAAGTAGAAATTCTTGAATATTACCGCAAAAACCTTTAATGTGCAAAATTATCATCATGTTGATTAGACTATTTCAAAAATAAACATTTCAATACCAATGCAATCATTTTTATGTAACAAGAATTTATAAGTTTGCAGATACAGTTGGGAATTGGAAAATGGCAATTCTTGCAGATATAAAAACCGTCGATTAACCTCTCAATAGTTATGGTTTTAAAAATATAAATTTTGATCGCATGATTTTCTATGAGGGAAACGGTGGTTATGATAAATGTTTTTATTCGAATTGTATGGCCAACGAAAAATATTTTTATTATTACGTTTACTTGTCACCGTGACATGACAATGTTTCAGAATTAGACAACGAGAAACATATATACGTATATCTCATAACCATTTCCCTAACACAATCAGGTACACATACGTTTCGTCGTTTCTGCGTCTCTGTATGTTGTCTCATCTTCAGGGGAATTATTAGACATCAAAACACAGAGATATTAATGTTGAAGTTTGCTCTAGCTGCCGCAAGTCTGATTAATAAGGGTACACGCCATGTTTCTGATGTATATTGCGGTTTTGACGAGAAAAGGAGATGTCTACAACTAAAACAGACTTTACACAGTCGCTATTAATCCGTCATAAGAATTTAAAAAAAATCTCAATGGTAAAACATATTAAGTAAAATTCTGCGAATGGTTTCTTTAAGGAACGTAATATTTATTCAATTATTTATAACGATTCTTAATGAATACAGTTTATTGAAAGGTTTTTTTAAAACTTAAATTAATAATGTGAAAGCAAATTCGTTATAAACGCATAGTCTTTCCCTGTAAAACATTTATATTTGATAATTTAATATATTTATCTTTTGGGTGAGTTATATTTTTGGTTATATATTTTTATTATAGGCACTATATTGCACTATTTTGGATAATTTAGACTTTCATGATATATATTTTAATTTTCTTGAAAATTGAATTAATACTAAGCAGATAAATATAAATAAATATGTAAGGATTTGAAGGATTTTGTATACACGATTATTGCCCTTTGCACTTTTTCATTTCATATTTATCTCATTTTTATTCAATTCCAATATATAAATCAATATAAAATGGCTCAACAATTCTTTTTATTCATTTTTTTAAGGAATTATCATTATTATAATAAACGTATTAGGAAATAAAAAAGGAATAAAATTTTATATATATTCTTTTCACGTCAGTTTTACAATAGCATTTAAATAATTTTGATATTTGCTGGATTTATTTAAAAATATATTTCTGTTTTTTTTTTTTAATATATAAATATAGTTAGAATTATGAAATTCTGAAAATCCTAATATATTATTTCATTTTAAATGTCAGCCTTTTTTCGCCTTTACAAATGCTTATAAACAAATTATAATATATCAAAATAGTCACGTTATAGTGTGAACTGTACTTTACTTGAATTGTTTAAGTAACCATAAACCATAATACTTATGACAGTTGATGATGATGAAATTTGTAAGACTAGCAAATGTCACTGGATTTAATAATTATACAAATTAACTTAATTTCGGACTTAAATATAACATAAGGGGAACTAATTTATTTTATAGCAATACTTTTTATTAATTTCGCGGCAAAATTTGAATATAAAACTAAAAGCACTTATATGAGCGAAATTAAATTATTTATCGCTTGTTTTTGAGTGTTCATTTGTGCACAATAGCGCATCATAATTCAATTGTCTTATACAAATTATAGAAGCGTTCGGTAACATTATTAGACTATTATTATATTAGCAGATATGAGGTATACGCTCGGTATAAAATATACGAGACGAGTTCATTTATGTCTATATATGTTTAGTGCGTACAGGTAAAGCTTTTAGAAATAATTTATTTAATTCCGTCTGTGTATAGTCAGAAAATATAAATTAATTAAGTTCAAATATTTCATAAATGTTTCACGTTAAATTAAATTTGCGATTTTTGCGTACATACTATTTTATACTGCCCATAATTTTTGGATATTTGCTTCCAGTCACCTTAGCGTTAGTATAACCAAGTCACTATCATTCTGTTTACGACTCATTTGTTTACTTACGTTTAAATGAGCGTTGTCTTAAAAAAAAAAAATGCGTGAGACTCTCGCACGGTAGAAGTGAAACTTTTTAGCTCCTAGGAAAAGTTGATTTTATGCATTGCTTTTTTTTCCATTTGTTAACGATTTGATTTTGATTGACACTCTGATCATCAAAGAAAGCATTATTTACTGTAATGTCGTACAGTCTATAAAGAGGAGCTTGGATTAAATATTGTGTATGATGCACTAGTGGGTGCATTTCTATTTGTCGATGGCTCAGCTGTAACAGATTCATTTCGTTGATCTCTCACACCACGTGTACCTTCACGTGTAGACGGCAGGCCTGAATCAGTGGCATTCAAATTCTCTATACCACTCACTGTGTCCTCAGTTAACGACAGTATCAATTCATCCAGTGTATTTGAGGTCGTTGGAAGGTTATGTTGTCCATCGTGTTTCTTTAACGCCCTTTGCCTGGCTCGATACTCTCTACTTCTTTCCAAGGTACTTGTTGGCACTTTTCTTGGCGGTTTATTCGCTTTCTTCCGTTCGCCGAAGGCTCGCACTCTGTCTGTACTTGTCTTTTTCTCCATTTCACTTTTCACACAATGGAAATTGTTAGCTAAAAGATTAAGCTGTGTTTGTGTAATATATAATAAAAAAATACGCAAGCGTTTACTGGTTGCCTTATGCCACGTATACACACAGCACACGCGGCGCATGCGCGTAGTGTGTTTCACTTCTCGTGACGTTCAGGCCAATTTGCCCTACCGCGCCTATAGAAGGCTGAAGGCTCTCCTATTCCTCATGGCCTCACGTTGCCGTAATCATTATCGCCTGCTCATACAGTTTACTAATTTAGGCTCACTCATTAGACATACACAGGAAGCAACATCCATGGTCCAGAAGGAAATTTTCTTTCGGAAAATTATCCTTGTGGGTGCGATTCGAACCCACGACCAGCGACCACGATACTTCTTTAGGTACAATTATAAGGAAATTAATGGTAATGAGTGACAGAAGTGAAATATTTGTTGATAACGGCAGTTTAAGTTACGAATTGGGCATTTTAAAAATTGTTTTTGATGGAGTATAAGAGGAGGAATATATTTAGGAGTGCAAGTTAATATATGGCTCGTATATTTATTAAATGTGCATTGTAACTAATGCCAATGACAATGTATTTTATCGAATTTTATCAATTCGATACATTTCTCCCGGGTTGTTGAATGTTTAACACATTTTATTCATTGTTTTGATGTTGCTGATGTCGAACAGCTGACCGTGGCCATATCGTATTTTCCCGCGCACAGTAATCGAATGCATGGTTTAAGTCGATTGGGGACGCAACGCGCATATTGAATTCAATTAACATATTGCTTATGGCGAGACAATGGCGCCACACTAAGTGGAAATTGTTCCCGTGTATTTGGTCAATATACTAGCGCAGTCTTCAGTTATCTTCACCAAGTTCTGGTGGGGAAGATATCGACAGATGTCGCCACATGAAAATCAACCGCTCAAAGTTGATTCGTTTTCGTATCTGGGCTTGCAACGGCTATGTATAAATTGTGATTGGTATTAATATAATCAAATAGCATTTTTTTCCATATGCGAATTCTTTTATTCAATCTGAATTATTGGAATATGTTTCCATGTATTTTCCAGCTCATAAATCATACTCGGCTTAAATACCTTATAAAAAATTTTTGCCCACCTGCGCGAAATTAGTGAAATCGGAACATTGCCTCGGTTTTATTATAGCTAGCCATGTTTCATTGTAATATAATTTATATTTCTATGGTATATCGCTAGTAACTTATTTTTAAAGACCGAAATATGGCGGGGATATACTTTTGTCTATGCATACAAACTACATAAAGAAGGTTAACGCTGTGTAATTTTTTCCGGCATGTAAATTTCGACTGAGAGCGCCTGTAGAGTTGATCGAAGAACTAATGATTGGCAGAAATCTGTAGGTTTTAACGCTGTATCTTGCAATTGCAGCAGCCAGTGTTGTGACGTACTTTACTGACTTACTATCTTTGTTTTCTTAATAGGCTAGAGTGATTACTTGTACATTGCACTTGTGCCGCCACTTGGCCGCATGTCTAGCTATAGGCTTGTGCAATATAGTAGTCTTATTAATGAGTACCCGCAAATAGTGTGAATTGTATGAAAATATAAAATATATATAATATTATAATAATACCAAATATATATAATATAGAACATAAAAACCAATACAAAATGCAATTCTATCATTGCCCAAGAAAACAATTGTATCCTTACAATTATTTATGATAAAAAGCTCTTTATACTGGGGCATCACTTTTAATCGTATATTCAATCATTACTGACTGTAATAATTACTGACAATAATTACTGTAATGTGCTATACCAACCCGGGGTGACTCATCTGTGTGCTTAGTTAAATAAATGCAGATATTTCATTGTATTTGTTAATATTTTACATATGGCAACGCTGTATTGATTTCATTACTGAGCCAACACTGCATGGATGTTGTTTTCTAATGAGTACGACAAGGACACCTAATACTTTCTATCCTTTAGGCTCGATTTGGCCGTTTGCGTTATCCTTCTTTATAGTGTTAGTATTCATTGCTTTTGTCCTCTTTAATCTACAAAACTGAATTAGTTTAACTCTTTCCGCAGTCTCCTGATATCTGAATAACTTGCAGGACTTGCGCAATGCATATATTCTATTGCGAAATGCATAGAAATGGCTGTCAGTATTATATAGCCTGGTATATAAGTAAGTCGTCACTATTCCGTATTTTAGTTTAATTGAAGCTATAGTCCGAATACTGTTAGGATCAATAAATTATGACGTTGCTGAGCAAAAACGTAGCCACTTCTTTTAAACGCAATTAACAAAATTAAAAATATAATAGAAATATTCTAATATTTATTGGATTTACTTGTTTAATTATAATTTCATAATTGATGCACTGCACTTTCCAATATTGTGTTTAGTTTATGAACAAAAAAAAACCCTAACCGAAAATTCGATTGAAATCTTTCTACGTGCAAATAGCTTGAAGTGTACATATTAAAGACTTACGAATGCAAAGCTTTTATTTCTCTATCCAAATAAAATGTACACGCTTTTCTGGTTTGCTATAGTTTTCTGAGAACAAAGTCAGTTTAATCAGTAGAAACATGAAAACAATTTGCATATTTAACGTCCCGACGCTATACTGCGATACAGTGGCAGACTGCAGTTAAATAATTTACTGCCCTAGCGGGGAATTTGTATCAAATAAATAAGATTTATTTAGCTCGCCGAACAAGAAAGTAATTTAAAAGAATAATATTTGGATTGCTTAAATATGTATGAACATGCTTCTTATACCAAGGCAATACGCGCCTGCATTAATTGTATTATTTTTTGTCGTGTATATATTTTAATTTTAAATACATTCATGAGCACAAATATATAAATCGTCTAGAAAGTTCCGACGAAGCTATTCAACATTTTAATTATACATTGGAGAAGTATCCGACAGGTATACACTAACTATTAAAATTTCCTCCTTAACTAGAATATAGCAGTGGTAATAACACAACAGTAAGGGTAGTTTTGCGGGGTGATTGCGGCCATTTTAATACCAATTATAACTGCCCTAAACATACGAGTGTTCTGGGTACAATTTACAAAATACTCCAAAATGGAAAATTACTTTACCTTGGTTAATATTAAAGTTAAAAATCATCCGATTGTTAATTTAAAATTCACAACAAGCAGTGTTGTATATAAAGCTTCATAATGAAGTATATTCAAATATCCTTTATAATAATAATAATAATAATAATAATAATAATAATAATAGACTTTATTAAGAAAAGAAATACATATAAAATATACATGAAAATATACTAATATATAACAAAACATGCGTGAGACTCTCGCGTGGTAGAAGTGAAACTTCTTAGATCCTAGGAAAAGTTGATTTTATGCATTGCCTTTTTTCAATTTGTTAACGATTTGGTTTTGATTTTGATTGATTTTGATTGACACTCTGATCATCAAAGAAAGCATTATTAACTGTAATGTCGTACAGTCTATAAAGAGGAATTTGGATTAAATTTGGTGTATGATGCACTAGTGGGTGCATTTCTATTTGTCGATGTCTCAGCTGTATCAGATTCATTTCGTTGATCTCTTACACCGCGTGTATCTTCACGTGTAGATGGCTAGATAAGAACTGATAATACATCGCAAAAACAATTCCGTTCGATGACAATTTTCAAAACAGTTATTTAGAATTTAATTTGTGCAATAGAAAACGTTTTAAATTTCGAATTTCTTGAGGGATATTGTTAAGGGATTTTGCTATATTATAAGAAAAGAAAAAAGGAAATATTTACTCATATCCATATTTTCAATCCTAATTCCCCGTCTTCAGTAGCACAATAATTAACAATAATTTATACACACTTGTATAACCCTAGAATTATTAATCACCAAAGAAATAACTAAAATTTTAAACTGGAATAAAAGTGTGAAATTATAAATATAGTTTACTAAACCACCCCTTATTCTTTTATTACTATAAGTTATCTCGCTTCCTAAAATCATTTATCTTTTTATACATATTTGCTGTCACTATTCTACTTAGTCTGCTTATTTATATCGTATAAATGTCGTTCCTTAAAATTAAAATTCCTTCCTTCGTTCCTTAAAATTAAAATCCTTTGTACTTTTTCGACAATTTTTTCAACTTTTTCTGATTGAGCTGCAAATCTCTAAAATTTGTTTGTAGGACGATTTATACTCATTTTACATTGTTCTGGAATTTTATAAAATTTTGATCAAAATCGACGAAAGAATTAAATTTTTCGACGGGTGGTATATAACACCTCCTTTGCACTTTTTCGACAATTTTTTCAACTTTTTCTGATTAAACTGGAAATCTCTAAAATTTGTTTCTAAGACGATTTCTAGTCATTTTACGTTGTTCTGGAAATTAAAAAATTTTGATCAGAATCGACGAAAGAATTAAAATTTTCGACGGGTATATATACACCCCCTTTGCACTTTTTCGACAATTTTTTCAACTTTTTCTGATTCAACTGCAAATCTCTAAAATTTGTTTCTAAGACGATTTCTAGTCATTTTACGTTGTTCTGGAAATTTAAAAAACTTTGATCAAAATCGACGAAAGAATTAAAAATTTCGACAGGTATATGTACACCTCCTTTGCACTTTTTCGGCAATTTTTTCAACTTTTTCTGAATGAACTGGAAATCTCTAAAATTTGTTTCTAAGACGATTTATAGTCAATTTACGTTGTTCTGGAAATTTAAAAAACTTTGATCAAAATCGACGAAAGAATTAAAAATTTCGACAGGTATATATATGTACACCTCCTTTGCACTTTTTCGGCAATATTTTCAACTTTTTCTGAATGAACTGGAAATCTCTAAAATTTGTTTCTAAGACGATTTATAGTCAATTTACGTTGTTCTGGAAATTTAAAAAACTTTGATCAAAATCGACGAAAGAATTAAAAATTTCGACAGGTATATATATGTACACCTCCTTTGCACTTTTTCGGCAATATTTTCAACTTTTTCTGATTCAACTGCAAATCTCTAAAATTTGTTTCTAAGACGATTTATAGTCAATTTACGTTGTTCTGGAAATTTAAAAAACTTTGATCAAAATCGACGAAAGAATTAAAAATTTCGACAGGTATATATATGTACACCTCCTTTGCACTTTTTCGGCAATATTTTCAACTTTTTCTGAATGAACTGGAAATCTCTAAAATTTGTTTCTAAGACGATTTATAGTCAATTTACGTTGTTCTGGAAATTTAAAAAACTTTGATCAAAATCGACGAAAGAATTAAATTTTTCCACGGGTGCAGAAATGACAATTTTTTTGTGCAGCAATGACTAAAATTTTACAAACAGTTTATTTGATTAATGTTGTAGTTTTTATTACGTTTTCCTTGAAAAAAAATCTTCATTGACATGACTGTATATATAAATGGCACAATTCGTATATGTTAATGGATTGTTATTTATTTTGGAAAATGTTGATGAACCGTTAACTTTGCAAAATATTTCTAATTTTAATTATTCAGTGTGGACCTTCTTAAATATAAACCTATAGATTAACTACTCTTAAATGTATTAAAAACTTGTATATATCTCCCTGATTATTTAATTTGTCGCTCATTTTCATAATTTTACGTATATACTCTTTAGTAATATTACAAAAATAATTATTACTTTACGATATCAACATCAATATACTACAGTGAAATCATTTTTTATGGTTAATTTCTTAATATACTTATTAATACTATCTTCGTTTATTAACGGTTGAGATATGAGCAATTTAGCTTTAGTAGAACATTATATTATGGTGTGCAGACTAGCTACTACTCGAAAATAGAGAGGCTAAAATTCCTAGTGGGTAAAACTGTAATTTCTCTATAAATTTGCACACCACACACTCAAATATTCACATGCGCTCACGGGATAGTATCCCATATAACATTGACCATAGCTCACAGTCCATAACCTATGTCCTCTGCTCTCGTCCTGATCCTAGCTATTATCCTCCGCAGCCAGATACTACACTAGTCCTCTTTCATTTCTGGAACCGGTACTGAATATTACATATTAAACGCATTTTTATATTTGTATATTTGGCCAAGAGTTATTTTGTTTGACATTTCAATCTTCCCAACATAGAAAAATGTGAAATTATATTATCACGTTAATCAAACATTGATATCAATTATTTGTAAAAAACTGAAAAAATTACAAATTTCAATAAAATTTATTTCATTTTCTAAGGTTTCGATTTAAAGGTTTCTTAATAAATGGGATAATTAAGCTTTTATGATTTTATGTAAATCCATCGAAAATAGTATCCTTAATTGCCTTAATACTATCAAAAACAATATAATTTTGATTATTTTAGATATGGGGGCACCGTGGTGTCGTGCTATAGTCGTGAGACTGACACCACAGAGTTGTGGGTTCGAATCCCGCTCCGGTCGGGATATTTTCTTGAGGAAAAATCCCCACTTGACCAAGGATGTTCTGTATATTTCCATTCAGGTATTCGTTGAAGTGTGCTTACAAGTTAATAAAGTGTATAATAATTACGGCAACGTAAGTCCATTAGGGATGGGTGGAGAGCCTTCAGCGCCCATCCATAAAAAAAAATTATAATATTGCTAAATACTTCTTCTATGTCCTATATCACTATAACCGTTAAGGTTTTTATAAAATTTCTCTTTTTTCAGAAGTTTTAAAAACATGTATAGTTTTGTCAAATATTATTGACAATAAGAAGGTGCGTTTCTTAAGAAATAGTCTCATCGCTGCCCAATTTTATTTTCGTTTTTGATCCACTTCCATACTAATTCCAGTGCCCATTCCACTCACACCCAATCTCGAGCTCCCTAGTGTTATTGTTGCGGTAGCGCGGGTGATGTTTATGATCACATTATATTGTGCTACTGGGCGCCATGTTGCCAATTCTGGCGCCCAGGCATGTCACCCGCTAGCTACACGTCACCAGAGGGCCAGCCACATGTATACATGCGATTAGGGCCCATAGTTATGTGACCACACAAGCTAGACATGTATATGCACCTGTCGTGGTCGTTTGCATCGAGAATGGCCACCGTTGTTGTGTTGCATATCAGTATGGATGGCGCAATTAACGCCATTTCACCCCTGCCCCTATATGAAAGGGTGGTTCTGGTGCGATAGGGTGGCAGTTATGTATTGATTCAGATTTGGATTAATGGATGGTATAGAATTGATGGAATTCAATCAAATTGTTTACATAATAAATCATTCTAGCAAAAATACATTCGAAATTTTGTAGAATAATACAAATAATTTAATTTAAAGGATCAACCTACTTTAAATCGAAATCCTCGAAATCTACCTTAGCTTTTATTTAATAAATTTAATAAATTCAAAGAAAAAACAATAATTATACATTTTTTAAACTAATTGTTAAGAATCTTATACAATTTTGTATAATGTATATTGTATATTATAATTATAATTTTTATTTTATTATAATTATTCATTATATTTATATAATTTATTATAATTATATAATTTATAATTATATTTATAATAAGTATTATAAATATAATTTATAATTATATTTATAATAAGTATTATAAATATAATTTATAATTACTAATAAACTCTTACCTATTAGCTTTGGGTTGACTTTGAGCTGGGCATAGAATATTATTTCGATTTTGAACAAAAATATTACTTTTATTTCAATAAATATAATTCTACCAAAACACGCTACGCTTCTGTCTTCTCCAAAGAATAAGTAGGTGTGTCTAGTGCAAAAGGTGTGCGTCCTAAGAAATGCAATGTTGACAATTCACCATGCACAGTTATAACCATTTTATGCAATTCGAATGAATTCTTTGAAATTAATACAAAATGCAGAAAAGTTATACTAGAATATAAGAAATGTTGATAAATACTTATTATAGTATCATATTTATGTCATAATTAATTTGTACGATAGCTATAAAATAGTGACAAATTAAAATTCTTAGACCTAGAGTATTTTTTGTTGTTTGGCACCACTGGTACTGTATAACCCCGTAAGCACAGCCCTATGCGCAGAAGACTACCAAAATTCTCCGCCAATTTAAAAAAAATGAGCTGTACCTCCTAGAACTGCAAATTCATGTCAACTCTTCTTCAGGCGTATTGTGAATTTATTTGCAATTTTTAAAATAGTTGAAACTCTGCTATTCAGTTCTGCTTACTGAATATGCAAAAATATATTCAAAAATTCTTCAATTGAACCAGGAATTCCAAATTGGGTCGATATAGATCCCTTGGAGTTCGATGGACGTTTCAAAATGATCGATCGAACTCGAAAGGTGAATTGGGGGTCATTTAACAAATTATATATTTATTGCACTACTATCAAAAATTTCAAATATTGAGAATATCAGAATTGAGAATTAATTCATTTTTGCAACTTCATTTTATTAGTACAATATTATAGTATAGAATATCACCCGAAAACCGTAACTTAAAGCATTAAGTAGCTAGATGCGCATTTCGAAGGCTATTCTATTTCGCTCATTTCAGATTATATAGACAAGATAAAAGTGCTGTAGCCGAGCATATTTTTGACTAATTGACAAATTAGGTCACTTAAATTACTTAAAAGTGTTTAAATTACTTAAAAAAATTAGATAAAGCATTAATAATGTAATAATAGATTTGAAAATACCAATATCTTAATTTAGTACGAATGAATTCATATATTTCAGTTTAGGTTTTTGAACAAATAATTCATTAAATAGCATCGTAAATATTTGTAAGCCATTACCTTATATTTATTATGTCTTCCACGCTTCGTACCACTATAATCGTATTTACATCGTAGGCTAAAGCGACTTGTTTCCTTACGTCTAAACAATAAACGGAACTTTTCATCACTCTTGTAACCAAGTTATGAACGTGAGCGAAAATCAGACAAGCGGAAAATCACCATGTAGCTTCCTTATAGAAGAAGTTGTTATATTTCCTTACTTTGTAATATGCAGAGTGGTAGGGACACACTTTGCCTACAAAAGAGCTAACCTATATAAAGTGTCCTTAAATAGGACTGTATAGCTGCAAGTATACCAGTTTATTTTATACTTGATAGCGCGAAGAAAATGATTAATGGTCTATAGTAATATACTTTCTTGTTTCAATTATAATAATGATATTATAGCTGATGATGCTTATACAGAAAAATTATATTTTGTGTTTATGAAACTGTTTCATTTGTCTTTTATCATTTTATTTAAATTATTAATATTATTGTGATTTATTACATTTTGATAAATTTGCCTTAATCACACTACAATTGACTTCTTAGCCTAACGTTAGATTTACAGTACGTAATCATTTATACCATTCCATATACAATTAAGACATTAATAATGACAATAAACAGCAGCAGTTTCCATTCTCCCATTGTCATACATTGCACGAAATTTCTATATTGCGCATTTCTATTGTCTTTGATTTTACATATTTGAACTTACTAGCCTATAGGTTTTATTTTAATTTATTATCATAAATCGAAAGATCTAAATGAAAAAGTAGAAATATTAGATGGTGAGGCACCTTATGGAGACTTGGAGAGCGAGTGGATAGAAATATGGGTTGCGTTAACTGCAATAGCAAAAGAAGTATTAGGCGCAAAGAAAACGGTATGTAGAGAGGATGAAATATTAAACACGATAGACGGAAAGTAAAAAATATTAACACAATATTGGAAACGAAGAAACTTAATTTATAAGGAAAGAAAAGTAACAATAAAAAAGTGGATAAAATGAAAATATGAGGTTGTTGAGGAGGAAAGAAGAAAGGTAAGGTATATGTAGAATATAGGAGAAGATATAACGTCTTGCACTATATGATTTACGTACTCAAATACTTACTTATATAGTTACGTAGCCTAATCCATCCTTTCCTCCTACGTTACCTTCTATAACGAATTGAACAATACTCTCGCGTATGAAATTATGACCCACTATCTCTTCTTAGCTGTAACACCATCCAAATACTTCTCTAACAACATCTAGAACGCCTTTTTTCTCACTTTATCTACCCACCCAATCCTCATCATCATCTGTAACAAACATTGTATGCGCTGAAGAATATAAAAAGTATTTTTTTTATTATATTTACATAATCGGCACTTTGCGTATTCCGATATTATTTTATAACTGAAAATTTCATGAGAGAATGGTCGCTTAAAATACAGACACATAGATAATGATGGAATTGTGCAGTGACATGCTCCGATACACCGACAAGATGGTGTATGGACAATGAGATGAACAAAGGGCCAAAGTTTGGTCACATCACAACCAAGTGGCAACAACAGCTAGCCCGGCACGGTAGAGCGCCCTTTCGTAGGCATCCAGTTCGTAGTTTGGGCGGAAGTTACGCGGGAAGTGCCGCCATATACCGTCACTTCCGGTCAAACACAAGGCGACTACATGGCATCGCGGTTATTAGTTGATTTTAGGCCGACATATTGCACATACACGCACAGTTGGCTATAAGTTATAAATATACACACTGAAGACGAGCCTAAGGCTCGATGATACTAAGAATAATTGCACCCTTGCACCGCAAACTTTGTCAACTGGATTAAATTGCCATTATGAAAACAGTTGACCTTTGATCAAAGAAAACTATTATTAAAGTTTATTTTAAAAATTATCATTACGGCGTTAAATTATAGTATAGAATATCACCCAAGTACCGTAACTCAAAGCAGTACAAAATTGCTATTCTATAATTATAAACAACATTTAAAAATTTTTAAATTAAAAGAACAGGAGATATCAGAAATAATAGTAGTTTGGAACAAAGTAATAATTCAACTCCAAAATTTGTTAAATTACCATTTGATCCTATGGTTTGGATAGTATTTTAAATAAATATAATTTTAAAGTAACATATAATAGTTCTAATAGTCTTGCTGATTTTCTAGGAAGTCCCAAAGACTTTATTGATTTCAATAAAAAATCTGGTATTTATGAAATATCTTGTTCTAATTGTTCTAAGGTATATATAGAAGACAAAGATGTAGACCAATTGAAGGGCTTGGTGCAGCTCCATTTTTATCAATTTTACAGTATTGACAAAAAGCTATTTTGCCAAGTATAACCACTGAAAAAAACTGGAGAAAATAATTTAGTCTGTTTTTTGCCCAAAAATAGAAATATATATAATTATGTAGCAAATCTCAGTTTTATTAACTATCAAACATACAAAATGACTTTTACAATGTTAATACATTTCTACTTCAACATTCTCATCCTCGCTATCCAGATCTTCTGGTCCCGCATCATCCCAAAAATGAAAGAGTAATTTGCAGAATAAATTACAATGTTTTTCTTATGGCATATAGAGGTGCTCCATCCCTTTAACTATCAAATATACAAAATGACTTTTACAATGTTAATACTTTCTACTTCAACATCCTCGTCCTCGCTATCCAGATCTTCTTGAGGTATTTCTGGTCCCATAGCATTATGCACAAGATCGGAATACCATTGATCATTTCTGGGCACATACTTTTCAGCCAAAGAACGGACGTTTTCAAGTTTTTTCTGCTTGATGGGTATGGGGTAGTTTTTGTAAAGCTTTTTCCGTTGGCATTGAATATGTAGCTGGTGATTTCTTGAATGAAAACCTTATAATCCCTATGGTAATACTGCATTTTACTACATTCGTTTTTTCGTACTTGAAAATACGATATTTAGATATGGAAATCTTTTCCTTTGCATTGTTTGTAACGGTCTTTTTAAAAATCCTTTTGATATGTTCGGCGAAATTTAATATAATGTCTTGATTCACCACAACTACTGTAAATTTTCGAGATGTCTTCTTTACCAAATCGATCCAACCATTAGGCGTATACACGATTTTTTTGTTTCTTTTCTCCTTTTCTATTAAACCGAAAGATCGGTCACGTGGCAATAAGATCGGTCACTCCATTCTTAGCAATATTTTCCATTATATGCCACACAGCTTGCACCAAAAGATGCCCAATGCTAAGTATATTAAATTCCACATGAAAAGTCAATTTTGCCCAAAAATGGAGCTGACAGGTTTTTGCAACAAACCCTTCAATTGAAACTAGATTTAAGGAGCATTTAGCTCATTGCAGATTAAATGGAAACGATAAAAGTGCTGTAGCCGAGCATATTTTTAACGAACTCAGGTCATCCAAATTAAATTAGTCCACTTAAATTGCTTAAAAGTGTTTTGAATTATTCCGAGTTAAATGCTTATGAAAGTATATACATGCATAAATCTAAATCAAATTTGATTAATTTAGATTCAGGCCCAATTTCATGTTGTCTATTTAATTTATTTAATAAGAACTATTTTTAAATATTTGTAAATATTTTCAAGACATTTCATAAATACCTGATTTTTTATTAAAATCAATTAAATCTTTGGGATTCCTTAGAAAATTAGCAGGACTATTAGAGATATTATACATCTAGCTGTTAAATGCTTTGAGTTACGGTATTTGGGTGATATTCTATATTATTAAAGTTTATCTACATATTTTTTAAAGGGGTTTCTTACTGTATAAAGATTATCACCCAAAAGCCATTTTTTTCGATGCATATATAAGCCAGTTGCACATTCGAAACCTAAGTTCATAATTTAAAGTCTCAATACCCACAATTTATAACCCTTATTAGAAAATAAAACATATAATTATAATAAGGGTAATTTGTTGACTAAATGCATTGCATTTTCTCAAATGGCCACCGACCGGGGTCCTACAGCTTGGAGTTTATTTTCCATTTAAGGAATTAGGTCGTTTGTGTAAGAAAATAAATCGATTACCAAAATAAAAAAATGAAATTATTGTAGGGAAGTAGTGGAGATTAGAGACTATTTACGCATGGGGGCATATCAAAACGATTTTAAACAAACACGAATTAACACAAATTGCTGAACATGAAAGGATAGAAATTATTTGGCGTAATCTACATATTATCTATGATCTAGATCAAGGAAGGAAGTGCGTTTCCTGCCCTTCCAATTGAGGTGTGACAGAGGGGTCTTATTGTGTTCATTTTGCCATTGCGGGAATTGATGGCTATCTTATCTTACTAAATCTTCTTCTTATGGGCATTATTTTTGTTTTATTGTACAGATCTTCAATGCTCATGTTAAGAAGAATATTGTCAGGATGACGCAGCTTTTTGATTTTTCTTAAGCACGAACGTTCAGCAACTGCCAGCAACTCTAATATTAACATATTATTCAGTAGTTTCTTTAGCGTCCGATAATTTAAATAACATCAATAATGATGTCGGACCTGAATGATATGGTGGCTACGTAATAATCTATTGGAGTGCTTATGTTAAGTGTTCAATTATTAATCAGATAATTAGCGCTGAAGAAGGTTTTAAAAATATAAACCGAAATGTTGGTACATTATCAATGGTATTTTAATTTGATCACATATGATCATTATTGAAGTTGGTTAACATATTATATTTGTCAGGATGTTGACTCTCAATAAGTGCCATGAGAAACCATTATTTTTTCTTTTATTATTTGCTCAAATTTTACTAAATATTGTGTAAAAGTTATTCTGAAAAACCAATTTCAAAATAACTCTCACCCGATTTTATGTGCAGTATTTAGAAATAATTTGTGAACTAATGAAATGTATTTTGTGAAAACTTACAATTTCACAACCAAAAGCTTTTTTGTTTAAAAGTTTTTTGAGGAAGAATTTTTAGCTGTCTAAGGGAAAAAAAATGTTACATAAATTGTGCCAGTTTTCTTACGTTATTTAAAAGTGCTCAACAGCCTTAAAAGTGTAAAACGTCGAATTATTTGTTTTGAAAAAGTCCCTCTTTATTATGATTACGTAATCCGGCCAAATCTTTACCGTCTTTATCTGCTAGTCAGCGATAAGCCAACACACTTTATATTATTGTTTTTTGACATTTTATGCCTTGCAGTAAAAGACACGCGCCTCTCCCTACTTAATCCACTCTATTTTCAGCGATGTGCAATCATCATCATATCGTCGCCCATTTAACTGAAACACCCCGGGCATTTTTACAGCTGCCCATTCACTTCACTCCCATATATCTGCTCTGCGAACGAATACAAGTGATAGCTCTCAATCAAATTCGAAGCAATCAAAAATTTTCTGTTTCTTGGTACATTTCAGTCTCAATCACTCCAAACGACATCTATACACCGTTTTATTGAAAGTGGCAGGAAAGTGACAGAAGTTCACGCATCATAAATCAAGACCTGTATAATGGGTTGACCAATACAGTACAGAGCAGTGCTATTCAAAAGAGTATGGCGTCAGTCGTACGACACATTGAATATTCCAGTGCAGTACATTTTTTTTGCAAATTTATAAACTCTTACCTATATTGAGAAATACTGTGCTGTGGGTACGCTTGTGTATTGTCAATAGAAGAACTAGGTGTGGCTGAGTACCTTGTGTATATAAGTGCAGTCCTTATGCGCAGTAGTGGACGATACTGGTCCGCCACTTTAAAAAAAAAAACGATGTGTACCTTTAGTGAAAAACTGTACCATTTGAATTCTAAAAATTTCAAAATATAGTTGGAGTTTGTTGCTTATACAAATTATCGTTTTTCTACCGTCTTTTGTACATGTAAGAACTCCATTAGACGATTGTATAGAATATCAACTAAAAACTGTAACACAAGGCTTTTATTAACTATATGCGCATTTCGATGGCTATGCCCCATCTTCAGTAGCGCAAGATAAAATTGTAGAACATACATGGTTATTGACAGAGGTATTTTATTTTGTTTTAGCTTGTGTTGCGAATATAGTTATTAAATGTGTTGGGTGATATTCTAAACAATTACTTAGAAAAACCTACAATCCATTTATCATTTATCCATTTTCGATGAAATTGTTATAATAACAAATATAATAACTGTTCATAATAACAGAATTTTAGATGAGATGATACCCTTCCAAATAATTATTATTTCATTAAATATATAGTTCCTAGCAATTTAAAAATTCTTAAATCGAGGTCTAAATAACGGCACACAAGAGGAAGCATTTTATTAGCTTCAGACGAAGTTTGAATAAAATAGTTTGTTATTAATAATGTGAAGATATATTGCATGTGATCCTTGGATTTAATTTCGAGTGCTCGAAACAGAACCAACTTTTATTCCGTCTTAGAATAGTTAAATCGGAGTTATACCTTCCGGTTATATCTGCCTTTGCCTTTGGTTTCGAAGCAATGAAAGGAATCTTACTATACATGCATGGTGAAAGTTATGTGTGTATACAGATCTGTACTTATGCGTGAAAGAGTGAATTTGTAAGCATTCATTGGCCTTCGAAATGCGCATCTAGCTATTAAATGATATACGTTGTTTGGGTTATATTCTATACAATCATAAGTTTATATTGATATTCAAAATAGATTGGTCTAGAACAGTGGTGGCGTACCTTTTTATGTGAACGTGCCAAAAATTTGCAAATAATGTTTATTGCGCTGCTGATGTGCCGGGAAGTTTTTAATTGGGGGGAAACAAATAATTATTCCTTTATTTTATAGGGACAAGTGTAAAAGTTAACATAAAATTTCACAAAGAAGAACTTACAGTTTGTCACAACTTTTTACTAATTTCATAGCTACTCTTTACGGTAATTAATAGCATTTCCATATATTCAAAAATCAGCCACTTGAAAATCTTCAAATGTTAGAAGGATGTAACATAATTTATAATTATGGTGGACTATGTTGAATATTAATAATACGTCGACAAACGCTAAGAGGAAAAAACATTTGTTTGATAATTTGTACATATCTTAACAATAAAAATATATTTCAGTGCGTGCCACCTCTGGCACGCGTGCCATGACTTCGCCATACTTGGTCTAGGACAAACAAATAGATTCAAAAGTGGATGCAGATTGAGGTACCAAAATAGCATGATAAGGAACGAATATTGGATAAAATAAAATATTGTGGTAAACGCAAGAAATCCCTCCATGTTTTCAGTATCTTGTGAATTCGTATACATCGTTTTTTTTTAAGTGGCGGATCAGTATCGTCCACTACTGCGCATAAGGGCTGCACTTATATACATCACTGTATACTTATATACACAAGGTACTCAGCCAAACCTAGTTTTTCTATTGACAATTCACAAGCGTACCCACATCACTATTCAATGTGCCGTACGACTGACGCCATACTGTTTTGAATAGCACTGCTCTATACTGTATTGGTCAAGCCATTATACAGGTATTGATTTATGATGCGTGAACTTCTGTCACTTTCCGCCACTATAGCACTGACCCTTTCATACACATCTTCATAGAAACCACATACATTACCATTTCAAATACATTTGTTAATATATGATCATTTCAGGGCAACTATATGTTCGTATAACTCTTCAACTACAAGAGGTCCAGACCTGCAGATGGATGCCTGCCCCCTTTTTTAACTATCGCGGATATATCATGATATGGCCGGGGTGCAAGGTTTATGACTCTCTTAATACCGCTGTGCGGGGCCTTTTATATCGACACGCATACACATACACCCCCACAAATACCGGGTAGCTTTCTCTTGTTTCTGTAAGCGTCATTGTTGACTGACAGCGGGACGAAAGACGAAAACGTTTGCATCGCCTCTCTATATAATATCACGGCTCCGGTCTATTCTGCCACTGTGGAATGAGTGTAGATGTTCCTCTTGGTATATTGGAGCAGCGCCCGTTTACGACTAGTAAAGAGCCATGATAAAACGCCAATCTCCTTTCAAAGAGATCCTCCGCATCGCACCACAACGCATAAGCAAACATTTGATAGATGTGAGTGTAAATGGTGCTATTAGAAAGTGAGACGTCTTATTTGGACAATTCGTGGTTTAAAGATTGCGAAAACTCAACTGATACATATATATATATATTATTATTATTAATATGCCTTATAAGGTTATAAAAATGTCGTCAAAAAACGAAAAAATTACACATGTGAGTTTATGCAAACCAAAACGAAAATATAAAAACTTACATTACATTTAAAAAATAAACCAAAAGACATGGTAAAGTAATGAAATTGTATGCACAAAAAGGAAAAAAATTGGTAAAATGGAAAATGGAAAATTGTAAAAATTGTAAGAGGAAACAAAACCTCCTGGCGCAGATCAGTGACCTATTTAAAAGCTCACTGGTTTTCATCTATATAATTGCAAAGATATTATTAGCTTAAACACCCTGTATTTCATGAACCTCAATAATCGCTAATTACTCCAGACCCCATAATTAATGTCTAACCTTTATATTATTGTAGGGTAAAATCAGTTAAACACCTGATCAGTTAAACACCAGTTTTCATGAACCTGACCTGACCTGACCTGACTTGATCTGACCTGACCTATTGAAAAGCTTACTGGTTTTCATCTATATAATTGCCAAGATATTATCAGCTTAAACACCTTGTATTTCATGAATCTCAATAATCGCTAATTACTCTAGGCCCCATAATTAATGTCTAACCTTTATATTATCATAGGGTAAAATCAGTTAAACACCTGATCAGTTAAACACCAGTTTTCATGAACCTGACCTGACCTGACCTGACCTATTGAAAAGCTTACTGGTTTTCATCTATATAATTACCAAGATTGGCATATAATTGCCATATATTGTGTAATAAATATTTTGCACACCATATAATTAACAATTTTAAGAAAGAGGTAAAATTTAGATTTTACAACGCCAGCTTTTAATAATATCTAAAATGGTTGCAATTATTACATCACCTTCACTTTAGCAGTACTCAATTTTTAATTTAAACAAATATTTATTATATCGCAGAATAATTCATTTCTAATTTCCCTACTGCGTTAAATATATACATTCACGTGCCACTAGAGAAAAGCTTTCTTGTAATTCTTCGAATATATTTTATAAGGTGAACGTTTTAGTATGTCTGCGCCATCTCATTTTCGTATTTGGCTTACATGTTCAAAATAATCCTTTTTATGGCTTCCTTGGACATGAATCCGTCCTTTTTATGTAAGCAATCTTTTGGCAGAGATGCAAAGGTGAAATAACATTTCCATATGATGGCAAAAGATTTCAAATAAAATTTCCGTGATGGTATAATCTGAACATGAAAAATCGATTGAAAACGTATTATAAATTTTCATAACATGAACTGTAACAGATAATATTATTTAATGCAATGCAAACAAAAATCACTAATGCATGTGTATTTAATTTTTTTTTATGAAATATCCGTAAGAAAGAAATTGATACTGTAGTCAAGATAGAAGATAAAAATTTTGATACTTTGTTTATCAAATTTCTATGCGTTTGCCTCAGGCTTGGTAAAAATGTTGTATATAATGTTAAAGAAAACATAAGGACTTTTATTTTACACTATGGAGTAGCGATGGCAAACTGTAGGTCACTTTGAGGACCTAGTTCGTAGTTCGTAGTTCATTTCAATGTACCGTTCACGAACTAATACATCTTTTTAAAATGAACTAGTTCATGACCTATATGAAATACATGCACATACTGAAAATAATCTCATTTTTTCTCAATATAAAAATATTAAATGATAAAAAATAAATAAATTGAAATATTACAATACTTATTTTGAATTAGGAATGAGGAAGAAAAGACAAAAATGTTTATAATTTATACAAAACATATATATAAGGTAATATAATCTTCTCTAGGTACTCACGATTATTTATATGAAGTTCTAAAATACTTATTGGTAGTTACTGATGAAAATGTTTACTAATTTACTAACACTTGAAAATTAAATGTACAAACTATAATGAAATGAACTAGATAGAATCGTTTTGTTTGGCGTTATAATTTATATTTTCTATTCCGAATCTTCTCTGTTCAAACTTCAATGCTTTGATTTGATATTAAGTGATTGCATTGCACTCGGTATGAAATAGAAGAACTATAAGATTTAGATGTTTATTTTTGCATTATTGCAAAAATTTGCTATGGCATGACATATTTAAGAACATATTTATTCTTGGGAATATATCAATTATATTATTCCAAATGAAATCTGATACCAACATATAAATTGTAACTCAGCTCGGCAATGCTGGCTGCTGTTGCAATATTGTATCGAGTTTCCTATTTCGTTCCGTTCACTAACACACTTTATCACTAAATAAATGTTAGTACTGTATATGTAATGTATACTATACTACATCGTTTACGAGTTGTTGTGGTTCATGAACGGTTTAGTACACGACGGGTTCAGGACTTAGTACAAGTACACCGTGCACCATGTAGTTTATAGTTCACGAACTAGGTCATAGTGACCTATAGGTCGTTGCAAAACATCGTCACAGTACGCCCGTTATTTGATTGAACGGTTCGCAAGTGAACTACACATCGCTACTATGGAGAGTTACGTCTTAGGTTTAGTTAAAGAATCATTTCTATAGTTAATTTCTTTGTGAATTCAACCATACAAATTGTCATTATTAGATCGTATACTAGCTATTTAGTAGAGCATTAATTTGTTGTGTGGTATTTTGGATTTTGAGATAAGAAGTGGTAAAATGCATATACGTATTATCCCTTAGAATACCCTAACGGAATACGATAAAGTTCCAACCGGATTGACCGAGGGCCTTAAAATAGAATTTTCTCCGCATTTTCGGAGAGACCACAGTATAAACACAGACAGTATATGCTGAAGCGGTTGCCAGTCTTTTTCAGTTTACTATTTCCTTTTTCTGTCGCAATCATTTCCTGTTTAGACCGTCCCGATGTCCGTCCCCGTCTATTTACCTTCACATCCCAGCAATTTTTATTAGTTTAAGTTGAAAAGAATTTGAGGCAGAAACTAGACCATTCGGAACAAAGGACATCTTTTCCAACAAAGATCATACACACAGCTTAACAAATGCGAATGAATACCTTTTAATTATGCGAATTCGATTTTATTCGAAACACTCGATTACATCTCCGGTAATTGCAGCTTAATCATTTATTGAAAATTAAGAATTGTTTTTCCTATTAGTGGTTTAGCTTTTAGATGTTTTAGCTAAATTGAAAAACATGGAGAATCTTAAGAGATTGCGAACACAGATCCTACCTCAACTGAATACTTGCAATTGCTTGTGAAAATTACCCTTTAAGATAAAAATAAATTCAAAAATCGAATTTAATAAGCTTCACATTCGTGGTTTATATTAATCTACTTATACATTTAGAGCATTGTGTTTAGTATATCTTATGGTAAGTTGCCAAAATTTGGTGAGTTTCTCGGTAGAAGCGATAAATTTCATCCGTAGTTAATTCAATTTTAACTTACTTAATCCAATAATCGCAGGGTGCTTTGTATCCCGTACGGGTAAATAACAGGCTTATTATACGATTAGATGAAATTTAATTGTTAATATCGAATCCTGACGTTCACTAACGCTATGGAATTATTTCCGAGATCCCACATTTATCACAATAAATACGATCTTCTGTATTTATGAGGATGCTCGCAAAAATACTTGTGATTTATGACATCATTTTTATCGCAACACAACTATCATTTTCAAAATTCAACTATACTTTGAAACAATCACTTCCTTAGTAGGTGTTACTTATATACAGGGTGAATCTCCACAGCATAATTTGTTGAATAATCTAATAGAGATCTACAAATTTGGGTTCTCAAATTTATAAATAATTTATAAATTTATAAACCTTTAGTTAGTTAAAGAGTCCGCAATCCTAAAGATTGGTTGGAAACAGCCCGCCATGCCGATCTATCCTGAGCTAATCCCTTCATCTCCATATAGCTATTCATCTCAACGTCTTCAACTATCTGACTCACATACTCCAATCTAGGCCTACCTACCCCTCTCTTTCCCTCCACTCTACCTTCTATGATCAATTGCATAATCCCCCCATGCCTAAGGATATGCCCTACTAATCTGTCTCTCCTACGCTGTAACACTCTCCAAATACTTCTCTTCTCCCCTACTAACTCTAGTACAGCTTCATTTGTTACTTTATCTTCCCAACCAATCCTCATCATCCTCCTATAACACCACATTTCGAATGCTTGTAATCTACGCTTCTCTTCCTTTCCTATAGTCCACGCCTCACACCCGTACAGTGCTACACTCCAAACATATACCTTCAGTAATCTTTTTCTAATACCCAAGTCAATATTTGATCTTAAAATCTGTTCCTTTTCTACGAATGCCTTCCTACCCTGTGCTATCCTACACTTTATATCTACCTTGTTTCGATTATCTTTTGTGATTCTACTGCCTAAATAACAAAAATCTGACACTTCTTCGATTCTATTATCTCCTATTGTGATCCTCATTTTTTTACTGCATTCCTTTTTGTCACACCTCATCACTTTAGTTTTACCTATATTTATTTTCATGTTAAAATCCCTAGTCAATACTGCCTGCATACCATTCAATACCCTTTCTAAATTCTTTTCGCTTTCTTCCAATATAGCTATATCGTCGGCGAATCTCAACATATATATTTTCTCTCCCTGTACATTCACACCTACACTATACTCTTCTTTTACTTTGTTTATTGCATCTTCTATTAGTTAAAGAGTCCGCAATCCTAAAGATTGGTTGGAAACAGCACGCCATGCCGATCTATCCTGAGCTAATCCCTTCATCTCCCTATAGCTATTCATCTTAACGTCTTCAACTATCTGACTCACATACTCCAATCTAGGCCTATCTACCCCTCTCTTTCCCTCCACTCTACCTTCTATGATCAATTGCATAATCCCCCCATGCCTAAGAATATGCCCTACTAATCTGTCTCTCCTACGCTGTAACACTCTCCAAATACTTCTCTTCTCCCCTACTAACTCTAGTACAGCTTCATTTGTTACTTTATCTTCCCAACCAATCCTCATCATCCTCCTATAACACCACATTTCAAGTGCTTCTAATCTACGCTTCTCTTCCTTTCCTATAGTCCACGCCTCACACCCGTACAGTGCTACACTCCAAACATATACCTTCAGTAATCTTTTTCTAATACCCAAGTCAATATTTGATCTTAAAATCTGTTCTTTTTCTACGAATGCCTTCCTACCCTGTGCTATCCTACACTTTATATCTACCTTGCTTCGATTATCTTTTGTGATTCTACTGCCTA
The DNA here is from genome assembly GCA_947310635.1 of Leptodirus hochenwartii. Classification (NCBI taxonomy): domain Eukaryota; kingdom Metazoa; phylum Arthropoda; class Insecta; order Coleoptera; family Leiodidae; genus Leptodirus; species Leptodirus hochenwartii. The sequence continues at coordinate 39,617,521 of OX371177.1, forward strand.
AATAACAAAAATCTGACACTTCTTCGATTCTATTATCTCCTATTGTGATCCTCATTTTTCTACTGCATTCCTTTTTGTCACACCTCATCACTTTAGTTTTACCTATATTTATTTTCATGTTAAAATCCCTAGTCAATACTGCCTGCATACTATTCAATACCCTTTCTAAATTCTTTTCGCTTTCTTCCAATATAGCTATATCGTCGGCGAATCTCAGCATATATATTTTCTCTCCCTGTACATTCACACCTACACTATACTCTTCTTTTACTTTGTTTATTGCATCTTCTATATATAGATTAAATAATAACGGTGAAAGTGTACATCCCTGCCGAACTCCCTTCCCTATTTTTGCTACCTCTTCTTCCCCCTCAATTCTAACTGAGGCAGTTTGGTGTTTATATAAATTAAAAATTATTCTCCTATCCTTATAATCTATACCCGTTTCTTTTAAAATTCTAAAGATTATGTCCCAATCTACATTGTCAAATGCCTTTTCTAAGTCTACAAAAGCTATGCAAGTTACCTTTCCTACCCTCTTTCTTTTTTCTACTACCGTTCTTAGTGCTAAAATCGCCTCCCTCGTCCCTCTGTTTTTCCTAAAACCAAACTGATCTTCTCCTAGCCTTTCCTCTACTTTATTTTCTAATCTCCTATAAATAATCTTTAACAATATCTTCGATGCATGTGATAGTAGGCTAATGGTCCTATAGTTCTCACACAAATTAGCTCCTATTTTCTTCGGCATTGTTACTATTCTACTACGCTGAAAATCCTGTGGTACTTCTCCCTTCTTATATATTTTACAAACTAACCTGTATAATCGCTCCTGCATTTTTCCCCTGCGTGTTTTATTAATTCGGCTGGTATCATATCAATCCCCGCTGCTTTGTTATTCCGTAAATCATTTAATGCTCTATGAAACTCTGACCTAAGTATGCTAGGACCTAAGTCATCCTCATCTATCTGTTCCACATTTTCTAGCTCCTCCATGTCCTGCCTACCTTTATATAAATCTTCAAGATACTCCTTCCATCTTCTAGCTTTTTCCTTATTTTCTGTGAGTTCCTTACCCTGCTTATCACATATAATGTTACCCTTTGGTTTTACTTTAGAAAAATGTGACTTAATTTTCCTGTAGCCCAAATCTACTTTACCTCTTCTCATATCCTCCTCAATATCCTCACAATTTCCTTTTATCCACTCTTCTTTCGCTAGCTTGCATTTCCTATTAATTAAGTTCCTTAGTTCCTTATATTTTTTCTGTCCTGCTTCTGTGTTTCCAATTTAATTTTCCTTCTTGCTTCTATCATTTTAACTATTTCTTCCGTGATCCATTCCCTCCTACCTGCCCTTTTCTTTGTGCCTAATACTTCATTTGCTGCTGTAGTTAACCCATTTCTGATTTCCCTCCATTCGCAATCTATGTCGTTCCTAGATGTTCCATTAGCCATGATTTCTACTTTCTGCTTGTACTTTTCACATACGTCAGCTAATTTTAACCTATCGACATCTACTCTGACCTGTTTAGACTTCTGTAATTTCTTGAATTTGACCTCTGAGTCCAGGACTACTAAATTATGGTCACTATCAATATCTGCTCCAGGGTAACTCTTACAATTCTTAATCTGGTTCCTAAACCTCTCTTTAACCAGTATGTAATCTATCTGATACCTCCCTATATCTCCTGGCATTTTCCACGTATATATCCTGCGCTTGTGATTCTGAAAAAGCGTGTTTGCTACCACTAGCTTATTCCTAATACAAAACTCTACCAATCTATCCCCTCTATCATTACGTGTTCCTATTCCATATTCTCCTACTATTGAAACTTCCTTTCCCTTACCTACTACGGCATTCCAATCTCCGGTTACAATTAGATTATCCTGTCCTTTAACGTTTGCTAACCTAGATTCAATCTCCTCATAAATGGATTCTACCTCCTCATCATCATCATCATCATCATCTTCTATATATAGATTAAATAATAACGGTGAGAGTGTACATCCCTGCCGAACTCCCTTCCCTATTTTTGCTACCTCTTCTTCCCCCTCAATTCTAACTAAGGCAGTTTGGTGTTTATATAAATTAAAAATTATTCTCCTATCCTTATAATCTATACCCGTTTCTTTTAAAATTCTAAACATTATGTCCCAATCTACATTATCAAATGCCTTTTCTAAATCTACAAAAGCTATGCAAGTTACCTTTCCTACCCTCATTCTTTTTTCTACTACTGTTCTTAGTGCTAAAATCGCCTCCCTCGTCCCTCTGTTTTTCCTAAAACCAATTATAAATTATAAATATAAACCTTTATACCTTTCAATTTACATTTATTTTATTCCCGAAGGATTCACGGTAAGATTTATGCCACTATATATTCCTTCCTATCAAAGCATATATGGTTCAAAAGGTAATATAATTCTACAAAAGGTAGAGTAATAACCTTTAACAATAATAACGAAATTGTAAACTAAAAACGTTTCATTTTATCATAATTTTTAATATTACAGATGTAACGTTTAATAGTTTGAATTATTGGAAGTTTAGAATGTGTCAAAATTAAAGGTATCTTACGCAGTATCTCCAAAAAAATTGCATATTCTTTTGGAGTATCTAAACAAGTAGTGCCTATACTTTTTCTTGAGCATGAAAACAATATGAACAATATAATTCATATATCATACAAAACAATATGCGGATTATGTTGAAAGAAGACTCCGCTGGTGTGAATTGTAATGCGTCTAATGACAGCAACGGAAACTATAAAAACCGCAGAAGAAGCGCATATAAAAGCTCCATTTTACGATCAAAACGAATGGTAAATTTATTGCCAGGAGGGAGCAAGCGTTTTAGTTATTTCCAGCCCATACAATTTACGAAATAAAAAATACAAAGGATTTTCATAAAACGGCACAAAATAAACGCAATTTTGTACGGAAGTACTTTTAGTACTTTTTCTTCGCACGAACCAAAATAGTACCAAAGGTATAATAATAGTAATTTATTAAATGGCTATAAAGCGGCGTTTTACAATAAAGATACATATTTTCGATATTTTACAAGCTAACAAAATTAAATAATCTAAATTGTATTTAAATCATCTAAATCATTAGACATATTTTTAACGGGTGGTTCCCAACATAAAATTTCCATAAGAATCTTAATCTATTTTATGTTAAGAAACTTTTCGCGGAAATATCGCAAGAACATAATATTTTTAATTAGAAAAACACATCAGTAAGGAAGATTCCGATTAGGTATTAAATATCGAAAAAAAAATCTCTTTTGCATTTCGCATTTTTCGCTTTGATTATTGGCCAAAATTTAACACGCCATCGAGAGAATTTAGGGGAACAAAGGTTTGAATGTTTGGAACGTCTGAGTGACAAATTTTCATCACCGCTCTAAGTTTATCAAAAGATTTCTTGTCTCAGAACTCGCAAAAATGAAGATTTTAAACGATTTAATATGTTTCAGTGTAGAATTGTAGAAATTGTAGAATTGTAGAAATACAAATGGAGCTACAATATAATTATATTTTTCGTTGATCAAATGCTGAGTTGCGTGAATATAACTTATTAACAAATTTGATTAAAAAAATTTTGTCCTTCATATTGAAAAATATACAATTATAACGATTTATTTTTTCTCTTCTAGTATTCAATTGTATTCGGTTAAATGTAAACGGAAATTTTTCATGTAAATAAAATCTTATAACGAAATCCTTGAAACTCAAAACCGCATAAAAGTCTTATATCTCGAAATACTATAAATAGATAAATAGATAGAAAAAGTTTTACTGTTTAAAAGTCCAGATTTGGGCATACAATAATATACATGGTAAACATATTTTACATATTGATTTGCGTTATGGAGAGAACTATTTAGATACGAATCACATAGTGATAATAATTTATAAACATCACAGAAATATGTCGCTAATTATAGTTTTGTAGAGGACTTAGTTTACTAAATATTGTTATACATATTCATATTAGAAGAAAATAATAGGATCATGATAAGATTTTGATATAAAATAGGTGATTAAAAATTAAATAAACGATTAAAGGGCATAAACAAATCAATTCAAGAAAATATATCACTATGTTCATATCGCACATGATGGATTTACGTACACATTATTAAAAGATTTAGATAACAAATTTCAGGTTGATGTAGTCTACACTGATTTCAGTCAATGTTTTGACAGGATAGATCATGGAATATTATCAGACAAATTGTACTTATCGGGAATTCATGGTAATTTGTATATACCTGTCGATTTTTATTTCGATTATTATCGAAAAAGTACAGAGGTATATACCTGTCGAAATTTTTAATTCTTTTGTCGATTTTCATCAAAATTATCGAAAAATTATCGAAAAAGGGCAGAGGTGTATACCTGTCGATTTTCATCAAAATTATCATTTCCCATTAGAAAATGTCCCATTCAATCATTTTTTCACGTTTAATAAAAATTTATAACCTTAACTTGGACAGTCCATATAAAAATGTTTCTAAATGCTGACATTGAAATTGAACACGCAATTAACATCGTGTATTAATTTATAGTTGCTGATCGTGTTGGATCTACATATTTAATATTAGATGTGTGTGCGACAACGACGATAAACCCACACACAGATTACACACTTTTTATTCTCGACAAACGCGGCGAGGAATTCAAGTCTAACTAAATGGTTACGTGAATGCAATCCCATCTTTGCACATGCTATTTTATATGGGCAGTTTCAATGGCACCTTGAACGGTAAGTTGAAGCGAAGAATATAAACTCGAAAAAGTTGATTGCGTTGGTTGAAGCGAGACTTTTGCCGTTTTCTGAGAAAGTTCTCGTTCTAGTGGAGTATTCGTTATCAAGAAACGCGTGTTTATCATCAGAATTTTATCTATACACTAGTATACCTACTGCCAAGAATATGGCAAATCAGACATAAATGTATAGTTTAAAAACTGAAAAAAGAAAATACAATTATTGACCGATTGTTTGAGGACGCTATTGTGTATTTATTTTGTAATTCATAAATCCAACATAATTTGCTATAAAATATTTGACAAAAATCAAAATAAAATATTAAAAAAATTTAAATATAAGAAATGTATGTAAAAAATAAATATTTATATATATATAGCATCGCCAGGTCTCGCCTAGAATAATTTTAAGTCAGACACTTTAAGCTACAATTATTGACTATTTTTTTGACTCGAGTGTACATGGTCGATAAGCCTTTGATTATGATATACAAGTCTATATGAATGTAGAGGAAAATTAGTCATTCTTATTTTTCAATTTCCGACCAATTTAACAAATATACTTAAATTTTGAACAATATGGGCAAAAATAGACATAATCGCTTTAATATAACACCAAAATCATTGAAATCTGTCGAGCCGTTCCGCTGAATTTATTTTATACGGTAAATGGTAAAGTGTACCTTTCATACCATGTGTGTGCTTATGTGCATGTAAATTGCATATGCTCTCGTCCTTACGTGTTTATTATAAAAATTTGAAATTTACTTACATAAATAGGTAGATAAATTTTCTCGCATAAATTGTTAGATATAGAACCGGCAGCAACTAAGGGAATGGCTAAAAGGCTTCACCTGCCATTCTTAGAAAAAGAAAACGTAACTTTTACATGGCCAACTAAAGAGTACTTGATCTTTCCTTATGGATAAAACGTCACAGCTCTTCATATTTTCTACACCAGAGATTTTAACCAGAGATAAGAGATATAAAAAAATAATTTATTACAAAATACAATCAATTGAAATATTACATAATATAAATAGAAAATAAGTGCACGCAATTTATAATTACTAATAAACTCTTACCTATTAGCTTTGGGTTGACTTTGAGCTGGGCATAGAATATTATTTCGATTTTAAACAAAAATATAACTTTTATTTCAATCAATATAATTCTACCAAAACACGCTACGCTTCTGTCTTCTCCAAAGAATAAGTAGGTGTGTCTAGTGCAGAAAGTGTGCGTCCTAAGAAATACAATGTTGACAAATCACCACGCACAATTATAACCATTTTATGCAATTAGAATGAATTCTTTGAAATTAATACAAAATGCAGAAAAGTCTAAACAGGTCAGAGTAGATGTCGATAGGTTAAAATTAGCTGATGTATGTGAAAAGTACAAGCAGAAAGTAGAAATCATGGCTAATGGAACATCTAGGAGCGACATAGATTGCGAATGGAGGGAAATCAGAAATGGGTTAACTACAGCAGCAAATGAAGTATTAGGCACAAAGAAAAGGGCAGGTAGGAGGGAATGGATCACGGAAGAAATAGTTAAAATGATAGAAGCAAGAAGGAAAATTAAAATTGGAAACACAGAAGCAGGACAGAAAAAATATAAGGAACTAAGGAACTTAATTAATAGGAAATGCAAGCTAGCGAAAGAAGAGTGGATAAAAGGAAATTGTGAGGATATTGAGGAGGATATGAGAAGAGGTAAAGTAGATTTGGGCTACAGGAAAATTAAGTCACATTTTTCTAAAGTAAAACCAAAGGGTAACATTATATGTGATAAGCAGGGTAAGGAACTCACAGAAAATAAGGAAAAAGCTAGAAGATGGAAGGAGTATCTTGAAGATTTATATAAAGGTAGGCAGGACATGGAGGAGCTAGAAAATGTGGAACAGATAGATGAGGATGACTTAGGTCCTAGCATACTTAGGTCAGAGTTTCATAGAGCATTAAATGATTTACGGAATAACAAAGCAGCGGGGATTGATATGATACCAGCCGAATTAATAAAACACGCAGGGGAAAAAATGCAGGAGCGATTATACAGGTTAGTTTGTAAAATATATGAGAAGGGAGAAGTACCACAGGATTTTCAGCGTAGTAGAATAGTAACAATGCCGAAGAAAATAGGAGCTAATTTGTGTGAGAACTATAGGACCATTAGCCTACTATCACATGCATCGAAGATATTGTTAAAGATTATTTATAGGAGATTAGAAAATAAAGTAGAGGAAAGGCTAGGAGAAGATCAGTTTGGATTTAGGAAAAACAGAGGGACGAGGGAGGCGATTCTAGCACTAAGAACGGTAGTAGAAAAAAGAAATAGGGTAGGAAAGGTAACTTGCATAGCTTTTGTAGACTTAGAAAAGGCATTTGACAATGTAGATTGGGACATAATGTTTAGAATTTTAAAAGAAACGGGTATAGATTATAAGGATAGGAGAATAATTTTTAATTTATATAAACACCAAACTGCCTTAGTTAGAATTGAGGGGGAAGAAGAGGTAGCAAAAATAGGGAAGGGAGTTCGGCAGGGATGTACACTCTCACCGTTATTATTTAATCTATATATAGAAGATGCAATAAACAAAGTAAAAGAAGAGTATAGTGTAGGTGTGAATGTACAGGGAGAGAAAATATATATGCTGAGATTCGCCGACGATATAGCTATATTGGAAGAAAGCGAAAAGAAATTAGAAAGGGTATTGAATGGTATGCAGGCAGTATTGACTAGGGATTTTAACATGAAAATAAATATAGGTAAAACTAAAGTGATGAGGTGTGACAAAAAGGAATGCAGTAGAAAAATGAGGATCACAATAGGAGATAATAGAATCGAAGAAGTGTCAGATTTTTGTTATTTAGGCAGTAGAATCACAAAAGATAATCGAAGCAAGGTAGATATAAAGTGTAGGATAGCACAGGGTAGGAAGGCATTCGTAGAAAAAGAACAGATTTTAAGATCAAATATTGACTTGGGTATTAGAAAAAGATTACTGAAGGTATATGTTTGGAGTGTAGCACTGTACGGGTGTGAGGCGTGGACTATAGGAAAGGAAGAGAAGCGTAGATTAGAAGCACTTGAAATGTGGTGTTATAGGAGGATGATGAGGATTGGTTGGGAAGATAAAGTAACAAATGAAGCTGTACTAGAGTTAGTAGGGGAGAAGAGAAGTATTTGGAGAGTGTTACAACGTAGGAGAGACAGATTAGTAGGGCATATTCTTAGGCATGGGGGGATTATGCAATTGATCATAGAAGGTAGAGTGGAGGGAAAGAGAGGGGTAGGTAGGCCTAGATTGGAGTATGTGAGTCAGATAGCTGAAGACGTTGAGATGAATAGCTATAGGGAGATGAAGGGATTAGCTCAGGATAGATCGGCATGGCGTGCTGTTTCCAACCAATCTTTAGGATTGCGGACTCTTTAACTAGCAGAAAAGTTATACTAGAATATAAGAAATGTTGATAAATACTTATTATAGGATCATATTTATGTCATAATTAATTTGTATGATCGCTATAAAATAGTGACAAATTTAAATTCTTAGACCTAGAGTATTTTTTGTTGCCTGGCACCACTGGTACTGTATAACCCCGATATATGCGCAGACGACTACCAAAATTCTCCGCCAATTTTAAAAAAATGAGCTATATCTCTAGTACCATAATTATGGATATCAGATTTTTTAAGAAATTGATGTTATCCTTTAAATATATTCATAAGTGATTTTAATATATACCGTATTACATCGATTATAAGATGCCACCAATTATAAGACGCACCCTTATATTTGTAAGCCAGAAATAAAAAATAAAGAAATTAATAAAAACTTTATTATAAAAATCAGACATCATATTGCATATTTACTCACTTTCGCATGTATTATCATCAAAGTCAAAAACATTCTTACCAGTACCTTGGTAAGAAGACATCGAGTATAAGACACAATATAAATACAGAGGCACAACAATAGGGAAAAACATATGTCTTATAATCGCTGTAATATGGTATATACTAGGAACTGTCAGGTCAGGTCAGGACAGGACAGGTCAGGTCAGGTCAGGTTAGGTCAGGTCAGGTATATACTAGGAATACTAGGAACTGTCAGGGTCAAAAGAATTTTAAAGTAAGGTCTTCAGGGATCTCGCTTTTTTAGATTTTGTATAATACGGATCGCTCTTTTTTTGGCAATATATTTTTGTATTTCCACCCCATGCATGTATACAGTAACGTATTAAGGAATCGAAATAACCGTACTAGCATGTTATTACAGCTTCACGAGTTATGACTGGTTTTAACGATCTTCGAAGGAAACATATAGAAGCAAGCCTTGACTTAATTTTTTCTATATGAGTGTTAGTTAGTTAAAGAGTCCGCAATCCTAAAGATTGGTTGGAAACAGCACGCCATGCCGATCTATCCTGAGCTAATCCCTTCATCTCCCTATAGCTATTCATCTCAACGTCTTCAACTATCTGACTCACATACTCCAATCTAGGCCTACCTACCCCTCTCTTTCCCTCCACTCTACCTTCTATGATCAATTGCATAATCCCCCCATGCCTAAGGATATGCCCTACTAATCTGTCTCTCCTACGCTGTAACACTCTCCAAATACTTCTCTTCTCCCCTACTAACTCTAGTACATCTTCATTTGTTACTTTATCTTCCCAACCAATCCTCATCATCCTCCTATAACACCACATTTCGAATGCTTGTAATCTACGCTTCTCTTCCTTTCCTATAGTCCACGCATCACACCCGTACAGTGCTACACTCCAAACATATATATATATATATATATATATGAGTGTTAGAATTTAGATTTTCATCTAACTACAAACCTAAGAATTTAACGTCTGCTGCATGAGTTATGTACGAATTGTTAATACAGATTATTTTATCTAAGTTAAGTCTTACGAAATTATTGAAAACTACAAAATTTGATTCTGATGGATTTAATTCCAGGTTGTTTTGTTGTATACTATATTTGAAAGAAAAACTATACGTTTTCATATACCATACAAATCATTTTTGTAGATAATTTAAAAAGTCTTTGTGATTGTCTTGGATAACTCATCGCGTTCATAATTGATCTAATCAAGTTAGCAAGCAATGCGCCCAGACGAACCGGATCCCGACTGTTTTAAAGCCAGAGGGTATGAATATTAAGAGCCACACATCACCCTAAATGACACCTGACGTTGACAATGCGACAGTGACCGAAGTATTGAATTTCGGCTTGCCTTTATCCATTACTATTTGAGTAATTTGATTAAATTTAATCTATAGTCGCTACTGAGTCCAAGAAATACATCGGCATATATGCCAATAAATGCTTAGAAGTTTATTGCTTATTCAAAAATCGTTAATTTCATATAAAATACTAAATATAATTTCCTACAGAATAGCGCTAATGAAAAAGGAAACAGAATCATACAAATTCTGAATATTTGAGAACTATAATGGATAAAAAGGCAGTCGACTTACTAATAAAAATTTGTACGCTAGATTAAAGATTTGTGACACTTGCTGGGATTTTCTGGGATTTATTGGTATCTTCTGAAACCTACAATTCTCTAAGCACATTATATCTAATATGGCGATGACAAACTGTATATCCGTGATATATCCGTTGAAATGTCTTGAGACTGAAACTTGATTGATTCGCGCTAGTCTTGTAGAATTATGTAATTGAATTGTTAGAGAAGGAAAAAATAAAAGTCGAATTTTTCGCATATTACAAAAGTATCAAAATCGATGCCTTTTATAAAATGCAGAAATATATATTAAAATATTGTATTAAATAAAGTAAAGTCAAGTTTATTTCATTTTCTTAAGATAAATACATTTAGTAGAAGTAATAATAAAATATAATATTATAAAAATAATATAATTTCATTACATATTTCATTTATTTTGTGTTCTTGTAAATGTAAGAAGTGTTTAAATATAATATAAAAGTAAATTTAATTTATATATTTTAAAATATTGGAATAAGGAAGAAAATGGATTGTTAATCCTCTATGATTTTCTTGAAATTAATAGTTGCAAATATTTGATACGGATATAAACAAATTTGAGTTTTTGAATATATAGTATAATGGCCTAAACTGTAAAAGCTGATAAAATTCTGCTCTAAATCAAAATTATTACTTCTTTAATTTATGTACTATTAAAAATTAAATTTTATTAATACTATTTCAAAAGAGAGGAAATTATATTCAAAATTTCCTGCGCATTATGTTACAATTTTCCCGTAACTTTGTGATCTTGTATATTCCCTAATCTGATCTGCATATAACAATATAATTAAGAATAAAATATTTTAATAATAGATACTTACATAGGAAGAAGCAATTGAACACAACCAGTTTTGAAGTATGTAAGAAAGCAATTGCTTAAAGAATACACCGTACAATTATTCTAGTAGAATCATTCAGTTTAAAATTTTCCAAGATCTGCAGAATAGCGATGGCAAACTGTAGGTCACTTTGAGGACCTAGTTCGTAGTTCATTTCAATGTACCGTTCACGAACTATAGGTCGTGAACTACTACATCTTTTTTAAATGAACTAGTTCACGACCTATATGAACCAATACATGCACATACTGAAAATAATCTCTTTTTTTCTCAAGATAAAAATATTAAATGGTAAAAAATTAATAAATTGAAATATTACAATACTTATTTTGAATTAGGAATGAGGAAGAAAAGACAACAATGTTTATAATTTATACAAAACATATATATAAGGAAATATAATCTTCTCTAGGTACTCACGATTATTTATATGAAGTTTTAAAATACTTATTGGTAGTTACTGATGAAAATGTTTACTACTTTACTAACACTTGAAAATTAAATGTACAAACTATTATAAAATGAACTAGATAGAATCGTTTTTTTCGGCGTTATAATTCATATTTTCTATTCCGAATCTTCTCTGTTCAAATTTCAAAGCTTTGATTTGATATTAAGTGATTGCATTGGACTCAGTATAAAATAGAAGAACTATAAGATTTAGATGATTATTTTTGCATTATTGCAAAAATTTGCTATGGCATGACATACATTTAAGAACATATTTAATCTTGCGAATATATTAATTATATTATTCCAAATGAAATATAATACCAACATATAAGTTGTGACTCAGCTCGGCTATGATGCTGTTGCAATATTGCATCGAGTTTCCTATTTCGTTCCGTTCACCAACACACTTTATCACTAAATAAATGTTAGTACTGTATATGTAATGTATACTATACTGCAAGTAATATATAGTACAAGTACATCAATACGTACACCGTGCACCATGTAGTTCATAGTTCACGAACTAGGTCATAGTGACCTATAGGTCGTTGCAAAACATCGCCCGTCATTTGATTGAACCGTTCAGAGTGAACGGTTCGCGAGTGAACTACACATCAGTGATCTAATAGCAGATTTATATCTATTCATAGTATAATTTAATTATTTATTGTCTAATATTTCTTTTGAATTCAGAAATATTTCATTTTAAGGAATATTTGTCGATAATATTGTAGTTTTATTCCATAAAACTGGTAAATTATCAATTAAATTCATTTGCGTTAGTTCATGACAGAACGTTTTTGCCAGACTTATTTTCTGACCTCTCACATAGCTGTTTTTAGAATTCAATATATTTTTATAAATTCTTTTTTTATGACGCTATAAGCGGAAATTTCGATTAAATTCTACTTACCGAAATTCATAGAAGCTAGCTTATATTCACTAAGACTATAGTGTATTTACGATCGAACTAATTGCATTTATTACAATTTAGAAAATATTTACTTAGATTTGCTCAGACCCAAAAAAAATTTAGAAGTATCCACAGAGATGAATTAAAATTTGTCGCTACTTGCAACATTAAAATTCGAGTCATTTTCTTTCAATTATAATAATGCATATATCATCCTGTAAATAAAAAATAGAAATCTATGAAAATGAAACAGGACTTTCAACAACTGGACAAAGAACTTTGTTAAAAATAATGATGTATTTCTTTGAAGTTGTTCATATCGAAGCTTCTCAATATCAGATTTCAGATAGGGTCCAATGTAGTCTAGAACTTTAAAAGTAACTTCTTTTTTTTGTATATGTGAAAAGGAATGAAAGGAAAACGCAAAATTGCGTTAATAAAAAATGAGGGGTTGTTTCCAAATGTTAGACTGGCTGACCCATGTACATAATTCTAGGCCTGATATATTGGGATGGACTCAAAGATGTACGAAGCAAGATAGAAAATCGTGTAAATAAAAATACTTATTTATAAAAAAAAAACTTGAATTGCACAATGTTTTAGCAATATATTTCGAAAAAAATTCAGGAGAAGAGCTGCAATTACATTTATCATTTTTAGGTTTTTCATATTTTTATTTTACGTATTCACCAATAACATTTTCTAATTTGGCAAATTTTTCTAAAAATTTTGTATTGTTGCTCAACAAATTAGTAGTAAAGTATAAAGTATAAAGTATTAGTAAAAATATAAAGAAGTGTCGCTTCTGTAAGAATCCCACTTCGATAGATGATTCACGCACTCTTGTTTCATCGCCACATATGTAGAGAAAATCAAAGAGTTTCCTTAGTTTCAAACTTGAAACATTCTTATTCAATAAAGATTACACGGCAAAGTTTTGTCAAGTGTATAATATACATGTGTGAGAGTTTGCACCCTTTGGCTTACATTTCCTCAAGAAAACAACTTTGAAGAGAAGAAACGAAATACATTTGAGCATAATCCAATAAGAATCGAATTTAAATAAAGGAAAAACTTGCAAAATATTTTTATACTAGCTTCAATTTTTTTACTCGTATTCTGCTTCTTATGATATTTTAATTGTTTCATTCTTAAATGTTTTAATATACTATTTAGAGAAATTTAACAGAACTATCATTATGTAAATTTTTTTTTTCAATACTTTTTCAATAGACTGGAGTTTTAAATCTAACACTTTTCAAATATAATTACTATATAAATAGTATAGAATATTTTATATACCAATTGTATATTTATCTTGTGCTACTGAATATTTGATTTATTAAAATTATTAAAATCCCTATCAATATCAGTATTGACTAGGGATTTTAACATGAAAATAAATATAGGTAAAACTAAAGTGATGAGGTGTGACAAAAAGGAATGCAGTAGAAAAATGAGGATCTCAATAGGAGATAATAGAATCGAAGAAGTGTCAGATTTTTGTTATTTAGGCAGTAGAATCACAAAAGATAATCGAAGCAAGGTAGATATAAAGTGTAGGATAGCACAGGGTAGGAAGGCATTCGTAGAAAAAGAACAGATTTTAAGATCAAATATTGACTTGGGTATTAGAAAAAGATTACTGAAGGTAAATGTTTGGAGTGTAGCACTGTACGGGTGTGAGGCGTGGACTATAGGAAAGGAAGAGAAGCGTAGATTACAAGCATTCGAAATGTGGTGTTATAGGAGGATGATGAGGATTGGTTGGGAAGATAAAGTAACAAATGAAGCTGTACTAGAGTTAGTAGGGGAGAAGAGAAGTATCTGGAGAGTGTTACAGCGTAGGAGAGACAGATTAGTAGGGCATATTCTTAGGCATGGGGGGATTATGCAATTGATCATAGAAGGTAGAGTGGAGGGAAAGAGAGGGGTAGGTAGGCCTAAATTGGAGTATGTGAGTCAGATAGTTGAAGACGTTGAGATGAATAGCTATAGGGAGATGAAGGGATTAGCTCAGGATAGATCGGCATGGCGTGCTGTTTCCAACCAATCTTTAGGATTGCGGACTCTTTAACTAACTGAAGATGAACAAAATAAGAAAATTTTCAACAATTACTTTAAGCGTTTATTATTCTGTACAAAGTTCTGAGGAAACACTGCATAAATGATATAACAATAGTTACAACAATGATATACAAAATTTAAATTTATTCCTAAAATTCCCTTCCTAACTTCCTGCGAAAGTAAGAACGATTTAATAATTTTTCCCGTCTGTCTTCATATTCTCCTTCAAGTAAAATCAAAACTTATCATATTTTAATTTTAAGTATATTTGAACGTATTATTATATCTCAAGTATTATATTTCTTTAATGTAATCCTGAAGGGAGATAAAAATATATTACACAATATTTTTATTTTATTTGAAAAATCTTCCTGCCTTCCATGTTTTGAAAACATTCCATGTCTTGAAATAAACTATGTTGAATATAAATCAACATTATATTTTAGAATGCATGTACATAGACAGATACTGAGGATATATACAAAGATGTATTTTGTTCCCTGAAAGTGTGATCCCTTCCCACTTTGGCAATCCCGTGTCACCTTATCTATAGCTATACACAAATTCACCCGCACAATACCAATAAATTCATAGAGTCGCCCTAATTAAGACCGACTTGACATTCAAGTGTTTCCTTCTTCGCCATATCGAATGAAATGCTCGGGACAGAGTTTTCAATTTGATATATCAATGTTGTATGTACAGGGTAAAAGCTATAACGTATTCTTAATCATTTAAAATTCTACGAATATCATTCTGCTTGTCTAAAACTGTAAAAAACTTGCCAAACATATTATTGTTATTTCATATGTAAGAAAGCACATTTAAAAATAAATAAAAATCGTATACAAAAATGTGGAATTTTTTTGTATGCGTCAAAATATGACAATTGATTTCATGAATTTTTTAATACGTTAATAATTTGAATCGAACAAGATTAGACTCTGGGCAGATTCAATAATCATTGTTATAATTTGTATAAATATAAAATATCTATAATTTGTATTCAGAAGAAAGGAGCAAACGTATAAAAAAGGGCGTAAAAAGTCAAGAAGAAGAAATACGTACGATGCGGTTTCCTGACGATATAATACTTGGGATTACAATATAAAAATATCTACAAAGTGAAGGGATAGGATAATAAAGAAATGTGGCAAAGGTTACAATTGGATAGAATGATAAAGTAAAGTACCAGATTTTTATTGCGTAAAAAGTGGAGAAGTACAAAATGTAATCGAGGTAAAATAAATAGATATATAAACAGAATTTGAATAATCTAGAGCAAAAATGTATTCTTAGTACTAAGTAACTAATATTAAGATCTAACATTGGTAAGAGCTTATTAAGAGCATGTGTTTGGAGTGTGACATTGTATGGCTGTGAGACGTGGAATATAGGATAGATATAGAAAAGAAGAAGATATAAAAATGTAATACTATAGGAAGATTAGGTGAGTGACAAATAAGAACTGAGATAACTGAGAAATGATAACATGTTATCGTTGTATAAAATATCACCCAAATACCGTAAGTTAAAGCATTAAGTAGCTACATGCTCATTTCGAAGGCTATGCCCCCATCTTCAGTAGCACCAGATAAAAAACTAAATAAAATACCTGTGCCACTAATCGCGATTTATATACTATTAAATAAATAAGTCAACGTGACAAAAGTATTTAAAAAATGGCATATAATATGACCTATAAATCTTTTAAAGATAGTTCTTATTAAATAAATTAAATAGACAAGATGAAATTGAGCCTGAATCTAAATTTGATTAAATTTAATTTAGATTTACGCATGTATATACTTTAATAAGCATTTAACTCTGAATAGCTCAAAATACTTTTAAGTAATTTAAGTGAACTAATTTGAATAGGATGACCTGAGTTAGTCAAAAATATGCTCGGCTACAGCACTTTTATCTTTTCTATTTAATCTGAAATGAGTTAAGTGCTCCTTAAATATAACTTCAATTGGTCTACGTGTTTGCCCTATATATATTTCAGGATAACTGGAACAAGATATTTCACATATACTAGATTTTTTATTGAAATCAATCAAATCTTTGGGAATTCCTAGAAAATTAGCAAGACTATTATATATTACTTTAAAATTATATGTTAGTTTAAAATACTATCTAAACCACGTGCAATTATAGGATCAAATGGTAAGTTAACAAATTTTGGAGTTGAATTATTACTTTGTTCTAAACTACTAATATTTCTGATATCTCTTGTTTTTTTTTAAATTTTCTTAATATGTTATTTATAATTTTAGAAGAAAAGTCATTTTGTACTGCTATATTACGGATATTATTTAATTCAATGTTAGATTTATCATTAGATAAAGGAAAATTTTATAAGATGTGCGCATAGCCTTCGAAATGCGCATTTAGTTACTTATTACTCTAAGTTATGGTATTTAGGTGATATCTATACTATAATTTAATACCGTAGTGATAATTTTTTAAATGTTATCGTTGGTTGAATAAAAGGGAAACATTTTACAGAGTAGAGGAGACACATTCTTAGACATAGGAGTATTATGTTTTATATTTGTTATAAAAAGCAGAGTTGAAGGAAAGGAAGGAGTGTGTAGACCCAAACTTGAGATTGCAGAACACCAGGATGATTAGCTGCAAGGAAACGATGGCTCATAAAAGATCGTCTTGTTGCATTATTTTAATATATAATTATTAAATTGTTTGCTAGCGACTTAAATTTAAGAACTCTGTCAAATAAAACATTTTTTTTAATAGGGCATCGGCTAGTCAACCTTATAAATGCTTAAAGTACAATTTACATTGTAAAAGTATAAGTCGGAACATTGCCGTGTAATTAGCCATTCCAACAGGAACAGCAAATTCCCGGCATGTATATGATAGTGTCGGGCATTTATTCAGTACTAAGCCTTATGCCTGCAGAATACTTGTTCCAGACGCGCGGTTTTCAACTATTTTGGCAATAACTAGGAACTACGACATATAACATTAGTTACAAGTGGCATTAGTAGCAGCGACATTTTCTGGCTTGTGTTCCCTGCTATATAACATTGCACTATATCTATAACGTAATTCCAGGGAAATGATCATGTCATTCTTTGTATTTACATGGAAATTTTATTTTTATTTTCATATAATTATTAGTAGTAGTGAAGCGCATTTGGTATTGAAAAAACTCTTATTTTTAGGGGATTTTACTTTACTTCATTACTAGTATATAGCTCGATATATTCTATATAATCACATATAGCGATGTGTAGTTTACTCGCGAACCGTTCACTCTGAACGGTTCAATCAAATGACGGGCGTACTGTGACGATGTTCTGCAATGACCTATAGGTCACTATTACCTAGTCCGTGAACTTTGAACTACATGGTGCACGGTGTACGTATTGATGTACTTGTACTAGGTCCTGAACCCGTCGTGTACTAAACGATGCAGTATAGTATACATTACATATACAGTACTAACATTTATTTAGTGATAAAGTGTGTTGGTGAACGGAACGAAATAAGAAACTCGATGCAATATTTATATGTTGGTATCAGATTTCATTTGGAATAATATAATTAATATATTTGCAAGATTAAATATGTTCTTAAATATGTCATGCCATAGCAAATTTTTGCAATAATGCAAAAATAAACATCTATATCTTACAGTTCTTCTATTTAATACTGAGTGCAATGCAATCGCTTAATATCAAATCAAAGCTTTTAAGTTTGAACAGAGAAGATTCGGAATAGAAAATATAAATTATAACGCCAAACAAAACAATTCTGTCTAGTTCATTTTATTATAGTTTGTACATTTAGTTTTCAATTGTTAGTAAAGTAGTAAACATTTTCATCAGTAACTAGCAATAAGTATTTTAGAACTTCATATAAATATCTTAAATAATTTTAAATCACCGCGTTCTGGTACATTTAATCGATTTCTTGTTAGTTAGTTAAAGAGTCCGCAATCCTAAAGATTGGTTGGAAACAGCACGCCATGCCGATCTATCCTGAGCTAATCCCTTCATCTCCCTATAGCTATTCATCTCAACGTCTTCAACTATCTGACTCACATACTCCAATCTAGGCCTACCTACCCCTCTCTTTCCCTCCACTCTACCTTCTATGATCAATTGCATAATCCCCCCATGCCTAAGAATATGCCCTACTAATCTGTCTCTCCTACGCTGTAACACTCTCCAAATACTTCTCTTCTCCCCTACTAACTCTAGTACAGCTTCATTTGTTACTTTATCTTCCCAACCAATCCTCATCATCCTCCTATAACACCACATTTCAAGTGCTTCTAATCTACGCTTCTCTTCCTTTCCTATAGTCCACGCCTCACAACCGTACAGTGCTACACTCCAAACATATACCTTCAGTAATCTTTTTCTAATACCCAAGTCAATATTTGATCTTAAAATCTGTTCTTTTTCTACGAATGCCTTCCTACCCTGTGCTATCCTACACTTTATATCTACCTTGCTTCGATTATCTTTTGTGATTCTACTGCCTAAATAACAAAAATCTGACACTTCTTCGATTCTATTATCTCCTATTGTGATTCTCATTTTTCTACTGCATTCCTTTTTGTCACACCTCATCACTTTAGTTTTACCTATATTTATTTTCATGTTAAAATCCCTAGTCAATACTGCCTGCATACCATTCAATACCCTTTCTAAATTCTTTTCGCTTT
Organism: Leptodirus hochenwartii; assembly: GCA_947310635.1. NCBI lineage: Eukaryota > Metazoa > Arthropoda > Insecta > Coleoptera > Leiodidae > Leptodirus > Leptodirus hochenwartii. Next base: position 39,636,809 of record OX371177.1, read on the forward strand.
CTTCCAATATAGCTATATCGTCGGCGAATCTCAGCATATATATTTTCTCTCCCTGTACATTCACACCTACACTATACTCTTCTTTTACTTTGTTTATTGCATCTTCTATATATAGATTAAATAATAACGGTGAAAGTGTATATCCCTGCCGAACTCCCTTCCCTATTTTTGCTACCTCTTCTCCCCCCTCAATTCTAACTAAGGCAGTTTGGTGTTTATATAAATTAAAAATTATTCTCCTATCCTTATAATCTATACCCGTTTCTTTTAAAATTCTAAACATTATGTCCCAATCTACATTGTCAAATGCCTTTTCTAAGTCTACAAAAGCTATGCAAGTTACCTTTCCTACCCTCTTTCTATTTCTTGTTATTCGTAATAAATTATTAACGTGACTAAATCCTGCCTCAACCAAGTAAGAACTAGGAAAAGCTAAAAATAATGGTTCGGCACATCCAAATTTTCTAAATCTTTGTAACGAACATTGATATCTTCTTTTAATTGGGTCCGTGTAGAGTATAATATCATCAGCGTTAATATTATCTTTTCCAACAACAGACAGTGCATTAAATTTTCAAAATATCGAAAATCATTTCGATTTAAAGTAGATATAAACAAATCTATTTTAGAGCGAAATCCAAATATAACTGATCGAACTTGAACGAGATTTTTTCACGTTTTTTCCTTGTAATTTTGTTTGCATATTATTAAATAAAGAAAATATGCCTGCTAAATAAAATATATGCTTTTTTGATTCAATCAATTTTGTTGCCATTGGTTTATCAATTTCCAAACAGAATTAAAGATTTCAATGAAACGAAAATTTCATTAATGGAACGAAAAAATTTTCATCGACCCCCAATAGACCACTCGAATTCTATCGACCCTTTTCAAAATTCCATCGACCCCAACGGGTCCACATGAACCCATTTGGGAATCCCTGATCTAAACCAATCACTTTTGAAATCTTATGACCGTTCGAATTCTTAAAAATGTATCTGGCAGCAAATCCACTCAATTGTATTCCCATTCTAAATCCAATACATTCAAATAGGTCAACGTTAGCCTAAGAAGTGTTTTTCCAATGGTTTCACCAATTAACGAATACACACAACTCCATAAATGTATGTCGATTTTCGAATAAGTGCCATAGTCTACAATAATTACATTATTCTCCGGACAATTGTTTAAATATAGAGTTTTTAATTCTTGATGCCATCGAATATTTCCGTCTTCAGTTAATCCATGTATCAATACAAAAAAAAATTGAATTTTGGATTATATTTCGCGTATACAAGACGCCGATATAATTGCTATTAAATTATATAAATTGTATGTGGTCGTCAAAATTCGTTAACTGTACGCAAAAATTATCTGCAAAAATTGTTTAGTATAATAGTTTCAGATATTTTTGATATTTCGTTTGAATCATATACGCACGTGAATTTGTAATATTGCAAAATAACAAAATTGTAAAAATTTTAACTATTATTTTCGATTTAACAAATTTCAACTGATTGAAGCAATTTTTTTGTGTGAAAACATTTCAAAATGCATATGTACATAAAAAAAAAATTTCTAGATTATATCGGCATTATTTATTTAAATACATTTAAATTTATTACGTGAATATATTGATTATGAATTTTTTTTAACTTCAATAGCAGGCTACTATCAAATATATATTCAAATCCATTTCTATTTTAATCCTGTGAAAAGTTTTTACATACTATTTTCACATTTTATAAATTACATACCCACAAAATACGAACCGTGTCCATATATCTGCGAAATGTAATCTTCCGTGGATAGATTTTTTTCTTTCAGATATTTGAATGAATTCACTTTAGTAATATATGGTACACGAATATGTTGCGATATTTTTTATGTCTTCACAGCGTCAGGAAAAAAGTCGTTGAGAAAAATATGCCAATTACTTCCAAGCAACTAGTTTACGGATATCCGTCATACAACTGGAAAAATATGTATAAGAAAAAATGGAGGCGGGAATATGGGAAAATATTCATTTTAGGAAAATTGAAAAATTTATACATCCATGTATACATATATAATATAAATTATATGTACCTTCATAACAAAATATTATGCAGGCATAAACTAGTATTATTTATTAAAGTTAAAATATTAATAATTTTTGTTCTTTGATTGCTATCAGTGCAAATGTATTTGTACTTTCGATTGTTTGAAATAAAGGATCATAATAAATTTCGATATCTCAAAAATAGCTATATATTAAACAATAATATCGATAAACTATTGGTTGAGTAAATCCTTTCGAGTTTTTTTTTTATATTATGTAAATTTTCGACTAGTTTCGGCTTTTATAGACTTAAAGAATTATATAAAACATTTATCAAAGAAAGCATAGTTTGATAATATAATATAAAATAACGTAAAAAAGACGAAACCCATCCCTAACTTATTTATGGCATATTTACATTAATTATTATCTAAAGTCTATTTAACAAAATGTATATGATCTTAACAAAACCACTAAACAACATGTCCTTAAATTAATATCTGACACTTTTTTCACCTGATGATGGCCAAAAGCCGAAACTAGTCGAAAATTTACATATTAAAAAAAAAAAACCTGCAAGGATTTACTCAACCAATAGTTTATTATATTCAACCTTACAAAGATTGACTTCCACAACTTAATAATATTGATATTGTACGCCAAACGAAATTTAGTAAATTTTACATAATATATGTATATATATTTGTTAGTTAAAGAGTCCGCAATCCTAAAGATTGGTTGGAAACAGCACGCCATGCCGATCTATCCTGAGCTAATCCCTTCATCTCCCTATAGCTATTCATCTCAACGTCTTCAACTATCTGACTCACATACTCCAATCTAGGCCTACCTACCCCTCTCTTTCCCTACACTCTACCTTCTATGATCAATTGCATAATCCCCCCATGCCTAAGAATATGCCCTACTAATCTGTCTCTCCTACGCTGTAACACTCTCCAAATACTTCTCTTCTCCCCTACTAACTCTAGTACAGCTTCATTTGTTACTTTATCTTCCCAACCAATCCTCATCATCCTCCTATAACACCACATTTCGAATGCTTGTAATCTACGTTTCTCTTCCTTTCCTATAGTCCACGCCTCACACCCGTACAGTGCTACACTCCAAACATATACCTTCAGTAATCTTTTTCTAATACCCAAGTCAATATTTGATCTTAAAATCTGTTCCTTTTCTACGAATGCCTTCCTACCCTGTGCTATCCTACACTTTATATCTACCTTGCTTCGATTATCTTTTGTGATTCTACTGCCTAAATAACAAAAATCTGACACTTCTTCGATTCTATTATCTCCTATTGTGATCCTCATTTTTCTACTGCATTCCTTTTTGTCACACCTCATCACTTTAGTTTTACCTATATTTATTTTCATGTTAAAATCCCTAGTCAATACTGCCTGCATACCAATCAATACCCTTTCTAAATTCTTTTCGCTTTCTTCCAATATAGCTATATCGTCGGCGAATCTCAACATATATATTTTCTCTCCCTGTACATTCACACCTACACTATACTCTTCTTTTACTTTGTTTATTGCATCTTCTATATATAGATTAAATAATAACGGTGAGAGTGTACATCCCTGCCGAACTCCCTTCCATATTTTTGCTACCTCTTCTTCCCCCTCAATTCTAACTAAGGCAGTTTGGTGTTTATATAAATTAAAAATTATTCTCCTATCCTTATAATCTATACCCGTTTCTTTTAAAATTCTAAACATTATGTCCCAATCTACATTATCAAATGCCTTTTCTAAATCTACAAAAGCTATGCAAGTTACCTTTCCTACCCTCATTCTTTTTTCTACTACTGTTCTTAGTGCTAAAATCGCCTCCCTCGTCCCTCTGTTTTTCCTAAAACCAAACTGATCTTCTCCTAGCCTTTCCTCTACTTTATTTTCTAATCTCCTATAAATAATCTTTAGCAATATCTTCGATGCATGTGATAGTAGGCTAATGGTCCTATAGTTCTCACACAAATTAGCTCCTATTTTCTTCGGCATTGTTACTATTCTACTACGCTGAAAATCCTGTGGTACTTCTCCCTTCTCATATATTTTACAAACTAACCTGTATAATCGCTCCTGCATTTTTTCCCCTGCGTGTTTTATTAATTCGGCTGGTATCATATCAATCCCCGCTGCTTTGTTATATATTTGTATAATAGATTAATATTGAATAAGATTATAATATACTACAAAGTTAATATTATTCAAAGCCATAGCTTATTATTACCATGAAATAATGCCATTTTACAATCTCAAATACATATACGCCCCACGTTGTCTATAAATGTCAAAGATATTTAATAATAATTTAATTTCGCTCGAATTTACAGCACTATTTAATTACGTGCGGTCGTAATTTTCCATTGTGTGAATGAAAATCTGCATTTTAAAGGGTTGCATTAAACCTTCGAATGCAGGAAACGGATCGTAAAACTTGCCGCTGTAAACGGGGAATAGGCGGTGAAGACGTTTATATCTCATCCTTGTCTTTACGACTATCTGCCACCCCCTACGTGTGTGTTGTATATATATTGAACTGCTTCTGCTCCACTCCTATATTGTCTGTGAAATCTGTCTAATGTTCTACCCCTATCAGTTAACTGTACGTGATCAGAGCTGGTAAGAGATTGTGCTCCTCACACATAAATTCATTGTGGAAAAAATTAAAAATAATTACTTTTTTTTTCTAAAAATTACGAGATCCACTAAAGGATTTCTTTTTGTGGAAAGATGTTAAATTAACCTGGCGCAATATTTTTAAGTCAATATAATTTGGGTTTTGGGAAAATAACTTAGTCACAATACCACTTAAAATTTTAAGTGGTATTATAATTTAGTTATTCTCCTAAAACCCATTTATTATGAACTACCACAGGGTAAAACTTGATTCAATCAATTATCCAATATATTTTATAGAATAAATGTATTTTCATTCTTCAAAAATTTAAGAAAAATTCGTTGGTTTAAATATCATTTAAATTTTGTGGTATTTTTGATTTTTTTTGAAAATATTTACTATAAAAAAGTTATATTATAATATTAGGTAACACTTGATTCAATCAATTATTCAATATAATTTGTAGCATAAATATATTTTAATTCTACAAAATTTTAAGAAAAATTCATTGGTTTAAATATCATTCAAAGTGTATTTTTATTTTGTGGTCTTTTTGATTTTTTTTGAAAATATTTAGTATAAAGAAGCTATATTATAATATTAGGTAACACTTGATTCAATCAATTATCCAATATAATTTGTAGCATAAATATATTTTAATTCTACAAAATTTTAAGAAAAATTCATTGGTTTAAATATCATTCAAAGTGTATTTTTATTTTGTGGTCTTTTTGATTTTTTTTGAAAATATTTAGTATAAAGAAGCTATATTATAATATTAGGTAACACTTGATTCAATCAATTATCCAATATAATTTGTAGCATAAATATATTTTAATTCTACAAAATTTTAAGAAAAATTCATTGGTTTAAATATCATTCAAAGTGTGTATTTATTTGGTGGTCTTTTTGATTTTTTTTGAAAATATTTAGTATAAAAAAGTTATATTATAATATTAGGTAACACTTGATTCAATCAATTATTCAATATAATTTGTAGAATAAATATATTTCTATTCTTCAAAAATTTAAGGAAAATTCGTTGGCTTAAATATCATTCAAAGTGTGTATTTATTTGGTGGTCTTTTTGATTTTTTTTGAAAATATTTAGTATAAAAAAGTTATATTATAATATTAGGTAACACTTGATTCAATCAATTATCCAATATAATTTGTAGAATAAATATATTTCTATTCTTCAAAAATTTAAGGAAAATTCGTTGGCTTAAATATCATTCAATGTGTGTATTTATATGGTGATCTTTTTGATTTTTTTTGAAAATATTTAGTATAAAAAAGCTATATTATAATATTAGGTAACACTTGATTCAATCAATTATTCAATATAATTTGTAGAATAAATATATTTTGATTCTTCAAAAATTTAAGAAAAATTCATTGGTTTAAATATCATTCAAAGTGTGTTTGTATTTTGTGGTCGATATAAAATTCTTGCTAAAATCCTAACTGCAAACATTATTTCTTCGGCGAAGAAAGTAACAGTTCCAACTGCAAAAGAACTAATAATATTGAAAACTATACTTTATGTTGCTATTTATTGTAAGTATTGTTAGATTTTTGACAAATAGTTGTTCTTTTATTAAAATGGGAAAATATGAAAAATTGCGTACGGCATTTAAGGCTATTTAGGATAATCAAAATCTAATTAATAATACATCCGTTGCTCTTCCACACCCAAAATTAAATATCGAACATTTATACATAAACTCAAAATTTTCAAAATTTATAAATGACAAATTGTTAATTTGTCACTACGTTTAAAATTTGTATAAAATATCACTCAAATGCCGTAACAAAAAGCATTTTATAGCTAAATGCGCATTTCGCAGACCAGTCTTTTATCTTTTTGTCTCGTGCTACCGAAGATATGCAAATAATTTGTCTGAAAAATGATTATAATATTATATAAAATTCCTTGAATCAAACAAGAAAGATCTTTCAGTTTATGTTTTACATGTTAATAACAATTACTTCACTTTTTTTTAATGTGTTTTTTTAAATGTAAAACAATTACTTCACTTTTTCCCTGTATATTATCACTCAATCTATATCAGAATTTCATTACCTTTATAAATATTTAGATTTTGCTGTAGCTAAAATAAATATTCATGATTTAAGTATATTTATGAAAATTGTGTTTAATATTAATAAATTATTTTATTATTAAAAATCTATGGAAAATGGAGAAAATAATATCCAAAATATATTTATAATAATAATTATATATAATAATAATTAAATTTTGGTATAAAATTACATGTAATGTTTTCAATAATACAATAATACAAATGACAATGAATAAATAAATTTAATAAAACTTCACTGATTTTATAAAACTCACTAAGCAACTATTTTACATAAGAAATGTTAGACTATTCTTAAGTCAAAATGTAGAATAGTTTGCCTAATCGTAACATGAATAACAACAATATTATATAAACTACAATTTAAGTTTCTCTATATCGAAATCTAAACTGCTGAAAATATAATTTTGATAATCAAAGAAGGGAAAATGTATAATATAAACAACTGTATTATGATTCCAATAAAAATTCTTCGAATTTCGAACAGTATAGGATATAGTTTAATAAAAAAACAAAATAACGTTTCTTTTCATTTCATATGCAATAACATCCACATACTCGTCTTTGTAGCTGATGTTCCAATAATATTTTTTATTCCAAAACTTATATATTATCAGATATGCAAAGCACAAAGCAAAAGAATGTATCAAAAATTTTGCACATGGACTATAAATAATGCGCTAGTAAAATTCTTAATGCCGCACGCATATTTTTTTACTATGTCGGATGACAAAAGAAAATGTAGTAAAAGTTAGAAAATGTCAGCACGGTCATAGAATTCGCTTTATAGCGCGAATTGCAATAAAAAATGAATACATTTCGGAATGCAGACCAGAACTTATACGGGACTATAACTTGCGATATATTACTGTAAGAGTCTTACAACTACAATACATAAAGAATCAAGAATAATACGAATAAAATGTCCCTTTTCAGCCCCTTATTTATAATAAAACTTTAAGAAGTGTGTAAAAAAATCGACAAAACGTAATAATTCCCGTAATAAATTTCGTTACCTCTTTAAAAGCTCTCTAGAAGATTATATTGCGTGAATTTTTTACGTTTCATCTGAATTATTACTGTTCGATATTTTGTGCTTTTTAAACTTTAAACTATCCTTTTTTTTTCGTAAACTTTGCACCAATGCAACTTAAATTTAAGGCACATGTGTAGTATAGCATTTTTGATAAATTTCGTTGAAATGATTAATTATTTTCTTATTTTCGGAAATTTATTATAATAATAATAAACAATTATAATTAATTCAATTTTTTTATTATGTATATATATATATAATTACCACATCAGCAAATGATCAAACATTCATTTGGTAATTCATGAACTTTGATATAATACCTTTTTAGTTTTTTTCTTGTGTTACTGAAGATGGGGGCATAGCCTTCGAAATGCGCATCTATCTATTTAATGCTTTGAGTGACGGCATTTGGGTGATAGTAAATACAATTTGGTATAATAAATCTATATTTTTATATAATAGAATAAAATCAGGAGAAATAATAAAAATGCATGTAATTTGAGGTTTTGCGTGAAAAAAATATAACGATAATAATTTAGTATTTGTGAAATTATATATTTTTCACAACATGTCCTTTATCATAACATCGAAGCCGAATACTCAAGATTTTTTATCTTTATGGATATACAAAGATTTCTGAATAGGAAGGATCACAACACCCTGTATGTAAAATGGTATATTATTTTAGAAAATTCGAGTAAAAGGGGTAGAAAATGTGGTAAAAGAACTCCCTGCTATATATTTAAAAAAAAATGATTTAACTATTAATGTCAAATTGTTATCCATTTGAAGCAATTAGTTAAATTGTCACCAATCATATGGATTAGATTAAGAAAATTAATTAAAAACTATTAAGAAAAAATAACACTAGCTGCAGTCTGGTAAGTGCATGACTTTCCCTTTTCATTGTAATCAAATAAACACTTACAGCAAAGAATAAATACAGCTCGTTTTTTTTTTTAATTGACTCCAGCTGACATTTTATATATTTATTTCCCAGTTATTGAAAATATTGTTGAATGTTCGTATTTTTATTAAGGATGGAATATTTAGATAATTAGGTTTTAAAAGGATTAATATTAACTAGAGATAAGAGATATAAAAAATTTATTTATTACAAAATACAATCAATTGAAATATTACATAATATAAAATAGAAAATAAGTGCACGCAATTTATAATTACTAATAAACTCTTACCTATTAGCTTTGGGTTGACTTTGAGCTGGGCATAGAATATTATTTCGATTTTCAACAAAAATATTACTTTTATTTCAATAAATATAATTCTTACAAAACACGCTACGCTTCTGTCTTCTCCAAAGAATAAGTAGGTGTGTCTAGTGCGTGAGAAGGTGTGCGTCCTAAGAAATGCATTGTTGACAAATCAGTTATAACTATTTTATGCAATTAGAATGAATTCTTTTAAATTAATACAAAATGCAGAAAAGTCATACTAGCATATAAGAAATGTTGATAAATACTTATTATAGTATCATATTTATGTCATAATTAATTTGTACGATAGCTATAAAATAATGACAAATTTAAATTCTAAGCCTAGAGTATTTTTTATTGTCTGGCACCACTGGTACTGTATAACCCCGATAAGCACAACCCTATGCGCAGACGACTAACAAAATTCGCCGCCAATAAAAAAAAATGAGCTGTATATGATTAGAGATATCATGTTATATAGATTTTTTTTTAAATTTATATGAGAGCTTAAAGTACCTATACATAAATACGGCCCAGAGTACCATATAAGTGTTTACGTGCAATAAATTCGTGTCAAATGAACTTCAATTAATAACTGACTATGTCACTTTTTATCGATTGCTAATTTTTACCTCGGAGGTTGTTTATGGTATCTCTTTATTATAACATAACAAAAAAAAATATTACAAATGATTTTACTATTTTACAATATTGTATTATACGCGAGCATACGCATATAGCTGAGACGACCTTGCCGACTTAATTCTTTGCGAATGTTTAATAAACGGTACCACAAGAATCTATTTAATAAGCAGCAATATTGTTGAGTGATACAAGTATAAATGAGCCGGAAGTACGGCAGCATTTCCGCACATTACCTTATATACCGTTTAAGAGATCGACTACAGTAGCCCCTAGAAATTAATCTAATTCCTAGTATTATTCGAGTTGTTAAAAGATTATTGACTTATTCTTAATCAAGGTGACTATTAATAGTACCATATAAACGTCGAGGTGGATTCCTAGATAAAATGCGATACGAGAATTATGTTAAAAAATTATATATCACTTCGGCGGAAATGCAGCCGATGATTAAGTCACAAGAGCAAGCTGATAACTCTATTAATTAATTACACTATAAACCATGAAATTATTGTAATGTGCGATTTAAAAAAAAAAAATTTCTATTACAACAGCTAAGATATCGAATTCATTAATTAATTAATTGCAACGATCGATTTTAAATTTTTATTAGAAAAATACCCCGGCTATTTTCACTTGTTATGAAACTTGATATTGCAATAATCTGTTTAAAAAATTGTTACAAATGTATACGTTTGTTAAATAAATTATGCACGCTGTTGTGCGATTATAAAATAATTAAATAATTGCATATTCGCGAAGAAATAGACTGTGAAAAATTTGTCGTCATTTTAAAGCACTTCTTCAATTAAATATATTGTGTCTGCAAAATATTTAAAGATATTATTGACAAATACAACGATTTCGTAAAACTTGTCGATACTTTTATGATTTTTATCCACCCAATAACAATTAATATTAATATTTCGGTCAGTAGGTTCTGAACTTGAAAATGAATCGCAATCTTTGTTAATTGGTGGTGTGAGGACACGCGGTGGTATACGGGTTGCTAGACAACCATCGGAGTGTGATGACAAAGAACAAAAGGCCTAACGACAAATTTGATTGTCATTGCTAATACGCCTCACTGCCCCGACAAGCGCAAGAAGTCCTTTAAAAACCTGTAATAAGAATTATGAAAAATACAGCAATTATAAGACATAACCGTGAAGATTGACATATTTCCAAAATAAATTAGATAATAGTTGACATGAAAACTATTTACGATATCAAATTGTTTTTAACAATTTTATAGTGCAAAGACTATTTGTACAAAGTAAGCGTGTATAAAATCAGGTCAGGTCAGGTCAGGTCAGGTCAAGTCAGGGCAAGTCCTTTAAAAACCTCTAATATGAATTATGAAAAATACAGCAATTATAAGACATAACCGTGAAGATTGACATATTTCCAAAATAAATTAGATAATAGTTGACATGAAAACTATTTACGATATCAAATTGTTTTTAACAATTTTATAGTGCAAAGACTATTTGTACAAAGTAAGCGTGTATAAAATCAGGTCAGGTCAGGTCAGGTCAGGTCAAGTCAGGGCAAGTCCTTTAAAAACCTCTAATATGAATTATGAAAAATACAGCAATTATAAGACATAACCGTGAAGATTGACATATTTCCAAAATAAATTAGATAATAGTTGACATGAAAACTATTTACGATATCAAATTGTTTTTAACAATTTTATAGTGCAAAGACTATTTGTACAAAGTAAGCGTGTATAAAATCAGGTCAGGTCAGGTCAGGTCAGGTCAAGTCAGGGCAAGTCCTTTAAAAACCTCTAATATGAATTATGAAAAATACAGCAATTATAAGACATAACCGTGAAGATTGACATATTTCCAAAATAAATTAGATAATAGTTGACATGAAAACTATTTACGATATCAAATTGTTTTTAACAATTTTATAGTGCAAAGACTATTTGTACAAAGTAAGCGTGTATAAAATCAGGTCAGGTCAGGTCAGGTCAGGTCAAGTCAGGGCAAGTCCTTTAAAAACCTCTAATATGAATTATGAAAAATACAGCAATTATAAGACATAACCGTGAAGATTGACATATTTCCAAAATAAATTAGATAATAGTTGACATGAAAACTATTTACGATATCAAATTGTTCTTAACAATTTTATAGTGCAAAGACTATTTGTACAAAGTAAGCGTGTATAAAATCAGGTCAGGTCAGGTCAGGTCAGGTCAAGTCAGGGCAAGTCCTTTAAAAACCTCTAATATGAATTATGAAAAATACAGCAATTATAAGACATAACCGTGAAGATTGACATATTTCCAAAATAAATTAGATAATAGTTGACATGAAAACTATTTACGATATCAAATTGTTTTTAACAATTTTATAGTGCAAAGACTATTTGTACAAAGTAAGCGTGTATAAAATCAGGTCAGGTCAGGTCAGGTTAGGTCAAGTCAGGGCAAGTCCTTTAAAAACCTCTAATATGAATTATGAAAAATACAGCAATTATAAGACATAACCGTGAAGATTGACATTTCCAAAATAAATTAGATAATAGTTGACGTGAAAATAATTTACGATATCAAATTGTTTTTAACAGTTTTATTAGGCAAAGATTCTTTGTACAAAGTAAGCGTATTTAAAATCAGGTCAGGTCAGATCAGGTCAGGCCAGGTCAGGTCAGGTCAAGTCGTTTAAAAATCTCTAATAAGAATTATGAAAAATACAGCAATTATAAGACATAACCGTGAAGATTGACATATTTCCAAAATAAATTAGATAATAGTTGACGTGAAAGCAATTTACGATATCAAATTGTTTTTAACAGTTTTATTAGGCAAAGATTCTTTGTACAAAGTAAGCGTATTTAAAATCAGGTCAGGTCAGGTAAGGTCAAGTCAGGTCAAGTCCTTTAAAAACCTCTAATATGAATTATGAAAAATACAACAATTATAAGACATAACCGTGAAGATTGACATATTTCCAAAATAAATTAGATAATAGTTGACATGAAAACAATTTACGATATCAAATTGTTTTTAACAGTTTTATTGGGCAAAGACTCTTTGTCCAAATTAAGCGTATTTAAAGTCAGGTGCCCTGAAGAAAATTCGTTTAAATTTAAATGGTTTTTTTTTCAAAAATATTTTGATAATATAAAACAATTTCAGCAATATTATCCTTCAGTTTAATTAGAGCTTTTTCCGTTATATTTATATTTCTTCTGGTAATAGAATTCATCACTCATATTTAATCAGTCTTGTGTTTATAAAATATTCGCAGAGAAAATGATGACCTACGTCGATTTTTATAATAAATAATAATAATGAACAATAATTTAATTTAATTGTGATTTTTTGAATAATGTGCACTTTTTACATGTGTAAAATGACGAAAAATGATTTTTGTTACTTTTCAAATAATTTAATTTGATAATGCACTAATATTTGGATATTACTCCTTTTCCTTGCAAACTGAAAGTTTCTACATTGTTGCATTGATTTATTTTTAAATTTAAAAAGCTTCCATATCATCGAATATATTTTTCAATTCATTTTGTAATAGTTAATCAACCGCTGATGTTCCAATTTGCAAAGCAAAGGAACAAATTTGTGATACTAATATTATTTCAATATTTGAATGTCAATAAACTCAAATTGCGCGACCTTTGTAGTGGGTACTCGGATCTTCCTGCATCCGGTTAACCAAATCCACTTAATCAGTACTACTATTTTAATACATATATGTCTATATACATGCAAGTCATATACCACCTCTCACTACAATGTAATGCAGTAACAATCTGAGTATACTGTGACTATATTTCATTTGCCATAGCTCAGCAATATGATAATAGCAATAAATATATTTGCATCAATAAATGTATTCAATGCAATTTCATTCAGATAGCGCATTTGTAAAATAGAAAGGAAATGATTTACCAGCGAAAAACAGTAGTGTATTTTTTTCTTCTGATTATTGTGCTACTGAATAGGGAGCGTCGCATTCGAAATACGCATCTAGCTTATAAATACCATGAGGTAATTTTAGATGAATTTCTATCAAATTATTTATCGCTGTCCTATACGTATTTATTTTATTTTATTTTAAATATACACAATCGAGTCAACAATCGGCTTTCGCCCAATAATAGTCAACTACGGAATAATTTGACATTACAAAGAAAAAAAAATTGAATTACATTAAATTGTATTAATTAATACCTGCAAAACAAAAATAAAAAGTATAGATTCTACTATTAGCCTACTATCACATGCATCGAAGATATTGTTAAAGATTATTTATAGGAGATTAGAAAATAAAGTAGAGGAAAGGCTAGGAGAAGATCAGTTTGGTTTTAGGAAAAACAGAGGGACGAGAGAGGCGATTCTAGCACTAAGAACGGTAGTAGAAAAAAGAAAGAGGGTAGGAAAGGTAACTTGCATAGCTTTTGTAGATTTAGAAAAGGCATTTGATAATGTAGATTGGGACATAATGTTTAGAATTTTAAAAGAAACGGGTATAGATTATAAGGATAGGAGAATAATTTTTAATTTATATAAACACCAAACTGCCTTAGTTAGAATTGAGGGGGAAGAAGAGGTAGCAAAAATAGGGAAGGGAGTTCGGCAGGGATGTACACTCTCACCGTTATTATTTAATCTATATATAGAAGATGCAATAAACAAAGTAAAAGAAGAGTATAGTGTAGGTGTGAATGTACAGGGAGAGAAAATATATATGCTGAGATTCGCCGACGATATAGCTATATTGGAAGAAAGCGAAAAGAATTTAGAAAGGGTATTGAATGGTATGCAGGCAGTATTGACTAGGGATTTTAACATGAAAATAAATATAGGTAAAACTAAAGTGATGAGGTGTGACAAAAAGGAATGCAGTAGAAAAATGAGGATCACAATAGGAGATAATAGAATCGAAGAAGTGTCAGATTTTTGTTATTTAGGCAGTAGAATCACAAAAGATAATCGAAGCAAGGTAGATATAAAGTGTAGGATAGCACAGGGTAGGAAGGCATTCGTAGAAAAAGAACAGATTTTAAGATCAAATATTGACTTGGGTATTAGAAAAAGATTACTGAAGGTATATGTTTGGAGTGTAGCACTGTACGGGTGTGAGGCGTGGACTATAGGAAAGGAAGACAAGCGTAGATTAGAAGCACTTGAAATGTGGTGTTATAGGAGGATGATGAGGATTGGTTGGGAAGATAAAGTAACAAATGAAGCTGTACTAGAGTTAGTAGGGGAGAAGAGAAGTATCTGGAGAGTGTTACAGCGTAGGAGAGACAGATTAGTAGGGCATATTCTTAGGCATGGGGGGATTATGCATTGATCATAGAAGGTAGAGTGGAGGGAAAGAGAGGGGTAGGTAGGCCTAGATTGGAGTATGTGAGTCAGATAGTTGAAGACGTTGAGATGAATAGCTATAGGGAGATGAAGGGATTAGCTCAGGATAGATCGGCATGGCGTGCTGTTTCCAACCAATCTTTAGGATTGCGGACTCTTTAACTAACTAAGATTCTACATATTATAAGTGTTAATATAGAACAATAATAAATATATATTTAGAATCAGAATTACTTTGATAATATTATCAAAGTAATTCTGACCTAACAATTTTCAAATTTCAATTATAAAATTTATCAGCATTGATGAGTTCATTATATTTATACATCATACGTAACATAGGATTATTAATAGCTATATTGGAACATCTTTGCCTTACGTAAAATAAATATATACACCGTTTTATTGAAAGTGACAGGAAAGTGACAGAAGTTCACGCATCATAAATCAAGACCTGTATAATGGCTTGACCAATACAGTACAGAGCAGTGCTATTCAAAACAGTATGGCATCAGTCGTACGGCACATTGAATAGTGCTGTGGGTACGCTTGTGTATTGTCAATAGAAAAACTAGGTGTGGCTGAGTACCTTGTGTATATAAGTATATGTATATGTATAAGTGCAGCCCTTATGCGCAGTGGTGGACGATACTGGTCCGCTACTTTCAAAAAAACGATGTATAGATGTAAATGCATTTCGACAATTAATTTTGGTACCGAATATATATTATTTGCAATTTTGGATATGGATAATCATATCCATATAAAATATTTTAAATCTTTGTACGTAAGAATCAATTTCTGGTTATATACCCATTTTGTAAATATGTGTTGAACCTCTCAATATGGATTTTATAAAAGGGGTACTTAACCTGGAACTTGGCTCAGTTACTTATTGATAGGCACACTATACGTTTGAAGTGTAAATGGTAAAATACGAAATGCGGTAAGCGCTAAGCTCGCCACCAAGCCACCAACTGAAGACGTATAGCAGAGCAGTACTCACGTGGTACTGCCACCGGATAACATTACCGCTGGTCTGTTTCCGCAAGAGACTGCACCAATTCATTACAATCAAGTGTACGCCAAAAAATTACGAGTACTAGTAGTATTGGTATTGAGTGACCTCCGCACAATTTGATTGGGGTATTTACCTCGGTGACCGCCGCGGTGATTGTTGTATGAGCGGTAGCAGTGCTGTCGACTTCTTCCCGAGGTTGCAGATTTGTGTCCGCGTCTCCAGCTGTCCTATCTAAGAACCATTGGCATATATAACGTGGGCTACCACCTCGTGCGTTTATCATTATCCCATTTACATTCGCAGTGGTTGTATTGCTTCTAGTGTTTCATTATCAACTTTACCACACCGGTTGTACAAGTTACAGACCAACCAAGTTTCTTCAGGATCTATACTAGTCACAGTTTCTCTATCATCATGAAATTTGTAAGTGATTTTCATGTGTTGTTTATAGTGTTCTTGTGTACGGCTTGCCAAATTGTTAGCCAAGGTATTTTACTAACACCGAAACATTTCAAAGAAGTGCATTTTATCACAAAATTAAAAAGCATTACTAAATTTTATGCATCATAATACAATATTTTTTTAATATATCCAATTCGCTAGTAAAAAATATATTTCATACATTACTTTATATTCAAAATTACATTTTTTTTTTTATAATAAACCAAAAGCTATTGGATGAATGACATATGAGTTCCTTTAACATAAATCAAATTCTTCCTTAAGAATTCTACCTTAGAAATCACTTCCGTTAAAAGTGTTGTAAAATGTTTAAATAATCTACGTATTATTAAAACGAGATTATTAAACGTCTTCTTCCTCTTCTTATAGCTATATAATACCATACTCAAAACAAGAGAAACGCGAATGGTAGCCACCGTTGAAAATTAGCTTACAACAATCAAAAATTACATTATTCTTTTGTAATATAGTTGTAGAGGAAGCAACATTTCTTCGTTTAATAGTTTGTGAAACTGATAAAATCTATCATCTATTTAATAATTATGTTGCAAATTAATAATTAAACACCAGAAAACATAAAAAAAAACTTCAGTAGTCGTATTTTTTAATGTTTTTCTTTGCCTTTTTTAGTATCAAATCCTACAATTTCATTTTTATAGATAATAAATTCTATTTTTGATGAATATAACTAATTTCTAATATGGCAGAAGAGAAAATTTCAAAACTTTTTATGAAAATTATCATTTATGATAATTTTGTAGAGGAAGCAACATTTCTTCATTTAATAGTTTGTGAAACTGATAAATTCTATCATCTATTTAATAATTATGTTGCAAATTAATAATTAAACACCAGAAAACATAAAAAAAAACTTCAGTAGTCGTATTTTTTAATGTTTTTCTTTGCCTTTTTTAGTAAAAAATCCTACAATTTCATTTTTATAGATAATAAGTTCTATTTTTGATGAGTACAACTAATTTCTAATATGGCAGAAGAAAAAAATTGAAAACTTTTTATGAAAATTATCATTTATTTATGATTTGTTGTTTCAATATTTTTTATTATAAAGTGTTTATATACAAACATCTGTTTTTAAATTTTTATTTCATTTACTTTGCACATCCATATGTTTTAATTTTGTGTAATTGAGTTCAAATAATTTTCAAAGTTTGTATATTATTTGCATATTATATAAAGCCTTTTATTTGGTGATTTGTTTGCTGCAACAAAACTTTAAAAAAAATAAACGAAACAAATAATTGTACACAATTTGGAAGGTGAGATTTTCGTTTCTAAACTTGCCTTCAGCTAAAACAAATCATCATATTTCAATCATGGCAAAGCATTGTTCTAAATTGAATAAAATTATAAATCTTAAAACTCTCTGCGATTGAAAATTCTTGAAAGTCAAAGAAGTTTTTGAATTATTAAATGAGGATGCATTTTTATTAATGTATTTATGCCTATCGTTCTTAAATTTTGAAGCTTCTTCGTGATATTTGGTGATCTCCTACACACAATGAATAATTACAAATTATAATCCAACCAACTTTGTATCAATTCAATTTTTATAGTAATTCCTATTTAAAAAACTCTAATTAAAAGTTATAAAATTTATAATTTGTAGTTTCGTTTATTAATATGCGAACTAAATGCGATGTATAAATACTTTGGAATTTTTTAAATTAAATCTAAACTTCAGAAATAGTACAATTAGTGCTTCATATATCAATATTTATGCTAGTTTATTTTCATTAGCCTTATGATATAGTTTAAAGTGCTAATATTATATTATAACACCTTCATATTATTTAGCAAGAACATATGTTTTTCGAGTATCTTAAGAATCAGTCAAGTGACTACAAAACCGATTAAATGCTTGTCTATTCCGTTGCTTCGATTTTGTCAGTGCATTACATTTAAAAATTCGTATTGCTTAAATGTCCGATACTGTCAAATTGGCAGCTCGTGTATTTCTAGCAGGTGGAATTTTATATTTTATAGAATATTTAACAGTTTTGAAAAGGAAATACTCGTGTGCAATCATCGGAACTTTACACGGTGTTGCATTTTACAATATGCATAGTTACATAAGACATACTTGTACGTGGAGATAAGTAGTTATTAATTTGTTTTGTCTATGAAGTATTAAATGATACAAGACATGAGAAATAAAAATATATATTATAATATAATAATAGACATTTATACGTTTGAATTTTAATTATATATTTTTGCAGAAGGATATAATTGAGCAATGAACAATAAAAATCTTGTGTTGTGATAAGCTTATACACTTATTGAAGAGTTTCACTTGTTTAATATCGTCATCTTTATTACTTTATCATTAAAATAAACAGGGAAATTTACATATGAGATACTATTTGTCATTTCTAATGTTTTATTGTTTATTAGAAATTATTATCTATTGAAGATGATGATGGTTAACAATAAAATATGAAGGAAAGAGAAATCCATTTCTACTCTTTACCCATGTGGATGTTCATTTATTCAAACTAAGCATACAATTGTAATTAATACACATTACCATCTAATGTGTATTTATTGTTGAAATTAATGAAGTGATTGTTTATTTCAATGCGGAATTTCTAAATTTTGCGGTGTAAATTGTACGATATTAAATTTCGCTTTTACAATTTTGACAAACCAAGTATTTGAAATAAACGTATATTAGGTAAATAGAAAATTATCTATTGTTATGGTATAAAACACAAAGATTGTTGATATTCTTATATAAAAAAACTGGCAATTTGTTTTTTTATTTCGTTTTTTACTCGTCAATTTGATATGAATTTAAATTTCATTTTTAATGTATGCTTATAAATCAAGCAATTACAAAAGTCGGTGAAATTGTGACAGATGTTACCAAGTCGATGGAGAGTTAACATCTTCTGGACTAGATAAATCTGAACCACCCATGAATAATCTCAAAAATAAGATATGTATTCGTTGTAATGTACAAATTAATTTTTAAATAGTGCCCTTTGTGGAAATCCCACATCTATTACAGAAAATTAATAAATCTGAGGAAAATCTGACGAAGACATAGACTCTACTATACAAACATAACAATCCAATTAACATTTAAACTGCAAGAAATATGAAGGATTGCTTTGTCGGCATACCTAAAACAGATGAAGTTCCACTCAGCGTGCTTCTATTTGAAAATTTATACATTCATTTGTAAGCAATACGTGTATTAAATTTTTATAATTTGTAACTATTTTATCATTGAATTGCCAAGTGTTAATCGCCATAACATTCTGTTAGTCAGACCAATTCCTCATTTAAGGTGATGTGACCAAATATTTTGTTCAACAAAAATAAGTGCCTACATCTTTGAAATGAAAATTAACGAACATCTATATTTCTCGTTCTTTAGAACTAACTAGTATACAATAGGGACTAAATAATGACAAAACGGCACCGTCGTGATCGTGATATATCCGTTGAAATGTCTTGAGACTGAAACTTGATTGATTCGCGTTAGTCTTGTAGAATTATGTAATTGAATTGTTAGAGAAGGAAAAAATAAAAGTCGAATTTTTCGCATATTACAAAAGTATCAAAATCGATGCCTTTTATAAAATGCAGAAATATATATTAAAATATTGTATTAAATAAAGTAAAGTCAAGTTTATTTCATTTTCTTAAGATAAATACATTTAGTAGAAGTAATAATAAAATATAATATTATAAGAATAATATAATTTCATTACATATTTCATTTATTTTGTGTTCTTGTAAATGTAAGAAGTGTTTAAATATAATATAAAAGTAAATTTAATTTATATATTTTAAAATATTGGAATAAGGAAGAAAATGGATTGTTAATCCTCTATGATTTTCTTGAAATTAATAGTTGCAAATATTTGATACGGATATAAACAAATTTGAGTTTTTGAATATATAGTATAATGGCCTAAACTGTAAAAGCTGATAAAATTCTGCTTCAAATCAAAATTATTACTTCTTTAATTTATGTACTATTAAAAATTAAATTTTATTAATACTATTTCAAAAGAGAGGAAATTATATTCAAAATTTCCTGCGCATTATGTTACAATTTTCCCGTAACTTTGTGATCTTGTATATTCCCTAATCTGATCTGCATATAACAATATAATTAAGAATAAAATATTTTAATAATAGATACTTACATAGGAAGAAGCAATTGAACACAACCAGTTTTGAAGTATGTAAGAAAGCAATTGCTTAAAGAATACACCGTACAATTATTCTAGTAGAATCATTCAGTTTAAATTTTTCCAAGATCTGCAGAATAGCGATGGCAAACTGTAGGTCACTTTGAGGACCTAGTTCGTAGTTATTTCAATGTACCGTTCACGAACTATAGGTCGTGAACTACTACATCTTTTTTTAATGAACTAGTTCACGACCTATATGAACCAATACATGTACATACTAAAAATAATCTCTTTTTTTCTCAATATAAAAATATTAAATGGTAAAAAATAAATAAATTGAAATATTACAATACTTATTTTGAATTAGGAATGAGGAAGAAAAGACAACAATGTTTATAATTTATACAAAACATATATATAAGGAAAAATAATCTTCTCTAGGTACTTACGATTATTTATATGAAGTTCTAAAATATTTATTGGTAGTTACTGATGAAAATGTTTACTACTTTACTAACACTTAAAAATTAAATGTACAAACTATTATAAAATGACCTAGATAGAATTGTTTTGGTTGGCGTTATAATTTATATTTTCTATTTCGAATCTTCTCTGTTCAAACTTCAAAGCTTTGATTTGATATTAAGTGATTGCATTGGACTCAGTATAAAATATACGATATATAAGATTTAGATGTTTATTTTTGCATTATTGTAAAAATTTGCTTTGGCATGACATATTTAATCTTGCGAATATATTAATTATATTATTCCAAATGAAATCTGATACCAACATATAAATATTGCATCGATTTTCCTATTTCGTTCCGTTCACCAACACACTTTATCACTAAATAAATGTTAGTACTGTATATGTAATGTATACTATACTGCAAGTATGTATATAGTACAAATACATCAATACGTACATCGTGCACCATGTAGTTCATAGTTCACGAACTAGGTCATAGTGACCTATAGGTCGTTGCAAAACATCGTCACAGTCATTTGATTGAACCGTTCAGAGTGAACGGTTCGCGAGTGAACTACACATCGCTACTGCAGAAGGTAATGTCCACGATGATATATTGAGCCAGTGAAAGTATTGTCAATTAGTGCATCGAACCATGCCTATACTTGCCATCAATTACTTTTTAGATCTTATTAATTCAATTGTCAATTATATTTAATGGAAAATTGAACAAGTACACGAATGTTTGTTCTACTCAATATCAATGCTTTATGCGCGGAAATTCTTTCCCAAGGCTATCATTTTAGTATTTGTACATAAACGCAACCTCTGATCATATATATTCCTTATTCGTGAAAAAGGCCATGTTGCATGTGATATTAAACTTAAGAATATTAAATATACGCGTGGAAATACCTGAAATTTTTGTATATTATCTGTAATTGTTTCAAAATATTACCAAATGGAGCGTTGAAATAATTCCTTTCCACATACATATATTCAGTCAATTATCGCAGACTATCGTGTTAATTTGTCGGGGATTAAATAGCCGTGCTTTATATTCACCATACTTGCTACTTTAATTTGCAATCAATTCAATTAGCCATAAAATTATTCATTATTGTGACAATTCTGAAGGTAACGATTTTTATCCTGCTAATTTTAGTGCAACAGTCTCTTGTCTTCGTAACTGTACATAATTAACACAAAATATAAGGCTGTAAATACTCATCAGTCGATTATAGATTAATTGTCTTCTTTTTTATATCTAAAGAAAATACACTTTGTAACAATATCTAAGAATAATTCAAATGCATCCTTTGCTTCGAAACGTGTATTCACATAAACAATGTGCACTTCTTTTTATTTAATGTATTTTTTAAATAAACCTTGAGGATTTCAACATTATACATATATATAATCTAAAATTCAAAATTACTTAGCTTAAACTAAAGTTAAAATATGTATATCTAAAGCTAAATTGGCTAATGTTGTGTGAAATTAAAAACTTCAAAATTCCACAAATAAAAATTCAAAATAGGGAATAATATTTTAAAATATATATTTATTGTGTTAATTATATAAATATATATATCTATAATTTTTTTCCATGGGCAAATATGCTATAGTTTTCGATGCAATATGTAAGTTTATACTGAAAAAATAAAATCTATTTGAAAAATTATATGTTACAAAGAATTCTTTATGTGAATATTTTTTTATAAATTTTCGATGTATTTAAAAAATATAATGGCTGAATACACACAATACAAATATACCGAAATTCGCTTGAATAACATATTTTTAAAGCTTTTTAAAAATATTACTGAATAATAAATTCACATTCGTTAATTGCATAAATTGAACAAGAAACACAATTAAGCAATATTTCCTCGTATGAGAAAAACTGAAGGAACGTATTTGTAAAACCAGCAAAAGGACGTCACTAAAATAAAAGTTTGAATTTCCACTCTTAAATTACATTCTTAAATCTTTTACATTTAATTCTTGCGTACTGATATTTACAAGGAAAAAAAATGAAATGAAATATATTTTTAATAGATATATATTGTAGTAAAACAAGCAAATAAAATCAGCATTGAAAGTGCCATAAAATTTAAATAATTACGGTGCAGTGTTCATTTACTGATGTTCATGAGTCAATAAGCAGCAATCATCAGCCTATCGCTGTTTTATTCTTTTCGAATAATTATTTAAAATCCTTGGGAGCTAATTACTAAATCATTATTGTTTGTGACAAGCATATTGCTCATATCCTCATATTATAAAAAAAAATCATTCAGGAGAAGATCGTTTTCATATTTCTATTTATTTTAAAACCGGTACTACTAATTATCAGATTATTTTAATAATTATTATAAATGAAAATATAATTCCATGTATTTTTGAAATTGAAATTCGTGCAAAACAGTTTTTTTCTTCGTTCATTTATTTCAATTTAATGCATATGATTAATTAAATATTTATCCTAGGATCAACGGCAACAAAAAATATTTTATTATGTAAATATAATTAAGAGTCGGTAAATCACCTGTTGCTTATAATACTAACAATATCGTAACTTTATAACGTAGGAGTAAAGTGGTTGATTGCTAATTATTCCTCATATTTTATATTGTTATAAGAATCATGCGATTATAATACAGGACCTAAAACTTCGGTGCTTAGTTAAAGAGTCCGCAATCCTAAAGATTGGTTGGAAACAGCACGCCATGCCGATCTATCCTGAGCTAATCCCTTCATCTCCCTATAGCTATTCATCTCAACGTCTTCAACTATCTGACTCACATACTCCAATCTAGGCCTACCTACCCCTCTCTTTCCCTCCACTCTACCTTCTATGATCAATTGCATAATCCCCCCATGCCTAAGAATATGCCCTACTAATCTGTCTCTCCTACGCTGTAACACTCTCCAAATACTTCTCTTCTCCCCTACTAACTCTAGTACAGCTTCATTTGTTACTTTATCTTCCCAACCAATCCTCATCATCCTCCTATAACACCACATTTCGAATGCTTGTAATCTACGCTTCTCTTCCTTTCCTATAGTCCACGCCTCACACCCGTACAGTGCTACACTCCAAACATATACCTTCAGTAATCTTTTTCTAATACCCAAGTCAATATTTGATCTTAAAATCTGTTCCTTTTCTACGAATGCCTTCCTACCCTGTGCTATTCTACACTTTATATCTACCTTGCTTCGATTATCTTTTGTGATTCTACTGCCTAAATAACAAAGATCTGACACTTCTTCGATTCTATTATCTCCTATTGTGATCCTCATTTTTCTACTGCATTCCTTTTTGTCACACCTCATCACTTTAGTTTTACCTATATTTATTTTCATGTTAAAATCTCTAGTCAATACTGCCTGCATACCATTCAATACCCTTTCTAAATTCTTTTCGCTTTCTTCCAATATAGCTATATCGTCGGTGAATCTCAACATATATATTTTCTCTCCCTGTACATTCACACCTACACTATACTCTTCTTTTACTTTGTTTATTGCATCTTCTATATATAGATTAAATAATAACGGTGAAAGTGTACATCCCTGCCGAACTCCCTTCCCTATTTTTGCTACCTCTTCTTCCCCCTCAATTCTAACTAAGGCAGTTTGGTGTTTATATAAATTAAAAATTATTCTCCTATCCTTATAATCTATACCCGTTTCTTTTAAAATTCTAAACATTATGTCCCAATCTACATTATCAAATGCCTTTTCTAAATCTACAAAAGCTATGCAAGTTACCTTTCCTACCCTCTTTCTTTTTTCTACTACCGTTCTTAGTGCTAGAATCTCCCTCCCTCGTCCCTCTGTTTTTCCTAAAACCAAACTGATCTTCTCCTAGCCTTTCCTCTACTTTATTTTCTAATCTCCTATAAATAATCTTTAACAATATCTTCGATGCATGTGATAGTAGGCTAATGGTCCTATAGTTCTCACACAACCTGTACAAACTAACCTGTATAATCGCTCCTGCATTTTTTCCCCTGCGTATTTTTCATTTTTTCCATTTTACTTCGGTGCGTACAAATTATTTTATATTTAACGCAAATTATAGTTAACGAAAAGCACAAATTTTTCTAATAAAAAAATGAATGATTTTTTTTTGGTGAAATATAACGAACTATTATATTTTTATTAATAAACTTTATAAAAAAATAGTATTAGAAAAAAATATTGAGTCGCGTTATTTTTCTAGGTTTTCGCATAAATGAGAAAATATTTTATAAACAATAATTTATCCTTCACTTCTTAAGCTAAAGCGTGTTTACAATGATTTTAGATCTTGCTAATAATCACCAATCGTTCACAAATATTTAACGTCCTCGTCATTTTATTATATTAATGTACAATCACAATCAAACTAATTATTAAAAAACTATTATTATTATAAAAGCAGATCAAAATCCCATCACTATAGAAAACTAAATGCTAAGTAGTGCTAGCAAATTTTTTCATTATAAAATTTTTTCCGTACTGTTGATACTTCGTACAAAGCTTGTAGCAATTGTAAATTTTTAATTTCACTTTTATATCGTATAAACTGCTTTGAATCAAAATACAAATATTGATTTGCATAAATATCTTTCTAATCTCTTTTGAGATTAAATTAATTCTTAACGGATCTGCAAAAATCCACGGTGCTGAACGTCCAAAGTACCACGCGACTTTAAACCTTGAAATGTTCATGGTCACGTGAGTAAAACGCAAGTATTAGTCTTTTTACAATAACTATCGGTTGTTGCATGCATAACGTCTAAGTGTAACGTGTCTTTGTTACTATATACCTGTGGCTTGACGACGCAATGTCTTTCTCTTTCAAAATCATTCAAACAAGTGGCGCTAAGAAGTAACAACTAAATGGCAAGTCATTCCATAAGAAACGGCAGGAACAACTCAAACAGATAGAAATAGTGAATCATTTTTCTATTATATTTTAATTGAAGTCTCCGCCACATGAAATGATTAAAGTGTTTTAATTATCAATTATAATTATATTAAATCCATATATTTTAGTCCTCTAATGTCTTCATTGTCACCTTATCTACCCACCAAAATCTCGCCATCCTTTATAGCACCACATTTCAAACGTTTGTCTCAATTTTTTTTTGTTATCGCTTCACTTCTGCTTAATACTATACTCCACACATATGCCTTTATGTCCTTATTATACATTACATAAAACATTAAAAAATATCAGTTAAAAACAAAATCTTCTGAATATCGGAACAAAATTTATATTACGCTGTTAAACTGATTTCTTTAAGTGACAAATGCTGAAACTTCGCACTGAACTAAATCCATATATTTTAGTCCTCTAATTCCAGCATGGCTTCATTGTCACCTTATCTACCCACCCAATCCCCATCATGCTTTTATAGCACCACATTTCAAATGTTTCTATTCTACATTTCTCTTTAAAAAAAAATGTTATCGCTTCACCTCTGCATAATACATGTACTTATTGTACATTACATAAAACATTTTAAAATAACAAAATGTTGTGAATATCGGAACAAAATTTATATAATGTTATTAAGCTGATGAACAAAATTATGTCATTATGTGACAAATATTGAAATTTCGCATTGGTACATGAATGTAGCATCTTAATTCTTGTGCTAATTGCGTCAAATTTTACGTGATAAATTGCAAACTGCAAGTGACATTAGTTGTAGCGATGTGTAGTTCACTCGCGAACCGTTCACTCTGAACGGTTCAATCAAATGACGGGCGATGTTTTGCAACGACCTATAGGTCACTATGACCTAGTTTGTGAACTATGAACTACATGGTGCACGATGTACGTATTGATGTACTTGTACTATATAATACTTGCAGTATAGTATACATTACATATACAGTACTAACATTTATTTAGTGATAAAGTGTGTTGGTGAACGGAACGAAATAGGAAATTCGATGCAATATTTATATGTTGGTATCGGATTTCATTTGGAATAATATAATTAATGTATTCGCAAGATTAAATATGTTCTTAAATATGTCATGCCATAGCTAATTTTTGCAATAATGCAAAAATAAAAATCTAAATCTTATAGTTCTTCGACTTCAACTGAGTGCAATGCAATCACTTAATATCAAATCAAAGCTTTGAAGTTTGAACAGAGAAGATTCGGAATAGAAAATATAAATTATAACGCCAAACAAAACGATTCTATCTAGTTCATTTTATTATAGTTTGTACATTTAATTTTCAAGTGTTAGTAAAGTAGTAAACATTTCCATCAGTAACTAACTACCAATAAGTATTTTAGAACTTCATATAAATAATCGTGAGTACCTAGAGAATGGATCACGGAAGAAATAGTTGAAATGATAGAAGCAAGAAGGAAAATTAAAATAGGAAACACAGAAGCAGGACAGAAAAAATATAAGGAACTAAGGAACTTAATTAATAAGAAATGCAAGCTAGCGAAAGAAGAGTGGATAAAAGGAAACTGTGAGGATATTGAGGAGGATATGAGAAGAGGTAAAGTAGATTTGGGCTACAGGAAAATTAAGTCACATTTTTCTAAAGTAAAACCAAAGGGTAACATTATATGTGATAAGCACGGTAAGGAACTCACAGAAAATAAGGAAAAAGCTAGAAGATGGAAGGAGTATCTTGAAGATTTATATAAAGGTAGGCAGGACATGGAGGAGCTAGAAAGTGTGGAACAGATAGATGAGGATGACTTAGGTCCTAGCATACTTAGGTCAGAGTTTCATAGAGCATTAAATGATTTACGGAATAACAAAGCAGCGGGGATTGATATGATACCAGCCGAATTAATAAAACACGCAGGGGAAAAAATGCAGGAGCGATTATACAGGTTAGTTTGTAAAATATATGAGAAGGGAGAAGTACCACAGGATTTTCAGCGTAGTAGAATAGTAACAATACCGAAGAAAATAGGAGCTAATTTGTGTGAGAACTATAGGACCATTAGCCTACTATCACATGCATCGAAGATATTGTTAAAGATTATTTATAGGAGATTAGAAAATAAAGTAGAGGAAAGGCTAGGAGAAGATCAGTTTGGTTTTAGGAAAAACAGAGGGACGAGAGAGGCGATTCTAGCACTAAGAACGGTAGTAGAAAAAAGAAAGAGGGTAGGAAAGGTAACTTGCATAGCTTTTCTAGATTTAGAAAAGGCATTTGATAATGTAGATTGGGATATAATGTTTAAAATTTTAAAAGAAACGGGTATAGATTATAAGGATAGGAGAATAATTTTTAATTTATATAAACACCAAACTGCCTTAGTTAGAATTGAGGGGGAAGAAGAGGTAGCAAAAATAGGGAAGGGAGTTCGGCAGGGATGTACACTCTCACCGTTATTATTTAATCTATATATAGAAGATGCAATAAACAAAGTAAAAGAAGAGTATAGTGTAGGTGTGAATGTACAGGGAGAGAAAATATATATGCTGAGATTCGCCGACGATATAGCTATATTGGAAGAAAGCGAAAAGAATTTAGAAAGGGTATTGAATGGTATGCAGGCAGTATTGACTAGGGATTTTAACATGAAAATAAATATAGGTAAAACTAAAGTGATGAGGTGTGACAAAAAGGAATGCAGTAGAAAAATGAGGATCGCAATAGGAGATAATAGAATCGAAGAAGTGTCAGATTTTTGTTATTTAGGCAGTAGAATCACAAAAGATAATCGAAGCAAGGTAGATATAAAGTGTAGGATAGCACAGGGTAGGAAGGCATTCGTAGAAAAGGAACAGATTTTAAGATCAAATATTGACTTGGGTATTAGAAAAAGATTACTGAAGGTATATGTTTGGAGTGTAGCACTGTACGGGTGTGAGGCGTGGACTATAGGAAAGGAAGAGAAGCGTAGATTAGAAGCACTTGAAATGTGGTGTTATAGGAGGATGATGAGGATTGGTTGGGAAGATAAAGTAACAAATGAAGCTGTACTAGAGTTAGTAGGGGAGAAGAGAAGTATTTGGAGAGTGTTACAGCGTAGGAGAGTCAGATTAGTAGGGCATATTCTTAGGCATGGGGGGATTATGCAATTGATCATAGAAGGTAGAGTGGAGGGAAAGAGAGGGGTAGGTAGGCCTAGATTGGAGTATGTGAGTCAGATAGTTGAAGACGTTGAGATGAATAGCTATAGGGAGATGAAGGGATTAGCTCAGGATAGATCGGCATGGCGTGCTGTTTCCAACCAATCTTTAGGATTGCGGACTCTTTAACTAACTAACCTAGAGAAGATTATATTTCTTTATATATATGTTTTGTATAAATTATAAACATTGTTGTCTTTTCTTCTTCATTCTTAATTCAAAATAAGTATTGTAATATTTCAATTTATTAATTTTTACCATTTAATATTTTGATATTGAGAGAAGAAGAGATTATTTTGAGTATGTGCATGTATTGGTTCATATAGGTCGTGAACTAGTTCATTTTTAAAAGATGTAGTAGTTCACGACCTATAGTTCGTGAACGGTACATTGAAACGAACTACAAACTAGGTCCTCAAAGTGACCTACAGTTTGCCATCGCTAATTAGTTGATGTACCCTAGACCGCATTTTTTTGCATTTTGCAATTATCTTGTAATATCAATTGAATATTATTATTATTCAAGTTACATTTGGCTGGTGCAATTCGGACAGTGTTGCAAGTTTTGCACAACAAATGAAACTAAATTTACCCATGTTTAGATGTAGGAACATTAAAAAATATGCAATCGGTACACCTTAAATTAATGTACTATTAAAAATATTAAACAATATTACCAAAGAAATAGACAATTCTATTTTTTCTCTAACTTTCGAATAATAAGTGATTATATTATCTCAATATTACTTACTAATAAATGACTATTAAATTTTATAAGAAAATCAAGTATGAAATTAAAAAATTAAATATATTTATACATATAAATATATTAATTTATATATAATTTTAGTCAACTATTTTTAACATCTGGTGTCAATCATGTGGGTGTATAGTTCTCTTTTATCAAAATGAACTAGCAAATATTACGTGATGCATAAATTTTGCGTATTAATTTTTTTTTGCTCAATACGAATTTTTATATTTAATATGTAATTTATGAAATGCGTAAAGATAATTAGAGCAGAACGTGGACGGACATGCAAACCTCTTGCACGGAGCTGCAAACATAAGACAACATAGCGAGCTTAAATATGCACTAACCACCTATAAATTTAAATTTAAATTTAAATTTTACACTCGCAATTTGTTGGACGGACATTATTTGTACATTTTTCATGCAGTTTCTTGTTCATTAACAATGTGACGTAATTGTAGCAATAATTTAGGAAATATCTTAGGGGAATTTGGTAATGAAATGTTTTGAAGCCCTGATATAGTGAAATATTACTAATGAGTTAATAACTTACATTAAAAACTGTCGAAAAAGATTATAAGCTCGAAAGTATTTTCTTTATGTATTAGTTTAATTTTATTATTAACACTTCCCTTTTCACAATTTTCACAGTCATTCCTTCTTTAGGTATAACACCTATTCGTAAATTTGTAAATTAGTATTGATTCAGTTTATTCTTTTCGCAAATAATATTTGTATTTATTAATTATATTTAATAACTTCGATTAAACTCTTCAATGTTCAACAAAGTCAATTTCTTAGCAAAGAAATATATATGTGAACTATCGAATACTCAAACATGAAATTTAAAATATTTTTTAATCGTTTTGTTCCCAATTAATAAAGCTAAAGGTTTTTCTTCAGAAAACTGAGCTCGAAAATATTATATCTTAAAGAAAAGCAAAGCTAATAGAAATCCAAACTCATTCTGTTTGTACTTCTTTTTATGAACGCCTATGTTTTTAACAGAAAAAAAAATTAGCGACCACAGAAAGTATAACTTACATTAAGTAGATGATAGTTAGCTTAGAAAGTGTTAAATTTACATTTAACTATGTAAAGCGAAATTTAGATGTGCAGAGTAGTTGGAAGATAAATCTTCGCGAAGATTTATCTTGTTGCGGTTACACGCATTTCAGATAGATAAAATAAAAGAAATCTCATTGTTAATTCTGCAATAGCAAAATAATTAGTTTATTCGAGCGAAGGGGAAACAGACGAATGTAAATAATAAAACTTGCTAAAAAGTAAAAAATCTCCTACATTAAGATGAAATGTATCTAGCATATTGCTATAAATTTTTCATGGGGTCATACTGTACATACTGTAGCTATTCAAATTTTTTATAAAAAATTTAATATGTAAATCAATTCTTAACCTCATCTACTTAATTATTTTACAACATATGCCTCTAAAGAATATCTTTCTTCAATCAATTCTTTAACACGATTTTTCTTCGTGCAATCTCTCTCTTCTACTCTCTAGGCCAGTGGTGGCGAACCTTTTTACGTACGCGTGCCAAAAAATTCCAAATATTCCAAAATGCAAATTGATTATTGCAAAAAGTTTAAAAAGTAACAAGATTTCATAAAAAAAATGAACACAAACTTATACAAAAATCGATAGCATTTATGACAGCTTTTTGCTCTTGTACATTGGATGCCAAATTCTTTATATCTGGTTCAAATTTCGTCACTTTAATAATATACATGCCAAACTAATTCATCAGTCATGAAATTTTTTTTTTTTAATTTAAATGCGTTTATTAACAGCAGTTTCATCAGTACAGATATAATTAATGACAAATATTAAATTAATAGTAATATGTTAAATGTTAGTCTTCTGCCCATGTCAGTCATTATATTTCTTGAACTGTCTTTTATAAAATTTCGTAAAACAAAGACTCACAAGCATAAGTAGAGGAGAAAATGGATAATATAGCGGTCGCTAATTTTTTTAAACAACTACAAAAATTTGAGTAATAGTATGCCAATAGTTCCTCTTCAGCATTCTTTTTAAGTACGCCCAATAATCGATCATTTTCAATTATTTCCAACTCATTACTCAAATCGACAAACTTTTGTTTCCATATAGAACTGGATTGAAAATCGATTTCTATATCCTCCAAATTCAGCCATTCGAAAATCTCCAAATTGATTTTATGCATTGATATTGTGTCTGGTTGTAAAATAAATTTTGATGTTTCTGCAAATTGCCTGAACTGTGCTGGTCTTGAAGAAAATTCGTCAATTATCGATAGCAGGAAACTCTTGTGGCAATTTAACTTGATCTGGCTTTTCATGCGACGCTAGATCTGCTAAGAATTTTTTTATATTTGGAACATATTTGATAAGTGTTAGAAATAACATCACGGTTAACAATTTGTAATTTAGCTTCGAATTCTTTGATCAAAACAAACATGACAACAACTGCCTTATTAACACCTTGCAGATTCATTTAATTTATTAAAAATTCTAACATTTATTAAAAATGTCTAACTTCATCTAAACACTCAACGAATCTTTGAAGAACTTTTCTTCGGCTTAACTATCGGACGTTGCTATACATAAATCAATCATTATATTCTGAGTTTACCTCATTCGATAATTCTAGAAATTTTCGTTCATTTAAAGCGCGTGCAGATATAAAATGGACTAATTTAAAGCGTAGAAAATGATGATCTGTAACTAATTCATGTGCCAGTAAAATTTCCGTACGTGGCACCTCTGGCACGCGTGCCATAGGTACGCCATACCTGCTCTAGGCTATGGCCCCATCAATAGTTATACTATATCCTCATAATTTGTCACATTTAATACCATAATAGAAATGCTACACTATTTATCAATTGCTCATTAACAAATTAATCAATTCAATGTCATTTATCGTGTGTATAATAAACCTTCTATAATTACCAATATTAATATCGATGTATAAACAAATATTTTATAATTCTATTCTCACAGACACTAGTCACTGTGTTCACCGCCCTTATAAGTTTTGCCACCCTATTCAGCAGCGCCCGCGCCCAATTCGGTCTGGGACATTTAGGTGGCGGTAGTTTCGGCGTCGCTTTCCCCGGATCGGGATACTTTGGCAGCGGTGGTGGTGGCACCATATCGAGCGCAACGGGCATCGGCCGGGATCCCCGTGCCAATACTGGCCCGGTGGTTTTCCCCGCTGCGCCCCCTGACAATGGGGAAACCAGTGGCGTCGTCGTTGGTGCCAGCGGATTCGGCTTCGTCCCACCAAATGGACAAAGTACGTAAATAGACACATATGGTTGTAGATAGGGTATGGTGAGGTGATGATTTTTATTTATTATCATCTTTCCAAGCAGTCGAGACACTATTAAATAGAATTGTATGTATTCGTAGTAATTTATTGACAAATTATTGTACTATTTACTGTTTTGTTTGTGACATAATGTTATATAATATAGAATATCACCCAAATACAGTAACAAGCATTAAGTAGCTAGATGCGCATTTCAAGCGCTATGCGCCCATCTTCAGTAGCACAAGATAAAACTAAAAGATGGGCGCATAGCGCTTAAAATGTACATCTAGCTACATCTGCTTGTTACGGTATTTTGGTGATATTCTATATTATAATTTAACACTGTAGTGATAATTTTTAACATAATGTTATAGTATAAAATATCACCCAAATACCGCATCTAGTAGCTAGATGCGCATTTTGAAGGCTATGCCCCATCGTCAGCAGCACAAGATGAGCACGTAACATATTCTATATGATTATTTAACACCGTAGTGATAATTTTTTAAATATATATCAATAATTAACGAAACTAACAAGTAACAACAATAAATACTGGTTTGTCAAACTTAAAATAACGAAAAATAAAATTAAAATTAATTTAACAATAGTTCTTATTAAATAAATTAAATAGACAAGATGAAATTGGGCCTCAATCTAAATTTGATTTAGATTTATGCAAGTATATACTTTCATAAGCATTTAACTTGGAATAATTCAAAACACTTTTAAGTAATTTAAGTAGTGAACTAATTTGAATAGGATGACCTGAGTTAGTCAAAAATATGCTCGGCTACAGCACTTTATCTTATGTATTTAATCTGAAATGAGCTAAATGCTCCTTAAATCTAGTTTCAATAGGTCTATTAAGTGTATTTAAATTTATTTTAATTTTATTTTTGGTTATTTTAGTTGTTAATTATTAATTTATATAGTTTAAAAGATTTATAGATCATATTACATGCCATTTTTGAAATACTTCTGTCATGTTGACTTATTTATTTGATAGTATATCAATCACGATTCGTGACAGAGGTAGTTTGTTTAGTTTTTATCTCGTGCTACTGAAGATGGCCGCACAGCCTTCGAAATGCGCATCTAGCTACGGTATTTGAGATATTCTATACTATTATTTAACACTGTAGTGATAATTCTTTCAAATGTAATGTTATATTTTGTACATTATAAAGTTCGTTATTATGCTAAGTATGGTGAGAGGTCAGTTGTATTTTATTATTCCTTATCCTAATCCTTTATAACACGTGGTCCAAAAATCTTGTCAACTAGACAAAGAATTTTTTAAATCGTGTGTATTTAATAATTTTTATATTTACTAAGTTGCTAAATTCAAGCAAATTTTTATTCCCGATTAATTTGCTGTTCATTTCTGCATAATAATGTTTAATCACGCGAAAGCTTGCAAATCTTGTAGATTATTTTACACATAACTATATACATTGCACTAAATTGCCCAAATTTCGACATTAAATGCTCAGAATTAGTAATCCTAAGTGAGCTGAACTAGTTTAAAGATCTAGATAAACAAATCGGTATATATACAAAATATGATATTTTTAAATTCATTTTTTTTGCCATTTGATAAGAAATGATTTGTTATTGCCTCTAAAGAGTAGTTTATAACGGGTGAGTCATAAAATGTATATTGACAAATTATCTAAAATACAAATCAATGTGTGAACGTATTTCAAAATTAATTTTACATTCTAAAATCACATTTATACTGGTTGTCTTGAAAAGTAACACGAACAGTTCATGTTTAAGCGGATAAAAATTTTGTGGATATAGTTTGCCATTTGCTAAAAAAGGAACATGCGGTATATCGTTGTCGGAATCAAAGCAAGTGTAAAGGTAAATATTTGACTTATTACATAATGAGTCTACAATTTTCTGTTAGAAATGATTGGTTTATCAATAGCTTTTAAAAACGCCAAATTTAAAACCTCCCTTATTTTAGTCGTCATTTTTTTATATTAATTGCATTGTTATACGAAGTTTTCCATCAATTACTAGCGTACTAAAATTCATTATTTTATCTAGGCCATATTTCTTTTTACCTCATACTACATACCAGACAATTTCCTAAAATTAACTAATTTTGTTTCGTTAAAAATTGATAAAAACTAAATTTTGTAAATTGCATAGTCGACCAAAATAATGACAATCGTTTTTATTTCCTATGATATTGCCATTAAGACTTTACGCAACATTCTATAGTATAATATATTATTATCAGTCATATGTGTAAATGCGAAGTGTTTTGTATGATTGGCTTACCACAATGCCTCCTGAACCATGAAGGCTTATTTGGACATCGTGTATATTTAATATAAGACCCCGTTTCATTATCTTTGCCAGTGGACATATCTTTGCCACACTTCACTTTAGTTTATTATTAAACAAATTGATTTTTTGACACACGTGAGGTGACCACATCATCAGTACTTTGTTATAATTAATTAATTTAATTTTTTTATTAAAAATAGGCACGTGTATATATGCTGCAATAAATTATAAGTAACACCCGCTTTTTATTTATACCACCTACAATAACGTAATTTTAAGAATCCTTACGCAGTTTCCCCACTTACATCTAGGATATTGCATTTGGACTTATTACACTTTATGCAATAGTTAACTTTATCGTAAGTCAGCTTGGAGAATTAGAGACCCTTGCTATTCATAAGAGAAGGGTGGTAAGTTGCAACAGACGAGATAGCTTCATTTAAATCACCATGGACTCGGAATGGGACTATAAGCAACGGTCGATTAGACGCTATAAAAATTTGCTGGTAACATGCAATCATTAAGTTAATTTACGCTTGCCTAAGTACTTTTAATATATACAGTATGATAGATTTGACACTCCAGGCAAGGATTCAAATAACTAATCTTTTTAAATGAATATTTGCTGGTCATGTCTTAGACAATGCGAAGGTAACATGTTTTTTTTTTTCATAACAACAAAAGGTGTTAATTTCTTTCCATGTAATATCTTGGAAAAAAATTAATTGTATTTCAAATGATCCAAATAAACAATAACTATACTTAAAACTATTTTAACAATTTAAAACAACTTAAAACAAACTTCTACAATTTTATATAAATAAAGAATTATAATCAGCGAATGATAAAATAATTTTTAATGGTGTTAATTGGAGCAATACCTCGCATTTTTTATATTATTTTTTATTTTATTTTAATGACTTTATTCGTGCCTGATTTTTCTCATATATAAGTAAAAAAAGAAATCTAAAAAAGCTATATACTATATATATATATTTATATATGTGTGTATGTCCATAGCCACCCAATGTTCTATGTTTAATTTTTTTTTAAGAAGTTGAGGAAAAACTCATGGCTAGAACATTGCTCTAGCTCTAGCCGTACAATAAAAAAAAATTGTATAATAATTTGCCTAAAAATCGAAACAAGACACAAAGTTAAATATTACAAAATTTCACAATACTTTAAACTACTTTTACAAAAAGGTTATATATTGGCGCTAAAAAGCGAAGTTTGGGCGTCGGTCAGAAACCTTCATCCACTCTTCCACTTAACCTTGAGGTATAAAGAAAGAATATATATTAATTTTGTAAACCAACCAATTTTGAATTTCTACTATTTAAAGTGACCAATTTAAAGTATTTAAAATTAAATAAAAAATAAAAAGTAAAATGATCTATAATAATTTTATAATTTTATCAATGAAGTGGTATTTTTTTAAATGATCTAAATAAATTTCACAATATTTTTTTTTGGAAAAACTTGCACCAGACATATAATTGCTTTAATTGAATATAAGTATATTATTTCAATTGTGAATTGCCATTATTTATCATTCATAAGGACTTACTGTACATTCACTTCATATCCAAGGATTTATGTAAAGACTTGTGTTAAGATATACACTAACTTTAAACGCAACATATTATATATATATATATAACTTGTAGTT
Source organism: Leptodirus hochenwartii (assembly GCA_947310635.1). Lineage (NCBI taxonomy): Eukaryota > Metazoa > Arthropoda > Insecta > Coleoptera > Leiodidae > Leptodirus > Leptodirus hochenwartii. The sequence continues at coordinate 39,674,138 of OX371177.1, forward strand.
TTCAACTACATAAATTGCATTCCATTTTTGTTTTCATAAATACTAAAGCGGAGATATTTCTTTTACAATTATTGATGCGCAGTACTTATTTTTTTATTTACGCATTTTCATTAACATTAACATTATAACACTTAATATTTTGATGGTATTCGTTATATTATATTTTATTGAAATTAGGGGAAATGATTTATTAATACAAAAGTATGTACAAAATATTCAACTTCGTTCATTCAACTTTAAAAACGTTCGTAAATTCTAAAATATATATTCAAATTTTTCATTTCCGCATCTGCCTGTAATTAACATGCCGAGCAGATGGTCATTCAAATCGTAACTTAGGCCGGTTCTGCACATTTGTTTGCCAATCATCTAACACATTTTGCAGTTTTTTTCTTTCTTAACACTGGCTTCCAATTATCTTCGCACCAAATTAAGTGGCGATCAATTTGTTGGCCGCGACCTATTATCCCACACCGAGAGCTAGAACTGAAAAGTACCCTGTTACATTTCAGCATTGTTTATATGTAGGTAGGCAACCAAACCACCTACTGCAACCTGCTGGTAACGGAGGCTCATTCATGTACAATGGAATTTCTGCGGATAATTTCTGTATATAGTCACTAAGACATTTGGCTAAGTGGTTCAAGCGAAGACACATTGTTACTTGTTACTAAACTAATAATTAATTAATAATTAATACACGCACTTTAATGGTATTAGTGCAAGGAATGTTAAAGGGGCGCCTAGATAGATACAATTACAAAACGGAAACTTAAGATGATACTAAATATTTTTATATTAAGAGATTACGATTTTGCGGACAAAAATTTTAGTGATTGAAAAAGATATTATGGTAATACATGGTAATAGCTCATATAAATCGTAGGGATTGGTTGGAAATAACATGTCAAGCCGATTTTTTTACATCGATGTTATTAGTTAGTTATTAGATCTCTCAAGCCAACTCTTCATTTCCTTATAGCTGTTCATCTAACACGTCCTCCACTATCTGACCCGTACATACTCCAATCTAGGCCTACCTACCCCTTTCTTTCCCTCTACTTTACCTTCTATAACTAATTGCATGGCTATGAATACGACCTACTAATCATCTGACCTAATAACACATTCCAACTACTTTTTTCTCATTCACTAATTTTAACATGGTTTCATTTGTCACTTTATCTACTCAACTCATCATTTGCTGTAGCACCACATTTCGAATGCTTCTGTTCTACGTTTAACCAAGTCAATATTTGATCTTAAAATTTGCTCCTTTTCTACGATTGCCTTCCTACCATGTACTATTTTATATCTACCTTACTTCGACTATCCTTTGTAATCCTACTTCCTAAAAAAAAAATTAATTTAACTTTAATAAAATTAGAAAATTTTCACGATTTATATATATGTATATAGTTTACACTATTTCTACAGTCGATAGAAACTAATTAATTATTAATATCAAATTGTCCAAGCAACAAATCAATTTCTTTAAACAAAATCGGAATTATATTGTAAAATATTCGATAAAAGTTTTTGCCGTCGAAATAGATAATATATTTTTCTCCTTGGTTGAAATTCTGAAAATGCAATAATTTGATTGAATGATTTTTAACGGTCATTTGAATAAATTATATATTATTTTTCAAGCTTTCTAAAATTTTACTAGAATCGATCAGAATTAGAAAGAAAATGCGTTAATTTATTAATGTTTATTTCCTATCGAAGCGCTAATTTATTTTCTAATTCATAAATGAATAAGTTTATTTTCTAAATAGTGAAATTTTCTTAGACATAGATTTCATTAAACAACAATATAAAGATATATTTGAGATTGTATTAAGTAGCTTCTACCAATATTCGAAATTTAGTAAGTAGTAATTAGTAATTTTAGTAATTTAGTGGCACATATCGAAGCGGGTAAATAGAAATTCAAAAGGTATTAAAATCTGAATTAAATTAATGAAATTTTTTATTATAAACACAATATAAAAGAATTTTTGACACCCTGTAGTTTCATTCTTAGCTTAGTATTTCCCCCTATAAATTTAGGCATATCTAGGACATTAGAAGGCTTTGTTCTTGAGGGTCACGGTATCTTCCTGTGCCTGTTTCTGTACTATCCTATCTTAAGGATTATTGTAATCTTCATATAGAACTACACGTTAACGCTTCAAGACCACCAAAGGATCTTCACTCCACTGCTCTTATTATCATCGTCCTTGCTTCTCTTCCTTACCTATAAATTCGAATGTCCACACTACAACTATCTTAGATGTTTAGATCGTAGAAATTAATTATGCGATTATATTATCAACGAGAAATTAATCAATTTAAAAAGCGGTAGGAAGAAATGTTTTGGCCGAATTATGTGAGGAAGAGATAATGTAAAGGGAAGTAGAATGGTATATTGAAAAATTATATTTTGTTTTAGATTCGTTAGGAATATTACATTTGCTCCGTAAGGAAATGGCTCAGGGGACGATGATGATGATAATAATATTTGTCTAAAAGTTTCTATCGACTATATATAAATCTTAAAAATGTTCTAGTTTTTAATATTATAACTGAGGTTGCGTACTAAATAACGAACAATGGTAAAGGTAACTATTAGGATACCTAATTATTATGTACCAAATAATTTGTTATTTTCAAAAACGATTGCCTAATCAATATAAGTAAGTTGACAAAATACAATTTCAAAATTATATACAAAATTATAATGCGTATTTTTTATGTTGAAATTGCCTAACTTTTTTGGGGGCGAAGTGTAAATAAATAAACATTCTATTTTTTTTAAATGTTATTTTTCAGCAAAAAAATGTTTTAAACATAGGAATTTTTGAAGTTTAAATTACGTTTTTCTAATTTGCGTTCCGAATAGATCTATTAACGAACCCAAATGAGTTCGTGTATAGCGAATTTGAGTTCGTTTATAGCATAGTGCAATTTAGTGTTTCAAAGTTGGTAGCTCTGCTTGCCAGTTATCAAACGTCAAACTACAATAGAAAGCAACAAACAGTTTGATTTAAAATTTGTCCTTGAAATGTACAATTGTACGTCAAACTACAAAAGAAAGCAAGAAATAGGTTCAAAGGTTTCAAATGTTCCAAATGTGCCAATAGTTACTACCAACAGTTAAAAAATTCACTAAATTTTGAAATTTCGATTTTTTGCTTAGAAAGGGCATAAAAGACGCAAATTAGAAAAAATTGTAAAAAAACTCATTTCACAAGTCATTTATAACACTCGTTCTTTGAAAAACTTGAACTCGTGCAATAAAACCTGCCTTATGAAACTCGTTCTTTAATATACTATTTTCTAATTTGCGTTCCTAATAGAGCTATTAACGAAAGCAAATGAGTTCGTTTATAGCGAATTTGAGTTCGCTTATAGCATAGTGCAATTTAGTGTTTCAAAGTTGGTAGCTCTGCTTGTCAGTTATCAAACGTCAAACTACAATAGAAAGCAACAAATAGTTTGATTTAAATTTCGTCCCTGAAATGTACAATTGTACGTCAAACTACAAAACAAAGCAACAAATAGGTTAATTTAAATTTAATTGACAATTTATTTCAAATGTTTCAAATGTGCCAATAGTTACTACCAACAATTAAAAAATTCCCTAAATTTTGAAATTTCAATTTTTTACTTAGAAATGGCATAAAAGACACAAATTAGAAAAAATAGTATAAAAAACTCATTTCATAAGTCATTTATAACACTCGTTCTTTAGAAAACTCGTTTTCTTAAGAAAACACCTCGTTTTCTAAACTTAAACTCGTGCAATAAAATCTGCCTTATGAAATTCGTTCTTTAATATACTATTATATATTATATTATAGATTTAGAAGAACCTATATTCGAGCATTGAAATTTATCAAAAAAAGTCAAAAATAAATGGCTGTATAAAATTTTAAAAATTATCACTACGGTGTTAAATTATAATATAGAATGTCACCCAAATACCGTAACAAGCATTTAGTAGCTAGATGTACATTTCAAGCGCTATGGTATTTTATTTCGTTTTATCTTGTGCTACTGAAGATGGGCGCATAGCGCTTGAAATGTACATCTAGCTACTTAATGCTTGTTACGGTATTTGGGTGATATTCTATGCTATATAAAATGTTAACCGATCTACAATCCAAGACAATAATAATGTCTGAGTATTAAGATTATATGTAAAAATTGCACGGGGAAACCGAAAAAGGATATCACACTTTTTTTTTCCATTAGTCATATACTGCAGAGATGTCCTATACTGACTCATTATTTGTACTATTATTAAAAAAATATTAATTTGTATTATTGAATGTGATAATTTCATACAAATATTTAACTAGAATATAAACTATGATATTCTATTTATAGAAATTGATTAAAAAAAAATTAAAAATTAAAATAGATACATCACTTAAGACTGAAAAAATACTGAAACAAATAAGTGTATAAAATAAAGAAAACGACGTATGAAATAGATCAACAATAATTCTTGTTTTTACATTAATATTTAAAATTCAGTCAATATGTGAATTACTTAGCATTAATTGCTGCATTCGAACTTGTTTATCGATTTATTTAAAACTTTAATTTATATACGGTAGAGCATTCATTAACAATTATACTAATTATATAGCAAATTTGTAGCAAATAATTTAACATAATTCTTATGTATAATATCTGATGTCAAGGTATTAATTCCGAACCTTTTTAAGATCTGGGTTCATATTTAATGTGCAATTAAATAACTTGTAATAATATAATATAAATAATATAAATAATATTTTATATACAGTTCAGTACTGAATTAATTTAATTTTAGTCGCAAAGATAGCTGAATGCGATATAACAATTTAAAAAAATGTCTTTTCGAAAAATACGATGGTAAAATGTACGAGCTCTAGCATGCACATGCGCTATTTATGCCAACTGCAAAAATGTCTTGTTCTCTACCGTGCCCATTTTCGCTGCTTTTTCTGTTTTTCTCATTGAAATAATTGACTAATCAATGCTTTTGTTGAAATGTAAATTAACCTGCGGTTTTGCTTGGTTGGAGCGAATAGCTTTTCATTTTACATTATCTTTGTTTATTGGATTTAAATGAATTATATTATTATTCTGTTGCAACATAACATTCGCCAATATTTTCAGTCTGTACACTGGAAATTGAAATACTCACCTACATTTACTGAATGTATCAAATAACGAGAAATACCTGAAGAAGTTGTTTTATAGGTTTCTTCGCAATATCATTTGTATGTTCATATATATCTGCTCTGTTTTTAGGTGGTCGATATCACAGCTTCTTCTCCTTTTATTGATGTGAAGCGAGCGAGCTTGTCAAGGACTTATGTACAAGGACCAAATCTGACCATCATCTGTATATTATTGTAAATTGTATTTATTATTATATTTATTTACCGCGTCATTTTCATATATTTATTAACATCGTAATAGCATCGTTTGTGTCGTCACTTACAATATGCTTAGTGAAATTGAATTTAAAAATCCGATTCCATTTCTACGGTAATATATTTTGAGGTAGAATTTAATTTCGACTGCGAGATCAACTCGATTATACCGAGAGAAAGTTTTTTATAATTACCATTTCTACCATTCTACCATTTATACGCAATCTTTGTCTACCATAATAACATTAGGTAATGTAATTATTTTCTACATTTTGTGAAGATGATATTTAGTTAGTATTTGTACATAATAATTAATGGTACTATTCTGTTTTAGTGTTAATAAAAATCTACCATAAATGTGCCAAGTATATTATAGATATTTAATAAATAAACACAAATAAATCTCTCCAAAAAAAAATGGAACAATTTTGGTCGGCACAAGAATAATATAAATGAAATATATTTGTGTAAAATAATGATTAAACCTTACCCCATAACATTCCTGTAAATACTCACTTAATTTTACGCACTATTTAATTATTTAATGATAACCAACTATGATTTTGTGATTTAATTTAATTTAACTATATTTAATGATCACGGAAGAAATAGTTGAAATGATAGAAGCAAGAAGGAAAATTAAAATAGGAAACACAGAAGCAGGACGGAAAAAATATAAGGAACTAAGGAACTTAATTAATAGGAAATGCAAGCTAGCGAAAGAAGAGTGGATAAAAGGAAACTGTGAGGATATTGAGGAGGATATGAGAAGAGGTAAAGTAGATTTGGGCTACAGGAAAATTAAGTCACATTTTTCTAAAGTAAAACCAAAGGGTAACATTATATGTGATAAGCAGGGTAAGGAACTCACAGAAAATAAGGAAAAAGCTAGAAGATGGAAGAAGTATCTTGAAGATTTATATAAAGGTAGGCAGGACATGGAGGAGCTAGAAAGTGTGGAACAGATAGATGAGGATGACTTAGGTCCTAGCATACTTAGGTCAGAGTTTCATAGAGCATTAAATGATTTACGGAATAACAAAGCAGCGGGGATTGATATGATACCAGCCGAATTAATAAAACACGCAGGGGAAAAAATGCAGGAGCGATTATACAGGTTAGTTTGTAAAATATATGAGAAGGGAGAAGTACCACAGGATTTTCAGCGTAGTAGAATAGTAACAATGCCGAAGAAAATAGGAGCTAATTTGTGTGAGAACTATAGGACCATTAGCCTACTATCACATGCATCGAAGATATTGTTAAAGATTATTTATAGGAGATTAGAAAATAAAGTAGAGGAAAGGCTAGGAGAAGATCAGTTTGGTTTTAGGAAAAACAGAGGGACGAGAGAGGCGATTCTAGCACTAAGAACGGTAGTAGAAAAAAGAAAGAGGGTAGGAAAGGTAACTTGCATAGCTTTTGTAGATTTAGAAAAGGCATTTGATAATGTAGATTGGGACATAATGTTTAGAATTTTAAAAGAAACGGGTATAGATTATAAGGATAGGAGAATAATTTTTAATTTATATAAACACCAAACTGCCTTAGTTAGAATTGAGGGGGAAGAAGAGGTAGCAAAAATAGGGAAGGGAGTTCGGCAGGGATGTACACTCTCACCGTTATTATTTAATCTATATATAGAAGATGCAATAAACAAAGTAAAAGAAGAGTATAGTGTAGGTGTGAATGTACAGGGAGAGAAAATATATATGCTGAGATTCGCCGACGATATAGCTATATTGGAAGAAAGCGAAAAGAATTTAGAAAGGGTATTGAATGGTATGCAGGCAGTATTGACTAGGGATTTTAACATGAAAATAAATATAGGTAAAACTAAAGTGATGAGGTGTGACAAAAAGGAATGCAGCAGAAAAATGAGGATCACAATAGGAGATAATAGAATCGAAGAAGTGTCAGATTTTTGTTATTTAGGCAGTAGAATCACAAAAGATAATCGAAGCAAGGTAGATATAAAGTGTAGGATAGCACAGGGTAGGAAGGCATTCGTAGAAAAAGAACAGATTTGAAGATCAAATATTGACTTGGGTATTAGAAAAAGATTACTGAAGGTATATGTTTGGAGTGTAGCACTGTACGGGTGTGAGGCGTGGACTATAGGAAAGGAAGAGAAGCGTAGATTAGAAGCACTTGAAATGTGGTGTTATAGGAGGATGATGAGGATTGGTTGGGAAGATAAAGTAACAAATGAAGCTGTACTAGAGTTAGTAGGGGAGAAGAGAAGTATCTGGAGAGTGTTACAGCGTAGGAGAGACAGATTAGTAGGGCATATTCTTAGGCATGGGGGATTATGCAATTGATCATAGAAGGTAGAGTGGAGGGAAAGAGAGGGGTAGGTAGGCCTAGATTGGAGTATGTGAGTCAGATAGTTGAAGACGTTGAGATGAATAGCTATAGGGAGATGAAGGGATTAGCTCAGGATAGATCGGCATGGCGTGCTGTTTCCAACCAGTCTTTGGGATTGCGGACTCTTTAACTAACTAACCAACTATAGATTACTACCATCCGTTGTTTTCTTAATAACTGACCATTTTTAAATTTTTCTAGATTATTTCCATTTGCAATATTACATTTATTTAAAATTCTCCGATTGCATATATTATATGCATTAATATTTAATGCATATAATGTCTGTTTCTAATAAATACTTTGAGATTGAATGATATTATTTTGATGTATGTTTTCTATAAATAGAATCTATAACTAAAAATACCTATACTGGCTCTTCAATACTATCTTTAGACTTATAATTTCTCAATTCATATATTCAAAAGTCTATAATATTTTACCCTTCTTTATACAACGTTAATCTCAATCAAAACCTAAAAAGCTTCACTTGACAAAATTTAATATACCTTCTAGTAAATACTTTTAAGAGGATATGTTTAATTTGTGTAGAGCACATTGATCACGCTATTACTAATAAATCGATTATAGGAAATAACTCATTATTATTAAAATTTGTGACATTGAAAATAGATTACGTGCAAAACTTCACGTCTACAACATAGTTGGTCTTTGCTCTCACGGGGAAAGCAGAAAAATATAATATATATTACAATTCATTTTAATAATGCGGCGATAATTCTTTTTGCAGCACCATAACATGGAAATTACGTAACAAGGAGAAAAATATAAAGAATTATTCCAACTGTTCAGCGTTAAAGTATGCTGTATTATTTGCTGCGCGATTTTTATAAACTGACAGTGGCGGCTCGTGCCATTTCAATCTGGGGGGGCACATTTCTTAAAAAATTACATAATAGTGAGAAATCTTACCTAAAATGGAGGCAAAATGATTAAATTCAATCATTTCTTGAAAGTGAATTCCACGCTTCTATCTTTCATTCATATAAACTTTTCCAAAACTTTTTCGTTAAAATTGTAAATATCTCACACCACATTTTTATTAATACACATCATCGCGAACGCGTTTAAACGATCATTAACCATAGCAATTGGCAAAAAACTCTTGATTCTTTTAAGTGTTGAAAAACAACGCTCTGATTCAGCAGTGGTCATCGGGGTTGTTAAAATAATTTTAAGTATTTTTATAGTTTCCGGGAAAGTTTCACTGAGATTATTTTGTAGCAATAACGAAAGAAAATTTGTGGCTCCAATTATTTGATAAAAATCCGGACGCGAGTAAATGACATCTAATTCTGTTTTTAATCTGGTTTTATTCAAAAATTGATATGCATGACGCACGGTTTCCAAAGGGTCCACTGGAAATTGTTTAGAAAATGTTGGCATCGATTTCGTATTAAATAACTCAGCGGCTTGTAGATGGCCACGATACGAGAATCTGTCCTTCATTTGTGTTCTAATTTTTTTTGTAAATGTCTCTTGTAAAACGCCGCGTAAATGTTCGGTTTTGAACACTCGTTGCACAAGTTTGCGATAAATTTAAATCAGGCAATGGCCTACCTAATTCTTTAAATTTTACTTTGTCCACAAGAGAAAGTCTACAAAACTCTATTTTCAATAAAAAACCAACACTATTCATTTGTATTAAATTATTTCTATTAAATATATTCTTGGAGAAACACGTGGCAAAATCGTACATACGTAACTCACAGAACAATACAACTATATCTATATCAATTTTACTATATACTAGGCTTCTCTGTTAGGACGCTAAAGAATCGTAGCCGAGAATAGCATAAACAACGATATCTAATCTCGCTGTACAAGCAGCGTGACGTCACGTTGCTATGACTCATTCAAAGCCGCTGGAATGTTGCACACTAGTCGTAATATAGTACAAGCCGACCGAAGAAATAGAGAAGACATACTGCATACCGTCGCTCTAACTCTAGCGCTTCCAACAGATAGGGCATATGCATTTGACTGGTACTTGCTAGCTGCCATATCGTGTTGAGTCATGAGTGTTAGGTATGTTCGCGGCGCAAGCTTTATCTTTTAGGAAAAATAATGCCGGGATAAAATATCGCATTACAATTATATATCTACGGTGATGCGCTCAATGTTCAGGAGGGGCGCGCGGCCATGCGGCCTGCATAAGGAACCGCCACTGTAAACTGATATAACTTTAGAAATTCATCAATTGGTTTGATTATTTGATATCATATTAAGCTAAATTATTATCATTGGCTAGCAATAAATGCTGTAAATATAGCAGTATTCCTGATTTCAATAATTGATCGAATTAATAGCGAAGGTAGTAAATAATTGGGTAGAAAATCAATTGAATCTATCATTGGGGATACATTTTTTATCACTCGGTGAATTTGCTAGAAATTTGGAAAAAGCGAACTATTTTTAGCAAACTCAACACATTTCAAATTATCTAATAATTTTTATTTCTTCATTTCTAAATTCTTTTTCAACATTATGAGTAGTATATTTTATTTTTCGCAGTGCCGTAATTTGTTAACCTTGAAGTAAATTTTCAAAAATTCTATTTAATACTATATACCTATAATCCAAAGAATCTTGTTCAAATTAGCATATTATTCATCTAATAATACTAGTAGCCATAAAATAATAAATTGACTAAATCCGATCGTGTAATATATTAATTTCCCCTCCTTAATTGTATACTTTACATTTCTATTACAATCCTATGTAAATTAAATTGAGTTCTTCCTAAGAAGTGTTCTAAACGAGCATTTTCAGATTATACCAAAACAGCTTTATTTTATTTGAATAAGATAGCGAATATGATATGAGAATATTTTAATTCATAATGGCGGATATGTATGTATATAATATCATATGTAAGTCATGTGCAAATATTACATGCCTAGAAGATTGTAATCAAATTTTATTGCTATGTATCATTTTAACCCTGATCCGATTTAGATAGCAAAATGTATTGCATTATTTCACAAAAACTTCCTATTTGGTTGCTTTAAGTATAACTATTTAATCGGTCATCGTGATTTTATCAGTAAATAGTATATCAATCACGATTCGTGACAGTTCTCTGTCACGAATCGTGACAGAGATTTTATTTTATGACGTATTTTCTTTAGTTTTTATCTTGGTGCTACTGAAGATGGGGGCTAGCCCTTGAAATGTACATTTAGCTACTTAATGCTTGTTACGGTATTTGGGTGATATTCTATATTAATGAAATTATTTGATTTGGGCTAAAAATGTTCCAATTAAGTCGACTACATGAATTTTACCGTATTCTAACAATAACGTCAAATTGATGTCTCCAAAGTCAAAACAGCATTCTAAATTATATATAAACACATTTTGCGAATTCACAAGTAAAAAACCAGACGAACTCTTGAAATACAAATAAAAATATTACGTAAATCCGTCTTTAGAGGTATGAGTATATCAAACTTTCATGAAAATGAGACGTTAAACAGCAACTTATAGTTATTCACGCTAGATACTATACTGTAGTAGGAGTAACCATATATTTTATTCGTATTTCCATAATATTGGAATGCATTTACAATTATTGTAGGAAATTAGTTAGCAGCATATAGTGATAATTTAATCATTTTGCTTTCGATAATGTAAATCAAAAAATACTACACAAGAAAATAATAGTACGTTACAATATTTAAATTCTTGGGTGATTCGAAATGCACAATAAGTATACGAAAATATATTTATTATACTTCTATATTCTACACAAAAATAATGTAGTGTCTAAATGACAAATACATGGAATATTCAAAGTATAAACTTTATACATGATTACCTGAGTAATGCAGTTATTACAAAAAAAAAATAGATCTAATTTTTTTACTAGGGGATGTTCAAAGAGATTAACTGTTGGTTCTATAATATAGAATATCACCCAAATACCGTAACAAGCATTAAGTAGCTAGATGTACATTTCAAGCGCTATGCGCCCATCTTCAGTAGCACAGCTAAAACTAAATAAAATACCTCTGTCATGAATCGTGATTGATATACTATCAAATAAATAAGTCAACATGAAGTAATTCAAAATTGGCATATAATATGACCTATAAATCTTTTAACAAAAATACAAATTAAAAATTACAAACTACAAATTATAAATTAACGAAAATAACAAGTAACAGCAAAAAATATTGGTTTGTGAAATCTAAAATAACCAAAAATAAAAAAATAAATAAAATAATAATAATAAATTTAAAAATAGTTTTTATTAAATAAATTAAATAGACAAGATGAAATTGGGCCCGAATCTAAATTCATTAAATTTGATTTAGATTTATACATGTATATACTTTGCATTTAATTCGAAATAATTTAAAACATTTTTAAGTAATTTAAGTGAACTAATTCGAATAGGATGACCTGATTCAAAAATATGCTCGGCCACAGCACTTCTATCTTTTCTATTTAATCTGAAATGAGCTAAATGCTCATTAAATCTAGTTTCGATGGATCTACGTATTTGTCCTATATATACTTTAGGACAACTAGAACAAGATATTTCGTAAATACTCGATTTTTTATTGAAATCAATCGTATCTTTTGGATTTCCTAGAAAATTAGCAAGACTATTAGAAGTATAATATGTTACTTTAAAATTTTATTTATTTAAAATACTATCTAAACCACGTGCAATTATAGGATCAAATGGTAATTTAACAAATTTTGGAATTGAATTATTACTTTGTTCTAAACTACTAATATTTTTGATATCTCTTGTTCTTTTAAATTTTCTTAATATGTTATTTATAATTTTAGAAGAATAGTCATTTTCTATTTAGTTTTGACTTGTGCTACTGAAAATGGGCGCATAGCGCTTGAAATGTACATCTAGCTACTTAATGCTTGTTACGGTATTTGGGTGATATTCTATATTATAATTTAACACCGTAGTGATAATTTAAAAAAAAAGATTTACTGTTGGTTCTATAATATAGAATATCACCCAAATACCATAACAAGCATTAAGTAGCTGGATGTACATTTCAAGCGCTATGCGCCCATCTTCAGTAGCACAATCTAAAACAAAATAAAATACCTGTGTCACGAATCGTGATTGATATACTATCAAATAAATAAGTCAACATGACAGAAGTATTTCAAAATTGGCATATAGTATGACCTATAAATCTTTTAAAAACAATACAAATTAAAAATTATTAATTAACGAAAATAACAACAGCAAAAAATATTGGTTTGTGAAATAAAACTGTTGGTTCTATGTAATAAATGATTTAAAATGCAGAGATATAAGTACAAGAGTAAATATTACTTTTAGTAGAACTAAAACGTACTGAAGTAGAAACGAATACATTCATTTTGAATAGAAATGAATAACAGATCAATAAATTCTCTTTCTTATATAAATAAATTTATTGATATTTATTTACAGATTTTCAACTTAGAAATAATTGTATTAGAAACCAGGTATTATTTTTCCTCTTTTAACAGCATTCTTCATTTTTTTAGTTTTCTTTTCTTTCTTCTGTTTTTCTAAGTTTTCCGTTCTCTTCTTTTGCTTATCTTCCTTAGCCTGCTTTACTTTCTCTGTACGTTCAGCCCATTTCTTCGTACTCTTTTTAACTCGCTGCTCTTGTTTTTTTACCGACTTCTTCAATAAATCCGAATCATCTCGAACCTTTTCCCCCTGGACTTTCGCAATAGCATTTTTCCATGCTGTTTTTTGTTTTATCTGATTGGCCTTTTCTTTGTGACCCTCAGCTTCGAGTTTCTTTAACGTTTCTTTCTGTTCCTGTAGTGCCTTTAGTAATTTCTTAGGATCTTTTTCTACTTTCTTTTCCTTTTTAGCACCTAATCCGGTAAAGTCAAATTTAGAAAAGACCATTTTACCTTCACTATTATATACCGGCTTAGCATTCGATATTTTCGGCGGCTCTTTCTTTTCGTCCATTTCGTCATTGTCTTTAATCTCTCCATGCAATTGCGATAATTTTTCTGTTCGTAAGAGTTTCTTTTTTTCATTCCGTACATCTCGCTTTTCTTTTTTCTTCATTCTAGTCTTCAGTCCTTTCTTCTGCAATTTTTCCTTGTAGCTTAATTTACGTCTTGTACCAGTCATGTCGTGTAATCTCTTTTGCAGCTCTGAAATGGAAGTAGCGCGCGATTTCTTCGGCCCCAACAATGTGGGTTTATGTGTAGACTTGTCCCTTTCATTCACTATATCTTCATCGTCAGATTCTGTGAAAAGTACCTAGGTTTAAGAAATTGGAACATTGAAAAAGAAATATATATTTACCTGCTCTTGTAGGAAATGCCATTGTCGAAAATAAAGAAGTAATAAATTTCCTCTCGGTATTAAGTATTTCTGCGACATTTTTTGCATTAAAATCTTTCAATTTATTATTAATTAACTGCATTTTTTATTAATAACCAACAAACATGCGTGTTTAAGCTTATCTTAGAAAAAACGATTGTGCTATGCTACCCAAATTACACTATCCCCGAATTAATGACATATATCATATTTTCGATACAATATATTGTGAAGTATTTATATTCTATGACTATCTCTAAATTTAGTTTTCTATATAACAATCCCATTGAATGTTAGCGCATATATTTGTTTTAATTGTTTTTACTATTTGATAATCAAATAATATACATTAACAAAACGAAACCAACTTTAAAATATGTCTTGTGATAACTACAACACCCAAGTAAGTAATGTTTTTGAGTAAATAAATTTAAAATAAGAATTTTATCTGCTTATATAGTTGGAGCATGTAAATGCAGCGCTAAAAGTATGTATGGACCCAGCGGAACACACTACCTTATTGGGTCTCAAAAATGACTTGATACAATTAATAACTTTAACTAATAATGGACAAGATAACAATCCAATGGATAATGAATACACACAATTTATGAGCGAGATGATTGATGAAGGAGCCATAGATATGGAGCAAGAAAATGTTAAAAGCGAACGTACCAATTTGGACGAAGAACAAATTAGAGAGTCATTAAAGGATATTGAAGGCATGAAATGTAGAGCTCCCCATACACATTCCTGGGGTGATACAATATATCACAACGCCATGGTTTGTTCAACAATTACGGAGAATTTTAATCCTAACAAAATAATGGTATTGTTTTTTTGAAATAGCATTATATGATATTGCAATGTTGGCCCGTGATTTTTAGGTGAAAGTTTTATTCACAAATCCTACGCACAAAGAAATGGTTCCTTGTCCTTATTACTTGGAAACAGATTGCAAATTTTCTGAAGACAAGTGTCATTTCTCTCATGGTAAACTGGTGGAATTTTCTATGCTGCAGGACTATACAGATCCCGATTTTAGTCAATTAGAAATTGGTAGTAAAGTGTTAGCGAAAAGGTCCGACAAGTTGTGGCACCGGGCGAGATTTAGGCGATTATTTGAAAATAAGTAATTATCGATATAGCGCTCAATGAAATATCTATTGAAATGAGGCGTTGTTTGTAGATGTACAATTAAATTTGAAAATAGCTGCGGTAAAGATGTTGAAATTGACCTAACTGATGTTCTTCCTCTAACGAATTCTGGTGTTATTTCTTCCGACGAAGAACTGGACTCTGATAATGAAAAAGAGGAAAATCACTCGGACATTATCAACACAAGCCTTTTAAATAGTCCATCGAGTCAAGCGTTGGGCGAATGGGAGAAATATACAAAGGTATAGTGTAAGGAAACCATATTTGCATATGTAAATTGTAAAATTAAAAAAAAAAGATTATAAACTGTAAATTGGTAGGGGATAGGCTCAAAATTAATGCGAAATATGGGTTATATTATTGGATCTGGATTAGGGAAGCAAGGAGAAGGCATTGTAGATCCTGTTACCGCTGTTGTTTTACCAAAAGGGAAATCATTAGGCATGTTTTAAATCTTAAAGTTGATTATATTTAAATGGCTATTTTTTCATTATTAATGTAAATTAAAGCAGCATTTTTATTACTTTTTAGATCATTGTATGACTTTGCGAGAACACGCCGGTGGCGATCAAAATTTATTTAGTGCCGAAAGAAAACTAAAGAGAATACAAAAGCGTGAAGAAGAGAGATCCAAAAAACAATACGAACGCGAGAAAAATAGGACAGATGTATTTAAAGTGATAAACGCGGTTCTAGAATACCCTTACAATATTCCTGATGCTGGATCGTCCAGCTCTGCACATAGACAAAATATTCGAAAGGAGAGTACGCGAAATTTAAACGTAGAATCGTTGAAAGTTGAGAATACCTTACGGCAAGCTGAGAAAAATCTAGTGCAGGTTAATGATAGGTTGAAATATCATAATGATACAAATTCACAATTGCATAAAGCGCTTAATGCAAAAAGATTCCAAATACTGGATGATATTAACGAATTGAAAGCAAAATCCACAAATATTAAGAATGAACAGAGTAATAGAAGTGATAAAAAAAGATTGACAATATTTTAAACATTTTGTGAAGATGCAACAATTGATTTTTTTAATGGGCGATTTAATTCATCATTTTTTTTAGATGATAGGTTAATCAAACGGTAGAGAACTGTTTTACTTACTTATAACAGTATATTATAAAAATATGGTGTTTCATCCTAACACACTTTTTTTTGCAAAAAAATAAATAACATTCTATGTATTAAATACATATTATATAAATAAAACCTAAATTCTACTTTGAATTTTGTGCTACAGTTAATACAATATATAATGGCAACTGCAATATAAAATAGAATAAAATTTAAAACTTTTAAAATATTAATATTCTTTACTGCTATAAAGCACTTAATAAACTTTGTTAGTATGTGCACAAAATAATATGACAAATATGAATTTTAAAACAAAGGGCAACATTAAAATTAAATTAAATTCTTGAAAATAAACTATTCAATTAGATCTGTATTAGTCTTGTTAAAAATACGAAAACATATTTTCTTTAAGAGTATTAACTTGACATAATTATCTTTTTCGAAAATGAAAAATATAACTCACATTTCGAGATATTTTATAATACTAAAAAGTACGTATTTTTCCTTAAGTGAAATGGAAACGCTATGAAAATAAAATGTGAAGTGACAGTGTAAAGCATCTCAAAGTGTTTCCGCATCGTTGTTTATATTTCCGTTATACAACGCAGAATGAGAAGGTGCGGCAATATTGGCACCGTCGCTTCGACGATGTTGCATGATCGCCCGCCAAATCCGAAATTCCGTGGCAAATGGAACACCAATCATTTGAAGATCCTCGCGATTTAACTGGTACAATACCTAACACATACCGATATAAAAGACAATCAATAATTTCTTGAATAAGATGTACTAACTTCACTCAAAGTAAGATTTGTCTCGAGTAATATTTTCACGGAAGAATCTGATAATCCCAAACCATCCAACCACTGAGATAAACACTGATCTATTTCCGGATCGATGTTTCCCTTAACACGAACAAAATTTGTGACCGTTGTTGCAAACTTTCGCAACGCTTCAGCTTGAATGTTATTATTTTCCATTAGCTGCCTTACCTTAAAAAAAATGAAACACGAATTAACAGATTTTTTTGAAATAGGACTTTCACTCCTTTTCTTATCAATTAGGTATTAGTTTGAAATATCGTGCTACGTTAATCCACCCAGAACTAATTCCTTCAACTTTTTTTTTATTTTAACCGGTCGGTCTTTCTCTGTGCTAAACGTCATTTTAATTTATACATACCTTGCGGTATATATTAATTAACTTACAATCACACTAGCTAGTTTACTTCGATTATCTATCTATTGTCTGACTCCCTTTTCTTTTCTTGTTTCCCGTCAATTCTAACCAGAGCTTATACAAATTTTAAATAATTCTCCTTTATTTATAATCTATTTCTTGTTGGCTTTAAAAATTGAACAAACGCTATGCAAGATGTCTTTCATATTCTCATTCCTTATATTACTGTAACTTACTAAAAGTTGATACTGTTTATAGCTCTCTGCTAGTTCTTTTTGAAGGCGTTTATTTTCTTCCCGAAGTGCTTCATTATCATAATTAGCCGGTGCAGCTTTACTGCTGGTGGTACTGTAAAGTGTGTTGGTACTACTCTGATGTTGCAGATCTGTCTCATCTACCAATTCAGGGGCCAATACAGAAATTGCAGCATGAATGGCGCCCCGCACCAAACCCGCCAATGCAAACATCCAATGCGGTTTTATTGGACGCAGACGGAGTACTCCTATAACAGCCTCCTGAATAATCGTAAGTACGTTTATGCAAAAACCATAAGATATGCACTAACCATATAGGGCGTGTTTAAATGTTAAGGTGTATTACCTCCAATAAATAAATCGCCAACTGTATTTGTTGCATAATTGCAGTATCCGCACCAAGTTGTATCTTTAGTTTTGCTATAGCCGCCTCTATTAATGATTGCGACGGTTCAGAAATATATTCTCTTAAGCCATGTAACAAAAGAACCAAATGATCTCTCTTTACTACGGCTTCTCCACCTCTGTACGTGGATTGCACCTTTTGAATCCATACATCGCATACTTTATCACCATCCTGCAGCAAAGCCTAATATATACGAGTGTTTGTTTAATTTCAAAATTGAATCTTTGTGAGGTTTATAATAATCATGACAGTACTTTTGCTAATGTAAGTCGTCTTTGAGAATCCTTCTTAAGCATATAGAATCCGTCATTTTCACCACTGGCATCAACTTCCGGTGACTGAAGGGTCCCAGAGGAATTGCGCCGTTGGTGTAGCTCAGTGGAATCGGTGTCCATATCTACAGATGGCGTTGTTGCTAAGCTGTATGAAACACAGTACGCTAAATTATTATTACAAAAAACAAATATTATTGACATAATTCCCTTATTTGCAAAAACTTCATAATATACATAAATTACGCTAGTATTCACATTAAACCAATATTATTTGAATAATTCAAATGGTTAAATCATAATTCATAGATTATATTATTATAGATTATATCAGTAACGAAATTTATGGAAAGAATTTTATGCGTCACTTGACAAATAAAAAGCGAGGATATACGCGTATAATCTATAATTCTTTACCTGCTAAATGTGAGGGACGAAGTTGAGGGCATTTGTATTGGTGCCAAAGTGCCTCGAGATTCTGAACTGTAAATCCAATTTTTGTATTCAAAAACACGTGATTAATACTATACGGGTTCATAACTATTATTAACAATGGTAATATATTGAGTTTAAAAATGGTCATGTATTATAATCTCAATGATATTAAATATTAATTATACAGAAATGTAAAATTATTCCAGTTAATTTATAATTTTGTGAGCCATTATTATTATTCATACTCTCACCAACTATATTTAAATTTGTATTCATCGCAGAAATTATTTGCATAAATCATAACAAATGATTTCAGAAATTATAAGCAAAGGAAATCAAACAAGAAACATGTCACACGTTTTGATATAAATGAGCAAAATTTTGATCCAAGCAAAATATTTAATTGAACAGATAAATGGATGAATAAACAATGTATATTGTTAGTAAATAGAGAAAATGTGTATGATAAATATGTGAAATGTGTGAAAATATGTTATGATTTATGTATGATTACCACGTATTATAAAAAATGTATTTTGGATTAAAATGTAATATGTTCCAAAATGACAATTTGTTTAAACCTTTTTTTACAAATAAACTTTCAACATGTTAAATTCAATAATATATGTATCTTTAATTATTTAACAAATATTTCAATTTGAGTACAATATTCCACGATTCTTTTTTTAGATATTGTTCTTACTCTGCAGGCGGTGAGGTAGGCGATTGGTTTGGTGCACTCATGTGGCCCGCTAGGCGGCCGCCCGCTTGCAAGCGATCCGCTGGAACTGAAACGGACCTATTGAAGTCTGCTGTTAAGCGTACACTCTTCTTCCGTTCACCGAGGAAGGGATCTTCTAATAATTCGCTAGCCGTCGCACGTTTATCGGGATCTGGTTCAAAGCAACGTAAAACAAACGATTTTGCCTTATCGGATAGCTCTGGCGGTACTTCCGGATGGGCCTTGTAGAAACCCACCTATAAGACGATAGAATACTCAAAGCAATTAAATATCGATCGCATGTAAGAAAATATTTTTAAGTGTATACAACTTGCCTTAAAGATAGCAGCCTGTGGGCTTCCCAATTCAACAAATGGGGGTTTCCCGGTCGCCATTTCTACTACAGTACAACCTACTGACCAAATATCAGCCGGTGGACCATACCCTGTCAAATTGGATTAACAAATTGTCAATTTTACTTTTACGCTATCTTATCTTGAATTATATTAATAGTACCTCTTTGCCCTTTGTCAATTACTTCCGGGGCCATGTACTGTAAAGTACCAGCAAATGTTTCCGTCGCGGGACACAAACCTCGTAGTCGCTTCGAGGTACCGAAATCACTGATTTTTAAAGTCCCGTTGTAGGTATTTATCAATACATTGTCTCCTTTTATATCGCGATGAACAATCTTTTGCTCGTGTAAATATCTATTGCCGTGACAATACAAAATTAAAATGAATATGTCCTAATTGAATAGATGGCAAATCTGTTTTGCTTACTTCAAACCTTCCAAAATCTGTTTAGTATAATACGCAATAACTTGTTCGTTGGATTTTAATGGGCCCCAATGAGAACGTAATAAAGCGCTTAGGGAGCCCCCTGGAACTTGCTCCATTATTATTTTAAATAAATTATCTTCAGAATGCGAACCTGTGGGGAAATTTTAAGAAACACTACTATCGTTCGATTCCTTGCAAAAATATATAATGTTCAAGCTAATAAAATAGGTGTAGTTAGTATTCATTGGTTCAAGCTTATAGCGAAAATATAAATTTTCCGTGTAAATAACGTTCGAAGCTTTACTTGTACCGGATGGCAAAATTTGATTTTTTTTATTAGAGAAACTGCGAATATGTAACAGTCCAAACGTACTATATATTCAATATTAATTAGCCGATGAACCAGAAAAGCATTTGTAAGTATATTTAGATTGGTGAAGAATACAAACCTAAGTATTGCACAATATTTCTGTGGCGCAAAGAGAAGTGCAGACTAATTTCTTCGTGCAATAGCTGTTCAGCTCCGGCATTCTTCACGGGTATCTCCTTAACAGCAATGCGTGTCTGCGTTGCTTTATCTCGGGCCGCATAAACTACACCGTACGTACCTTTGCCCAAAATTTTGCGCTTACCCTGTTCATCGCATTCATATTCAAAATCAACTACCGGCTGAGGTCGATCCACCAACTCCTCTAGGTCTGCTGCTTGTAGTATTAAAGTATGAAATACTTTTCTAGATAAGAATGAGCTTTTGCATAAACAGGTATAAGTAATCCGTTTCAATTCTTACCTACAAGCTACAGATGGAAAATATATGTGAAAATCATCGGCGTTTTGATACATATACAATATTAGCGATCTTTCATCGCGTTTATATAAACTTAACGTCCTTATCATCGATTTGTCAAATTCCCAATCGTGCATTTGAGTGCAAGATTTTTTCAATGCTTTAAGGCAAACATTTGTGATTTGCAAAGTGTGTTTCTCTGTTTCCAAGTTGATACAAACATAACTTGGCATAAACTCTCGAGTATTTTCCCTAATAAGAACAGGAAAGCGGATACAATCCGCCCTTGGATCACGCGATCCTTCTTGAAAGAATTCCATCCAGAAATGAAAGACCTTAGTAATAAAACATATAATTAAAGCGTGTCGTTGGATACTCGTCATTAGTCTAATCTGGATCTATCTATACCTATCTTACTTTTCGATTTGCATTCGTGTTTCTATAAGTTAGCTTTGTTTCGAAGGAACTTTGTCCTTTGAAATTCTACTTTTAAATAACTAAAATGTGATTCTTCATCAATTTTACTACTTCTTATTTCAACCTTCAGTTTTACGTTTGCTTTTTTCTTTTCGCATTTTTTCACCAAAAATACAACTTTTGTTATCGCTTTTGTTTTACTTACTTTTATTTTCATATTAAAATCTCTAGTCACAACTTTATGCACAACATTCTCATAATAAATTCTCCTCTCTTTCACCTAAAATACTTCTCCCAGGATTTTTACACCCACTATATTCTTAAAATTTGATATCCTAATATTCAGTGGCGGCTCGTCCATAATAAGAGTATCTGTGTTATTGTTCCTTTTTTGGATTTTTATATATTCATCTAACTCCTTTATTTCCTGTACGTAATACAATATTTTATATAATCAAGTTACGTAGCTCTTAACGAAAAATGGAATATAATTTAATTTTTATATCCAAATATATCTATGTTCATTTTGAATTAGTTATATATGAATTATAATAATATTAGTATTGATTATTTTTTACTTTTATTTCTACTGGCCCCCACTACAAATTCTAACAACCGCCACTGCTAATATTCCAAAATTTTCAAATGATACACTTTACAAATATGAAAAATTAGTGTCGTATTCATATAGAACGAAAATATTGCCATATGGTTACTCAAACCTGTCCTTCGGGTGTTTCTTCTTCGTCCCTCTTTCGGAACATAACAATCAAGCCTAAATTACGAATAGTTGATTTCAAATACCAATCTGGTGGTTTCAAATTATACATGAACTCGGCTGCTTGTATTGCCTTGGCATAATGCAGATAGAGAACGGAGATTTCGAAGAAAGTAGCAACATCCCAGTATTCTTTTAAAGATTCTAAACTTCCCTTCTTGCCAAGTAGATTATTTAACACCATGCCGATACGCTCTAATTCTTTACTTGTACGAATATCTGCTCCTTGAATGACAAGCAAAGTTGCCAAATTCACACCTTAAATAAGCAGTAACGAATATACAAATTCGGAAACACTACCCCTCAGTATAAATTTATCCGATATTCAAATATTTATAAATTACCTGCATATTCATTAGGCTTTGAATCAAAACCTTTTTGGTACCAGAAAATTGCTCTTTCCAAACAAGTCATATCTGTGTGATTTGATTCAATAAAAATGTCTTTATAAATACGCCCACATAGACAAATCATATCTGCATTCTCTGCGTGACTAATCTGGTTATCTTTCTAAATTAAGAAAATAGTAAATCCATTACGTGAGCTATAATATTTACGCCAATATATTTATTAAGCTCGTACAAATTTCTCCTCTACATTCATACATTCGATTAAAATATTCAAAAAACAATGATCCATCGTATTTAGTGCATATCTTACGCGATATGCCCCTACTTCAATTATCTATTCCAATGTCATTATAAATCTGCTTTTTAAATTTTACCCTCACATTTTCATTAAAACATAACAATCACCCCTGATATTAGTCTTTTGTATACACTGGATTCTACTTTCACGATTTTTTTTAAATTTTAAATGATTACAAAATTATTGTCATTTATGTCAGTACCTTCTGAAGTACTTTCTCACAAATCTTAAGTGCTTTTTCTCGATCTCCTTCGTGCATCCGTCGATTCAAAGCGAACGCGTACAAATACTCAATGTATGTGTTCAGTAAATTATTTTTCTTGCTCGTGGGCAAACTACTTAGGTCCATAAAAAGGTGCACCATTGCGTCATAGTCTTGAATATCGCGAAATGCAAGAAGCATATTCAAAATAACCTCGCTAGATAGAATATTTGGATCATCCAATCGTTTACGAATATTATGTAGAGAGTTTCGTAAGTCCTCTCCGGAGTATTCGCTAGGAAGCTTTTCCAAATCAGTTAGAAACTTCTGTTTCATGAACGTCCTAAACAAATTGAACAATAAACACAAATTAAATTAAATATCGTATTTCAATTAGTTTCTTTTTTTCAAGAACATAATTGAAGCAAATATTTTCAATCATTTTCAATCGGTTTTATTTAAATATAAAGGCAAAACAGATGGAATAGTTCGAATGAAATAGGTAGTGAACGGTATTCCAATAATTAAGAAAATGATGAAAAAATCACTGTACAAGATTTAAAGAATTTTACTTTGTCTTTATCTCCAACTCCTGTAATTGCTTCTTAAGCTTCAAATGAAGGAATTGTGGATTATCCCCAGTTGTTTGACATACAGTCTCATTTTGTAGAACAGCATACGTAAATGTCGTGTACGTGCATGATAACTAAAACACCACAAGATCAGAATAATAACCACAATAACAGATACAATTTCCACCTTGACTCTGATTGTAGATTCCGCATCTAAATCGTTCATTATTAAAATATTTTGACTCATTTCGAAGCTATCGCGAATGCCCAAATGGTAAAACAACGTGGTTCTTTGATCCGCAAACGTGACATCCACTATAGCTACATCCGCTGTATATAGCTTGCTCAAAACCGACGAATCGCCATATTCAATCTTTTCAAACTACAAAATTATAATTATAAAAAATCTATATTACGCAACACGAGAATAAGTACTTGTAAATAGCTGAGTGTAGCATTAATCAAGTTGCAAGCCCTCGTCACCTCCTCCAAAGCATTCTTTCGTTGCACCAAATTGTCCTGTCGTGTAACATCAATTACACAGACAACATCCATGACGGAACGTGATACAATGCTAGTTTGTGAACTGCAGGGCTGCAGTGAATGTCCAATCGAGATTGCAATATCTGCATGCGAATCGAGACTGTCCGTGCTCTTGCATTCTAATAAAGATAGTCGGCTATCTACGTATATTTACTTTATACACGATCCACAAAATTCGTTATCTAAGTACTGATATATTTTCATATTTATTTAAGAAAACACGCTAGCTACCTGTCTCCGCTACATCCGTCGTTAGTAGAGATACTTGCACCTGTGGCATCATGCACTTTTCTTGTTGAATCAATCGTTTACATTACTTTTTTGACGATGCGATCATAGTCTCACACAATTTAGGGATGAGGTTTTGGTTCGCATGGGCTTTATTGCATAATATTTATAATAATAGAAAACAGATGTTCTCCCTTGTAATTCTCTTTGAAGTAAATATACTATGAAACATGTGAGGTTGACATTTGTAACCTTGAGGCTTGTAAAATTGCTACCGTCAATGAATACCAACTATATATATATAGTTATATTCATTGCTACCAATGTCATTGTTGCTACTGTCAATGACAATGTATATACTGTCAATGACATTGTCATTGCTACTGTCTTTATGTTATTAGGTTACATTCTGCACACACTAAGCCCACGTGCTGAGTGTAGAGCATAATGAAACGCTGTCTGGATAGTGCGGAGCCATACAACAAGATTTCATTACTAAAACTATAGAAATAAAACTGGTAAGAATATTTATTTTCAATCATATTATACTGTCTACATATCGTAGATAATATCGAACAATTTAACTAACTGTCATGCGTACGAGTTCAAACCACAAATCGGTTTTTGCATTAATGCTCTAAAGTACATGAAATCGTTAGCATCTCTATCGTACATATCAGATAAGTCTATATACATAATTCTTTTATCAAAGTAAAATCGTCACTACGGCGTTAAATAATTGTATAAAACATCACCCAAAAACCGTAACACAAAGCATTTATTAGCTGGATGCGCATTTCGGAGTCTATGCCCCCAGAATATTGTATAGCATTCGCGGTGAGTGACAGGTATCTTTAATTGTTTTATTATTGTGCTAATGAAGATGGTAAATTTACTTTTTATCAAAGGGTAAATTTGTGCGACAGTTTTGGAAAAAAAAGCATTTTTGTAGTCTTTAAAAAAATATCAGGAACCGCGGGGCGAACAACTGGAAATTTTGTGTTTGTACCACCACGTGTTTACCGATATTTACTCGGATTTCTCGTAGGTACCCATATTTACCAATAGTTTTTGATTTTGATTTTTTGCGGAGATTTACACCCTCTTATACGCCTAGTTTACTCATTGAATATTATTAAATAAAACGAAATTATTTAATAATATTAATAAAATAAATGTTGGCTTGTTTACGAAAATATGTTTTTATTATTGTATAAATTTGAAATCATTTTAAAATATGGTACTAACTTAATTATTATAATACAAACTAGAAACTAATTATCGTATTATGTCTATTATTATTGCATACATGTACTATATACAATGAAATTATTCAGAAATATTTACAAGTCAACGAAATACCACACTTATTAGTCAATCTTCATTCTTTGAATTTGGAGATATAGTTACTTTTAAGAGTCTGACAATTGGAGCTTCGAATGCTAATGATATTAATAAAGCCACAATAAACGATATTGCGGTATTGCCCAAAAATACAACAAGCTGTAAAATAAGGATTTTTTTTGTATCCATTGTAACTTCATTTTTAAACGAATTAATATGCGAGTACTAACCACATTAAGCTGCGCTAAATGAATAGGCGCATCTAATAAAAATGAAAGGTAAACCATTAATACTGGATGAATTAAATACGCACAATAGGCCAATCTGCTAAGAGGCAAGAAACCCCTAAATGTAAGTACAGCATTTGCAGGACCTCCGTAGCCCCAAACACATGCTATTGTTATCCAAGCCAAAGATAAACCCCACGCAGTATGACCCAATGAAGCCTGTAAGATATTCAATTTTAATCTCAAATATAATTACATTAAAATATGCATGTAATGATTAACTCACGTAAATTGCTGATACAGGTGTGACCAGTCCTTCCCTTCCTAGACCATATACAAGTGCAAAAAGGCAGATCATACTCAGGAACCATCCTAAAGTGACGAAAATCGGTCGTAGTTCTATTCTCTCGTTACCCCGTTTGAAAAGCAAATATCCCGTGAACATTCCAATAAAATATGGCCCGATTCGCATCCATGGCTTATCGTACAATTGATCAAAGAGCGCAAACGGCTCTTCAACCCTGGCGACGAAATTATACTGCATCGCTATAATAAACGTTGTTATCCAAGATGTTACGAGAAAGATGAGTATCGATATTGCTGCCAATTTGCAATTTCGTTCGCTCCTGCAAATATATATTTAAAAAATTGAAATTGATTTGAGCGTGGGACAAATAATATAAACGTTACCTTACTGCGATAAGGAGGAAGATTACCGCCAAAACATAAAATTGCGTATCATTAGCCATATACCAGCTCCATAACATACAGAATTCGTGTTGTGGAAAGAAATTATTAATGTATAAAGCATTTCTCCACCAATATGCATCACAGCTAATATGGTCGATAATAGCTGGTGAATATATACTATTACTGTGTATATATCGAAGCATAAGCTCATTAACACCCAGGACGAAGAGATAGGCTGGTGTTAATCGTAGGAAACGGTAGAATATTAACACAACGAATCGAATTGTGGACGTTTTCAGAACGACTGGTATCGGTTGAGAAGGTCTAGGTGTTGAATTACGCTTTGCTGCATTGCGGAAATACGTGATAGTAACCAGAAGACCACTGAAAGCGATAAAATCATCGCATTAATTTAATTTTTATTTATCACAACACTAACAGGACCAAATTCAGATGCATTAAAAATTCGTTTATTCTACATTTCAAAAATATGTATTATAATTGTGTTAGTTTTATGGATAGTGATTTATAATCTGACTTATTGATTATCAGTCTTAATAACTTAAGTGTAAGTATTAAATATCATTGAGATAATTATTGTATATCCATCCATGGTTTGTGGAAGGAATAACCATGGTTTATAAAATTCAGTTTTTCCCATGGAACGGGTAGAAATAATTAATAACCTTTCCGCTGTATCTGGAATCTACATTGGCTAGACTAAGGATTACAAAACTGGGACTGCACCCAATAAGTCAAACCGGCTCCTAAATATCGATTTACTACCTCTGCAATGTAACAATATTTACCTTATGAAAAAGAATGTGTCGACTGAAAACGTGGCATTTGAAACTGTTTGAAATAAAAAGTTTCTCTCTGTGACTTGACGATAGGCCTTATTATCAGCAATGGAAAATACTTCCAGATACGTGTGAACCATAATAATCCACCCTATCGAAAAAAATCGCATCCCATGAATGCAACTTATAGAATCCTCAGGTAGTTTGTCCAAAGATAGAATTTTTCTTCCATTGCTGATAAGTGAAAAAGATAAAAGCAACTGCAAAAAAATACCTAAAAGCAAAAATCACCTTTCCTTTTGAATGCTTACGAATTTATTTTCTATTCACCAGTATTAGAATCTTCAGTTTCCTTCGAATCATTGATATGCAACACATCTTGACTCTTGCCCATGCTATCAACAACATTATTATTGTCCGCAGGTTGTTGTTCTAATTCTAATTTCTTATTTGTCTTTCGCTTATTGATCAATACTTCCACAATAGTAGCCAGCAGTATTAGAATGAAAACGAATAGAAATACACCACTGCAAATAAAAATAATAAAGTGTTACGAATCTAACCTTAGGATTGTTGCATTGATATTACAAGTTGTTAGAAGTTAATTGCAATATCAAATCCGGAATAAATCGCCCAATAAATTAGAGAAACAAT
This sequence comes from Leptodirus hochenwartii, assembly GCA_947310635.1. Taxonomy (NCBI): domain Eukaryota; kingdom Metazoa; phylum Arthropoda; class Insecta; order Coleoptera; family Leiodidae; genus Leptodirus; species Leptodirus hochenwartii. Next base: position 39,702,443 of record OX371177.1, read on the forward strand.
AGTTTACTATTGCCTTTTTACGATAGTTTAAGTCGTAAAATTAGAAATTTATAGGTATTTGCTTTGGCTTTTAGCTCGGTGTTTGTTTCTTTGGTTGTGTTGAAATTACGAATTTCGATACTTTGCGTTGACCTATTCTTTAATGGAAAGTGAAACCTCATTACTTAAAGCAAAAGTATCATTCAATATTACATGAATTAATAGATAAATTTATATATGATTAAGGTTGGATTTAAGTAATAATAATGCAAAATGAAATTCCATTAAAATATGGGGATGTGGTTACTTTAATTTCTCAAAAAAAAAATTATTATTAGCTAACAATATAGTCTTATTTCTATTTAGCACAGACGGAAGTTGTAAAGCATTCATTTTACATGCGTAAGTCTAAGTCATATTCTTGTATTCATCAAGTACTTAATTTCACCATTGCCCATCTTTAGTTTTAAACATCTTTAAAATAGCTTATGGAAATTTCTATGTAATATTTTTTTATAATTAGAAATACTTTTAAAAAAAGTAAAAATGTCAATTCAATTTTTATTTTTAATACATTATACTACTATGTTTTATTTGACTAAACATTTACTGAATCAAAACTAGAAATAGAGATGTCTGTTTCATAACAAAATCTATTTAGATAATACTATTGGTTTGAAGCACGCTTCCAAATAAAAATGTTATAACGTCTTATCGAACAATCAAATAACTTAATGATATAACACACTTAAATTCGGTCATACAAGCTAAATCCAAGGTGGATATCAAAAACTTGAATTATATATAATTATTACTTTTCGTAATACTACTCTAGTTTAATTTAAAACTCTCTTCATTACTAATTCGCATCAATATTAAGTTGAGCTCATTAACTAATAGCAATACTCCAAAGTAATTTAATTTAATTATGTTATGTGGATATGTGGGTCAAAACTCAGAACAGAAGACAACACGTAGCAGTTACGTCTGATCTCATATATATATATATATATATATATAATTATATTTGTTTTTTTCCGAGGCAACGGTAAAATCCCGACAACTTCTTGTGCAATAGTCCACATACTTTCCTCGTGACTGCACGCGATAGTGAAATGATATGTTAAACCATAATCGCCATAATCATTTCACATAATGAAGAAATACTAAATGGTTGTAGTCGATTAATATAAGTTCTTATACACCAATTGTAATAATGCCTTTCCAGTATTTTACGATGCATTTTGTTTGATAAAACTTAAAATATTTTTCTATGCACTATTTCGGTAAGTACGCGTCATTTAAAAATCATATCTAAGCGCCCTTCTTCCAATTCACGAAGTGAACCGAAGTTAATCAGTATAAAGTTCGTTTATGCAGTTTCTTGCATTTTGATTGTATATCATATTCTTATCAAACTCACTTATTAGTGTATTTAATTCATAATACATGGCATTGTGGAATGAATTTAAAAAGTCATTTTTCTATAGACGTTTACTTTAATGAGCGAAATTGGAGTTTCCGCTTTTATGTGTACTAATGCCACTAACTCAAAAAATATCTATGAATTTTTCTTGGTAGTTTCTCTTTTGTTCAAACTAGAAGAACGAACGATATTCTTTATATCTGCTTCGTAATTAACACCTCCATTGACTTATATATAACGAGCAAACTAGCCTAGGTAATTTTATTTTATTAGACAGTATAATTTAAGAATTGTTACAAATATGAAGAATAATATATCGATTTCATAAACGCTATATTCGATATGAAATTAGAGATAAAAGTACACAACCCAATTTCTTTAGTTGCCTTAAAATTTAAAAAGCTACTAAATTTGTTTCTTATTTTTGGATCAAATGTACACGAACCGATATTTAATGAAGAAATTATGTAAAATATATTTGTTAGATAATCATAAAAGCTGTGCAATTTCTCTTATATGTGCAATTTTAGTGTAATTTTTTTATTAACACGCAAATAGCTTCAAATAATTAATTGGTATTCTGCAAATTTTGAAATTTCCTTTAAATAATACGCTGCTTAATAATATCCGTTTACACACAGTGATTGATATATTGATATAAATAATGACTATTTCTTAACAAAGTAATTAAAATTAGTTCTAAATCTATCATTTGAATCTTTCTCTCCATAACGATTCGAAGTGAACATAAAATCTTTTTAATTTATCACGCAAGAGCCACGGTACTTAGATTAATTATCTTGGTCAAACTAATATCAGCGTAAATAGTAACTTTCAAACATGCTTCATTAAATGACGTTGGTTAATTTCAAAGCTGTAGCAAGAATTTTGCAGTATTTCTTTATTCGTTTGTACATACATAAAACTATTTTACAATTTTTATTTGATGCGAATGTATAATAATTCAACTTGTGTTGAACTTACCCTACAATGTGAAATTTGCCATCGTGTGTTAATTGATATGCACCTGGTACCCTTCGCACATCAACCACTTTTAAAGATTTTGCTTTAGATTTTTCATGAAGAAATACGTTCGTTATATCGGATGGTTCGCAAGAATTTGGTAAACATTGTCCAATTATAAGTTGCCTTGTCTAGAAGTATGAAATTGTCATTTATCATTAATTTATGTTCATTATATTATTCAAAATTGAGAAAATACTGTATATATAATTAACTTTTTCATAATAGGTGAATTTTGTGAAAAAGTGTAATGTTACGACAAGATACAGTCACAGAGACGTCAAACTTGTTTTACCACTTTCTCACGTAATAATTAACTCTTAGCTTGTATAACTGATCTTTTGAATGATGTATCCACTTTAATATAAAGGATAAACTATCATTTGAAAAACGAAATCTCTTAGAATGAAATATGCTAGTCTTAGTCCTTCTAATTGGAGAATATATTGAAAGTTAATAGTGTACAATACTGGAAGTAAACTTACCACGGGCGTTAGTTCTTCATTTATATTTATCCTAATTCTAGCGATGTAAAAATGTATTCTGAATGGAGGCAATATTGAGTGAACATCGCTATTTTGAGCCTCAGAACATTGAGTTTTCGAACCCAACCAAAAATCATTCCCAAAGAAAAAATGACTGTTATAGCGACCCGATGAATCATACACTAAAAATAATACCAATTACCTAATTTCAAATGATATAATTACCTTAAAAGAAAAAGCAAAAATTGATTATTCTATTTTATAAACTATAGAAGATTTAAATTATAATCAATGCGATATTTCCTATTTTCTAACGGCCAATTAAAAAACCTTACTATCTTTTATAAGAGCATATTCATTCCCTACACTGATATTATGTTATAAAATCTAAGCAGGTGAAATTTAAACTCCACTAACCATATAATAGGACATTATATAATGAGCATAAATTTAAAATTAATTATACACTTGATTGAAACGTTTATCTAGGTTAAATATATATTTTTAATTTGATGCAAGGCAAAATAAAGATTTTGCGTATTTAAAATGATTATAATAATTTGAAGACGATATATTACGATAGAAATATATCATTGAATCAATCAAGTTTTAAGTCATTCTAATTATTGTTCATTCATTAATAGATATCGACGAGTAATCACATTTTGTACAGTATGTATTATTAATCTATTTAATCGTGATTTAATTACAAACAATATATTGCAATTAAATGCCAATATATCGGTAAAATCAGGAAATCAAAAATAGCATTAAGACAAGATAATATTTAAGTACGGCTAGTACCCAATAATTAGGTGCCCATATATACGAGACTTATTGTGCAATAGGATGCCATAACAACGAGATATGTATAAAATATCTTACGCTGCAACACTATCCTTATAGGAAGTGATTGAATATTGTAGACTCGGGCAAACACTTCTAAATTATATACGCAGTTTTATTAGTATTTGCTAATGACTTTTATTGCTATATTTGCAGTAGCATTTTCTTCAGAAGAAAAACTATCGTCTTAAAATTACCTTCGTTATTATGAATTTTATTTGACAGTTTTCCAAAATAGTTCTAGTGATCGTAAAATTACTTACTCCTAGCTGCCCAAACAGATTCATTTTTTAATCCTTCCACGTAAAGTTCCATATGTTGTTTGCAGTCTTTGTTTTCAATATATTTTACCAGTTTAGCCCAAGCATGATGATCGTATAGTCTGGTAAGCCACTCCATTTTTCCTTCGTGTTGGCCATTACTTCTATCGTCATCAATGGAGGAAACAGTTTCAAGAGACGTAGGCACTGGGAATTGAATTCCATTGCTTAAGTACGATAGATCTGAGGAGTTGTAGGACACATATTGAAGAGTTGTAGGATCAGAATTGCCATAGGAAACAAACTGGAGGCAGATTAAAATAAAGCACTGCAGCACTGATATAAATACTGGCGTAGTCATTTTGGACAAAGTCTATTTGTAGCCGATGAAGAGCACGAAACGGTTTAGACACAATGTTCAATTTAGTTTATATAAAACAAAAACCTTTTGACAGAAATCCTTCATGGAAACAGTCGCACTTTTCGGTTATTTTGGAAATATGAATTGAGGTGTATGCATATGAAGCCAATTCGAAGATGATTTCAATTCAATGGGGGAAACTTTACGTGTTATCGTTTTGGGTCATGATGGACAGATGGGTCGGACGATGTCGAACCACCAAGTGTCTTTACACATGTATATTGAGGAAATGAATGAATTGAACCTCCTCAAAGTAGGTAGTAGTATCTACCTGGCGGCTTCAGACGAACGCCAATCGATGGTATAAAATACTGAGCTGTGTAACTTTCGATTTCATTGCAACACTACTATATAATTCTATAAGATATATAAATGGTGGTGTATGATATTATATACAGCGTATATAACTGTTCCTTCTGTGATATCTGCCAACTAACAATGCCTAACATTTGTTCTTGTTGTAGTGGAAATTCAATTCTTCCAAATTAATCAATATCGAAAAAACGACGGATTCGAAAATATCGCTATTGAGAATGCCATGAATGTAAATTTCACATTTAACATACAAAGATTTCTTTAATACAATTGATAATTCTTGTGAACTTAAAATGTGTACCTGGATCTAAAAGTACACTGTGCCTTTTCATCGGATCTGGTCAATAGAATAAAGTCCAAGCCATCAATATCTTTCTATCCGCATAAAACTAACAGCCATAACAATCTAAGTTAACTTGTATTATAAGGGAAGTCGGCAAATATATGCAAAATACATAGTTGCCTTTTACAACTATTATACTCTCTTTCACCTTCTAACCCCCCAAGTCATTTTAATTTACCTGCGCTTTTTCTTTTACTCTTAGTCATTCCCATTATTGGAAATTTTCAACTAAATTATCAGCAATGAAGATCCTTGTATGAAGTACCATGCAATTAGACAATGTAATTGAAGAATAATTTTTCTTAATGACAGTGAATATTTTGTTCAGTGATCTAAATTTAATACGTTCCTTTCAAAGTATAAATCATTGAAATTGCCGCAAATTAGAGTATCAAACATAGCTTTTTGTTAAATTGATTACTCATATCCTGTACATTCTTTTTTGATCGCACGACCTGCTTTTGCATCGCGCACGGTCTTGGAGAAAGGTGGGCAATGGTGACCGGGTCACTTAAAACCCAGTAGATATCCACCGACAAAATCATGTAATCTTTCGTAACGTACATTACATGCATACAAGCTTTAACACTGCCGTTGTCGTATTCAAATTAGCTGGGGGGTACTCGATGCTTGTGCTCAGCCGGTTTTTTTTTATTTCCTCGTCCATCGTAGTCGTGCAAAATTCATTTGCACCAGCTAATGAACGTGGCAGTACATTTATGTGGCATTGGTCGCTGCAAACTAGTTCTGAATGGATAATGACTTCTGTACGTATGGTCCAAAAATGAGATATTGAATGAAATATTACATCAATGTAAGAAGTGGGGTATAACCAGGTAATCCGCCCCCTCAGAACATTTCATAAAGTAAATGGAGTAGTGTACTGAAGAATAAGATACGTTAGGGTAAACGAATAAGCTCATGTTGTATATAATTTTAACAGGAACTATCAGCAAGAGTTATCAGCAGTGAAGACAATGAAAATAATTGCAAGTGAGCTGTTAATTGCACACCAAAACTCAAAATGCATGAATTACAATCGAGTAAAGCTTTTAATTCTAGTATCTATCTCCCCTATGTTGCAACACACCTTCCAAATGTTTCTTTTCCTTCATTTTCCAATCCTCATCATAGTCGTATAGCACCACTTCTCATTACGTTTAGCTATTGTCCCAATAGCCATTCCTCAACTCCGTACTTTATTACACTCCACAGTATTATCTTTAATATTATTCCTAATTCTGAAAAAAAATTGGTCTTTTTAGGCGAATGATACATTTCATAACCGGTTTAGTTCAGTTCTCTTTTATAATTCTTACCCTTCCTTAACAACAAAAATCGCCCATTTTTACATGCAACTGTTTTCTTTTGTTTCGCACCTCGTTACTTTGGCTTTTCATGTATTTATTTTCAATTATAATTCTACATTACAATGTCACATTCTTTTGCTCTAGATAATACGTGTATTACAATATTTATATATTCAATATGTTCCCGTATATTCTTCAAGAGTTGGTAATAACGGTTATTTACGGATAATTACGCATTATTATTAAGTTGAAGTTGTTTAATGTCGGTTACATAAAAAAATCGTATGTTTGCTCATGTGGAGAAATAGTGTGTGGATATATTAGTAAATAATTTCTTTTTGCGGCTCTCATCTCAGAGTTTCGTAATACATGTCTTATTCAACCATCGGTATCAATACCGGAGGCTTAAAAGACTATGTTTAACTTGTCAAAAAAACAGAAATCGTGTATATAAATACGTAATATTTGAGGAAGCGTATACTCGTTCTTGATTATATGCGATATATTAGCACTTTATCGTAACAAATCCCCCAAAATATTGTTTCGTCCCTTAGAAAGGAGCAATAAATTTAACGCATTTATAATCCAATAGAATTCCAATTTTGTTAATTGATCAGATTTTGACCTCATTGGTCGAGGCGCTATTGACATTTGCCGCATGGCACAGAATAAGTAATTCAGTATTTGCATCCTGCAAATAGTAGTTTTATGCTTATGGTTTCAATTCAAATTTTCAAGCACCATAGCAAATCTCATGTTAATTTCGACGTGTTCAAATATTGGCTCCCCTAAATAGTTTACAATAAAAGCGAATTACCAAATATTTTGGGTTTTGGGAATTCAAAAATCCTTATTTCAATTCTGTGGCTTTGGTAGTGCCCAATTTAATTAATTGAAAAATTGTTTGGCTAAAATTTAGCGGTATCGTAAACTACTCAAGCTATAGATAAACGATTTTTTAATTCATTTCTAAACTGTAAATCTTTGCTAAGTAACTTTTTGTTGTAAACTCGTTAGGGGAGCCAATATTTCAACAGGTCGAAATTAATTAACTCGGGATCTACAACGTTGCGTTTGGCGACGCAGCAACCTTTATAACAACATATTTTAAATTATAGAATAGGAAAATAAAAAAAAATACTTTGCTTTTACTATCAAGTAGAGGTATATTAAATGTTGACTACAGTTTCGGGTATTTATGATGCCATCATCAGAATGAATATCTATTTTACATATCGGCGGTTTATAAATAATTTTACAGGTAACTACATTAAATAATATTACTCAGGTACAAGTGTAACTGAATGGGGGTTCTTAATATTTCTGCATATTTTTAGGGATTCTAGAGTAGCTAATTGTTTACTCTTTTGAGCAACATGTAAAATTTCTAATAATTCAAGGTCTGGAAAAGGTATGGTTACAATTTAAAAAGTGTTCTGCGCAGGAAGAGTGTGTTCAGTGTGTTCGTTAATGGATTGTAAATTGACGACGATTTTTTAATAGTTTTCCGGTATATAGATGGCTATAATAAAAAGTTGTTTAGTGAGCCTATTATAAATGGAGGAACGTATTTCAGAGGTCAATTTGATCACGATTCGAGTCAGTGGTGTCTATTCCATATTGGAATAAATTAAATTATTATTTGATACTGTATCCATTTAATCCGTTACTTAGAAAATTAGTCCATGATAAAATATCTACATAAAAATTTGATATTTGTAGCAAAGGACTGAATATGTACATGAAAATATACATGATAAATCTTCATTGATAGTAAGAAATATTACGTTTCTTTTATTTAATTTGAAAGAAAGTCCTTGCTAGAAAAACAATTTATTTGTTGAATATTGAGTTAGTATTCTAAAGTCTTTTACGCTACTTACATTTGTTATTTTTGAAATTTTTATAAATTTGTCAACAAATTTAACTTGTTTAGTTACTTCACTGATTTTGTATATAATCCACTATAACATATCTCAACTTTCTCTGCATGCCGCGTACATTTTTTACTTCATCAGAGTATTGTCGCTGGTAGACACCTATCAAATTTATTCCGTTGTCTTCATTGGAAATATTCATTTTATATGCATACACATAAATTGCATCATCTTCTTGTTCGGGCCAAAGGGTTAAAATTAATTACTTTCCTAAGCACTAGCTTATTAGAAACATGTACACAACATTTGCAAATGATTCAAATATCAAATGATCAATAATAAATAAGAATAATTAAAATACAATGTTTTATATCACGGTTATATATATATAAACTATTTATTTTAACCGTGATATAAAACATTGTATTTTTTAATATAGAATATCACCCAAATACCGTAACAAGCATTACGTAGTTAGATGTACATTTCAAGCGCTATGCGCCCATCTTCTATTTATTTAGTTTTATCTTGTGCTACTGAAGATGGGCGCATAGCGCTTGAAATGTACATCTAGCTCACTTAATGCTTGTTACGGTATTTGGGTGATATTCTATATTATAATTTAACACCGTAGTGATAATTTTTAACATAATGTTATAGTATAGAATATCACCCAAATACCGTAACTCAACGCATTAAATTGCTAGATGCGCAATTCGAAGGCTATGCCCCCATCTTCAGTAGCACAAGATAAAACTAAATAAAAATATTCTATATTATAATTTAACACCGTAGTGATAATTTTTTAAATTGTATTTTTTATTTCTCTTCCCTAGTATGGAATATCACAACATAACGGCAAAATCTATAACCTATAAATAAGAATGATTTGGTTATCGTATTTAATACTTTTTTTCACAATTGCTACTGAATGTATAGCTATTTAAATCGTTGTTCTGTTACAGATTAAGAGCAGTGTTATAGAATTCACAAAAAGTATTTTTTTAAAGGAATGTGAGAGGAAGCAAGCTGTGTGTGTACCCATAAAAAATCCATTTAGCGTAATAAAGTATTAGCTCAGGAATTTAAATAATATCCACACTAGACTAAACATTTAGTTGATTTTATTGCCAAACTAATTCTTACAAGTCTTCTTGTATTCTTCATGAGAAAACTCTAATCTAAACCGTCAATAGATTTTTAATACACATTTTTAAATTTTCATTTACAAGGCTGTTTCATGAATATATGAAGTGTGGAATCAATTAAATTGTAAAAGACTTTATGTTACAAATTGTAAAAATCTTTATTCGAATAAATGATTGTTGCATTTTATTTTATATATCATAATTTATATTTATATTCAATGCTTTTATCTAGGACACATCGCGTGACGGCCGCCATCTACCGGCAGATTCACGCCCGTTATAAAACTAGCAGCGTCACTGGCGAGGAAAACAATGGCATTGGCCACTTCCTCGGGCTTTCCCGGGCGCCCCATCGCATGTGTGTCCTTGCAACGTTGCAGAAATGCCTGATACTGTGTCTCGTCCATACCACCGCGCTTATGGAGGTTAGTTACAGTAACGCCCGGGTTAACGCTGTTAACGCGCACGTTCTTTGCCGCCAATTCTAGGGCGGTACAACGAGTAAACTGATCTAAAGCCGCTTTTGACGTGCAATAGGCTAACACACCCGGGAACGAACGAATGCCATTCACACTGGACACGTTCACAATACTGCCCTGCGTTTTAATTAAATACGGTACGGCCAGTTGAGTTAATTGATATACAGCTTTAACGTTTATATTCATCATACGTTCGAACTGTTCCAGGGATGTATTTTCGATGCTACCAGTCTCTATGACACCAGCATTATTGACTAGAACGTCAAGCTTCCCAAAATGAGTAATGGCACGCTCTAATATGGCCTTAGTATCGTTTTCGTTTGTTAATTCTCCGGTAACTATAAATGGGGCAGGCGTATTAGCAGGTACTTCACATGCTGCTGAAATTTTTTGTAGGTTTTCGACGTTCCGCCCAGCCAATACGACGCTGGCGCCCAATTTGGCAAAATGTTGCGCAGCTGACGCACCGATTCCAGAACTAGCGCCCGTGATTAAGACTACTTTACCAGTGAAGTTAAACATGCTGTATGGAGCCCTGAACTGGATAAAAGTGAGTAATATTGCAAATCGTTATACCAATTAGAGATTTATTGGCACTTACCGTATGTTTTTGGTGAAATCCTTTTACGTATATGATGAAAAGGTGAAAATGAAGGTCATAAAACTTAAGGCAATATTTCGAAGGAAACTAATTGTAATATAGACGACTGGATAAACAATACTGTATTTTAAATAGCATAGTCGAACGATGAATTTGAAATATAGTTGAATAAGTTACGTGAAGACCATTATCTAATTTAAATAGCATGTTAATAATATAATTTACGTAATTCCTTTGTAATTTTAGTATTCAAACTATTCTAGTATATCCGTAAATATTCATACGGCTTGAGAATTTTCTTTAAAAAAAAAAAACCAACAAATATATTATACTTATATGGTTATAGCGCGAAAATATGGATATACAAATTAAAATACATGAAAAAGAATACAAAAATGTATTCATACAAATACTTCCCAAGGACTAAATTAACTTATATTAATTCTATATTAATAGAGGGGGCTATATAACTATATATAAGTTATATAATTAATATGGTATAGCCCCTCTACAAGCCTCAAATCGCTTTAGACATAAATTGACACTTTTTATTCATTTAATATTATATCAACAGTTTAAGCAATAATAGAATTCATCGTGGACACATGATATTTCGACCCCCATCAACGGGCAATGAAACGCCCGTTATAAAACTCGCGGCATCACTGGCAACGAACGCAATTGCCTGGGCGACTTCATTTACTTCTCCCGGTCTACCCAATGCGTGCGTCTCCTTACATTTTTCTAAAAACTGAGCATACTGCTCATCAGCCATTCCTCCTCTCTTATGCAATTCGGTAACAATTACACCGGGATTTATTCCATTTACGCGGACGCCTTTGGGCGCTAAATCTAGGGCAATACAGCGGGTAAATTGGTCCACGGCCGATTTTGTCATAGAATAAGCCAGTATATTAGTTCCCGCTCGTAATCCCGTCACGCTTGACAAGTTAACGATGTTGCCCTTCGTTTTGATGAGATGGGGCACAGCTAGCATCGTAATATGGTACATCGCACGTACATTTACATTAAATAGGCGATCATATTGTTCTAGAGATGTATTTTCGATACCACCACTCTCAATAATACCAGCATTGTTTATTAGAACATCAATGCGCCCAAACTTCTTGACAGTTTCTGCGATGATAGATTGAACATCATCTTCCTTCGTCATTTCTGCAACTAATACCAAGGGTTTTATTCGCCCCTCACAATCTGTCGATAGCTTGTTGAGGTTATCCACATTTCTGCCGGTTAACACTAATTGGGCGCCCAAATTGGAAAATTGTAAAGCCGTGGCATAACCAATTCCAGAACTCGCGCCCGTTATTATTACCACCTTGCCAGTAAAACTTATATCAACCATTATTATTTAGTATTGCTAGAGAATATTACAAGATGTTCAAAAACTCAAACTGTATAAATCACTGTAGTAGGCACCTAATGGTATTTATAATATATATCGACAGCGATATGACAATACCTCCTATCTGCTTTGAACTTTTAATGAGTTGGGAAATGTTCAGAGCATGCGTAATAAACCTAAGAATCAGTTTGACATGATCTATCATTTTTCGAATTTTTGTAAGATAGGAGGTATTGTTACATCGCTGATGATATAATAATACAGACATAAACACACTTGTAGTTTTGAAACAGATAATTGAATTGAACATTTGCACCATGCATAAAATTTTCGTTTGTAATCAAACCAATTTCATTATTCGATTATTATGGACTTTCTTCGTAATAATATCAGCAATATACTTACCACAGATTTATTAGCAAACGTAGAATGCGAAAAAAAAAAAAATTTATTGCTTGCTGTCGTATATTTCTAATATATTTGTTTGAAAATATGGTAAAATGCATACAATAGCGATAGAAAACAATATAATATTGCACACAGGCATAATTCTAATATTTTCAAAATAAATATGCCGTATTGATCATATTTTCTCAAAATTACTACGTGTTTTTAGGAAACTTCCAATTTTACTCCTCTGCATTCTCTTCTTCTTCTAAAATAATTTTAAAACTGAATGGTTGGAAGGGGTAACCCAATCCTTCGTAGAATTTACTCATAAACTCCACCCTAAAAGCAAATTACAATTAGTCTCGTTTTATTAGGCATTAATTGTTTATTACCAATGCAAACGCAATGTATGTAAAAAGGCACTAAGGCCTTCCATCATTACAAGGATGCCCAGAGTAAAAACAGCCCAGACACCAAATATTACATAAACCTTAAGAACGCCCCAATAATTATCACTCTTTAAAGCCATTTGCAAAACCATGTTCCACAACACCTCGGATAATTCTAAAGGAAATAAATGAAGGCGATTTAATTGAAATTGACACAAAAAGCAAATATAAAAAAAACAGTTTCACTTACGAGCATGAGCTAATGATAAAGCCCACAATCGAAGGTAGGAAGCAGTGTGAGAAATTGTACTGAGGACATATTCTATAGTATGTATAGCCTGGTGAATGAAAATTTCACTCATGGGTTCTTCATGTTCCTCTTCGTGTATTTCAGCAGCTTTGTTTTCTTCAACCACCTCTGGCTGAAGCTCCATACCTTGGTTTATATCGCCATTACTATTTGACTAGAAAATAAAATGATCATTAACTTTTCTCCATTTTCTACCAACAAAAACATATCATATCCTCGCAAACTGTATAAAACATCAATCCATACCAAAACTCAAGACATTACAAGTTAGATGCGCATTTCGAAAACTAATACACTTGTCTTACTCAACGGAATTACTGTACGATTGTATAACAATAGTATTTTTTTTTTTCTGAATGTTGTGCTGCTGAAGATATGGGCATGGCATTTAAAATGCATATCCACCATATAAATTTGTTGAGTATTTTGGAATATTCCATACAATTATTTAAAGTTGTAGTGACTAATTTACAATTTTCTCGTAGGCTTTAAATGTTGTTACTCAAAATATGTTTCTTATAAAATTGACCTGTGATAATCTCATAAAACGCTGCATTAAATCTTTGAAAATTTGATAAAAAAAAAATCGTTCAAAATGTGAGTTTGATTCACATAGCTATTATTTTAACAGAAGCAACATTTAAAAAATACTCACGGGTTGGTGTTTGTTTTTTCTGACAGTCATAATGTACAAAGGTTTACCCAGTAACATAACTGGAACGCAGAGGAGGGCGGCGAACACGAGCGATTTTTGTAAAATTGACTGTTCATCGAACATGTACTCATGGCATCCGGCGAATGGATCCGAGTGTTTGAACAACATCATGTTTATAAATTGAATTAGTACAGAAGGAGCACATGCTGTGCTATGGATGGTCCCTATTCAATAATAATTTTGAATTAGCGGTATCATCACATTAAAGTTGTGAAATTTTACCATCACGCTCTGCCGAATACATTATCCATTTCATGAACATCATAACAACCATCCAAGCGAAAAGGAAAATCAAAAATATTACTTGCGGTAAAAACTCGAGAATAATACTTTGTTTTCTGTTAAAATGCCTGCAGAGATAATCAAAATGTGTATTATATTCATAGGATCTAAATTTCAAAACCTACACATAGTTTACTGTGCTCATACAAACTCCAAAAATCATGTGAGCAACACCAACAATAATGGACAATTTCATCTTGTACGAATTTAAGAAGATGATTTTATTCTTTGAAACCTGTGATAAATTGAAATAGATAATTGACAACATGGTATGCAGGTAGTGATGTTTAGAAATTACAATATTAAAATAAAATAAGTAAAATATAAATGATGAGGTACGAAAACATAGACGAAACATGAAGTTTAGAAATTATAGTTACGAAGGATAGTCTAAATGAGGTATATGTAAATGTAGTGTCAAAAGGCAAATTCGTAGAATACGAGCAAATTAAAAGGACTATTAGTGACTCGAGTATTAGAAAAGGAATATTAAAGGCGTGGGTGAGGCGAAGACACTGGAAAAGAAGATAAACGTAATATAAAGATTTTGAAATGTGGTGCTGCGGTGAAAGGATGGGGATTTAGGAGTGTATAAATAGCAAATGAAGACATATTATTGTTAGATTGGAGAAAAATATATATTTGGATGGTGTCATATGTATAATTGATGAATAAGTAACTATTTGTCAAAGCCGATATCATTCCGCCCCGTTATACCTGCCAAATAGGATCCAATCCCACCGGATATGGCGTCTCTAAGGCATTTATACTTGGATCCATTTGGAAGTCGATTCTATTGGATTCGTTGATATACTTCCATGTCAAACTGTTTCGCCATCCCGATCCAAATACATTTACTGACTTACTGAAGACATCATTGTAAATGACGCCGGTGTACAATGAGAACACGCCCATGAGTAAGATAATGTATCGGCCAGCGAAGAATATATTCCATATTTCACTGTCAGAGCGTTTGGCACCCAATTTCTTCTCATTAATTACCATATACGCCCCGAACAGCAAAAGAACAATAGCGTGGCCAGCGTCACCGAACATCACAGCAAACAGGAAGGGGAATGTGATGATTGTGTATAACGCTACAATGATCAGTGAGAATTTTTCTTTAATTGTAAAAGAAGTTGAAAATATGTGATGAATGCGATGATATAATATTGACTGAACATCAGTTCCTTTACCTGGATTAGCTTCTCTGTAAGAAGCAACGCCATATGAATCAATTAGGTTCTGGAAACCTTTGGTGAATTTGTTAGTTCTATTGAATGTTGGTGGATGTTCCGAAGACCGAATTACGTTGAGGAATGATGGAATTGAACTTCCGCAAGCATTCTAAATGGATTCATGTGTGTTAGTTGTAAAAACAAACAAATTTTGAGTTACTACGCACCGAACCGTCGGACAAAGCTTTCTGAACGATCGGTATATCATTGACTGGAACCCAACATTCACCAATGAGGCACTTTTTAGTCACATCCATATTAAAGAAGTTCAAAGTATAATAAATCGCCTTCATTTTTCGCACCATCACGCTCCAGTTTTGCAGTTCTTTTGCGACACTTCGTAAAACGCGTTGGCGATGATCTTGCGTTTGGTTCAATACCTATCAGTGTACTTATGCAATTAGAAAAGTGTTTATTTTTATTTTTTATATACAATACCAAGTTCAGGTCCTCCAATCTGGTTCTAACTCCACTTAACATTTCTTGACGTTCAGCCAATGTACTTGGACAAGGATACATGGAAGCGTGAAAGCCAGTACAAACCTTCTTAATTCTACTTTTTAACTGTTCACCTTGGAAGAATGCAACAAATACGGTCTTATGAATTTCATTGCCCTAAAATTGGTATCAATTATAGCATATACATCTTATTTTTCATTAGACGATTTTATCGCAAAGTGATATTGTGTATTTTTTGTATGGTTAATATATTTTTATTATGAAGAATATGCAAAATATATAGTTGGTTGAATGGTTTGCAATAAGTGAATGGTTTGCAATGTTAATTTTCCATAAGAATCATGATACATGATTTTGAGCCATGAAAACTATTTGTAAAGGACGTGAACACATTTTTTAAAACACATTAAAAATAATAAGATCAGGTTTTGACAAATTCTGTAGGAAATTACTATGCTATTACATTTTTGATAATTTCGAAATTTAACTTCTTTTTATCAAAAATTTCCGTCAGATTGCTAAAAACTGGCACACCACCTGATAGTTTTAACAGTCTTAATACCTAAGTTGGAATATTTTGAACGGTTGAGTGTCAAAATTACATCCCTGCACTATGTTTATAAAAAAAAATTCTTGACTTGGAAATTTCGAAACATTGTCGATTTAAAAAATAAAAATTTTATACTTCATTACAAAGATTACATCAAGCAGTTAAATAAGCTTAGATAAAAATCGTAAATCCATGATTAACATTTTGAAATACAACTGGAACTTAGGTTCAGTTTTGATAAAATAAGCGTACCAATATTTTATTCACAGGTGTCACAAACCGCCTAAATATTCATGATTTATTAATAAAGTAATTAGACAGAATGTTTATAATATAGAATACCGAATACCGTAAAAAGCATTAAGTAGCTAGATGTACATTTCAAGCGCTATGCGCCCATCTTCAGTAGCACAAGATAAAACTAAATAAAATATCTGTGTCACGAATCGTGATTGATATAATATTTAATATTTTTAATTTGTTTATGATTATTATTTACTCTAATATCGCTATATATAAAAAAAATTCCTTTTTATGAACCAGCCTTATTGTTTTACCGTTGCTGGGTCTTCTAATGGTTTCTCAATTTCGGCCTGTCTCAAAAATACGTTTCCTCTGGAAATTCGCCACAACATTCTTTCGAAAGCTGGTACCCGTTCACGATTTACAACACCGGCAACAAAACCTAGACGACCTCTGATCGAAACGTTGGCATCGTCAGGAATCAGTGCCTTATGCACGGAATCCATACCATTTGATTCCTCTTGTTCACTGAAAAATGCTTGTGTTTTTTCAAGCACCTGCCGAAGTTCAGTTAGTTCCAAAAAGTTTGACTTCAAATTTACGGCACTTTCAGAAAGTTCCTTAATTTCCCCTTCCGTCTTCTCTAAATGAGTCTATAACAAAATTAAATTCATTCTGTGCAGTTATTTGCCATGTTAACTATTTCGTAGAAAGACAAAATTTTAAACATTTATTACTTATATGCTGCTTATTTAAAAACTTAATTTCTTTACAGTGATTCCTATTTATGATTAATCTTACCTCTAAATCGATAATTTCTCTTGGATTCGGTGCCTTGGGTAGTTCTAAGACATCTGGAATTGGTACATTATCCTTTTTTACTTCACGCTCGATGTAACGCAATTTTCTTTCCATTTCATCGCAGCGCCGTACTTCATTGACAAACTTTCTTTGAAAGGCATTTACATTTTCGTTCAACTAATTAAACAATAACGACTATTACTCCGCTAGTATATTTATTTAATTGAGTAAATAAATCATACAATATATTTTTCTTAAATATATCAAATAAAATACATATTTTCTACAACTGTTTTAATATAGTCTTCAAAAATGGTGCGTTGTATTTGTAAAATAAAATATTAAAACATAATAATTACATCTCTGAATTGAACAGTGCCTGTCTCGCCAAGCTCAGAAATCGACTGATAGGCCGCCTCTGGCTGTATAAAGAGCTGGGCTAACGCCATTTCTTCACTCCGAAACATGGCACCCATGATGGTGTTATTTTGGTGCTAAAATATTACAAAAATTGCAGATATTAGCACAGGTAATCGAACAGCACGTGATTATAGTATATCGGTTCAATAATTATTATGAATATTTCAACTGTATTTATTGATTTGTACCAGAAATAAAATAGCAGGTTAATACAGTATTTTTAATTTTGCTTATCTAAGTTCTTAGTTTGTTGCTTTATCAAAATTTGTTTTTATATTTGAATTATTAATTATTATTGAATTTGAATTATACCCTTAAACTTAAAACCGCGACAACTATTTGAAATCTTTGTCATCTAATTCATTATTTAGATCATAATAATAATACTTTGGAATAATTCCTAGCCATAAAAATTATGTAGAATGAGAGCTAACAAAATGAGAATATTATATTTGTAATCTAAATGTTATATGTAATTAATTGATCTAGCGTCTAGCATTTAGACTTATTGATTCAACTAGTTAAATATTGATTCAAGTTGCAATGAATTAACATTGTATTCTCTATTCTATTGAAATAAATTAGTATCAATACAATTGTTAGTACATATTTCTTTTGAATACATAATTATCTTAAAATAGACGTTAATGGCAAAGAATTTAATTCATATAAAAATAGACAGAAAATGATTATTTATTTAAAAATGAAATCATTATAAATTCATATAATTATTAATAATTAACTGTATGAAAAAAATACACTTTATACTATCGAAATAGCATTATTTTATTGTATTTAAACACTTTAAATACAAAAGTAAATAATATAACTGATAAAACTCGTGACTCCAATATAAGGTATATCAGCACAATTATATTCAAAATTGTTCAAAATTCTTGCACTTAATTGAAAATAACGGAAAACATTATTTCGCACAATAACATATACAAATATATTCAAATTATCAATTATTGTAAATTTTAAGAAAATATCAGTTGCATATAAAAGCGCATCACATGCTTTATTAAATCACATGATTGCAACAGTTACTAAATAGCCAATACCTGCGGAACGCAAATCAATTACGGCCGAATTCGAATGTATTTATAAAGGGATTGGTCAGAAATTAGATTAAATAATCAATTTTAGTACCTTTTAAGAGTATAAACTGTATGATTTATCCCACCCACAAAAGAAAAGCAGATAAATTGTCGGAGAGCGCACACCGAAACGAATTTAACACTTAACTAACCGCGATATGCTGTTCGTATTCTACTAAGCGCTCAGTAAGAAAACCCCGTCACATGATATTGGTATTATACCGTGTGATAGCTGGAAATAAGCATTAAACAAGATCTAATGAATAAGTAATGTAATATAACACTTTCGTTTATACGGGATCATCAAATTGATCTCTAAGAATAATTATGCTGAGATTATGAATTACTAGTTTACCTAATTGGTAATTAATATATGCAGTCCCGTACTCAGAAAATGGCAGTCGTTATTACAGTTTCGATTGTTATATAAAATGTTTTACAATTTAGGGGTAGATTATTTTACAATTGCAATGTTTTATATCACAGTTAAAAATAGTTTATTAAGCATTATCGAGAAATGATACGAATACGAATTACAATTATAAAAAACCTATTTCTATATAAACCAATCGGATAATATCAAATAATGGGGAGGAGATTAGGTCTAATTAGTCGTTGGGTAATGGTAATTAGCGTTTTCACGGTATTTGTGAATTTCCTGTGATTAAAGCAAATTTAACTTATGCCTCTTTGAGCAAACATGTAAAATTGATAAATTATCTATACTATAGGAACATTATGGTGGGATTCTATAATATGCTTAGCAATGTTCGAATTAGTTTTTTAATTTTATAACTATTAACATATCCAATTTTAAAGCTACGGCCTGTTTGGCCAATATATATTGCATTACAATCTGGACAATTAATATTACCCTAATGAACAAAAAATTACTCCATTTATCAATAACAGGCCCAAAGAAATTGCTTTACAGGCTTTCCCCGTACATTTGAATATAAAAAAATTTAATTGCACAAATATTACTTCAAACACGTTCTTATAATCATCATTTTCTATTGACTGAGAAATGAAGAAGTCGAAAACATTTTTCAATATTTTCGAACGTTTTCGTTAAGCGTACAATGTGGTTGTTACAATTTGTCCGTTGTTTCTCCAAAAGTGATTTGTTATTTTATTGTGACAAATCTTAATTATTGTCTTGTAAAGTTTCGGTATAATTTTAGGGCTGAATTTATATTATATATATACAAATATATATCGGAGATTATTATAGCAGACATTTTACTGGAGGGTAAATCTAAAAATAACTTTATATGACCGTATCTAAGAAAGCAGGTATACATTTTTTTTACAACTTTTACAACATAGTTAAAAATATAAACAATATGAATAAAAAACGGAATGAATTTCTTGCATTTAATGAATACTATCCTTCGACTTTCTTGAAACGCACGTAGTAAAAAATTATCAATTATTCCAACAAAATAATTATATTTCGAAGGTCGACTCTGATATATTTCACGTACATTATGTATGATTATTTGTTATTACAATAATTTTGCATAAGCACGGTAATTGCAAAAATATATATTTGGACTATAATCTAATAGTTCCATGGATGTTAATATAACTATTACAATTCTGTCAACAAAAATGTAAATTTCTTAGCTATATGAAAACGAGTTTTAATTGTTTTAATGTATGATAAAGCAGTAGGAAAGTATTATCATTGTTTACTAATATGCATTTTCTATTAGATAAAATATTTCGTTTTTAATTAAATTAATGGATTGTACAAACAGTAGGTCAATGACGATTAGGCACTTCAACATCCACTTCTGTTATGTTGAATTTTAAAAAGTACAATATTTTTAACGTATTTTTACACGAGCTGGTAAATTATTTAACGATGTGCATCATATAATTTTCAGTTTGTGTATTTTCCAATATGCGTCCCATTTAAATGAACCGAAATAATAGCTACAAAGGTATTTTTAGATTGAAATGACTAAAAGGTCATTGTGGAATTAATAATGGATCCACGAGATTTTTTTCCAAAGAGAACAATGCACAAAGTTGTAACATTTTGAAAACTAACTACATCGACGTTATTCGATCAATTTCAGTAAATTGTAAGCTTGAAAATCGTTTAATTCGCCTCTGCTTGAATTTTGTTTATTATAACACAAATATTTAAAATCGTGATCAAAGAAATATCAAAATATTTGCCTTATGAATATTTAAATTACTGCCACAGATGGGTTCTATATAGAATTAATATGGTAAGTTATTTATAATTCTCCCCGAATATCCATCGTATAATTCAATTTAAAAACAAAAATTATAATTAAGCGTTTCTAAAAATGCCACCGGATTTTTGCTCTAATCCATTTCAAGGATGAAGCTATTGTTTTTATAACATTTTTATTAATTTCTGACTAAGCAAGCCGTATATTTCAATTGAATCCAATTTTGTAACAGTCCTCCTGAGTGACACAATAATATTATTTGTTGTGCTACTGAAAATGGTGGTTTAACCTTCGAAATACGCACATAGCATATTAAATTGTTGCATTTGGGTGGGTGATACAACTACTAGAACTACTTGTACAACTACTAGAACGTAATTTTCCTAAATCGTCAATTTTCATATAAAGTAAACAATAGAAGCATTTTCTTCACCCGTTATATATCAAGCGATTTACTATTTATAAGAAAAATAAAATCTTTGACTTAAAACTTATCAAAATATAAAATTTTCATGATTAACAATAAAATGTATTCATCTTGAGCGTTTTATATTCTAATGTAAAGGTGCATAAAAACTACTTTTTCCACTTAGAATTTTAGTAAACTAGCGAATGAACTTGCACAAATTCAAGAGGTAAAGGTGAAATACTGATCTGCCTTGATCCATTTTTAAACCATTGTACTGTTCATATTGTATTAAATTAATCTATAATCATATGTTAGTGGTTTTTACGTTGAGATATAAAAGTGAATATTACGTATTTAAAAAGAATTTCAGAAAACAATACTCGCATGTAACAGGTGATCAAATAAAAATATACAAAAATTAATTTACGAAGTTAATTACTTACTTTTTAAAAATGAAATATATTAATATATCCTGGTCATTCGATGGTCCTTGGGTAATTAACATGAAAATAAAAGCATACAATTTTAACACAATTTTAATTACACTATACGTACACGATAAGTTTAATCAATTTCGGCTGATTCCTCGGAGCACTAGAATTAACTAAAAATGAGAACGGCATTTCGGCATTGCATGTTTAGGAAATTAACTTGCTGACCATCACTGTTGTTGCTTTATATTGTTTGAACTACGTGCATTAAAATTTTTATGAACGAATATATTCAACCACAGAGCATATATATATATATATTCATTTGATGAATTTAGATGCCTACGTAACTAATAAGGTAAACTAATATTTCGCCATGAAATATATTGAAAATCATTTTGCTATATGGTATTTAGCAAATAAGCATGGTTCAACGTTTATTTTACATGAATGCACAATTCTTTTTGAATGAAAATCGAATATTTTCAAACTGTTGCGAAACTTTTAATAAATTCCTTAGCAAGTTATTTTTTGCAATAAGTGGACAAATTTTCTGTAAAAATCAAATACTTTACGGAAAATTTGATTGGTGAAGATGTGTACTATACATTCTGTATAGTACACATCCATTTCAAACGTAGTACACACAACAAGTTTATGAATTGAGTTGTTTTTGGGACTAAGAAAATTTTCGTATAGAAATGTGTGGTTTTCTGCCAATTTTGTGGAATACGTACCATTTTATAACATTGACGGAACAGAGATTAAAAAACATGGTTTTAGTTATATATATTTTTAATGTCATTCCTTACGATACACTTCTATTTTAAAGAATATTCTAAAATGCACTTAACCGATTTAACACTTAAAATACGAATCAGTAACTCCCATATAACGTCGACGTTTCAACTTTACAACGGTCGTGGTCCGTCCAGTCGACTTAAAGCTGAAAATTAAAACAACTTCTTTAATAGCATTTGAATACAAAAACAATTCTGTATCTGAAAATGAAAGAATTTCTAATAAATTTAATTAGAGAAATTGGAATTCGTGCTTTTTAAGTTAATATAAAAATAGTAAATAGATCAACTTTCTCTAAATTAAATTTCAAGGCCGAAATTATTATTTTTTGTTTTATGGAACGATACATTTTTTATTATACTCTACCACAAATATCAGACGCGTTCCTGCGTTATCGCCTGCTTGGACTGAAATCAACAAATATTCATACAGTATAGAAGCAAACATAACTTGTAAGTACTATCAAGTCCCAAAAAAATTATTTACAATTGCAAAAATTTATGTTATTTGATAAAACAAATGCAGTGCCAATTAAATTTTCCTTAAATACACTAATAAAAAACTTATATTAAATTGTTTACAATTATATATATTGGGACTTGGTAGCTAGTATAGGAGAGTGATCCCCACCTTTTCAAACAATTTTCAGATCAGAGGTAAACTGCAAGTCCTCCAATCGGGAAGAGGGGCAACTCTGGTGAACCTGTAATGGTAAAAAAATGCCTAAAATCGTGTAAACAAAATCGTATGAATATCTTGTAAGGAATGACGAATCGTTATAAATATTATTAACAAATCTAAATAACAAAATAGTCCCTTGGGTAGATATAAAATATCTGATACAGACATTCAACTTAATCCGATACTTGTCGGAATTGTGTGTTAATCGCAACCATCTTAATTGTCGATTTCATTCCAGTTATTTATGGCATTATCGTTACAAGTGCTGCAGAACTCCAATGAAACTCGCTGATTGGAAACATGCAAACATATTCCGATATTCTTCCCTTCATCATCGTCTGTGATAGTACGTTCGTTTGAAGTGTAATTGTGTTCGCTTAAATGCAGTTTAGATGGTTCAGTAGTCACCGATGCGGGTTCTTCAATATCGAATAGCGGGAAATCGTCCGATAAGGGCAAACTCATCAATTCGTTATCGGAGAATGGTAAATCTAAATTGAACATATCGTTAGGCGAGTCCGGCGTAGGAAAACTAGGATATGACGTAGATTCTTCCCATGTAGGATTCATGACACTAGCTTCAGGCTTGGAAATACATTCAGATTTAATTGGCGCCGATCTGCCCAATATACTACTGTTAACTGACATACCTGTATTTCTTTGTATCGTAGCCAATAATTGAGCAATGGCAGTACTATTCGTCAGTACTGATCTTACATACTTGAGCTCTTTCCTCAATCCTGCGATCACAAATGATTGATTATTCATGATAGAATTTAACTTGCTATTTTGATCTCTTATACGGGCGATATCTTTTTCAAGATTATCCATATATTGTTTCTTTTTAATGCGATTTTTCCGAGCCATTACAGCATTGCGATTAAATACTGTCGGGATCCTGGTTGGTTGGCGATCTCTCCTACTTTTGACTGATTCATTCGGTAAAGACTTCTTACCACTCAGACATTTTGAATATTTTTTCTCCGGATAATACTCGCACACTTCATCTGATGATGGATTGCTCTCCGTGTCCGAATCGTATGCCAATCGTTTACGTGACGATGTCATTGCGCAATCTTTTAGAGGGTTAATCGAATATACTCCCAATATTGTTGATTCTACTTCTTCGGCAATTCGTATGGAAGTTTGAGGTTAACGACTTAGTAGATTATCTATTAAATTATAGTAAATATTTATAATGTACTTTGTATTATGGCAGAAGCTCTAACTTGCAATTGTATTATGACGCAAGTTGACAACCATCATGGCTGCCTTACTCGTGATAAAACGACTGGTTACGATTAGTTACGATGTATGGAATATTCTAACTGCGCCATCTGCATATTAACAAAATAACTTTAATTTTAAATTTAAATGCGATCAAAAACGCGGGAACAACGAAATAACGGTTCTTTATATAATTCAAACACACCTCAAAAAATCGCACTATGTCCCTGAATATCTACGAAATGAACTTGTGATAAATTTTCTATACTTATATTTTTAAATGTACGATATGTATGGTATCAGATTCTAGAATATTTAAACTACGCTAAATAGATAATGTAATATCATCTGTGTGTAACATACTTTTAGACGAATCATAATTGGTTCATATGCACCAGCATTGTGCAAAGTATATAATAAAGAGTGGTGGAATGACCCAAGCGTGGTGGCAGTTATATAAAAGAAGGTCCCCATGTTTTAATTTGCAGTTTAACAATTCAGTTGGTTTGTGCGGTTGCGTCATATCAACCAGTTCTGTAGTGTAAATTCAAGATGCCTTCAATTCGTTTAGGAGACACAATCCCAAATTTTAAGGCCCAAACCACTAAGGGCCCACTAAATTTTTATGAATTTCAAGGCAATTCGTAAGCAGAATTCTTACTATTTTCGTTTTTTATATATATAAAAAATTGTCAATACGGTGTTAAATATAATAGTAAATAAATAGTAAAAAATAGTAAATAAATATATATAGTAGCCTGGAAATTAAATATCTTTGAATCAAATAATTTGCATTAAAAATATGTAGAAAGATATATAATTTTTAGAATATGTTTTTGAAGATATTTAATTATTTTTTATATTTTTCTATTTTTTTTATATTGAAATGTTTGATATATATGTTTAGGTGGGTGGTATTATTTTCCCACCCGGCCGATTTCACGCCAGTTTGTACTACGGAATTAGGGCGTATTGCTGTCCACACCCCATTCTTCCAGAAGCGCAATGTAAAGCTGCTGGCCCACAGTTGCGATAAGTTGCAAAGTCATGTCGACTGGGTAAACGACATCAAGAACTATTGTCAAGATATTCCTGGAGAATTCCCATATCCAATCATTGCAGACTGCGAACGCAAATTGGCTGTCGAATTGGATATGATCGACGAAAGAAATAGGTATAATCATCAAATATTGAGGGTAATTTCACTAGAAAGATGCTGTGGAGAGCAAACATTTAAAACTATCGGAATTTGAAGAACACTGATTTTTTAAATAAATATTTATATATTCACATGCGGCAATTTGTACTGTTTATTTTTATAAATTATATTTGAAAAATAACACAACTTTATAAAAAATATGTTTGGATTATTTCAATTAGAGATAGTGAAGATCATGCGATGACTGTCAGAGCCCTTTACATCATCGATCCGCTACATAAATTGAGACTGAGCATGCATTATCCAGCATCTACTGGTCGAAACGTTGAGTAAGTTACAATCGTTCATTAAATACTTCCTAATATATGCCATATTTTAATACTAATTTACCAGCAACGCACTATATTTTAAAAATTTCAAAAAACCATCCGAATGTCTTAGCAACAGATGCTCAAGGGATCTCCAAACAAAATCATATACGGTATCGTATTTTACGAATAGTTTTATTTCGTTACGGAACATTTTTCATACATTTTTCTAAAATGAATTCCTTTAAAATGCGAGAAACTCAGACCACGTACTTCAACGAATCTAAATTATTGGCCTCGAATAAAATAGATAACATTGAGCATAGAAATTGAAATCGTAGAGTTTGTATCGTATTCCCTATCGTAATTGTTCTAAAATTATTATGTCAGAAGTTCGAATAAATAAGATAACGCGCTGGAATACTACAATTAGATTGTTTTTAAGTGATAAGAACTTTACGAATTCCTTTAAAATATAAATAAGATCAATATATCCGACTGAGGTCAGAAATTATTATTATTTAAACCTATAGAAAACAAGATGCCGATAATAACAGTCATCTTATAAAAATATTGAAGGTTTCTCCTTTAAAATATATTTGCATCGAAATGAGGATACAAAAATTGTTAATATTCTGTTATATAATTATAATTAATATTGAGCTAGTACTCAGTGTTACGTGAGCTCATTAAAAAAACACGCCAGCACTCGAATAACTTATCGTCCGATATCATTCTAAGGTCGAAGCAATAAATTTATAATTATATTTGATTCTTTGGAAGATATGAACATAGTGTCGCGAATCAAATTGTTTAGAGTATGTTCCATTTGTTTACGCATTTTTCAGAATATGATTAATTTTCTTTTGCATACCATAATTGAAATGTAAAACTTCTGGTGATATTTTTTAATTGACGATATTTATAAATTATAACAGTATATCAATCACGATTTAATAGTATACTTATTTATTTAATAGTATATCAATTACAATTCGTGACAGAGGTATTTTATTTAGTTTTAGCTTGTACTACTGAAGATGAGCGCATAGCGCTTGAAATGTACATCTAGCTACTTAATGCTTGTTACGGTATTTGGGTGATATTCTATATTAATGATATTTATAAACTTTATTTTATATTGTTACTATTTCTCCAAAATAGAATTCTTTCATTTATAAATGAACATGAATTGTGGAATATTTTTTGTGTTCAGCGAAATCCTCCGTGTAATCGATTCTTTACAACTGGTTGACAAAAACCCAAACATTGCTACGCCAGCTAATTGGACGGTAATAATCACATTTTTATACTTATAAGAGTGTGTATAAATATGATATTATGTTTTTCACAGCCTGGTGAAAAGGTGATGATTGTGCCAACAGTCAAAGACGAGGATTTGGACAAACTATTCCCAGGAGGAGTTGACAAAGTTGCAATGCCGTCTGGAGTTTCTTATGTACGCACTACCACAGACTATTAGAACTGCAAAAATGCATGATTCTATAACTTGTATTTACAAGAAATACCCTACACATGTATCCACAGTTATCATCTATTTACTTCAATAAAGATATATATATCCCTGGAATTTTTAAAATGAAGATAACGCATATATTGTTAATATGAAATATATGATTGTTTTTGATGATTCTTCAGCATCCTATTGTAATTGTATGCTAAGAATATACTATTACATCAAAATGACGGATGGTCAAAACAAAATTTATTAACAAGGAGTGCAGAAAAATAAAATTGTGATATTTTATATAGCAATCCAATCCCTGATGACATTCAAGTGTGGTTACGATTATTTAAACCATTTTGGCGCTAAAAATGTGAACATCCATTGAAGAATCACTTTTGTCGATATTTTTGATGGATAAAAATGCGTTCTTTCCAATTCTTATGATTGATTTATCGACATTTTCTGTTTGTCTGATGACAACTTCATTAATAACCCCCTTTGATTTAAATGCTCCAATTTCAAAAAATTTCACCGTTAGGTCAAAATGCATGAAGATATAGAATGAAAAATCGTTGTGCTTGCTTTGGATGGGTAATATTAACGATATTGTTTTCGTTTCCCTTATCGCTAATTTTCGCGCCCTGTTATACTTTCTTATCACCTTTGGCGGCTTGCTTGGATAGATGCATTGTGAGTATAATTTACTTATAAAATTGATAAGCGATTTTATTATATACATTTTAAGCCCGTGGAACAATGTTTGCTAAAAATAGTGCAGTTGCCATACCTGTGCTCAAAAAAAGTCGTATGTTTCATAAAGTATTAATCGTGAACATGAATATCATTTTGACTATATATTTTAGGCTTTTTATGGAACAGACGCTGATACATTTATTGTATAATACAGACACAATTCTTTCGATTAATATACTATATAAAAATATATACAA
Organism: Leptodirus hochenwartii; assembly: GCA_947310635.1. Lineage (NCBI taxonomy): Eukaryota > Metazoa > Arthropoda > Insecta > Coleoptera > Leiodidae > Leptodirus > Leptodirus hochenwartii. The sequence goes on from OX371177.1 coordinate 39,730,863, forward strand.
ATTATCTAACAATTAATAAAATTGTAACAAAACGTGCTTATCTATCATATATTCTGTATTCTTTTTCTATACAATCTACTTCATTTTTAGGAAGATCGATGTAATTGCACTTAAATATATCACAGAAACAATCAATAAATGAAGGAACAATTTCCTCGATGGTTACATTACGATTTAGTTGCTGGCTCAAACTTGTAACACCTTTGTTTTTTAATCCACAAGGAACTATATGACTGAACCAACTCATATCTACATTGCAATTTAGCGCCAGACCATGAGTGGTTATAAATCGGCTTCCGTGTAAACCAATGGCGCAAATCTTGATTTAAAAATTAATATTAATAGCAGGTATACTTTAATTAGCCGTATTTCATATATTGGCGGTATTTTCCACCGCATTAAAACAGCGCATGATCACGTAATTAGTGGATATTTAAGACGAGCAATTGCAAGCTGCTTGAGTTTTTTTATGTATTTTCATAATTGTAAATTTGGCGAAGTGAACTGTACTCTTTTTTTAATATATAGGAGAATTAATAATGTAAAACTTATAAGACAATATTAGATTATTTTGAATTCAAAATTATTGAAATGAACAACAAAGAACTTTTACCGCCTAGAAAGATTGGTAGGTTCAATTGTCAACAATTTATCATCAAAATCTAAAAATATTTAAGTCATAAGCCAATTAAGATTGAGTGTAGCATAATATATAGTTTCCAACGTATAGTTGAAGTGTTTTCAACATAATATTTCGCGAATTTAATCTTCGGCTTGTGAGCAATCGTAAATTGAATTCACCTTGTCATTTCCGATCCAGACACCCGTGTCCGCTGATGTCACCGCTTCCAATCCCATTTTTTGGCAAAGATTAATAACAGTTTTCTCTATTTGATTCACATACCACTTTATGCTAGCTTTGTGATTCTTTAAGTTGAGTATTGGATAAACAATGAGTTGACCTGGGCCATGAAATGTAATTAGCCCACCTCTATTCGTACGATAAAAGTCAGCTCCTACAGAGTCAAAATTAAAAGTGCCATTTTTTTAATAGAAATTTCTGAATAATGCACTACCGGTGTCTTTTAAGCGTTTTTCATCTTTCAAGGTGTATTCTTTCGAACGCATTCCCACGGTATAAACGGGGGGATGTTCCAAAACAAGAAGAGTATCCAGTGTATTATTACACTTTTCGTTAAGGTGCAGAGCAGCTAGATGTTGTTGTACTTTCAGAGCTTTGCTATAATGCATATTACCTATCTGCCATACTTTTACTAATCGACTCATTTTAATAATATTTACCTAAACCTGAAAAATATAGGTTAACTGCTGAATAATCTACCATACTGTAACCTCTTTATTGTCTTTATCATTTATGTTTGTTATAACAAATATTGGGTATTAGAAAAAGATTACTGAAGGTATATGTTTGGAGTGTAGCACTGTACGGGTGTGAGGCGTGGACTATAGGAAAGGAAGAGAATCGTAGATTAGAAGCACTTGAAATGTGGTGTTATAGGAGGATGATGAGGATTGGTTGGGAAGATAAAGTAACAAATGAAGCTGTACTAGAGTTAGTAGGGGAGAAGAGAAGTATTTGGAGAGTGTTACAGCGTAGGAGAGACAGATTAGTAGGGCATATTCTTAGGCATGGGGGGATTATGCAATTGATCATAGAAGGTAGAGTGGAGGGAAAGAGAGGGGTAGGTAGGCCTAGATTGGAGTATGTGAGTCAGATAGTTGAAGACGTTGAGATGAATAGCTATAGGGAGATGAAGGGATTAGCTCGGGATAGATCGGCATGGCGTGCTGTTTCCAACCAATCTTTAGGATTGCGGACTCTTTAACTAATAACAAATATAATCAAATATCAATATTGATGTTAAAGCAGTTTTAACAATATCATAAAATAACATATAGTAAGTTATAGATTTCGCCGTTGTGATATTCCATATTAGGGAAGAGAAATAAAATTGCAAAATTGAAATAATTGTAATTTCTCTTCCCTAATACATGGTATGACTTCCCTATACATGGTATGACTTCCCTATACATTCAATGACTTTATATATATATATACATTGTCATTGGTAATTTATTAATGACAATATATAATTTATACATCATTAATAATGGCCTTGTTATTTATAAATAATTAGAATACCGCAATTTGGTACCCGAAGTTTGTTAGGTAAATTAGAACTAGTTAAAATAAGAAAATAAGTACTAGTAAGAATAGAAAATTTGATTTACTAGTTGAGAGTAGTTAATTTATATATGAATGTATATGAAAAGCTGTATAGGAAATTAAAGTTGATAAAAGGCAATTAATTGCTTGACAAAAACCAAAGTTCTTCTAAAATTTATGAACTGCCTTGCAACTTTTGTTAAAAAATTGTTAAAAACAAGAAAGTAACATGAATAATTAATATGATAGTTGCATTTTAAGGAATTTCGATAGATTTTCTAAGAATATTATGCAACCATACGAACGGAATGACATGCGAAACCAATGTTATATATAATGTTATATATATATATCGTGTTATATATGTTATATATATAATGAGATATATATATATATATATAATGAGATATATATATACATAATATATATATATACGTAACAAAAAAAAGAGCCAATGTGCATGAAAATTCAAAAATATTTTACACCAAATAACATGAATAATTAAAACAAAAAACTTTGAAAAACAATTTTATGAAAACCATTACGAAAATGTTTAAAATTTTAAAAACTCCATTTTCCGGCATATTATAATATTGGACATAGGCCATTTTTGTACCAAGGTACATATAAATATATATATAGTCATTGCCGAAACCACAAAAAAATGTATTTGTGGAATATTCATAAAAATTCGGAAATACTTGAAAAAAATTATTGAAAATCTTCCATGCCCTCTGAACTACGACTATTAATGCACATGGGAACTTGAGTAAAAAACGGAACGCAATAGAATTTTTAAAATATCTTTGTTTGAACGTCTTGGCGTGTTTCTGTAATAAATATATATTTAAAAAAGTAAAACTTGTGTAAAAAGCAATGTTCTTTTCAATCTGGCTATTTGCCAGAATTCTCTCAAAATAGTATATTTTTCAACATTGATTCAATCAAAGAGTGGGCAAGCACGTAACATATGGTCAGTTCTGTTACAAATCTTCATGGCAAGTGGCTGATGGTACTACGTGGCTTGCTATTCACGAAGATCAGTTACAGCTGCACCTGTTATAGATGCACATGAAATAACGATCATTAATTCATTTCATACTTTCCGCCTTAGACCGCGAATCAAGCGCGCGCACAATGAATCAGGCGCCAGTATCGTGTATCCCGAACAACACGAAAATGTCGAAGACGAAGAAAGTGTTGGAGGAAGCTCGGGAAATCGGCAATCCCGAGCTGGACCTCGCTGATAAGGGGATAATTACATTCGACGAGATGCCAGGCCTGTGTGAGTACTTACAGCCATCTTTATTACAGCTATAGTTTTATGCCCAAATTAGGCATGTTGTTCTGAATGCAGACCATAGCATATATTGCAATGTGGGTGTGACCATTCAACCCAGATGATGGCACACATGTTCGTTCCTTCATTGATTTTAATAAAACACCGGTCATATTACAATTTACTTGAAAGAAATCTATTTAATAATATGGTGATAAAGTCATTACCTATTCTAAATTAAAACATTAGAAATTGCAATATTCTCACAATTAGTATACTTCGGAATATATTAATGTAAATGTTCTAACAAATTCCAATTTATTCTTTCTTAATTACACTGTTAAAGAAATAATGACAATTTAAAAAAATAAGTAGCTAGATGTACATTTCAAGGGCTATGCCCCTATCTTCAGTAGCACAAGATAAAATCTAAATAAAATACCTCTGTCACGAATCGTGATTGATATACTATTATATATATTATATGTACCGTAACAAGCATACCGCATACATATATAGTTAAAGAGTCCGCAATCCTAAAGATTGGTTGGAAACAGCACGCCATGCCGATCTATCCTGAGCTAATCCCTTCATCTCCCTATAGCTATTCATCTCAACGTCTTCAACTATCTGACTCACATACTCCAATCTAGGCCTACCTACCCCTCTCTTTCCCTCCACTCTACCTTCTATGATCAATTGCATAATCCCCCCATGCCTAAGAATATGCCCTACTAATCTGTCTCTCCTACGCTGTAACACTCTCCAAATACTTCTCTTCTCCCCTATTAACTCTAGTACAGCTTCATTTGTTACTTTATCTTCCCAACCAATCCTCATCATCCTCCTATAACACCACATTTCAAGTGCTTCTAATCTACGCTTCTCTTCCTTTCCTATAGTCCACGCCTCACACCCGTACAGTGCTACACTCCAAACATATACCTTCAGTAATCTTTTTCTAATACCCAAGTCAATATTTGATCTTAAAATCTGTTCTTTTTCTACGAATGCCTTCCTACCCTGTGCTATCCTACACTTTATATCTACCTTGCTTCGATTATCTTTTGTGATTCTACTGCCTAAATAACAAAAATCTGACACTTCTTCGATTCTATTATCTCCTATTGTGATCCTCATTTTTCTACTGCATTCCTTTTTGTCACACCTCATCACTTTATATATATATATATATATATATATATATATATATATATATTATATACCGTAACAAGCATACCGCACATATATATATATATATATATATATATATATATATATATATATATATATATATATATATATATATATATATATATACATATATATATATATATATTGTATATCCATCACGATTCGTGACGGAGGTATTTTATTTAATTTTATCCTTGTGCTACTGAAGATGGGGGCATAGCCCTTGAAATGTACATCTAGCTACTTAATGCTTGTTGCGGTATTTGGGTGATATTCTATATGAATAATGACAACTAAAATTATTTTGTCTATTTCTCGATAATATCAAAAAATATCAATATGGGCTTTTGTCATGGATTGCAATGATTAGAATACTGCAGATTATGGCCCACAGTACCATTGTCTTTGTGTATATTTTAACAGTGGATGATAATAATTAATTATTGTTATATTCCGACTTATTCTAATCATTATTGTTATCCATAACAAGAGGCAACGTAATACTTTTATTTTAACAAATAATTGATCAATCAAATTTCATGTAACAATTTTATTTGTTGAATTTTAACAATATTGTTATGACAACAATAAATGTTATAACAAACTATTTGTATTCTATAATATTTATTATTGCCTTTTTAATATATCATCTTTTACAAAAAAATTAGGGCAGTATAATAAAGGGGTATAATAAAATTATAAATCAAATCATTTAAAAATTTTGTATTATTTTTTAACAATTTCCTATTACAAAATATGTTAATATTTTCTAAAACATGTACCAAATATGTTTACAGTAAATATGACCAACATTACTCGTCTCACATTGAGCCACAATAAATTAAATAGTAAGTTCTTATATGCTGTTTTTTATAAATACGACATGAAAAAGATAACAATAGCTTAAGTTTGCAGCAACTAAATGTACATACACCAACATTAATTCCGAAACATCTGCGAATAAGCCATTGTCGTCTCTTTCCATTTGTCTTATTTAGTGTTACTATTTTAAGGTATACCCCCGGGTTTAGCTAATCTTATAAATTTGGAAATACTGAATATGGCTAACAATCAACTTACTGATCTACCAATTTCATTATCCTCAATGCCGAAATTGCGGATTTTGAACTTATCTATAAATAAATTGAGCAGTCTTCCCCGAGGATTTGGTGCTTTTCCTGAATTGGAAATTTTAGATCTAACGTACAATAATTTAAAAAATCAGGACCTACCTGGAAACTTCTTTATGATGGGTAATAATATTCATTTCTTTAAAAATAATGCATAATCCTAGTTATATAAATTAACTGTATATTAAAGGCTATAATGAAAATACATCTTTTAGAAACGTTACGTGCCTTATATTTGGGTGATAATGATTTCGAATATTTGCCTCCAGAAATTAAGAATTTGAAAAATTTGCAAATTGTGAGGAATAACTGAAAACTGTTACAAAAAAAACTGTATTTAAGAGAATATAATTTTAGCTTGTTTTGCGTGAAAATGATCTAATTGAATTGCCAAAAGAGATTGGCGAGTTAACACGGCTCAGAGAGCTTCATATTCAAGGCAATCGTTTAACAATTCTACCTCCAGAAATTGGTAACTTGGATATCTCTACGAAGACCGAATTTAAATTTGACGGAAATGAATGGGTTCCTCCAATTGCAGATCAATTGGCTTTAGGAATTAGTCATTTGATGGAATATCTACGAAGTGAAACATACAAAGTGTAAGTTGTAAACATCAAAAGAATATATCTTTTAATCGTTTTATCATATTATATATTCGAATTTCAGCACATATAAGCGCTATTTGTTGAATAAACCTAAAATTCCTCCCCCTTGTATTGACAAAGCCAAAAAAGTGTCAAAAATACGATAGAAACGAGTATAATTGCCTTCTAAGTTAAGTTACCTTGTGTCTGGAAAGTAACAACTAATTAATTAACAAATTATATTAATGTAATAATCATTAATTAAAGATTTGAGACTTACGTTATTTAAAATTTAGGATTATTAATTTATTGGCTGGATATTAAACGAATCTATTAAAATGTTTGTATTTTATATAATAATATACTTCGTAGATTTAAATAAAAGTATCCGCATAATTTTTACACGATTTTATTAATAAAAATATATACATGTTTAACTCGGATCTTTTCTTATTTAATTATTACATTCGTTTAAATATTTATGTAAATCGAACTTCAATCGTATTAGTTAAAATTAATGTAATTAACAATTGTTCGAATTTTGTTAATTAGGTATGTCAAGTCAAATATATACAATATATATCAGTTAATGACTTGATTGAATCACGCACTTAATTTAAATCAGTTCGGGTGAAGATATTACTTAGATCTATTTCATCTTAATCTATAATTTCACCAATCAGTCATCCTCTTCGGTCAAGACTTCTTCTTCATCATCCGTCAGTTCAGTTTGCTGAATTGACGTATCGTATTCTATTATTTCATCATCACTCAAATGGGAAGTTCCTTCAATAAAGGACGCAAACCTATTTGAATATAAAATGTAAGTCATGAACTATGCCCCTTGTAATAATGTTTATATTTTAAGACATTATAATAGTTTAATAAAAATCGTTAGTACTTATCGTTAACTGACAATTAATACCGGTCCTGCGATGTTAATAAAATATAGTTTTTTGTTGGATTATTTTCAATCAGAGATGAGTTAGAAGCAATATGCCATGCCAATCTCTCCTAAGCTAACTCATTAATTTCTATCTTCGTTAGTTTCCTATATCACCTCCTTTCAAACGCTTTTAATCGTTCCATCATTCTTTCCCATTGCCCACGCCTCACAGCCAATGTCAATGTTAACATAAAATTTACTAGTTTTCTACGAATCCGTGTTCCTTCATTTTATCTCATTTATGTCACCCGACCCCCTTTCCTAATCTTGTCCCCTCAACTCTGATTATATCAATGCAAATTCTTTATAGTTATTAATGTCATTGTGACTGATTCAATTAGTATCAATACAAAATTATGTAAACAATTGTACCTTTTAACATCTTTTAGTTTAAGTACAGTTTTCCATTGGTTACATTTCGGACTAGAGCAGTATTCCCTAAGATCATCCAAAGCTTTTGTTGTCTCTTTGACGCCTTCGTGATAATACTCATCGTTTGTTAACAAATTTACTTTCGGTGGAAATCTTTTTTTCCTGAATATAATGGAAACGTCACAGAAGACATTATGCTTCTCTTAATATTTGAGATATCTTACCAGTATGTTTTAGATTTCGCAACCCATTTTCTAGGAAAGTAATAAGTGAATAATAGCAGACAGATTTGTCCCATTGCTGCTTCTTGAAATTCGCTACTGAAGAATACAGAAATAACTCCAAAGCATTGTAAGCACCATTTTATTAAATCTTTTGTACGTTTGTTGGTAACTGGACCCCACCGATAGCACACTAGAACATTGTCAATTAATTCAATTTATTGCTAAACTACTTTTAATTGATTCACAATTTGCATTATTTCAAAAAGCGTCCAATTATTAGAGAATTCTAGATGACGAAATTTTAAAGCGTAACTGCTTTAAAGTGAAGAACAGAACAGCTTATTTCTCAAAGCAGTTTGTACACTTTCGAAGTTTTTTTTTTTTAATTGCCTTAAAACGTAAGTATCATTTTAAAATTTATATGCAGAAGTACAAATATGTATTACACATAATGGGAAATTCTCAATAAAATTGAGAATATATAAGTCAATAATGTCGGTGAATTGACCAATTTTCATTACTTTATATGAAATTAAACTACAGTGCTTTATAAAATTCGATGACAATTATTTATTAAGTAACAAAATATTTCCTAGCTTACCTATAAAGCTTATAAGGCCAGTAATAAAAATATACCACAAAACGTAACTCTGATAGCTATTTAAAATTGTCCTCACATTCTCCAGCAATAATTGTAAGATATAAACTCCTACAGCCCATCCACAAACGGCAACACCATACATCATTGGTTTCTAGAAGAAACGAGAAAAAATATTGCACAAATATTTTGATTTTAATTAGGTATTTACCCGTGGAAATAATTTACTGATGAAATATATTAATATTAAAAACGATGCAGTTATTCCCAACAAAACACCGCACAAGTAATAAAATAGTGTATTTTGGCTTAATTTCTCGGCAGAAAAGAATAGTAGAATACCCAAAATTAAAGCAAATATCTTCCAATAGTCGTTTCCTAAAAACAGTAAATTTATGGAAATTAAAATAACTTTGTGTACATTTCGTGGTTCTGTATCGTGAACACACTTACGAATAACATTTAAGTGCACCGTATATGGATCATAGCTATCGATACCAACACAACTTTGGTTAAATGGATCTAAGCGGTAATGGTTTTGTTTCCAAGTGAATAAATTAAGAGACCAGCTAGATTTGTGTTCCGCATGTTTACTAAGGATGTCCTGTGGCGAACAGCCATCATAATGCACATAGTTGTTTTGCTTAGACTCCAGTAATAACTGAGAAAGTATAGGTATTAATTTCGTCGGTGTTTGAAACCTTTAATAAAATACCGTAATTGTTTGCCAAATATATATAATATATTTCGGCTTGCCTTTGAAGCAATAGATTTGTAAGCTATCATATTTCCCCCCTTGGTAAGTAATTGGGGAGTTTTGGACTAAGTAATGTACTAAAATAGAAGTGTTGAAAGTAAGCATCAAATTTCTCTACAAAACTGGAACTCACCATTTTTTGCCGTACAGAAATTAATAAGAATTATAGAAATAACACTCAACATATAGAAAATAATCATTTTCGCTTTTAAGACGTCTTTCAATCGTATATGATAATATAAATAATTTAAACCGTTAACATGTTATTGTTTAGCTCAAGATAGGTTAATAAATAAACAGCGTTATGGTACGTACGTCTGACAGCTGATAGCAAAACTGTTGACAGTTCATAGATATAGCTAGAATTCCATATACACGGTGCAAAATTAATTTCACTATAAAACGAATATATTTTATCAATTAGGTATTTATATTAGCGTAGGAATATTTTGGAAAACAAACAAAGTCCGCATAAATCTGTAATTTATTTTATTCCATCCAACGATTTTGTGCGATCCATAACTAAGGTCTTATATATTATTTGGTGCATCATCTGGACGATGGTACCACCCTGTATACCTGTCAATGGAACAATACATACATAGGTGGTAACTATATATATGTAACATATTCATAACATAACCTAATTCATGTTAGTAACTTTATAATTTTTTTATTTAAGGAACACTTTATTATTATATATAAAAAGAGGTAGATATTTGATTAATATATACAACTATAATGTTTTAATCTGATGAGTGAATTTATAACTATACAAGGTATGTCAAATCAAAATTTGGATAAATGTTACTACTTTTAGAAATTTATTCCTTAACAATTCTTTTAGTTGGCCAATGCGGAAATCAAATAGGAAGCTCTTTCTGGTTGCAAGTATTGCACGAATATGGCATACAAAAGTATCATGATACCAACAAGAATTCTACGCAAGATACAACAAAGGCTGACAACAATTCCTTCCATAGCTTTTTCTATCAGCCCAAATCTAAATACTCCACATCAACTGTAAACCAAACATTGCTGGATCTTAAGGAAAATAAAGTTAAAGCTAGGGTATATTCGTCGCATATATTTTGCACCCGTTTTTCCCTGAATTCATGTTTTTTTAGGCGGTGTTAATAGACATGGAGACTAGCGTAATATCGAGGTTTAAGAATTGGCATTTAAACTCTTTGTTTGAGGATAAGTGCTTTGTATCAAATTATCCAGGATCGGGTAATAATTGGGCGGAGGGATATTGCTTTCACGGAGCCCACTATGAAGAAACAATTTTAAACACTATACAGCAGACTGTAGAGAAATGTGAAAGCTTACACGGTTTTATTCTCTTATTTTCCGTTGGAGGAGGAACTGGTTCTGGATTAGGAACTTTTGTATTAAGGTTATTAAAAGAACATTTTCCATCTATAGAAAGGTAACAATACAATTATCTCCATACTCAATACTGTCGTACTTTAATTATCATATACATTATTTTATCATTCGCAATTAGATTTGTAATTTGTGTTTATCCAACGGGTACTGAGGATGTGATTACTTGCCCTTATAATATGGCCTTGTCCAGTAAAGAATTAATAGAAAATGCTACAGTTGTATTCCCAGTGGAAAATAGAGCTTTATTGGAAATTGTTAAAAGACAGGCAAATGATAAGCACTCTGTGGAAACGATGAGTTTTATAGCCAAATGTAAACCATTTCAAGATTTGAACAGTGTAATAGTCAGTATGATGTTACATTTAACTAGGTTAGAAAACTATACTTTATTTAGATTACAATGAATATTGTGCTAATTTTCACCAATGTGATTTCGGAAACTAGAAAAACGAAGTTGTCTATATAAACAGAAAAAAATGTAATTTTGCGAACGCTAAATCATTTAACTTATCTCTAATATGTGGCGACTTGAAGTACCATAAAATTAAAAAACTCAGTTTTTTCGGTTTTCGTCTTGACTTGGTATATTCTATAATTTCCATTATTACTCTGGAAAAGTTACCATCCTGTAGAGACTAATTAGTTTACTTTTATTATAGTGGTTCCAGATTTTCTGGTACAATGAATGTAGATATGAATGACATTCATACAAATATGGTGCCTTATCCGAACTTACAGTTCCTATCATCGGGTTTTAGCCCACTGTCTATTTCTACCAAGAAAATTTACCAAAAGACTAATAAACAAATGAAAGATGAAATTTTCTTATCAGCTTGGAGTAGGAATAATACTTTGTTAAAAATTAGTCCTATAAGTAAGCAAATAGTCACAATGATCTCGACGAAGTTTAAATAACTTACTTTTTTTTCGAAGGTCCTTCATCTGTCCTTTTAGGATCATCCTTGATTGGAAGAGGTGATTATACCCTGTCCGACATGCGTAGTTATGTAGATCGTTTACAAGCGAAAGCGCGATTCACTGATTGGTCCCGGAAATCAGTCAAGATTGGTCTGTGCGCAACGCCACCTAACGGGCACAGTGTCGCTATGTTGACGTTGTTCAATACCACCGCTATGGCAGACTTATTTGTTAATATAGATAGCCAATTTCTGAAGCTCTATCATAAAAGGGTATTTTACTATTAATTAATAGTTGGTCATCGATCCCAGGGTTTGGTTAGAAGCAGTACACCATCTACCGATCTATCCTCAGCTATCCTCTTCACTTTCCCGTAGCTATTCATCCTAACGTCTTCCACTATCTGACCCACTTATTGCAATCTAAGCCTACCCATTCCTTTCCCTCTGCTTTACCTTCTACAACTAATTGCACAATACCACCATGTCTAAGAATGTGACTTACTAATGTATCTCTCCTACGCTCCTCTAATACTTTCCAAATATTTCTCTTCTCCCCTACCAACTCTAACACGGTTTCATTTGTTACTTTACTTGCCCACAAAATTCTCATCCTATAGCCCTTCATTTAGATTGCTTCTATTCTGTGCTTCTTCTCCTTTCCCATACTCACGCCTCAAAGCCAAACATCTTGTTTATCTATATACAGATTGAATAATAACGGTGAAAGGGCACATCCCCCGCCTGACTCCCTTTCCCTTCTCCCCCATCAATTCTATTTAGAGCGATTTGATGTTGATATAGTTTGCAAATAATTCTCTTATCCTTAGAATTTATTCCTTTCTATTGAGATTCTAAAGATTATGTCCTAATTGTCCAACGCCTTTTCTAAATCTACGAAAGCTATGTAAGTTGTCTACTCTCATTTTTTTCTATTACTCTTCTTAGCTGAAAATTGTCTCTGAGCTCTTCCCTCTGTTCTTCCTAAAATCGAACCTGGTCTTCTGCTAGCCTTTTTTCTAATTTGTTTTCTAAAATCCTTCAAATAATCCTACCATAACAATTGATATTTTGGGTAGTTAAAGATTTTACAATTATTTTAGGCTCATTTACATCATTATTTACAAGTATCTGGATTTGATGAAAATTTATTTAAGGAGTGCCATAACACTTTACAAGACAGTATTAATTCCTACCGAGAAATTGAAGGATTTAAATTGCCAAAAATACCTAGACTAAAGCCTACGAATCTCTAAGTATTCAAAATATAAAATTTGAATCTCTGGAAGCTGCTGAAGTTGTTGATATCGGTGTCAACATTTATTTAAAAATACTTAGAATTGCTCAAAGTAATTATTAAGCACAATTCTCACCATAAAGGTATACTAGAATACTCACCGTACTTTTTTTTCCAAATCATTATATACGTAAACTATATTCATATTAAAATTTAAAAGAACTAAATATTTTATTTTTTAAGTTTTACAACTGCTTATATTTTCATGTATACGTAATAAATTTGGAGTGTTTATAAAATATTTTAGGATATAAAAAAAAAATTATACAAAAACAAATAAAACATGTGATAATACTTTGTGTATAACTTTAAAACAGAATTGAATACCAAAAATTTAAAAGCTACGTTTATTACTCCATTAGAAAGCAGAGAAATAATTATAAACAATTAATTGTGTTCAACATTATAATTATTAATTTATATATGAATATTAATGTATTTAAAATTGTATTTTATTTATTAATTTGTGGGTTATTGATTTGCGGTAGACCAAATTCATCCACTTGAATGCCATCCTAAAACGGAATAAATGGATATTTATGAAGGAGTGGATTCGGTAAGAAGTTATATTATATAATAAGAACACGGTGGAATTAAATATTAAACCACAAAAAAAAATTACAAACCTTATTTTTATCCGTTTCTGGTTTGGTAGTTGGTGCTTCCGGTGCATTAAGCACATCATCCAAGTAGCTTGTATCATTATCCAGGGCAATTTCGTCACCAAGGGCGTCCAATTCGGCGGCTAAGTCCTCGTCATCCAGATCGACATTGGTGGTACTTCTTCCCAGAGCATCTTGCACTTCATCAGCCTGTTCCAACATGTCTGCCATCTCATCTTGCACATCCTATCGTCATAAATCATTATGAATATTATAGCATTATCAAAAAAAATTGTAATCAATCGCAAGGGTGCAAGACATATCACTGTCCTGAGCCAACACATTCATTTCCCGGTAAGTACTCTTCTGAATGTCTTGCCCTATCTGATTTGTGAACTGCTATGATGACACTTTCTATTATTAATTGCATAACACTAAAAGTATCGTCTATTCCTCTGCTTAAAGTCTAGCCTACATTTATCTTCCTTTATTATATTTCTATAATTTAACTTTTATATTTCGTCTGCTTTGATTCGTTTCACTCCTAATCACATTTGTATTGCTTCTATTTGTTTTACTATTCTTTATTCATATTTACTTCTACTCACATCGATTTCTTCGATGTTAATCTTTTTGAACTCCTTCTGCATGGCTTTCATACCATCCTTCATAGCCACAACGGTCGTATGAGTGTCCTTCAAAGTCTGGTGCGCAAAATTAGCCTGTTCCATGTTAAAGGATTGAGACCGCAAATTATCTAATTGTTGTTCGTACATTTTCTTCTGTTTTAGGACTCGCATCGCCTTAGCTTTAAGTGCGTTCTTTCCGGGCCCCTCGCGCATCTTAGACATTTGCTCCCGGAATTTGCGCAGCTCCGCATCCAGACCATTCACTTTCTTTTCAATGCCTTCGGCTCGATCATCCACCTAAAGGTAGTTAAGGTAGGCATGCATGGAAATATATTAACACATTAAGATAGCATTGGGTAGGCTTGCTTCTATTTCTTACGGTTTTTATGCAGTCTGTGATGGATGGTCCTGGTACTTTGGGTTTAGCCCCAGTACCAAAGAGACGGTTCATTGTTTATATATATATAGTTTCGTTTATTATATGAATTACTATAAATTTAAAATTTCACAAAATATTTGACGATAAATATTAATGCAAACTAAATTTACATTACTCATCAACATATTAGCTATATTATATGTGTATAGGCAATACACAATGCAATAATGTAAGCATAATGGCATACTTTGATTTTGCAAACGTTTTGTTTAATATTATACAGTGTGTGATTGTCAAACCTTCTTCCCCAATATAGTTATTCTAATATTTATTGATATGAGATTCGATTGGTCAATTATTTCTAAAAAAAATTCAAAATAGCAATATTTTTATTGTAATGGATGTCTGCAAGATTAATTAACTTTTTTTTAAATAGTTTCGACTAATCAATACTAACTATATAGTCTATATATTATGTAGTATTCATTGGTTTCAACTAACAAGAGGTTTTTGGGAAATATTTCAACTTTTCTTCATGTATAGATTATGTATTTCAGTAGTGCTAGCTTTCTATTGTTTCCATTGTCCCTCTTGATGATAAATAAATTAAATTAAATTCTACGTGATTTATCTAACAACTTTATCATATTTTATTGACCTTATAAAGCTCGTACTGGCCTCATTTATGGCATAACATGATTATCATACAAGAAAACGTATTTAGTTTTCTGTTCATTAGTTAGTAGTAGTTGAGAGTACCCGTTGTAGTGTTGGTAGTACTGTTGGTTTTAGTTGGTACGTTTTTGCTACAACTGAAATGATACTACACATTGCCTCGTAGTACGAATCACCTGTAATAGTGATCATTTTCGATACATTCTTACATTCCATATTTAGTATTTGATGAAAATTTTGTAAAGCTTTTTCAAGTATTGCATGTCTATTCAACAGGTACTAACATTACTAATTGTAGTTATTGCAGATTAAAAAGAACCAGCATGGAGAAAGGTAGATTAGGTAGGTATCATTCCAAGAATATTAAATGTTGGTTTTAAGAAAGTTCTACACTATATTAATCGGCAATTGTATTATGTCTTCTAGCATTACTTTCCGTGTCAGATAAATCAGGACTGTTGCTTCTTGGAAAGAAACTGCAAGATCTTGGATTCGAATTGATCGCCAGTGGTGGAACTGCAAAAGCGCTAAGAGACGGCGGATTGCAAGTGAAGGATGTGAGCGACATTTCAAAAGCACCCGAAATATTGGGAGGTCGCGTCAAAACTTTGCATCCAACTATTCATGGTGGGATCTTAGCTAGGTAGATTTAAATATAAATGATAGATCGATGATATGTGCGGTGCGATTTTTTTAAACATATATATTTGTATAATATAGAATATCTAATATATAATATAAATATAATAGCACAGGGTAGGAAGGCATTAGTAGAAAAGGAACAGATTTTAAGATCAAATATTGACTTGGGGTAATAGAAAAAGATTACTGAAGGTATATGTTTGGAGTGTAGCACTGTACGGGTGTGAGGCGTGGACTATAGGAAAGGAAGAGAAGCGTAGATTACAAGCATTCGAAATGTGGTGTTATAGGAGGATGATGAGGATTGGTTGGGAAGATAAAGTAACAAATGAAGCTGTACTAGAGTTAGTAGGGGAGAAGAGAAGTATCTGGAGAGTGTTACAGCGTAGGAGAGACAGATTAGTAGGGCATATTCTTAGGCATGGGGGGATTATGCAATTGATCATAGAAGGTAGAGTGGAGGGAAAGAGAGGGGTAGGTAGGCCTAGATTGGAGTATGTGAGTCAGATAGTTGAAGACGTTGAGATGAATAGCTATAGGGAGATGAAGGGATTAGCTCAGGATAGATCGGCATGGCGTGCTGTTTCCAACCAATCTTTAGGATTGCGGACTCTTTAACTAATAGAATATCACCCAAATACCGTAACAAGCATTAGGTAGCTAGATGTACATTTCAAGTGCTATGCGCCCATGTTCAGTAGCACAAGATAAAACTAAATAAAACACCTAAATAACTAAATAAAATGTATTTTATTTAGTTTTATCTTGTGCTACTGAAGATGGGCGCATAGCGCTTGAAATGTACATCTAGCTACTTAATGCTTGTTACGGTATTTGGGTGATATTCTATATTATAATTTAACGCCGTAGTGATAATTTTTAAAATATATATTTGCACACTTCTTGTTCATTTTGATGTAAAATCACTTTGTATCGTAGGTGAATTAACCCGTATAATATCAATTCCATTTCCTTATTTTTTATTTCGAAATATAAACCGCCAATTTAATTAAAAATGCAATATATATTTTAGGCTTATCCCAAATGATCTATCTGATTTGCAACAACGAAATATTGAATTAATTCGATTGGTGATTTGCAACTTATATCCATTCACGCAGACAATATTGAAAGTTGATGCAACACTTGAAGAAGCGGTTGAAAATATAGATATCGGCGGAGTTACGCTTTTACGTGCTGCCGCCAAAAATCACCAAAGAGTCACCGTTATTTGCGATCCGAACGATTACGAAAAAGTGATAAACGAAATTGAAATCTCAGATGATAAAGATACATCTTGCGCAACCAGGTATGAAGTCGGGCAATACTTCGTTAAATATATAAAAAATGCTAATTTACATAAAACTGTTTTGTAGACAGTCTTTAGCTTTGAAAGCATTCAAGCATACAGCTGATTACGATACTGCAATTTCTGCATACTTTCATTCTCAATTTTTACCAAATTCAGAATTAAAGCTTCGTTATGGAATGAATCCTCATCAAAAACCTGCAAGAATATTTACAACTGCAGGTAATTGGATGTATTATTATAAATTAATAAGAGTTTTTAATTAAGTATTTTTTATTAGAAAATTTGCCAATAACAGTTAAAAATGGTTCTCCTGGTTATATAAATTTATGTGATGCTCTAAATGCTTGGCAATTGGTGAAAGAATTGAAATTAGCCCTCGGATTCCCGAGTGCAGCTAGTTTTAAACACGTTTCTCCAGCAGGAGCCGCTGTTGGAATTTCACTAAGTGAAGAAGAGGTTCTTATTGCACTGCATAGATAATCAGCGGTGTGCTCTATATGTTTCCATTTTTGTTTTGTAGGCAAAACTTTGCATGGTACATGATCTGCTTCCCGCTTTATCACCTATCGCAATAGCCTATGCAAGAGCAAGAGGAGCGGACCGAATGTCTTCTTTCGGTGATTTTATTGCCTTGTCAGATGAATGTGATGATATAACAGCGAGAATTATATCCAGGGAAGTTTCTGATGGAATTATTGCACCTAGATATTCAGAAAAAGCTTTAGAAATTTTGAAGAAGAAGAAAAACGGATTGTACTGTATTTTAGAGGTCCGTTATAAAAATGACTAATTATTTCGCTCATATATATTTTTACCGTTTTTAATTAAAAAAGTATATTTTCTAGATGGATGAAAAATATGATCCTCCTAATATGGAGCAAAAAATATTGTATGGACTTACATTAGAGCAGCAAAGGAATAATTTGCAGATAAATGCTTCAGTCTTTCAAAATGTTGTTACATCAAACAAAAACCTAAATATTTCTGCCATTAGAGATCTTATTGTAGCTACTATATCTCTTAAGTATACCCAAAGTAATTCTGTATGTTATGCTAAAAATGGACAGGTAAGAAAGAGCATGTACTGCTTTTATAAATGACTTGATACAATGATAATTGATTGAATAGGTAATTGGCATAGGCGCTGGCCAACAATCTCGAATCCACTGTACAAGATTGGCTGGCGATAAGGCCGATAATTGGTGGTTGCGTCAACACCCGAATGTTCTTAATATGCAGTTTAAGAAATCGGTTAAAAGAGCCGATATTTCGAATGCGATTGACAATTATGTTCATGGAACTATTGGTAGGTTCATCTATTTGATAGGTCGATTTCATTGCCGTACAGATTTATATGTTTTTATACCTATTATATGTTCATATTCCTAAACTTTGTGCGATCGCAACAAACTACAGTTATAATATTATATACCCCACGTGTAGTGAAAGTACATTTGCAATTCCTGTGAATTACATACGTTTTTGCGCTTGTTTAACCATGTACTATTATTGCATAGAGTGTCTCAGAAATATCGGAAACCATGCCTCCCATCACCAATAACAATTTTTAACGCCGTAGTGACGATTTAAAAATCTATTATTATATTTAGCTAAAGATATGGATCGTGGTATTTGGTCTTCGATGTACGAAGTTGTACCCGAAGATTTCACAGATCAAGAAAAGAAAATCTGGATATCAAAGCTAACAGGTGTTGTATTAAGTTCAGATGCTTTCTTTCCATTCAGGGATAATATTGATCGCGCTCGATTGGTAAAAACTACTAAATTGGATTTAAATAATATCTAATTATTTTTACATTTTAGAGTGGCGTATCTTTTATTGGTAGTCCAGCTGGTTCCACAAACGATGCTGCTGTAATTGAAGCTTGCAACGAACATAGCATTGTTTTGGTTCATACGAACTGCAGATTATTCCATCATTAATTATTCTTAAATATTTGTTTAGTTTTGTATAAGAAAATGTTTTTTTCAACAAATTTTCAAATATTTAAAGTGTAGTTTATTATACTGCACGAGAGAGGAGGATTTATTATTGGAAATAGTACTACAATCTAATCATTTTTTTAAGTTAAAAGCTTTGCCAATAAATTGCAAATTTTTCTAATTGAATTAGGTATCGTAATGAATTATGAAAATGTCCAATCTTTTTATTTACAGATGTAGCGCCACATGTTGAGGATTCTATGAAATACGTTTCAAAACAAAGCACATAACCTAAATATATCGACCTACTTTATCAAATGTCGTAGACCTCAAAGTAAATTTTAGTAACAAGCCTGTTATTTTTATCTACCATATGAAACGTATTTAGATCAACCAAATATTCCATATCAGTGTACTGGAATTAACAATTCGGCAATTATGTATGCATGAGTTGTGGGTCGCAACCTTCGATAGTAAATAACAAATTTGTTAGAAGTGATGTCACCTCTGAATATATCGTGCATTTAAACGTGGTAACTGAAAGTATTTTTTTAACAAAAAGCCGCAATAGTGAAAATGGTGTTTGAATCTGCCGTGGTAGAAATTCTGAATAGATTCCTTTCAGATTATGTGGAAAATTTGGATACTAAACAGCTTAAAATTGGTATTTGGGGCGGTAAGTTTCCAAATGCTTGAATATAGTCTGTTTTCTTCTATTATACACCTACATATGCTCAAATGTTTTGCTTAAGAGTAACATTGAGCCTATGAATTGATTGCTTTTAGGTGATGTCGTATTAAACAACCTAATTCTGAAACAATCGGCATTAAATGATTTAGATTTACCCATACAAACAGTATATGGACGTTTAAGTAAATACTTGCAATAAAAATACTATTTGCGATTTTACGCGGTAATTATATTTCTCGTTTATCGGTTTATAGATAGCTTAGTTTTAAAAATACCATGGAAAAATATTTACACGGCGGCGGTTGAAGCAGAAATTAATGGATTATACTTGCTTGTGGAACCTAATAATCAAATTAAGTATGATAAAGAAAAAGAGGAGCGCCAAGAAAAGGAGGCTAAAGTAGCTGAGCTCCAAAAGTTTGAGAATATTAAGAAGAAGAAAGAAGAAGCAAGTATGTATTTTAAAATAAATATAGACAATTTATAAAACATATTTTCATCAATATTTGTTACTATATTCATTGCCAATATTTAAGTGTTATTTAACGACCGATATACAATAAATCAAAAAAGTTTTATTTATACGTATTGCTATTTTAAATATTATTTTCCGAGCTATATAAAAATCGAGTGATTCATAACGATGCAAACCTTGAGAAAAAAATTATATAGTAGGAAAAATATATTATATCATTTCATTTAACAGTTCTGCTCACATTATTAAACACATAGTCCCTATAAAAATATGATCAAATATTATATTGTAAAAAGGCGTTAAATAATTGTTTACAACGTCACCCAAAAATCGTAACACAAAACATTTATTAGCTAGATGCGCATTTCGGAGGCCATGCCCCCATCATCAGTAGCACAATAATAGAACTGAAGATGGGGGCATAGCCTCCGAAATACGCACCTAGCTAATAAATGTTTTGTGTTACGGTTTTTGGGTGATGTTTTATACAAATATTATATTGAATATTAAAATAACAATTCGTTGTCGGAAATAGATAAACCTCCCGATGATACCTTTGTTGAAAAGTTAACAACTCAAATAATAAAGAACGTACAAATTGAAATAAAGAACATACACATTAGATATGAGGATAAAATTACAAATCCGGGCCATCCCTTTGCTATGGGAATTAGTCTTAGCAGTTTATCCATGCAAACGACAAATGATAAATGGATACCTAAGCTAGCGAAAGACGCTATGCAACAAATTTACAAGGTAAAAAGAAACAACGTTTTTTTTTTTAGTTTGTGAATCTTTTAGAAGATGTGTCGTCTTTAGCCCCTCATACTATTACCACGTAAATGCTGCTGTAAAATCTTTTTTTTTGGTTTAAATATTGTTTCGTACGAATGATATTTTTATCTGTATGTATTCAGTGCCTAAACTATACCATGAGTACCACTTGAAACTCGTGTTGTAAATGCACGCAAAAGGCGTAAAGATACTTAATAAGATTCTCGAAATAATAATTTATTATAATAATCACTTATTTATTCCAATAATATATTGAAAAAATGTATTGTGCATGTCGTAGGTAATGGAGTTGGAAGGATTAGCTGTATATTGGAACTGCGATGCATCTCAATATACGGATATTGCCACAGAAAACAGATTAACTTTATTCCAACAAGAAATTGCCACAAAACATGATATTCCTGAGCATTTCCAATACAGTATGTAATTCAAATAGATAATTAACAATAACAATTAGGAGAATGCAATTAGACATTAGGAGAATGCATGGTTGTATAAATAGTTCATCCTTATAAAGTTGAATAATTGATTTATATTCACATTGTTTCGTTAAATTAATTTAACATCTTCAGGAGAAAATTGTCAGTGAACGTAAGAAGATAACAAATTTTGCATAATAGATTAAGTCATTCACAGTACTTCTTTTTGCTATATGGTTATTATCAAAAAATATATATATCACAGTTATTAAAATCATAAGTATGAAGACTAAAAGTATGTAATTATAGCAAGTAGTTAAATGTTAAAAAAAAAACATGAAGAACAAAAACGTGAAAAAAAATGTCAATCACATAAACATTATAATAATTAAATTCTCGGCTTTTCTATTTCTAGTTTTGGGACCAATAAATTCAACAGCTAAACTAATAATGAACCCAAAGCCGCATTTGGATGAAAATGCGTTTTCAATTGCTAAATTAAAAGCGGAGCTAACAATGCAAACGTTGGCAGTGGGCATATCGAAATGCCAATACCGCGATTTGATACTATTTGCCGATTCCATGGAAACTTTAAATCGCGGCATACCTTTTCGCAAGTATAGACCTCACGTGGGCACGTATAACGGTTACGCGAAACAATGGTGGCAATTCGCGTATATTTGCGTGCTAGAGTCAGAGGTGCGCAGGGTGCGCCGAAACTGGGAATGGCAACACATCAGCAAGCATAGGCAATTGTGCAAGGAATACATCGAGGCATATCGAGCAAAACTAACTGCAAAGAAGGTCTTTTTTTTACATAAAAATATAAATTAAATTCGTTAAGTGATTCAGTGTATTATTTCTTTTAGCCACTACCAGATACAAATGAAACATTGCAGAGTTTGGAACGCCATTTAGATATATTTAACATTGTTTTATTGCGACAGCGAATTGAATTAGAGGTGGAACGCTTGGGCATTTTGGAGCAGGAGGCAGCCAAAGCGAAGGCGGGGAAGAGTTGGTTGAGTGGATGGTGGGGGAGAAATGCAACAGACACGGAGAAAGACGTAAATACAACAACAGACATTTGTAAGTTTTATCTTCTGAAAGTAAATATTAAAATTATAAATTATATATGACTACCATTTTCACTCCATTTTTCAAGTACAGGTAAAGAGAAATTTCTTGATGGTACATTTTTTTCTGAAGTTTTTAATGAGCTCAAACTACACGTGAAACTTGTATGTACGATCGTTCCAATTAAATATGCATCATATAAAAGCTTAATTCTTAAAATAAAATAAAAAGCTTTAAAAAAGTCCGGCGAAAATCAATTGAATAAGTACACGCAATAATAATTTTGTGGATTTTATAATGCAATTAGATTTTTATTTAAATTAAAATGCTATTAAAATATATTTAAACTTTATAAAGGTGTTAAAATCGTAACTTAAAACAGGAGCTTTAATAAGTATTCATACTAGTTATAAAAGTGATTATAAATATTCACTTTTTCGGCAAATATTCTTATGTATTTCCTTTTTCTCAGTGGATTTTGAATATCATCTTCATCTTCCATGGAATCATTTTCTTCATTGGGTGCAGTTGGTTCTTCATTTCCATCATTTTCAACAAATTCTGTTCGTATGTCCTGAAAATCGAACGTAACAGTCTTGCTACTTCGACGTTTTTGATCTCCTGCATTTTCGTTAGGTTGATTGGTCGGTTGTTGGTTTTCCGTGTCTTTCGATTTTGAATCTGTTATTAGCGAATGGGTCTCAACCATACCTAAATAAAAACAAAATATTATTTGTTTATATTAAATATTTTTAGCAATGGTTGACTCTATGAGCTAAGTTCCCACTTTGCACTACATAGCCTGCCGTTCTAAAATTAGCGAAATTTTTGTGTGTGCGGTGGAAATTAGATTCCATCTGTAATTGGAAGGTTCATACTCTTGCAGTTTGGTCAATTAAGAAAAAAATCGTTGTCCTACCTCGGTTTATATCATCTATGGGAATATCTGAAGGATTTTCCAACAATCCAGTAAGTTCAATAGGTTCAGTGATGTTGCATTCACCCGGTGACAAATCTAATATTTCTGCTACTTCAACTTCTTTGTCAATTCCACAATTTGTTTCCACAAATTGACTCATTTGCAGGGATGGCTCATTAACTTCCTCTTCTTGCTCATGAATCACCATTAAACTATTGTTCGGGGAATTGTTACTGTTATCATCTCTAATTAGAGGGATATCAAATTCTGCATGGAATTGTTCGTGAAGTCGTTTATAGCATTTTGGACCGGGTCTGTATCTTTTTGCAATACTGTACACTTTGTGTTTGTATATGGACTGTTCATTATGTAGATGTTGCAAACTTTGCTGCGACTCTGAATTTGTCATTAATTCGCTCGCCAGAGTGGAGTTAGCTTTTTCATTATTGGTTATAGGTTTCATAAAAATGTTATAATTGTTTGGTAGTCTAGATACGAGTTTAGGCATATCTGTACATTGGCTTATAACAGTATCACATATTTCTTGGTCCGCTATAGATCCGCAATTAATATCAATATGCGTTTTATCCGACTGTGTCATAGTTAATTGCTGAATGACTACCTTCGGATTCCATTGATTTGGAATATATTTATCTGGAGAAGTTTGCGTGCCAATAGTCTTGGACATAGCTGCTCGTTTACAACGTTTTTTTCTCCTTGTCCAGGGATCTTTTACCATCTATATAAATCAGTTTGTCAGTTTGATGCATGCCACTTTATCAACAATTTTTTGTTTTAAATTTTCAAGTATTTAATGGCGACATGTAATTGGATTATATAGGCGGCTGGTAATAAATTTCTATTTGAATGTATATTTTTATTTTAAGAATAATATAAATCGTCAATTTTAATTTCAGATTGATTTTGAAGTGGCCAATTCTGAAAGCAATTTTAATTTTTTTTTATATAGAAACCGTTAGTTTTACATCATGTTATTATAGTATGAAAACTATCAATTAATGCTTATCGTCATTCATTAAATGTTGGAAAATGTAAATAACTCCAAATGTTTTTCTGATTATTAATTTGGATTTGGAAAACGGATAAAACATTCAACCCAGCTGTCATATCAGATTAAACTGGGGATAATGGAGAACAATTAAAAAGTAAAAAATTATCGCGAACAGTTTTATAAAAAAAAATACATCTTCAAAATATTTCTAACGTATTATATTCAGGGAAGAGAAATAAAAATACAATGTTTTATATCACTGTTAAAAACGAGGATTTATTCGAATATAGTTTCGCTTATTAAGCATTATCAAGAAATGTACAACGAATTACAGAAAACACATTTATATATAAACAATCTACCTACATTTAAAAAATTATCACTACGGTGTTAAATCATAATATAGAAAACCACCCAAATACCGTAACAAGCATTAAGTAGCTAGATGTACATTTCAAGCGCTATGGTATACTATTATAATAGTATATCATTCACGATTCGTGACAGAGGTATTTTATTTAGTTTTAGCTTGTGCTACTGAAGATGGGCGCATAGCGCTTGAAATGTATATCTAGCTACTTAATGCTTGTTACGGTATTTTGGTGATATTCTATATTATAATCTACCTACAGATAATATTGAATAATGGGGAGGGGATTAGGTCTAATTGGTTTCATTATGTAAATTATAATTAGGGTTTTTGCGGTGTTTGTGAATTTCTAGCTATTTAAGCAAATTTAATTAAGGACTCTTTGAACAAACATGTCAAATTCTTAAATTATCTGTACTAGGAAAATTATAGTGAGATTCTAAAATATGGTTAACAAAGTTCGAATTCGTTTTTTTATAGTATATATTCAGACAGTTGAAATTTGAAACTTGTTCGTATTTCGTTTAATTTACTAAGCGAGAATTTATATGTAGTTAACAATAGTGTAAATTGATATAATATATATATTTTTTTAAGGAAGTAAAAAATGAGTGTTTTTGCACTTCTGCACGTATAATACTTCTGCACAGAAGTATTATGCAGAAGTGCAAAACATACCTTTATTACCTCCTTATATTATACTGCATGAAAAATAGATAGATTCTAAATATAGAATATTTTTGTTATATAGTACGTCAATTCCAAAATGCAATGACGCCAGAAGAAAAAGTGCGACTATTTAATGCGATTGATTACAATCAAAATGCCGGTCCCACAATCTATCCGGACGAATTTGTGGATTCGATCTTTATCTTCAACTTGCACAACTTGATAGTGAACGCTTATGATGACGAGCGAGGAATGATAAACGTTGTAAACGCACAATTGGTAGGAGTCAAATGTAAAGTACAGAGGCGGGAGGCGATGCAAGCTTTTACGTAAGGATAAGCCGGCACATATCAATTACTTGCGGTCATTTACTATTGTACAATATTTTCAGTGTTAATGTGAACATAAACAATTTAAACATTTATGGATTAGAGAGTGACGAATTTCAGCCATTAATGGTGACGGCAACTGTCGTAGATGAACAGAACGTTGATTTGCTGAATGTTTTGTTTGAAATGAATCCATTAGATCGAACTTGCGACCAACGGCTGCATTTAAAATCTAAACCGTTGAAAGTTATATATGACGCTTTAACAATTAATACAGTCTTGGATGTATTTAAGCCTCCCAACTCATCGGATTTAATTGCTCTAGAACAGTAAGCAGATCTTTGTTTATGTGACAAAGGGAATTTTAAATTAGTCACTCTGGCATCAGATAATTTTGTAGAATACCAATCAAATACTATAGCTCAAATCAATCATACGTTACTTATTCATTTCGAAAGTTCTTATCTTCAATAGCTGTACAATCTACAACTGTATGGCAATCGCCGTGAGTGAGACTGGTGTATTATTTTTCTGATTGTTGTGCTGTTTAAGATAGGAACTTAGCCTTCGAAATGCGTAATTACGAAATACGGGTGATATTCTATAGGATTACAAGGATAAACCAATTCATTTTTATATTTTCCATTATCTTGGCAGACTTTCCGCAGCAACTGCAAACGGTCTTTCGAACATCCGTGAAATGTCCGCCAGTGGCCTGGAGAACATTATTAACCACCAGCCACGCCTGGATCTACAAGTCGAACTATATGCTCCTTATGTCCTATTACCATACGGTGGCAGATATACAGACGTAGAGAATGTGTTGGTTATCAACTTCGGTAAACTTCGGATGATATCATTACCCCGTAGTGCCGACATTTGTTTAAGAGACCTCGTAAAGAGGGTAAGGAAACTCTATACTGATTCATAATTTGAAAGTATCCATTGGGTATATTTCCAAAATAAATAAATATATAATAACAAGCTTGCAGTCGATGCGATAATATGAAGGAGAAGCTACAAAGATATTTTGTTAGGAAAGCATCCAATAGTCACTTGTATCATCACTTAATACATTTTATCTTTTCCACTTCAGAAAGATAGACTTTAAAACTTTCACTACTTTTCTTTATGCAGATAATGTATGTGCATGCGCATATCAGACTTTAATATATGTAATGTAAAATATATACGCATATAATAATTCTGCGCAATTTAAAAAAAAAACAATAGTTATATTTAGAAAATAAAGAAATTTTTTATTTTTAGTTTTTTTTAGCTATATATATGTATGTGTGTGTGTGTGTGTGTGTGTGTATGTATGTATGTATAAAGCGTTTCCTTTACATCAGAAGTTACATATCTATTATAAATGTGTGAAACCAGATTTCTTATAGTGCTGAACTGCTGACATCTATACCTATATAATTAAAGATATTCTGAATCGGTCTTTAGACATTTTTTTTTAAATTTTGCTAAAAAAAATATTTTTGTTGAGCTTTGGCCATATATATACCGTAGAAATATATGTTATAGGTTATAGATTTTGCCGTTATGTTGTGATATTCCATGTTAGGGAAGAGAAGTATAATTACACTGTTTTATATCACAATTAAATTAAATTAAATTAAATCCATAATTAAATTAATTGTGATATAAAACAGTGTAATTTTATTTCTCTTCCCTAATTTATGTTATGTTTTGTTATATATTATTTTTTTAGGATCTAGATAATGCAGTGGTGTTTCAAGAGCTCGTCGACAATAGTTACGACCGTTTTGAGATCTGGTTTTCCGGCCTGCAAGTATTACTAGCGCAAGGTGGAGAAGATTGGTTAACCGTGCTGCTCAGCGATAAATCATCGTCTATGCACCTGCTCCAACCGACAGAGGTTTACATACAGTTTTTCAAATGCTTGGTAATGGACGATCCGCATTTGCCGCGAATGAAATTAACCGGCAAGTTGCCCT
Source organism: Leptodirus hochenwartii (assembly GCA_947310635.1). Classification (NCBI taxonomy): domain Eukaryota; kingdom Metazoa; phylum Arthropoda; class Insecta; order Coleoptera; family Leiodidae; genus Leptodirus; species Leptodirus hochenwartii. The sequence goes on from OX371177.1 coordinate 39,758,653, forward strand.
CTTTGTCCTTATATATGACGGATATCAAGTTGTTGACTATCCTGGCATTGGTCAACAGTATACCTTTTCCTGACGATGATGCACCGTCACCTGGTCAATTATCTGTAAGGAAACAAATTATTCTTCCTAGGAACATCCACGAAAGTAATATAATTTTTAATCATATCTACACTGTCATCAATCAATTATTTACCCCGAACTTACTCGCTTACTTTAGCGGTATTGCAATCTCATATTCGAAAATTTGCAATATTAAAAACAAATGTATATTAGAAATACTATATATTTGCAAATATAGGAAATGAACAAATTGATTTCTTCCAACTTATTTCTAAGATGTTTAAGAATGTAGTAAGATTTCTAGAAAATCTTGCGAACGCAGAAATATAAACATATTTACCTGCGCTACATCATATTATAAATTAAATGTAGATAATACAATTAACACGAGAGTAGTATTCGTAGTTGTAGTTCATTTGGGAAGTTCTTCACCAATTGTAGTTCTTGGGAAATATATTTTTCATTGCCTCAACTTAAATCTTTATAAAAATCCCTTACATATAATATTTTTATCGCTTTCCTTATGGAAATTCGGTAACTAAACTCATGTATTTAAGTTTTAAAAAATAAAGAATAATACTGGATTTTTACACAAAAGCCATAGAAAATACAACTGATAGATAATGTGGCAATATTGTTGTAAGTTGTCTATGACTAAGATAAGTAGAACCCTCAACATTAAGTCCATTTTATCACCTTCTGAAGCATTACCATCATAAAACCCATAAACATCAAAAATAATGTCTGCACTCTTCATTGTTGAACTGCATTTTATTACTAATTAAATGTTGAAGGTTCTACTTACTTTAGTCATAGATGACAGATACTGACAACTTACAACAATATTGCCATTATCTGTCATTTAAAAAAATTGTGCTACTGAAGATGGGGGCATAGCCTTCGAAATGCGCATCTAGCTACTTAATGCTTTGAGTTACGGTATTTGGGTGATTTTCTATATTATTATCTATCAGTTGTATTTTCCATGGCGTGCCGCGGCTTTTAGGTCAAAATGCAGTGTTATTCTTTATTTTTTAAAACTTGAATATCTCGTAAACGAAGTGTAATCGGTAAAAAAGTGAACTTATGTTTTATGCTTAGAATTTGATTTTGCATATGGCATTTCATTTTTCGCATCGACTTATGATTCACCATATATACTACTTTTTGAAACGCAAACGTAGTGAACATGCGAAATCTATATATTTTTTCTTAAATAATAATTTTATATCTATTTTATTCCTATAAATAAGTTATAGTCTATACAATAATTGATATCATAATTATTTTAGAGAATGTCGTTGGGTTCAATGGGAGCTCTGAAGCTCCAGGACATTGAATGGGCAACAGATATAGTAAAGCAAGTACAGAAACGCCCGGATTTAATACAATTTACGGAACTTGAATTAAAATTTGTAATGGAAGGTAAATGGTTTTGAAAATACATTAAAAAATCTTGTACATAACGTATTCTTTTCTAATTCAGAAATGGTGTTGCGATTAAGTCGACAAGAATCTGTGCAAGACGAAGCTAAAGACACCTTATTATTCACAATCAATTCTTTAGAATGTGATTTCAGACAACAAACGTACAATAAACTAGTTAATTTGCGTTTAGGTAATGTGCGTTTACACCAGTACTGCGCTGCTAATACCATCAGAGTCGTCGATTCTCCAATTAAAGAGGGAGAATATTTAATTAAAGTGAATTTTATACAGGTCTGTGCAAATATATTTTTATTCTCAATTGGAATGATGCAGGCTGTAATTTTGAACTCTTGTATTTTAGGTTGATAAGAAATCGCCGGAATTTCATTCAGTATATAATAACTGCGAATGTAAATTGGGATTGGAATTTAGCTCATTGAGTGTATTATTAAATCAGATTGCTCTTACGGATCTGTTAGTTATCTTGAATAATATACAAATGCAAATAGAAGAAGTTAATCAAACGGAAGCATCTAAGAAACGAACTAGCGAAATTAGTTTAAGCAAAAGAAGATTGTCTGTTTTAAGCTCTGTTGTTCCTTCGCTGATCCTAGGTAATAAATTATTGATTTTTTTAATTCGTTATTTTGGCATTGCTATCGTATTAAAATTTAATATGTAACAAACAATATATTTAAGAAGAATAAAATAGGCAACATGAAAATATGATTTGAAATAAGGCTTTTTTGTACTGTACTGTAATTAATTGCAATTTTCTGTACCTGGATATATTTTTCACTAGTTCTTTTAAAATTCTTTAACATACGCCCCCCATTAACCATTTGGGCGACGTTACTAGTTTCTGTTCATTATTATATATTTTTTGTGCATTAGAAACAAAGAAGAAACCGAAGAAAGCGGACCACGCATTAACATTATACCATCTAACGCTGGAGTTACAGCAATTTGCGGTGACGTTAGAAAATCCAGCTTATAAGATAGCTACCATTTATGTAGCCGGTATTTCTGCTGATATAAAGCAAATGCATAATAAAACAGCAATTGTTGCCAAGTTACACGATTTTCACATTGAAAACTTGAATCCAAATTCAGTTCACAAAACGGTAATAGATTAGTACTTTAATATTACCAATAATATGCACATCAAGAGTATTAAATTAATATATGATTGTTTAAGATTTATGGTGGGGTTAAGGATTTTAATTTCCAAGAGAAAATTTTATGTGTACGTTTCAATGTTTATTTAGAAATCTTCCTGAGGGTTGAAATTTATTTTCAGAATAAGAACATTTGTTTTTCTACTATTGCATAAAAAATAATTAATTATCATAAATATAAATCTAAAGTTCATGTAATAATTATTATATAGTTATATCAATTTTGTTTTTTAAATCCTGTCAGCCCTGAGAAAGGTCATGTTATTGAAAATGGAAACGGTGTAAGAAATCTGCTTTTTAAATTTCTCTTCGAAATTGCAATACTGCCACACACTATTAATTTTATTCAATTAAACTATTTGACACTAACAATGCGATTTAAATATATACATAGATTATTTGTGTACTGGACGAAGAAGCCATAAGTGCAAAAATAATAATGTATGATGATAAGGATGGCACGATTCCTGGGAAAGTTAATATGTCTGTGAAAGCTACTGTCGGAAATATAAGAATTGTAATTATAAATAGATTTCTTTCTAATATTATGGTAAGTATCGAACTATTTTTATATGCAACTAGAATTAAATCTCATTATAAAAACCCGACCGTTCATCATAATTTTTTACAGTAAAATTTTGCAAAATGATAGATAGACAGAGCTTATTGTTTGAAAAAGTCTAGATTTGGTCATACAATAATATACATTATAGATATATTAAACGTATTGATTTGAGCTAAACATATAGATTATGAAGAAAACTACGTATGTAGAATGTATTTAGATATGAATCTTATAGTGATACTGAAACTAATTATAGTTTTGTAGAGGACTAAGTTTAATAAATATTGTTATACATATTCATTAATATAGAATATCACCCAAATACCGTAATAAGCATTAAGTATGCCCCCATCTTCAGTAGCACAAGATAAAACTAAATAAAATACCTCCGTCACGAATCGTGATTGATAAACTATATATATATATATGTGTGTGTGTGTGGGTGTGTATGTATGTATGTATGTATGTATGCGGTATACTTCTTAGTTTTATATTGTGCTACTGAAGATGGGGGCATAGCCCTTGAAATGTACATCTAGCTACTTAATGCTTGTTACGGTATTTGGGTGATATTCTATATTAATATTTAACACCGTAGTGATAATTTTTAAAATACATATTCATATTAAATTAAAATAAAATTATATATAAGATGATGATAAATGAGAAATTTATATAAAATGGGTAATTAAAAATTAATTAAAAGATTAAAGGACATAAACAAATCATATCAAGAAGATATATCACTATGTTCATATCACACGAGTTAAATGCTTATACACAATTGCAAAATAATTACAGAGAAGTTAAATTTAAAAACTATCTATATAGCAGCTAATTAATAATTTTATAGATTAGATAGAAATGTACACAAAATGTAATATAAAATGTTCAGGAAAAGGATTTTTTAGTATCGAATACAATTTTTTTCATAGAATTTCTTAGAAAATTTCCAAGCTGCGCAAGCTGCAATTCAGACTGCCGCTGCTGATGCAGCTGAAACCGCTAGACAAAATATGCAACACGCTTACAAAAACGCTACGAGAATTGCTTTAAAAATTAATTTAAAAGCGCCAACATTCTGCATACCCGAAGCAACAAACAACTTGAACGCATTAATAATTGATAGCGGGTATATTCGAATGACCAACGTTTTTAAAGAATTGGATATTAGAAATGAAAATAATGTTTCGGCGATTATGGGTACATTTTTTTCTCTTCGACAGTGCAATAATAATTTCATTATAAAATGATTTATAGATGATTTGACGTTGGACTTATCAGATTTTAAAATAATGCGGGTCTTGTTAGACAACACTGCTATGAATATTATATCGTTTGTTGATGTTATGGAACCGCTTTCATTTAAATTTTTGTGCCGGAGGAATTTGTCAACAGCATGGTATACAGCGCCGCCTGACATCGATGTATTTGCTAAGATTGAAAATATCATGGTAAGTGTGTACATATTGTTCCATAATTTTTTTTGCAATCTTCAGAAAAATACGACAATTTGTAACGCGATGAGATTTATTTACATATCTCTTTGTGGTTTGAAAACTGAGTTTAAGAAAGTGGTCTCTATGACGCTTTAGCTAACAAGAAAAGTAACTGTTCATATTCCTTTGTTTTAATGCAGTGGAAATTAAAGGTAAAATTATTAATCAAAGCATTCTGAAAATTGAAACCACTTGAAAAAATCCTGAAGCGGAACTATTATCTTAAATTAAAATAAATGCAAGTTTCGTGCATGTTCTCATGCCAAGTTTTTATTATTTAAAATTTTCTTGTATTTACATGATAATACATCAAATAAAATTAATTTTTGTGGTTCATTTATAATTGTCGGTTTCGCTATGATCGCATAGGTTCATAATGATAGTGTTAATTTAGGTCTTTATAAATTAATATACTATTGTGGGGATATTATTTGTAATAAATGAAAAGTGATTGGGAAATAAGTTCCTTCTATTTTATAGTTACAATTATCGCAACCGGATTATAATATGATTATGAAAATGATAGAATATAATTTTGGCGATGTGGTACCAAATATATATCTTACATCAGATTTAGCGTTTGGAATTGACCATGCTTTTCCTCGTAATAAATTCAACTCGAACACATCGTACAACCAATCACAGCAGATAATAACAACTCCTAGTACAGAGCAGGTATGAAATGTGAACTCTTCAACATATTTTTTCTATATCAAATAAGCGCTTTTTTAAAAATTGAGTTCAGGTCAAACTAATCCGACCAGTTTTTACAATATGCATATCAGTATTTCTGAATAATGTGTTTGTACAGATAATTTGAAAAATTGACTCCTCGATTTTTATATTGCAATATACAACGCAGATACAATATAATAACACTCTTTCAGGAACTAGTGCTTAAAAATCTTTATAAAAGATGATATTTTATATTAATATTTACAACATTATTATTTTAATTATGCGGTATGTTATTTAATGATGGCGAAAAAGAATTTTGAAGAAATTATTATAGGTGCAGAAAGTTACCGAAGAAACAAAGGCAGTTATGGCCTTTTTCATTTAGTTTTTAAGGTAATTATTTAATTTTCCCTGTGCGAAGACTGCTTTCGATTCACGCATCTAACAATTTTTCTAGAACTTATTTTAATTAAACGTTTTTAGAATTATATTATATGCAACACGTATGAAATTGTGTTAAGCATCGTGGTTACAATTCGATCTACGGCCTCGTTGGATAAAGTACACATTTTTTATATACATTTATTTCACAACTTGTTGTATTAATTTGAATTTATTATCAAACTGTTTTGCAATAAAGAATGAAAGGTTTCTTTATAAGTGAATTGGCAAACTTTAACCATCGCATAAATTTGTGATTACAAAATAGTTTCTTATAGGTTTCCGCTCCCAAGGCCAAAAAAGATACCCACTGCTTCTTTAAGTGGAGTTTCCGCATGGATAATTTTATAATCAATTTATTTAATGCGCCAATATCAAGAGATGACTTGAGCGGCTCCCGTACTGGATTAGGGCGCTTTTCCCTTATTGGTCTATCTTTGACTGGGCGTATGTTGACCGATGACACACTTACTGCCTCAGTACTTTTAACAAACTGTCTTATTGATGATATGAGACCGAATATTGATGCGCATCATCTAAATAGGTTGTTCCAGCGAAAACCAGAAGACATTGAAGTGAGTTCCTTCTCTTATTGCAATTAACTTTTTATCTACTTAATTTCCTTGATTTCCTACTTCAACAATGTATATACTTCATCAAGATGTTTTAGGTACATATAATATATTTGTTTCACATTTTTATTAGTGGATAGGGGAATTCCTGTTCGTCCAGTACCGTGTACGTTTGTACTATGACAAAAATTCAAAATAGCATGTTTTCTCCTCAGCCGTTAGACAGTTAGTAAGTTGCGATAAGTATATATGTTGAATTAGTGTTAACCTACAGAACCAGAGCTAAACAGTCAATTAATCATACTGATAATCGTGAAGAAAATATGGTACTATATTACCAAATGTCTATTCCTAAAACATTGTCTTCCAGTTGTTTCAATGTATATATTTTTCACATATATCTTAATTATGACTTTAATTTTTTTTAATACTTTTGTATCATAACTTCTTTTTATATTTAAATTTCTAGGCAGTTGATAGCGGTACTAATTTAACTATAACCAGCCTGGAAACAATTATGAATAAAAAACACATGTTACAAGTAAATGTACAAAGAAGTAATAAGGATGTGACAGGTAACAGCAACCTATTCAAATACAAAACGTTACTTAATTTGATTATAAACATGTGCTAATACAATATGATATGTTAATAATGTTCTAGTGGATATGAAGGTGTACAGCGTTACCACAATCCTCTCAATGGACTTTTTATCTAAAATATCCGAATTTTTCACATCGGTTTCACAAAATAAGGACATGGATAAATCGAAGCCATCTTCCTCAGCGCCTCATAGTAAAATTATCAAAGCTTCAAATGATGATACAACTGTCCAGAAAGAGTCAATTGTGACCATTACTATCATGTTGGAGAAACCTGATATTATATTGGTTGAGAACATGAACGATATAGACACATATGCTCTTATCTTAAATGTAAGAATGCCCAATATAAAATAGTAATTGTATCTATTTTACAGAGTCGGCTGCCCACTGAATTTATTATACCTACAAAATATACAACTCTACGTTTATTTCATAATAACTACATTCCAATTTTAATATATATGATTTTGTTGTAGACCGAAATGTTGGTGAAACTGCGTTTGTTTGGGCATCATCAAGTAATAAATGGAACAGTCAGCGATACTAATTTGTTTATATGCTGTTTTAATCCAGAGAAAAGGGAACGAACGAAGGCTCCTATTTTATATCCCGTAACAATTTCTGTGAGTGGTTCAACCCCCGCAGATAAGGGACTCCATGTTGACGTAGGAAAAATTATTCAAACTCTAATTTTGCTCGCTTTTATTATCGCCGTTTTAATTTTTTTCCAGGTTGTTTTTACTGACGTAAAAATCAGTGTGTCTCCTACTACCATAGAAATTGCCAATAGAATTATGGCCGCTTTTACTAGTACTGCCACAGAGATGGAGAAATCCTTGGTAGATGCTCAAAACTTTTCAAAAATGTGGGACATGACACCGTATCAAGACAGAGATTACTGGTTCTTGAAAGAAGGTAATTATGATCATAAGTACACTTCTTTTTGACTCAAACATGTTACAATCAATTAGAAAGCATTTTAATCAATACCTATTCTGCCGGTACAGTATTACCGAATTTATCTGGTTTTATTTTGAAAATTAATAATTATTTATCAAAAGGGACAAACTTTTGATTATACATGATTCCGTTTTCGAGTTTCATCTTATATTTTTCATTTATTACTATTTTCACATGTTTAAGTCGCTATTAAAAGTCGTATCAGTTTATTAAAACAAAATTTGAAAATATTTGTAATCTATATATTTCTTGACAGAACATTACGAGTTCGGGCAAGATGCAGTAATGGAATTGGAACGACCATTCGATGAAGATTCCGCTCTAACCGAATTGTGTATGTTGAGCTTACCATCTTTTGTTGTAACTGTTGAAGCTGGAGTGGGAACGAAAACGATTCCAATGATACTTATGCAAAGTAGTTTAACAGCTAAAGTGAATAACTGGAGTTCTCAGGTACGAAGTTATTTCCCTGAATTTTTTTTCTCTTTTTTTATTTTGTCTTATCTTTACTTATAATTTGCTTAATTTGGATTTAATGATAAGTGCATTATATAATAGGAGGTAGCTCATTATATATTTCTAAACGTACTTCAAAAAATGTTGTTCAAAGTTATCGTGTATCGTCGGACAATAAATAAAATAGCTATTTCAGATCAAGCGACGTTTCGGTGTTTATTGCATCACCTTCTTCAGGCTACAAATGAATACGTACAATCACTACAAACTTATTATGATTACAATAAGTCAGAACATACCTTAATTTGATTTCATTCAGAATTCTATGAAAATTTGGTTTTTGTGCCAATGTACGGGGAAATTAACATCTTAATATTGCGCATAAAATCACAGGAAATATATCAAATTATACTTTAAATTACATGTGCCGACGATACCCGATAACTTTGAACAACAATTTATACTTAGTACGGACGTGCTTCTAAATTATTGTACTTTAAAAAATTCTATTTTATTATCAAAATATTAAAATATATAATATATCTTGGAAAGTTAATTTCCTTCACTTGTTTCGCAATTCCTATGTAAATTAAACAGTTTTTCATATTTTTAGTCGCTTATATATTAAGATCTCTTTATTTCAGATGGCAATAGAAGCGGAATTAACACTGCTAATGGGCTATTATAATAGCCATTTAGCGTTATGGGAACCTCTAATTGAACCAATTAATGTCAAAAATGATATGCCAAGTAGCTATGTCCCATGGAGTATGAATTTAGAGGTGAGCAGTACACTTACGAACAATTTTAATAAAAATTACGTCACCTTCGATGTTTTTTTTTGCACTTTTTTCGGATCTTGGAATTCACTTGCAATTAGCTACTTATCACTAATTCTAAATGTATCTTTAAAATCGAATTATTTTTTGCGAATTTGATAAATATATATATATAATTAATTTTTATATAAATTATATATAAAGTATATAATTTAATTGTGATAAAAGTGATTTAATTAACTACATAACTGATGGAAAGTGTGAAAGAATTTCACTGATGAAATGATTAGACTAATTTCTAAGATTATGCCGATCAAATAAAGAAATAAATAGTGGTTTAATTTTCGTAGTATTAGTAATTATAATAATTGAACTATAAAGTGTATAAACGATTACTTTTCAGTTGGTAATGGCTCCTGCTGCTGTTAACGCATCCATCCCGTCCATCCCAAATGTAGCTTCCTCCTCCATTGGTGCTACAAGTACAACATCTGATGGCGAGAGCGGTGACCAAATCCGTCCAGCGGCAGTTAGCATCGACCTCTCTTCCCGACATAGTCTAGAGTTGACGGTAACCAAAAGTGCTTTGGATGTGTTGGACAATCTGAGCAAGGCTTTCTCTAACGCAATGACCCTTGCAGACGAACCGATGACGCGCACCATGGAATCAGATTCTCCGTATAGGATGATAAACTATACGGGAATGGAAGTGAATGTTCTACTCCGTGAAGGTATCGAACAATCATGAACCATTTTCTTGAGTTCTAAGGATATGAAAATGTATAAAATCGATCAATATTAATATCGTTAGATTTTTTATTTTCGTTGCTCCGAAAATTTTACATATTTATATACTTATAATTTCATATACATTTCTATTTTTTTTTTATACATATAAACTCGTGATTTGTCAAAAGATAAAGCACCAATTTTGATATCCTTTGCATTATCGACTAAAAAAAAACGTTCGAATAATGTGAAGCTATAATCTGTTTTATTTTTTTATTTCACAGGTGATTTTGATTTGTGTGAAAATCGAGGTCATCCTGAAATAGTCTTGAAAAATCTTGCGGAAGTTAATTTGCAAGAAAAGGTGAGGTGTACGAATCAGAGTATAAATTTGAGTCGATTATTGCATACAACAAGAGATAAATCGGAGAATTATATTCATGTACAGGTAAAACAAATTTCAATTATACATTTCACGTAAATAATTATAGTAATGTATTGTATTGTCTTGCCCAGATTAAAAAGTTAAATGCAGAATTGAAACTACCCGTTATAAGAGCTGACGTTCGTTATTTTCCTATAAAATATAAGGGAGAGGGTAATGATAATTGGGGCCTCATTTCGTCGGTCGTTATTGAAAATGGTATAACAACTGTAACATTGTGTAGTATTATTTTGGTAAGTGTCGATTTGGAATATATTTATTTAATAAAAATCGGCGAGTTTAAAGTATGGATGTTTAGTAAATTAATGGAATAGGGAAATAAAAAAAAACTTTGCTTTTACTATCATGTAGAGGTAAGTACATTAAATAATATTACTCCGGTACAATTACATTGAACAGAATAGATTTATAAATATCTGTTTGGTCATTAGTATAACGGAATGGGGGTTCTTAATATTTCTGTGTATTTTTAGAGAATCTAGAGTAGTTAATTGTTTACTTTTTTGAGCAACGTGAAAAATTTCTAATGAAGCAATGTTCGGAAAGGTATGGTTATAATTTAAAGAGTGTTCTGCGAAGGACGAGTGTGTTTTTTGGATCTGGTATGCTCGTTCATGTTCAAAGTTGTTTTTTATTTCCCTATTCTAATATGGACTATGAAAAAGTTACGGCTCAATTAATCTTTTATAGTAAATTAATGATTCAAGGAATACGAAAAAAACATTAAGGAAATTTGTAGGTAAATAAGCTTGCTAGCGTTACGAATAAATGTACCCATAATAAATATCGCTTTATGCTTTTCATAACTTTTATGATTTTGGATTTTGACTTTAGGTCCATAACCACTTTGATGTACCAATTGATGTTTATTACATGACCGCTCGTGGTAACGAACTGGCTATGGTTGCCAGTGTACAGCCTAATGACAAACTCCACTTACCGCTATCGGCCGTTTATACACCAACTAATGAAATTTTCTTATCCGTGAATGGATATTCGGTTACAACAACTCCTTTTATATGGAAAGATCTACAACTAAATTTAGCAGTTACTGAGATGCTCAGCTGCGCTCCTATAGATGCTAATTCTGACGAATTTCCATTTATGATGAAAGTAGGAAAATAATCGAATATATATTTGTCTTATTTTTCGCCAGTTATGTTATGTACGTGTTACAAATGTATAGGTCGTGGGTGAGTTGCAACAAGTTTATCATGAGAATACTGTAAAACATACTATGTTGAGCACGATGTATCATATTCACCTGAGACCAGCTCTGGTTTTGAAAAATTGTTTACCAGTCCAGATTATATTGTGCCTGCAAAATTTGGACAAAGAAGAAACTGTTGAACCAGGCGCATCAATTCAAATACCAAATGTAGAACAAGGAAAATCTTACATAATTTTACGGGTAAGTATTCAACTAAAGATAGGTAACATTGTGTTTTCCCAAGTATTATCAGGAATGCGAATTGGATTTTAAATGAACTAAATAGAAATAGAAATTAAAAACGAATACATAAATGATTCATTTTAGATCTTATCTAGATATTTCTAGATATATTCCGATATTAATCATTATAATTTCAAGATTCCTCTTAATTACACCATGCATTTATGTTAGTATAAGTTATTAAGTATAACAAACCGATAATATATAATATCTTACATGAAGGATGCTGAAATGATTCAGTAGGTAACCTTAATAGAGCAATAGGTGCAAGAAACGGAATTAGCTAACTAAACTTTTTTGCTTAAAATAATCTTAATTGGATTCATGAAAAATATATTTGAAGCATTGGAATGGCAAAGTAAATTTAAATGTTACTATATTTGAATTAGAATTTTGATTTTAACAAATTTCGTGTTAAAGAAGCGGAACTAGAATCTGTAGAAAAAAAATCATTTTGAATTGCTATTATAGTTTATATACTGTAATATTTCCAAATGTATGTAATAATTATTAGATACCCAATTACTTGGAAAAAGAATGGTCTTGCCGTCGTGATGTTGTGCATAACAATCCGCAATTTACTGTTTGGACATTCGATAGTCATGACAGTGTTGTAAAAATGTCTCTAGACCTCGGTATGCAAAATTTCAATAAAGGAGGTTCAAGTGTCATGTCTTTATATTGCCCATTTTGGATGTTGAACAAAACTGGATTATTACTCAGTTACAGGGTAAGTTTTTACAATTCTCAAAATAATTTTGTGAGTGTTGTGTAAACAAATACAAATAAATACAATGATTATACAGAATAATTACTATTACTGCGAGCTAAAGTTATAAAAATGTACAGTTTGTATAGAGTTACCGTAGTTAAAAATCTGCTCCTCAATTCTATAAACCGTCCTTTTTCAGAAATCAAAAAAGACAGAGAAAAATGAAGCAGCGGGAACGACATCAAAGGTATAAATCCTTAAATTCCTTTTCATTGGACTTCAGCCGCTTATTTCCTTATGATTTTCCTTTTATTTCCTTTTCCGAATGATTTAAGGTTTGATAGGGGGTCATTAATTTATTTACTATACTAATTTGAAATATGTTAACACATTAACATCATTAATTCATAATGATAATAATGTACAATTTACTATTAAAGTACGCGTTTTTTAAATAATCATTTTGCATGGTGATTATTTTATATGCTTTGGTGTGTGTGTGTGTGTGTGTATATGTGTGTATATATATATATATATATATATATATATATATATATATATATATATATATATATATATATGTGTGTGTGTGTGTGTGTGTGTGTGTGTGTGTGTGTGTGTGTGTGTGTAGATGTTTGTGATTTTAAATTTTAACAATTGAAATACTATTTTAGGCAGATGAAAATTTGAATATTATTCATCACCCGCAATCCTTCAAAGGACCAATTTTATTTTCATTCAATGCTAAAAATTTCTTTGGCAAAAAGAAAGCATCAATTCGAATTGAACAAGGTGATTGGTCCGATAAATTCTCTTTGGATGTTGCCGGTTCCTCCGGGGTTGTCACTTGTAAATCCAATAATATTATTTATCAGGTAAATTTTGCTATACCAAATGCCCTAAAAGTGTACAATAATTATTAGCTAGTAGACTCGAATATGCAGAGGATAGTCGAACCGGATCAACCGTACATATTCATAGGAGTGAGGATATTATATAATTCCTGTTTTCAACCAATTGCTTTGATTGATGACTACCCAAAAACAACATCCTTATATTTTTGTTTCGATTGTAGTAATGGAATATTTATTTTTTTAGGTTGGTGTGAGAAACCAACTCACTTATAATGGTCTCACAAAGCAGGTGACTTTCACTCCATATCACGTTCTAATCAATAACGCTCATTTTGCTATTGAAGTGCAAGAATTAGCTCGGCCAGCTGATCCTTGGACGGCGGTCGAGTCCACATCCTGTACTCCTCTTTGGACTCTCAGCGAAAACGACGATAAACTTTTAATTGCAAGAGTTGTGAATACTAACGAGGTCACTGCGCCTTTCTTGATTACGGAGAGTCATACTACTTTGTTAAAGCTTAAAAACAAGGTAACCGCTTTTATTTTTTCTTGACAAATAATTTGATCGTGTACTTAAAAAAAAACTGCGTAAGTTATGGTTGTATTTTTTAATAATAGATGCTTTTTTTCAGCATGGTGGTATTAATGTAGATATACAATTAACCGAAGGAGCAGTATATATTAATATGACATCTTATGAAAAAGGAATGGCTCCAGTTTTGATTCTTAACAATACCCAACACACTATGAATTTGTGGGAAAAGGAATCTGTGCAATTAAGGTAGTATAAATATTTTACAATAGTCGAGTATTATAGACGGTATAACATTATAGAAAACTGGACCCTATGTATTCATTACTATATACATGGGAGAATCCATCGGGACCTCGAGTTATTATGTGGGAAGGAGGATTCAAATCCGAATTAGAGGATGACGTTCGTAAAGTAAGCTAAATAGCAATATTATACGAAATATTTGGGCATTTAGTGACTAATTATGCAAAATGTAGGATGATGTTGGTGATTACATGATTAGCGAAACAGAAAAAGTATATTGGGTATCATTTCTGGATGGAATGCAGCGAATATTATTATTTACTTCAAATGCCGTTGTGGCCGACAATGCACAATCTGCTAAAAAGTTCGAGATTGTAGAGCAAGAAATTACTCTAAACTTATACGGTGTTGGAATATCGTTAATTAATAATATTGTTGGGTAATAATTATTAGTTGAATCAATTCTCAAATGATCATATTTATTATCATTTAACACCATAGTGATAATTTTTAAAATATTTATTATCGTTTAAAGTAATTTTTATTTGCAATTGTTAGTAAAGAGATCATGTACATGGCAATGGCTTCAACCGGCATTATATGGGAATCATGTAAACTAAATTCGAGACGTTATAAGTCCATGACGGAAAAGGAGAATGTACAGATGGAAGGCGCCTTTCAGCAGTATATGGCTCTCTATGCTTTCAGTACTAGTCGACTTACAAATTACATGGTTGATAATAAGATAGAGGTATTGTAATATAAAATTTATAGTATAGATGTCACAAATTAATATTAAGGCATACTTGGTTTATTTCTCAATAGGTATAATATATTTTATCATGATGTTAGAACAAAAAGGGCATAAAAATCGAAGTACTAGGTGATTTAGCATTTTAAATCCCTAATTTTCTTTGACGTATTCAAGTATTAATAATAAAAATGAGAAAAAATAAATTAATGTATATAATGTTTACATACTGTAATACAGAATATTAGTTCGTACTTCGATTGTTAAACATTTCTTTCATCATGATGTAAATCAAGTAAGTTTTTTTTGTTAACGGAAACTTAATTTAGAATATATGATACAAGAAAGATAAATCAGCCTTATATGCGTTAACATTGCTACTGTTTACTCTTGAATAAATATCGTACTACATTCAGGTGGATTTTATTGAAAACGTAATGCATAAACCACATAAAAGAAAGATAAGAAGAACTTTCCAAAATGGTTTATGGATTCAAATGAAAACGAGGTAATTCTATATTTTTTATGATGAGTTAAAGAAGCACTTTTTATGGTGAATGTTTATCGAAATATATAAATACGACCATTTTTATTCAGTGACAAAAAATCACGTTTTCCATATTTATTATGTTTTTAAAACGCCAGAAATACGGATAGCTATGTATGTATACTAGGTAAACAATTTAAATAAATTATTAATAATTATATAAAATTTACTTTTGACGAAATAAAATATGAATAATCGTTAAATCATGGCTTAAAATTGTGTAAAAAAACGAATTTGATTGATTCACGAGACACAGAAAAAAAAATTACCTGTCGCTAGTGTCAGAGGAAGTACTTTCTTGTAGCCTGATTTCTGACTATAAAAGCGACATTTAATGTGGCTCATTGCGTAACGAAATCTCATGTTTTTCTTACATTTGAAGAAAAACAATTTGTTCTTATAAAGTATTTTATATTTATATTTGTTTATAAGAAGAAGAGGTAGCAAAAATAGGGAAGGGAGTTCGGCAGGGATGTACACTTTCACCGTTATTATTTAATCTATATATAGAAGATGCAATAAACAAAGTAAAAGAAGAGTATAGTGTAGGTGTGAATGTACAGGGAGAGAAAATATATATGCTGAGATTCCCCGACGATATAGCTATATTGGAAGAAAGCGAAAAGAATTTAGAAAGGGTATTGAATGGTATGCAGGCAGTATTGACTAGGGATTTTAACATGAAAATAAATATAGGTAAAACTAAAGTGATGAGGTGTGACAAAAAGGAATGCAGTAGAAAAATGAGGATCACAATAGGAGATAATAGAATCGAAGAAGTGTCAGATTTTTGTTATTTAGGCAGTAGAATCACAAAAGATAATCGAAGCAAGGTAGATATAAAGTGTAGGATAGCACAGGGTAGGAAGGCATTCGTAGAAAAAGAACAGATTTTAAGATCAAATATTGACTTGGGTATTAGAAAAAGATTACTGAAGGTATATGTTTGGAGTGTAGCACTGTACGGGTGTGAGGCGTGGACTATAGGAAAGGAAGAGAAGCGTAGATTAGAAGCACTTGAAATGTGGTGTTATAGGAGGATGATGAGGATTGGTTGGGAAGATAAAGTAACAAATGAAGCTGTACTAGAGTTAGTATGGGAGAAGAGAAGTATTTGGAGAGTGTTACAGCGTAGGAGAGACAGATTAGTAGGGCATATTCTTAGGCATGGGGGATTATGCAATTGATCATAGAAGGTAGAGTGGAGGGAAAGAGAGGGGTAGGTAGGCCTAGATTGGAGTATGTGAGTCAGATAGTTGAAGACGTTGAGATGAATAGCTATAGGGAGATGAAGGGATTAGCTCAGGATAGATCGGCATGGCGTGCTGTTTCCAACCAATCTTTAGGATTGCGGACTCTTTAACTAACTATTTGTTTAACATTCTATATAATTTTCAGTCCTCACCAAATGCAATTGCACGCTAAAGTAAATCGAGTTCAAATTGACAATCAACTATACGATTGCATATTCCCAGTTGTCTTAGCACCAGTTCCACCACCAAAAAGTGTAGGGGAAAGTGGAGGTAGTACATTATTAGAATTTTTTTTTTATCTTTTAATAAAACACAATTTTTTTTAGTGCATAAACCTTTCATTGAACTTAGTATCGTGGAATTACTTATGAAGCACAGCCAGATTAAACAATATAAATACTTCAAAGTTCTTATACAAGAATTTCATATAAAAGTTGATTTGGGCTTTATTAATGCTATAATCGAAGTTTTCAGTACTGCAGAAGCTACAGATGAGGAAGATGTAAGTAATTAACAAATTAAATTATACACCTGTAAAACTCCCTGAGATGTTGTATAATTATATACGCTATTTGATAGTTGAATTCAACCTTCACGCTATTAATCCCTGTTTATTAAGCTAAATAAAAAAGAAAAATTGCTTAACGTAATCATCTAGGTCTGCAACGCAATGGGACAATCTAACAAAAACCACAGTTAAATATTAAGTTCAATGGCTAACATTAACTTTATTAAACAATTTGAATAGTTCCCACGAAATTTGGCATAAACAATAATGATAAATGGTGAGCCTACGATTCATTTTTTTAATTGTAAGCAAATATAGTACAGTACATACATACTTGTACTAATTAAATATTCATAATCAATATCGGTAATATCGTATGAATTTATCAATCCATTTATCACTATTCCATCGATAGAGAAAAATATCTGTACTTATTATAATTGATTGAAAATTCATTAGATACGTTTCTATCTTTTAATGTGATAAAGTACCATGTATTCATTTCGAACGATTGTCCTGACTCACGATCAAATATAATTATAAATGAACTAAACGTTCATTACCTCTAATAATTGGTGATATTTGCATAAATACTTAAGACCGCAGTAATTTATTTGCATTTATCATGTCATTTACCTAAATACTCATAATATTTTCAGAAAGAATCTTTTAAAGGGGATATTGCATTTGCCGAAGATCTGTTATACAATCATGTGTCCACACAATATATGCAAGAACAAAAGAATTTTTACGATTTACTTCATTTCTCGCCGCTGAAAATCCATATTAGTTTCTCATTGGCTGCTGGTACTTCAGGCACTTCGGCTCATGTGAACACGCCAAATATCATCAATGTTTTACTGCAGGGGCTTGGTGTGACTTTGACCGATTTACAAGATGTTATCTTTAAGTAAGCTAGTATTAACGCAATCGCTATTCGCATTTTGATTTATATTCTTTGTTTTATACTTAGTTTCTGTTACATTCTATAGGCTAGGATATTTTGAGAGGGAATATAGTTTCCTCTCTCAGAAGCAACTAACCAACGAAACACAAAGTCATTACGTTGGTCAATTGGTTAAGCAACTATATGTATTGGTATTTGGATTGGATGTGATCGGTAATCCCTATGGATTAGTTATTGGAATTTCTAAAGGAGTTGAAGATTTGTTTTACGAACCCTTTCAAGTTAGTGTTGGTTATAGTAGATGTTTTTTTTTTTCCGAAAATATTGTTTAGTTCTAGACCATGTTTATTTATTTACACAATACGTATATATGAATACGACGAGAATTAGTTAGAGAGTCCGCAATCCTAAAGATTGGTTGGAAACAGCACGCCATGCCGATCTATCCTGAGCTAATCCCTTCATCTCCCTATAGCTATTCATCTCAACGTCTTCAACTATCTGACTCACATACTCCAATCTAGGCCTACCTACCCCTCTCTTTCCCTCCACTCTACCTTCTATGATCAATTGCATAATCCCCCCATGCCTAAGAATATGCCCTACTAATCTGTCTCTCCTACGTTGTAACACTCTCCAAATACTTCTCTTCTCCCCTACTAACTCTAGTACAGCTTCATTTGTTACTTTATCTTCCCAACCAATCCTCATCATCCTCCTATAACACCACATTTCAAGTGCTTCTAATCTACGCTTCTCTTCCTTTCCTATAGTCCACGCCTCACACCCGTACAGTGCTACACTCCAAACATATACCTTCAGTAATCTTTTTCTAATACCCAAGTCAATATTTGATCTTAAAATCTGTTCTTTTTCTACGAATGCCTTCCTACCCTGTGCTATCCTACACTTTATATCTACCTTGCTTCGATTATCTTTTGTGATTCTACTGCCTAAATAACAAAAATCTGACACTTCTTCGATTCTATTATCTCCTATTGTGATCCTCATTTTTCTACTGCATTCCTTTTTGTCACACCTCATCACTTTAGTTTTACCTATATTTATTTTCATGTTAAAATCCCTAGTCAATACTGCCTGCATACCATTCAATACCCTTTCTAATTTCTTTTCGCTTTCTTCCAATATAGCTATATCGTCGGCGAATCTCAGCATATATATTTTTTCTCCCTGTACATTCACACCTACACTATACTCTTCTTTTACTTTGTTTATTGCATCTTCTATATATAGATTAAATAATAACGGTGAGAGTGTACATCCCTGCCGAACTCCCTTCCCTATTTTTGCTACCTCTTCTTCCCCCTCAATTCTAACTAAGGCAGTTTGGTGTTTATATAAATTAAAAATTATTCTCCTATCCTTATAATCTATACCCGTTTTAATTTATGAATAACTTTCATAAATAGTGTTCGTGTGATTCCTTTAAGTCGCAAGTCACGTTTCATATAAATTAAACGAATTGTTCATATATTGTCCTCGTGTATAATTTTTTTTTGTATGATTATCACCCCAACTAAATCCCTTCAAATCTTTTATATTCCTTATTTCTGCTCGCAAAATTATTGTGTCCATTTTTATGTGAATGTTACCATCACCGGTATTTGCGTATGTCCGATTGATTTTAATGAAAATTCCTCAATACCAATTTTTAATTTTGCACCTTAATTTTACATTCAAACCAATTAAGGTTAATCACAGGCAACATCATTTACAATATGAAATCTAGTGATATAAACATTCGCTTTTAATATGTATATACAGGGTGCTATTCAAGGACCTGGTGAGTTTGCGGAAGGACTTGTGTTGGGAGTTCGCAGTCTTTTTGGACACACTGTAGGTGGTGCTGCTGGAGCAGTATCTAAAATAACTGGAGCTATGGGTAACTAAGAAATGAACAGTTGATAGACTGGATATAACATTTTTATTTTAGGCAAGGGAATTGCTGCATTAACATTTGATAAGGACTATCAAAGAAAACGAAGAGATCAATTAAATAAAAAGCCAGATACTGTACAGGGAGGAATTGCTAGAAGTGGAAAGGGACTTGTGATGGTACGATAATATTTATTCTACTTTTCGGTCTTAGGCACAAAAAAAAGAAACCTCTTACAGGATTCAGATGCTTTAATGAACCAGAATTTGTCTATGTGGTATAAATTAGAAAAAATAAATTAAAACGCATTTAAACATAATATCTACTTTTTAAAAAATATAACTACGGTGTTAAATAATAGTATAGAATATTGCCCAAATACCGTAACTCAAAGCATTAAGTAGATAGATGCGCATTTTGAAGGCTATGCCCCTATGCATCTAGCAACTTAAGTGTTTTGAGTTACGGTATTTGGGTGATATTCTATACTATAATATCTACTGCATAGGCAGTAATTTTTATGCGGATATTTTGGCGTTGAGAAAGAATAACGTTACAGATACGGCTTACATAGTGATAATATTTTCCACCTCAAGAAGGTTTAGAAGACCGTTTTAACATCGGTCTTTGTATTGCTATGATGTTATATTATACAATAATTGCAGGGTGTAGTGGATGGAGTTACGGGTGTTTTTACAAAACCAGTTTCGGGTGCTAAAGAGCAGGGGATTGAAGGATTTTTCAAAGGCATTGGAAAAGGAGCGATTGGCTTGATTACCAGACCCACAGCAGGTGTCGTGGATTTTGCTAGCAGTTCTTTCGACACTGTGAAAAGGTATGAGAATTTATTTATAATAATATTATAAAACATCGAAAGATATCGCATCGTATGTTTTGATTGTATAAATTAAAATATGTGAAAATATATTTCCAACATCTCTAGTGGATGAATGGAATATACAGAGAATTCATTGTAATTTTGCCACTACGATTTAAATAATTGTATAGAATATCACCCAAATACCATAACTCAAAGTATTTAATAGCTAGATGCGCATTTTGAAGGCTATGAAAAGCTATGCTTATAAATCAAAATAAAATTTAACGAATTCAGATTTAGGTCCCATTTCTTATTGTCTACTTAACTTTTAATTTATTTAATAAAAACTAAAATTTTCCTTTGATTGTTTTAGTTTGGCTACACCTGAATTATTGCTTATTACATTATTACGTGCATACGATGTTAATCATATTTTCTATTATTCAGCACTATTATTCAGAACTTTAGTAGATGGTGAGAAACTGTGTTATATCGACTTTTCATTTAATTGTATAGTAATCACGGTGTTTGACAGTGGTATTTTATTTAGTTTAATCTTGTACTATTGAAGATGGGGACATAGCTTTCGAAATGCGCATCTAAACAAAGAATCCTGGTGCAAATATGTAAAAGCCATTTATTTTTCTAACTTGCTAGAGTAACTGAAGTTGGACATGAGGAAATAACAAGAATGCGACCACCCAGGTTTATTCCGCCGGATTTTTTAATTCGTCCTTTTAATTTTAAAGAAAGTGACGGTCATAAACTATTGCATGAATTGGAGAAAGGAAGATATTCAAATACAGATGTTTACTCTTATCATTTAGCTATCATTGATCGAAAGGAAGTTCTACTTCTGACTGATAAGCGTATGGCTTATATAACGTATAGTGACTTATTTGGCGGTTGGCAGGTAAAAATATATTGAAACCATACTATATTGTTTCAGTAAATGTTTTGCGATGAGTCTATAATATACAGATGATACACAAAAAGCACATTTACAATATCTGTAACATGGTACTTTTTCTTTAAAAAATTACGTTAATAATTATTTTTCGAACGGTATAAACAATGTTTACATTAGTAATATGTAAAAGTCTCTATGTTGTACTTCTCTACCGACGCGGTGGCGTATTAAGATAGTAACATTTTTGTACTAGTAATAAAATTAACTCGTACTATCCTTTAGTATATTATGAACATTTTAACATACGCTTGAGTACAAGTATAATTTTGTTTTAAACGAATGTTTAATACTGCTATATGATGACTGTCCTATAATTGTTAGATGGCCTGGAGTTATACATGGAGTGACTTGAAAACCCCACCAAAAGTAGTGTCGAAAGGTATTTTAATATCGACCGAAGGTAGTAAAACAAAGAAAATGACGTTCTTTGGATCTTCCGATGTGGGAAAGACGTTATTAATTGCCGATGAGCAATTGTGCGTCGAAGTATGCGCACGAATTGAAGAGTTGCAACAGAAAGCTTAATTGCCTCTTTTAGTGTAAGATAATATAAAAAGTAAGCAGTGCCTATGTTTATATCCGATGGTAATTTTAAATAATTGTTAAGGGAAAATATCTAGTCTTTTAAAAGCTTGATTAAATCTATTTGTCCTTACTGAGTTTATTGCAAAAGAATTCAATCATAACTATATAAACTTTATTATAGCTAGTCAGTTTTGTGGTGTAACAATACTGTTGCTTTTTATATTGTTAATACAAACCTACAGCTATTTACATTTACCGATTATTTTGGAATGTTTAGATGATTTTATCTTGTGTATGACCGCACTCCCGCTTTATCTTTTTTATACGTATTATTTGTAAACAAATCATTTTTTATTTTAACTGTACTAATGTGCAAGGGTGGGATTTGGTTATTAATAAAATATTTTCAATATGGAGAAATTATATGTATTACTTTTTAGTACTTTTATTATGTATAAACAAGTAGCGGTGTTTTATTATGAAATTTAGCTGGGTACGACTTGTTCATGAAAAATTAGTTCAAAGTCATATGGTCAGACCACAATGTAATTAATATGTGACTGGAATGAATATGATAAATTCGTGATTATAACAGTTTCTATAGTAATCAAAGATTGTTTGATTCAGATTTATTGTTGTTTGTGGCTGACAATCTCTTTGTTCATATTTAAAATGTAGATTAAATTGTAAACTGCAATTTCATGGAGTGTATGGGGAAACCGGATGCAGAAATTGAAATTGATACATTAGCAATTGTGCCAATAACAGCAAAGGAATTAAGCGAGATAAATGACCCTGGTTATAATCCAAACAATTCGCAGCAGTATACAGGAACATATGGTCAATCCACAGGCGACAGATATAATCCGTATGTGCAGCAAACAAATTATGGTGGCCAATCTGCGCCAAGCTACTACGCCCCAAATGTAAATATATTATGGTCATTACTTTAAATCCTTCAATTGATAGACCACGTGACGCCTACCATATTTAAACCAATGAAATTAATTTAAGCAAGCATTGATATTAGTTGTATTGAAACTCATATATTCTGTACTGTATAGTAATTATAAGTTGAAAGCCTGGCTTCGAAAGGGTCCCGTCACTTTACCACAAACTCCAAAGTATTTATACATTTCGTGGTCTGTAGATCTTAATATTTCTCGTCGGGAGTAATTGATGTTTATTTAAACATAAATAATGAATGTATTAATTTAATTTTTAGTTGCTATTATTTTCATTGTAGGACCGAAATCACTACGGTAATCATTCCTTCGGTGGTAACAACCCCCCACAATATCCTGAGAATCACGATTATATTTATGTTGATATGCAACGGGATAGTGGAACCTTTGCTCCAAGCTTTGAAACACAGGATATTCGTAATAAATTCATCAGAAAAGTTTATCTCATACTCTCTGTTCAATTGTTATTTTTCGGTGGACTTGTTGCGTTGTTTGTGTTTGAGTAAGTCTTGCCCATTTACTTTTTATTTTATTCCAGTGCTCCAGTAATTGATGTATGTATTTCTTATAGACCAAATGTTCGTAAATGTGCGCGATCAAATACTTTTGCGTTTTATATTCCTTCTATGTAAGTACTGCCTCCAGTGTTCTAGAATCATTGACATCATTTCCATTTCAGGATACTATTTATGGTAACATATTTTGTGTTGGTATGTAATACAAAACTTCGGCGGAAAGTACCTCTAAATTTTTGCCTCCTGTTCGTAATGGTTACTATATTTTATTTGTTTCTATTCTACGATATATTTTTGATTCGTAATTTTATCCTATGCTCCCATTTATAACTGATATTTTTCTTCTTGTTCATACTTGCTTAGACATTTGCATTGGCTTTAACTGCAGCAACGGTATCGGCAATGTACAATACTTACATAGTTGTAATGTCATTTGGAGTGGTATCGGCGGTTTGCCTTTTGATTACTGCTGCGGCTTGGTTTAATATTGTAAGAATTATTGCACTTTAGGTTTACTAAGTCTTAAAAGATTTTAAAAATTATCACTACGGTGTTAAATTATAATCTAGAATATCACCCAAATACCGTAACAAGCGCATAGCGCTTGAAATGTACATCTAGCTACTTAATGCTTGTTACGGTATTTGGGTGGTATTCTATATTATATCTTTAAAAGATATTATGGAATGCATTATACACTAATCGTATACAGTTGATATTTATTATGAGAATCGTAAGAAATCTTAAATATATCTGAAGTTAAAATTTGATTGTAAAGAGAGCAGTTCTGAGAACTTCTTGCGTCCCGAGCAAACAATGAAATTATATTATAAAATCGTCACTACGGAGTGAAATAATTGTATAACAAATCACCCCAAAAACCACAACACAGCATTTATTAGTTAGATGCGCATTTCTGTGGCTATGCCCCCATCTTCAGTAGCACAATAATAGAACAAATAAAGATACAGTTGCAAAGCAATCCCGATGAGTGACGGGGGCATATTTATTTGTTCAATTATTGTGCTATGAAGATGGGGGCGTTGCCACCTAAATGCGCATCTAGCTAATAAAAGTTTTAAGTTGCGGTTTTTGGGTGATGTTTTATACAATGAAATTACACCTTTAAGGAATCATGCACGGTTTTTTTGACCTGCATATGGCAATTCTAGTTTTAGATTTTATAAAATATCTCCCAAATACTATGTGATAAGAGAACGAATATCGGAGGCTAAGCCATCTTCAGACACTGCTATAACGAGATACTACTTCCGGATGCTGTACTTTTTCATGATTTTTGTTTATTTAGTTTGATATGACAAAATATAGAGCATACCTTTTCGTGGCCAGCTGTGTAATGCTCATTTTGATGGTAATATGGATGATAATGTCATTTATTATAAGAACTACTGTATTTACAATAGTGATTATTAGTATAATGACAATTTTACTTGCTATGGTGAGCTCAAATATATCATTTTATAACTGAGGGATCGTATAAAAATCTCGATAATTTCAATTTTATAGTATCTTATGTACGATACGCAGTTGATAATTGGAGGTAAAAAACATAAGCACGAATTGAGCGCTGAAGAATATATTCTGGGTGCAATTCTTTTATATGTGGACATCGCCCATTTGTTCATGTATATTTTGATGCTCGTGGGAATTTGTAGACATTAAAGAAGTATAAAGAAATGTAATATATTCGATTTTTCGCGTGATTTATTCATTACTTTACTACATTACTTTGCTACCTTACTACTATTACTACATTATCAAATTATAATATAGAATATCACCCAAATACCGTAACAAGCATTAAGTAGCTAGATGTACATTTCAAGCGCTATGCGCCCATCTTCAGTAGCACAAGCACAAACTAAATAAAATACCTCTGTCACGAATCAGTATATAAATATAAATATAAAAATCAGTATATCAATCACGATTCGTGACACAGGTATTTTATTTTGTTTTACTTGTGCTACTGAAGATGGGCGCATAGCGCTTGAAATGTACATCTAGCTACTTAATGCTTGTTACGGTATTTGGGTGGTATTATATTTTACATTACTGCTTTATTCAAAAAATATCATTAGGTAAGTGGGACATAACTATATGTAACTAAGGTGCACTAATCAATTTTTTCTAGACTTAATCACGCTTCCAAGAATTCATTTTGTACCACAGAAAAGAATTCCCTGATATAATTATTAAAAAAGGCTTGAAACTTTGAAAACCTACATGAAATATAATAGTAATGGTTTATTTTCCAGTTTAAACTAAAAAAAGATGATATTTAAAATTTCGTTTTCCATGTTGTTCTATGGGGTAAAATAAGCGAAATATAAATGCATGGTAATCTAATAACGAACTTCCTGAATAACTAATGATGGTTCCACCACACCCATCTGACCAATCTACAGCTTGTAATCAATATTTTGTCCAATATTATTTATCTAAAAAAGCTTGTTTCGTGAATGTAAAGATCAACAACACTTGATTCATTTGACCCAGTTTTTTTTTGTGGCAACGTTTATAAAAAAAATGCAGAAATATGTAGATATATTTTACTACTCTAAAATTTACGATTACTTCCATAAAAATTGCTCATTATGGAAATGGAAATTTTATTTTTCAAATATTAATATATGCTGCAACTATTATTGTACATTCTACATAAATGAAATTGTATATGTCATTATATTTATCGCAACGCAACAAATTAAAATAAAGTAAGAATTTTCGGTCTTATATAGAATCATCACTTCTTCGCAATTAATAGTTATAATTTATTTAACTATTAATTTATACTATCAATAATTAATATGTCCTATAAAAGTTTTGTTTACATTTATATCTAATCAATAAACTCATTAGATTTTATAGGAAGAATTTATAGTTTGTTGGGCCTAGCTTATTTTCTTTGAAATGTATTTATTTAAGTGGAATTGCGATATTATAATCCTATTTAATCCTGTCCTGTCATAAAAATTCCTAAGACATATCTAAACGCAGACATTGGTCTATGAAACCTTATACAGGTTGATTTAGCAATGCACATAGATATTGAGCGTCGTTTAGGAGGGGCAAGTGGGAGTACTGGAGTTCCCTTTTTAATGAGTTTAGATATCTAGTCACATATATACATACATATATTTATACATATATTTTTAAACTTATACTATCAATATATAATTGTATTGCTGCAGCTCTTTTATTGATTTTGTTTATATTTCGCTCAAGAAGGTGAAATTTTATTTTGTTACGTTTACTATTACATCTTGTGTTTTCTTATGAGCAGCCGACGTAACGACGCCCATGTATATATTATAAATATATTCATAAAGTATTATCAGTGTTGTAGAAATAACTCTGTTGATATTTCATTTCCATCCATAGTCTGTAACTAGTATTATATAAATGTTAATTAAAACATTGTTATATGGGTTATGGTGGTATATGGTCATGTCATGCTAAACATTTTAATCTTACAAAAAAAAAGGTGTTCGATGAACATTGTAAGTAACAAAACAGATAAACTGCCGTACCATAGTCTTTATTTTTATTTGATTATATTGTTGAAGCATTTTTGGCAACTCGAATCGTTATTGCATATTCGATGGTCAATTATTTGTCAAAACAGCAATATTGGCTCTTGTTATAATAATGATTAGAAAATGGTCAGTAATTTATATGCTACCACTGTTATATGCTATATGCTATCACATATCTATCTAACTATTCTATTAAATTCTACTACAGAATTCTACAACACGATCGCACACGTCGGCGTCGCGGTGCCGACGTCGCGTCGCCGTGTTTTGGCACACATGCGCTGTTTTATGAGAACGTACAGGAGAGCGCTATTTAGTCATGTACACTGCACGTGTTGGTGTAGCATGTAGTAGCGATATGAGTTCGTTTGCAAGAAGTATGGTCGTATAACCAACATTATCTTTCTCCAACTTCATCTTCATAAAATGTGAACAGAATCTCGTGTGTGGCAATGAACTCATATTACCACCACACAACCAATTCGATTCAACTACAACGCATAAATTGCGAAAGACAATGCTACTACGAACAGAAGACTGCTGAGCTATAACTATAATACTTCTTTAGTCCGTTCATTTAACCTCAATTACGCGAGGGTTAAACTATTAAATCCTCTACCAAGGTAATGATGTAATAAGATGAAACTGTTAGTCCAGATAAACACTTTTTCTGTAAAATGTTAATTCAGTTTGCAGTACTTGTCACATGGGTAAAGTGTCAACCGACATGACATCTCCCACTGCAGACCCACTCGTTTCATCTGTGGGCGGGGACACGTCACCGGATGTGATGCAACAATTCGATTGCGAGCCGGAAGTGGAAAAAGTGCGGATGAAAAAGGAACTAGGATTACTCGATGGTGTCGCAATCATAATAGGAATTATTTGCGGAAGTGGTATGTGCCTCATTGATTTTGTTTTAAAGTTTAAAATTCGATAATATAGAATATCACCCAAATACCGTAACAAGCATTAAGTAGCTACATGTGCATTTCAAGCGCTATGCGTTTGAAAAAAAAAAATTTAATTCGAATTGATTTTAATTTAATTTACTTGTTTTAGTTTTGATTTTGTTGTGGTTTTTAAGAACTAATATTAATTGTAATTTTTTTTTTTGATTTTTCAAAACAATATAGATATGGGTTTGAAGGGAAATAACTTAGTTATAATACCACTTTTACCACTCCTAAGTGGTTTTATAACTAAGTTATTTTCGTTTTAAAAATTATCACTACGGTGTTAAATAGTAGTATAGAATATCACCCAAATACCGTAACTTAAATGCCCCCATCTTCAGTAGTACAAGATAAAAACTAAATAAAATACCTCTGTCACGAATCGTGATTGATTCACGATTTTTTTTCACCCATTCACTATGAACTACCACAAGGTAACACTTGATCCAATCAATTATATGAATATAAACATATATAAAATAAAACAAACTACTATATATATATATATATATAGCTTATTTTCTAATATTAATTAATTAATTAATGTATTTAGTAATCTAGTCTTTCCACGAATCGAACGCAATATCTGCATGGGAACATGGGTGTACAATTTCTCAGTTAATCAGTAGATAATATTTCATCCATCATATCGCTACATACAGATATTTACAAACACAATATCAAAATATAATATACCTTGACAAATTTTCTATCACCATATTATGTCTATTAATATAGAATATCACTATTAGCTATATTAATATCACTATTAGCTCATTTTAGATTAAATAGAAAAATAAAAGTGCTGTCGCCGAGCATATTTTTGAATCAGGTCATCCTATTCAAGTTAGTTCACTTAAATTACTTAAAAGTGTTTTGAATTATTCCGAGTTAAATGCTTATGAAAGTATATCCAAGCATAAATCTAAATAAAATTTAATGAACTTAGATTCAGGCCCAATTTTATCTTGTCTAGAAAACAATTTTTAAATAAAAAAAAAAAATTTTTGGTTATTTTAGATTTCACAAATCAATATTTTCGTTATAATATAGAATATCACCCAAATACCGTAACAAGCATTAAGTAGCTAGATGTACATTTCAAGCGCTATGCGCCCATCTTCAGTAGCACAAGATAAAACTAATTAAAATACCTCTGTCACGAATCGTAATTGATATACTATTAAATAAATGTTACTATTTAAGGTAATTAATTACTTATAGAAGGTAAAGTAGAGGGAAAGGAAGGGGTAGGTAGGCCTAGATTGGAGTATGTGGGTCAGATAGTGGAGGACGTTCGGATAAACAGATATGGAGAGATGAAGGAACTAGCTCAGGAACATAATACTTCTTATGAAAAAGACCACCAGAGATTAAATGCACCTCAGCCTAAAGGGCTTAAGGGTGTATGTGCAAGTTGTGCAAGTACAATATATTAGTATATACAGGGTATATACATAAATATATGTATATGTTTTATATACATATTTTATATATATATAAAACACGCAGGGGAAAAAATGCAGGAGCGATTATACAGGTTAGTTTGTAAAATATATGAGAAGGGAGAAGTACCACAGGATTTTCAGCGTAGTAGAATAGTAACAATGCCGAAGAAAATAGGAGCTAAATTGTGTGAGAACTATAGGACCATTAGCCTACTATCACATGCATCGAAGATATTGTTAAAGATTATTTATAGGAGATTAGAAAATAAAGTAGAGGAAAGGCTAGGAGAAGATCAGTTTGGTTTTAGGAAAAACAGAGGGACGAGAGAGGCGATTCTAGCACTAAGAACGGTAGTAGAAAAAGAAAGAGGGTAGGAAAGGTAACTTGCATAGCTTTTGTAGATTTAGAAAAGGCATTTGATAATGTAGATTGGGACATAATGTTTAGAATTTTAAAAGAAACGGGTATAGATTATAAGGATAGGAGAATAATTTTTAATTTATATAAACACCAAACTGCCTTAGTTAGAATTGAGGGGGAAGAAGAGGTAGCAAAAATAGGGAAGGGAGTTCGGCAGGGATGTACACTCTCACCGTTATTATTTAATCTATATATAGAAGATGCAATAAACAAAGTAAAAGACGAGTATAGTGTAGGTGTGAATGTACAGGGAGAGAAAATATATATGTTGAGATTCGCCGACGATATAGCTATATTGGAAGAAAGCGAAAAGAATTTAGAAAGGGTATTGAATGGTATGCAGGCAGTATTGACTAGGGATTTTAACATGAAAATAAATATAGGTAAAACTAAAGTGATGAGGTGTGACAAAAAGGAATGCAGTAGAAAAATGAGGATCACAATAGGAGATAATAGAATCGAAGAAGTGTCAGATTTTTGTTATTTAGGCAGTAGAATCACAAAAGATAATCGAAGCAAGGTAGATATAAAGTGTAGGATAGCACAGGGTAGGAAGGCATTCGTAGAAAAAGAACAGATTTTAAGATCAAATATTGACTTGGGTATTAGAAAAAGATTACTGAAGGTATATGTTTGGAGTGTAGCACTGTACGGGTGTGAGGCGTGGACTATAGGAAAGGAAGAGAAGCGTAGATTAGAAGCAATTGAAATGTGGTGTTATAGGAGGATGATGAGGATTGGTTGGGAAGATAAAGTAACAAATGAAGCTGTACTAGAGTTAGTAGGGGAGAAGAGAAGTATCTGGAGAGTGTTACAGCGTAGGAGAGACAGACTAGTAGGGCATATTCTTAGGCATGGGGGGATTATGCAATTGATCATAGAAGGTAGAGTGGAGGGAAAGAGAGGGGTAGGTAGGCCTAGATTGGAGGATGTGAGTCAGATAGTTGAAGACGTTGAGATGAATAGCTATAGGGAGATGAAGGGATTTGCTCAGGATAGATCGGCATGGCGTGCTGTTTCCAACCAATCTTTAGGATTGCGGACTCTTTAACTAACAGGGTATACAACAGAATAATCGCCACACAGCATTTCAACGCTCATAATAATTGCGTTTGTAATTATTATAATAATCGACGTTGATTATAACGTCGCTAGGTATCAAATGTTTTGGATATAATCGCTGAGCACAACGCGCGCACCGTATAATTGCGTTTGACGCGCTTTGATACTTATTCAGTAAACGGTATGTATGGAACTCGCATTATGCTCCGTGCTTTTTTATATCCAATGTACGTTTATATCGAGTAAAATTTTTGGTTTCGATTTTTTTTAAAAAACGACGTTTTTTTTTTATCGCAGGAATATTTATATCCCCGAAGGGTATTATACAAGAGGTTGATTCAATTGGTTTTTCCCTTGTTGTGTGGATACTATGCGGTCTTTTATCTATGATTGGTGCCTTATGTTATGCGGAATTAGGGACGGCTATACCAAAATCCGGTGGGGATTATGCTTACATAAACGAAGTGTTCGGTCCATTACCAGCTTTCTTATATCTATGGGCTGCTAATCTTATTTTCGTGTACGTAAAAATGATTCGATTTGCTTTTTCGAAATTTACTTGTTATAATATATCTATTGTTGTAATGATTTTTCTAGGCCTACAACTAATGCTATAATGGGCATCACTTTCGCCAAATATGTCATTCAACCATTTTTTCCACAATGTGATTTACCGGAAGTGGGAGTAATTTTGGTAGCTGCTGCTACTATATGTATGATAAATAATAAAAAAATATCTATCGTAATATTCTCAAAGTAATGTGTTCTAGGTTTTCTATCATTTTTAAATGGTTACAACGTAAAAGCTACCACGCGCATGCAAAATGTTTTTATGTTTTGCAAAATAGGAGCTTTAGTTTTGGTTATATTAGTGGGTGTTTATTGGATGGCGTTGGGACACGTGGAGAATTTTAAAAATCCCTTCGAAGGCACTACAAAAAATCCTGGAAAAATTGCCAAGGCATTTTATTCTGGTATCTTTTCTTATTCGGGATGGTAAAACATTTGAATTTATTTATTCACAATTTTGTTAATTTTTTATTTATGCTCAGAAGTCATAGTTCAGGGGAGTAAATAATCTCAACAATTTCTCTTTATTTACTTAGGAACTACCTCAATTTTATGACTGAAGAATTAAAAAATCCTTATGTGTAAGTTCATAAATATAGTTATTGACTTCAGTTATATGAATTTTGTACCAAAATTCCACGCAAACTTTATTTAAATCGTGCACTTTTGTATTATAATTTTAGAAATCTTCCTAGAGCTATCTATATATCTCTACCTCTGGTAACGACAATTTATGTCCTAGCCAATATGGCTTATTTAGCTGTTTTGACTCCAGAAGCTATGATGGCATCGGATGCAATTGCCGTGGTAAGTTTCTACAACTTTTTATATTATAAATGAATTATAAATACTACAGAATATTCATGGTAATATAAAAATTAATGCACAATACTATACAAGTTATATTCAAATTGGCTTATAGATACTTATAGCTCGAAAATATTAGTTAAACAGTCCGCAATCCTAAAGATTGGTTGGAAACAGCACGCCATGCCGATCTATCCTGAGCTAATCCCTTCATCTCTCTATAGCTATTCATCTCAACGTCTTCAGCTATCTGACTCACATACTCCAATCTAGGCCTACCTACCCCTCTCTTTCCCTCCACTCTACCTTCTATGATCAATTGCATAATCCCCCCATGCCTAAGAATATGCCCTACTAATCTGTCTCTCCTACGCTGTAACACTCTCCAGATACTTCTCTTCTCCCCTACTAACTCTAGTACAGCTTCATTTGTTACTTTATCTTCCCAACCAATCCTCATCATCCTCCTATAACACCACATTTCTAATGCTTGTAATCTACGCTTCTCTTCCTTTCCTATAGTCCACGCCTCACACCCGTACAGTGCTACACTCCAAACATATACCTTCAGTAATCTTTTTCTAATACCCAAGTCAATATTTGATCTTAAAATCTGTTCTTTTTCTACGAATGCCTTCCTACCCTGTGCTATCCTACACTTTATATCTACTTTGCTTCGATTATCTTTTGTGATTCTACTGCCTAAATAACAAAAATCTGACACTTCTTCGATTCTATTATCTCCTATTGAGATCTTCATTTTTCTACTGCATTCCTTTTTGTTACACCTCATCACTTTAGTTTTACCTATATTTATTTTCATGTTAAAATCCCTAGTCAATACTGCCTGCATACCATTCAATACCCTTTCTAAATTCTTTTCGCTTTCTTCTAATATATCTATATCGTCGGCGAATCTCAACATATATATTTTCTCTCCCTGTACATTCACACCTACACTATACTCTTCTTTTACTTTGTTTATTGCATCTTCTATATATAGATTAAATAATAACGGTGAGAGTGTACATCCCTGCCGAACTCCCTTCCATATTTTTGCTACCTCTTCTTCCCCCTCAATTCTAACTAAGGCAGTTTGGTGTTTATATAAATTAAAAATTATTCTCCTATCCTTATAATCTATACCCGTTTCTTTTAAAATTCTAAACATTATGTCCCAATCTACATTATCAAATGCCTTTTCTAAATCTACAAAAGCTATGCAAGTTACCTTTCCTACCCTATTTCTTTTTTCTACTACCGTTCTTAGTGCTAGAATCGCCTCTCTCGTCCCTCTGTTTTTCTAAAACCAAACTGATCTTCTCCTAGCCTTTCCTCTACTTTATTTTCTAATCTCCTATAAATAATCTTTAACAATATCTTCGATGCATGTGATAGTAGGCTAATGGTCCTATAGTTCTCACACAATTTAGCTCCTATTTTCTTCGGCATTGTTACTATTCTACTACGCTGAAAATCCTGTGGTACTTCTCCCTTCTCATATATTTTACAAACTAACCTGTATAATCGCTCCTGCATTTTTTCCCCTGCGTGTTTTATTAATTCGGTTGGTATCATATCAATCCCCTCTGCTTTGTTATTCCGTAAATCATTTAATGCTCTATGAAACTCTGACCTAAGTATGCTAGGACCTAAGTCATCCTCATCTATCTGTTCCACATTTTCTAGCTCCTCCATGTCCTGCCTACCTTTATATAAATCTTCAAGATACTCCTTCCATCTTCTAGCTTTTTCCTTATTTTCTGTGAGTTCCTTACCCTGCTTATCACATATAATGTTACCCTATGGTTTTACTTTAGAAAAATGTGACTTAATTTTCCTGTAGCCCAAATCTACTTTACCTCTTCTCATATCCTCCTCAATATCCTCACAGTTTCCTTTTATCCACTCTTCTTTCGCTAGCTTGCATTTCCTATTAATTAAGTTCCTTAGTTCCTTATATTTTTTCTGTCCTGCTTCTGTGTTTCCTATTTTAATTTTCCTTCTTGCTTCTATCATTTCAACTATTTCTTCCGTGATCCATTCCCTCCTACCTGCCCTTTTCTTTGTGCCTAATACTTCATTTGCTGCTGTAGTTAGCCCATTTCTGATTTCCCTCCATTCGCAATCTATGTCGTTCCTAGATGTTCCATTAGCCATGATTTCTACTTTCTGCTTGTACTTTTCACATACATCAGCTAATTTTAACCTATCGACATCTACTCTGACCTGTTTAGACTTCTGTAATTTCTTGAATTTGACCTCTGAGTCCAGGACTACTAAATTATGGTCACTATCAATATCTGCTCCAGGGTAACTCTTACAATTCTTAATCTGGTTCCTAAACCTCTCTTTAACCAGTATGTAATCTATCTGATACCTCCCTATATCGAAAATATATATTTGAAAAATAAAATATGCAAATGTATTAATAAAAAATACTCCCGATGTATTAGCTCCTTCGAAGTATTGTATAAACGAATATTAAAAATATATATTTGCATCTTCCTTAATAATAAAATATACATAATTCTATTTGGTACAGCCCCTTTCGTAAATGATGACATTTTCTGCTTTATATATTTTTAAATTTAATTAATTTAACTAGACTTTTGGTAACACACTCATGGGAAAGGCAGCTGTAATTATTCCGATATTAGTATCAATATCGGCTTTTGGTGGCCTTAGTGTTCATATAATGGCATCTTCACGTATGTTATACGTTGGAGCGAGAAATGAACATTTTCCAACATTTTTGGCACAATTACATATTGAACGATGTACTCCATTGGCTTCCCTAATATTTCTGGTAAATACCATCTTTATGCTATTAAAACATGTTGTTTTTACACGTAACTATGAAATTAATTATTAGAATCTGATTTTATTTTTTATTTGAACAACAACAATTCTTTCATTCCATCCGAGAATTTGAATTGAATTTGAATTACAAGTTCCTACTAAGTATTCGAAGTACTAACGTTATATAAAAGTTGTTTTGAAAAATAATTCAGTTTATTTGCCATATCGCAAAAGTATTTCTAAAGTGACGTAACTCAAAAAAATTTTTTTTAGAAAAAGGCGAAAAACTGTTTTTTTTTGCGAGTTTGGTAAAAATACTTACAAAACAAGTGTTTCCAAAAAAAGTTGAACGCCACGAAAAAACGTTCAAATTGTCATTTTCGTCTATTTCAATTCTTAAGCCTTTAAAATACGAGGTGGTAACTCAAAAATACCGATTTTTAAAGTGTGTCACTTTAGAAATACATGTGCGATATTTACAATTACGATTTTACATTAAATGTTGAATCGTAATTCATTCACCGCGAGCTACATTGTTTTCCAAGCGTAATTACTATCAGTGTTTTTATTATGTAATATTTTTACTTTCAAGCTGTCTCAATTCGTATAATTATTGTATGCTGATGAATTGGTACTACAAATATTAACTCGTTGTTCTAATTACTTTGACAGACATATCTAGATTAATATATTAAGTAAATCAAACTGGATTTATGTGCCTCAAAACTAGTTTAAAGTAGATATTATGTTCATTCTTTAAGCCTTATAATTATAACAACTTATTAAACTTTACACTTCTCGATTGCAGGACAGTATTTTATAAATTTGCAGAGGGCTTGTGTATGATGCTATTATAAATGTTTATCTGTTCTCCTGCCACAAGTAAATTGTTTTCAATGTGACTACCGATTTGAAGATATTTCATTTTCTTTTCAGAATATTTTATCACTTCTCATGTTAATAACTTCGGATATTCATAAATTGATAACATACTGTACAATTGTGGAATCGTTCTTTGTAACGTTGTCAGTGGCTGGAGTGTTGTACTTGCGATGGAAACGACCCGATATGCACAGACCGATTCGTGTCAATATTTTAATTCCAATTGGTAAAATAGACATTCACCAATTACATTATAAATTATTTATAGATTTAATCATTTGAGATTCGAAGGTATGAATAGTTGCAATCATTTTATTGATAATTTTAGCTTTCGTTATGATATGCGTATTCCTATTGATAATGCCAATCGTAGAAGCGCCGTTAGAGGTTGGAATGGGTGCTCTAATTACGGTCAGTGGCATACCTTTTTATTATTTAGGAGTCAAGTGGAAAAGCAAGCCACAATGGTTCCAAAATATAATGTGTGAGTGGACATTATTCAACTTTGAATTTAGTTTAACATCGTTAATGAAAATTGTTAGATTCTGTAAATTTTTATAATGAAAGTTTATAAAAGCCAAAAATTCTCTAAATAATCAAATTGCGCATTCGTTTCTTTCGAAATTTGTTTCGTGGAAAATGATGGATCGGTTTCAATGATTTTTATTTTATATTGCAAATGTTTTGTTGTATTGGCCATTTCTAAGCAATATTTTTTAGAATCGTAAAAAGTCGAATCGTTTACAAATTCTACTAAAAGATTCTATTCTTTATTTGCTAAATCAAACAATTGCTTGTGTTTAAGTAGAGCGAAAATTTTTTGTTCTAGATGGAATCACGTGTTTTTCACAAAAAGTTTTAAAATCTGCCCATGAAGATTGAACTGACGGAATAATATTCCCAATTTTTTAAAAACTTGACAAAAGTACTTGTACTTCATTGTTTATTTCCTATTGAAATTTTTAAATAAAATTGTATGCAGATTAATGCATTTATAGAGATTATACTCCTTTTCATATACAGTTTGACTTGACCATAATAATATCGTTAATACATCTGTTTAATATTTTAAAGACATGTTTTCAAATTGACTAAAATCTAAATTTTAATAGTTTATATAGTGATTTATTTACGACTTTAGGTGAATTTTGACGAAATGGTTTTGTAGTTATTAGGTTGTACACCAAATTACACAAAATATAGTTTATATGTTATGGCTTTTAATTCTTAAAGTATACCTTTTTTGGCACATATTCTTTAATGTTGCTTTATAGTTAGTTTGAACAAATTTGATGTTTCTATAGTTGCACTTAAGTGTGATCAAATAAGTATTATTTTACGCAAATTGTTTTCTAAGCTTTGTGTTTATTTATTTTTATACAATTGCAAATTTGCAATTAAAATTTACTTTGACTTGTAAAATAAACGCACCATATTTTGATAAATGATTTATTTCTAAATGCCCAATGGATTGATACTTTCATATACAAATATTATATTAATTCAATTGGCCTAAATGAACTTAAACCGGGAAGTGTTTTATTTTAAGGAAAATGACAAATAAGAGTATACTTGACGTTTTTATTAAGCCGCTACAAACATACATGAAATAATTTTGAATTGCAACATTGAGGAATGTATTTTATGTATATTTATATACACTGACAATATTCTTAACTAACATTACAGCTAGTTAACTACAAATAACACTGGTAAATATGCTGTGACGAAGATTTATATCTTTAATTACGAACCATATCATCTGGGTTAAACATACCCTAAAATTACAAAAAAACATCATAATGACACTGTTGTAACAAAGATCAATTCTTACTCTAGCTCGTCTTAGAATTGAATCCTTGCTCGCATCGTACGGATGATCCTTGGATGGGATCTCAAGAACTGCAGGCACAGGTTGAGTATGACTATCAATAACGTGTCTGATCAATTCAGCGATGTTCTGGTTAATCAAAATGATATCGATATCATCCCGCTTAAGGAAACGTTTGAAGCAATCTTCAATTTCACTTACAGCAGTATCTAAAGGCAGTCACATGATCAAATTAGTAATCTGGATATGATGCCAGATGATTAAGTAACGTATGAAGTTTCTATTATACAATTAAGAAATTAACTTACTTTTATCAACTACGAGGAAATTTGGGTGCCTGTTCTTATTAATTTCACCTACGCCCCCCAATAAGAAACCAACACACGTATCCTATTAAATTACCAAATATAAAGTCGTGAAATCACAAAACCCTTAATTTTTAGACGCAATTATAAAACATACCTCGTCTCCGATAACTGATATCAATTTTCCTTTAATTGCGGAGCGTAAAGCCATTTTATACCTAGTTATTAATAGGATAATTAAAATTTGTAATGATTAAATACACAAGCACCTGATTTTTGACAACTTTGTGCTGTGACGTACGTCGCATAGCGAAGTCAAAGTCACATGTTTGTTTTCAGTTTGTATCGAATTAGTTGACATCATGTCGACAGGATGGTAATATCGAATTCTATTATTTTTCACGTGGATAGGATATAAAGATAGGTTATATTGGCAGCAGTATAAATATTCTTATTTATTTCATTAAAAATTATATAGAAATATGCAGCACGACGATGTAAGTAAATAAAGCAAAAGAGAAATTACGATAAAAATAAATTGGTTTTTAGGTTGTTTGGAGTATAATCAACAAGTCGTTTTGTTCCTATAAAGTCAAGTGTGTTAATTATGAGCATTGATAATCGAATAGAATAATTGTATTAATGTTATTTTAGCACAAAGACGCAGAAATTCTGTCGAAATGAATACAATTTAACTGGATTGTGTAGTCGAGCTTCATGTCCATTAGCAAACAGCCAATATGCCACAGTTCGAGATGAGGGTGGTATTATTTACTTGTTCATGAAAACGACTGAAAGGTTTCGCATTATTCAATTTCCTTTCGTGGAAAATATTGCCGTCAGTTTTTATTTTTAGGTCTGCATTTCCAAGTAAAACATGGGAAAAGGTAAAATTATCCCGGAATTTCGAACGTGCTATTCATCAAATTAATGAGAATCTGTTATTTTGGCCGGGATTCATAAAGTCGAAATGTAAACAGCGTTTTGTAAAGATTACTCAATACTTGATTCGTATGCGAAAACTAAAATTGAGAAGACAGTGAGATAATGAAAGCTTAATATTTGTTTGAAAAATTATCACTACGGTGTTAAATTATAATATAGAATATCAGCCAAATACCGTAACAAGCATTAAGTAGCTAGATGTACATTTCAAGCGCTATGCGCCCATCTTCAGTAGCACAAGTTAAACTTAATAAAATACCTCTGTCACGAATCGTGATTGATATACTATCAAATAAATGAGTCAATATGACAGAAGTACTTCAAAATTGGCATATAATATGACCTATAAATCTTTTAAAAACAATACAAATTATAAATTAACGAAAATAACAAGTAACATCAAAAAATATTGGTTTTTATTTAGATTTATCTATTGCTACTGAAGATGGGCGCATAGCGCTTGAAATGTACATCTAGCTATTTAATGCTTGTTACGGTATTTGGGTGATATTCTATATTATACTTAATATTTGTGTTCTTATTAATTTTTCTTGTATTTGTAGAAAATTATTAGTTCCAATTCAAAAGAAAATTGATCGTAGAGAAAAGAGGAAAGAAGAAAAGGCATTATTGGCCGCTAAAATTGAAAAGGGCGTCGAAAAAACCCTTCTAGAGCGACTTAAAAAAGGAGTTGTATGTATTAAATTGTTTGGTTCCGTTATTTCTTTATCAAAAATTCTTAAATTGTAAAAAATTCGGAATAATTTCACAGTT
This sequence comes from Leptodirus hochenwartii, assembly GCA_947310635.1. Lineage (NCBI taxonomy): Eukaryota > Metazoa > Arthropoda > Insecta > Coleoptera > Leiodidae > Leptodirus > Leptodirus hochenwartii. The sequence goes on from OX371177.1 coordinate 39,798,866, forward strand.
TTAATTAAAATATAATTTCCATTTCAAGTATCAAGATTTGTATAATATTCCGCAAACTGCGTTTGATGATGCGATGAGAGAGGGCGAAGTCTCTGATGAAGAGGAAGATATTAATGAAGAGGAACAGGAAGAAGTTGAACGAGAGGGTGAGGTAGAATTACCTATCGAAGTTCGAGAATACATTGAGGCTGACAGTGATGATGATATGGAGGAGGCTGAATATGTAAGTTTTATATTTAGTAAATAAATTGATGACGAAATCTTGTTAAAATAAGGGTCACCAACTTTTTCTTCTTGTATTGATCCTCTATATAAAAATATTCCTTTTAATCGATCCGCTTAGAATATCTATGTTTCCCAAGATTTTACATATCCCAAGTGATTATTGGAAAAATTGTGATTTTTCCGAAATTTTCCTGAAAATTTGACAAGATCGCAATATTATATACAAATTATATACAAATCGACTGAAATTTGGCCATTTATTATTATTATTTATTAATTTATTATTATTATTTTGTCGGAACTTATCTGAGGATGTAATTAGAGTTCATTTTTATTTATTTCTAAAATGACTTAACATTTAATTAATAATTTGGAACAATTTCAGAATTCAAATAGTTTGATATTGAAATTATAATACTATACTATATCTTTTTAATATTCTATCGAATAAAGCTGATCCTTATACTATAGGAGAGTGACAGTGGTAATCCCGAAACAGTTGATTTATCTAGTGATTTTGAATCTGACAATTCTGATATTGAGGTAAATAAATACTTTAATATTTATTTCCATCTTTGAAAAAATACATAAATAAATAAATGCATATTTTCTTCTTAAAGGTTGTTACACCTTCCACATCAATCATACAAAGTAAAAAATCACCAAAATCTTCTAAGGGTGATAAATCTGGTAAACCAAGAGTTGAAATTGAGTACGAAGTGGAGACTGCGTCGCCTAGTAAGCTTACTTATTAAATTTGTTATTTGTAAGTGTAAAATACAAATCCATGATCATTTTTAATAAAACTTTTCGAAGTGTTTTTATATATATATATATATATATATATATATATATATATATATATATATATATATATATATATATATATATATATATATATATATATATATATATATATATATATATATATATATATATATATATATATATATATATATATATATATATATATATATATATAACGTTTTTGGGATAACGTAAGTAATTATTTTACGTAAGAATTTCAGTTTTAGTCCTTTCTCTTTTTTATGAAAAATTCTCTTTTTTAACTTCTTAACTTATAAATCTTATAAAATTAAAGTCCGTTTTAACTTCTTAACTTATAAATCGCGATCATATTAGCAATTAAATGTAATTGTTGTTAAATTATGTTATTATTCTTAATTTACTTCTAGTTGCATTTATTTTTTCGCTGTACATAAAAATGCACACATTTAACAGTATTTTTTACAGCTTTTGTAAACTTTATAAATCAAGAAAATCCAATGAGTTAACTATCTGATTTACATACTCTTCCTTTCCTTGTATTCTATCTTCATCAATAAATTGCAAAATATTTCAATCCAATAAATATAATTTATAATTACTATCATCGATACTTTCAACAATTACTTCTCCAGAGTATTTTAATTTATTTAAATTATTATAAATTTTAGATCAAAACAGTTTCTACCACTTCAAAAAGATTTAAAAAATCCAAATATCCTATATTCGATCCACTTGCTAAAACCCCGTCATCCAACTGGTTAACATCGCCATAGTCGCAGTTCTTGCAACTGTTAATTGCGGACGAAATTTATTTACAAGCCCTCAAATCGCAAGTCAATATTCTTACATCATACGTTACGTCTGGACTGGACGCTCTTGATCTCATTGCATGCGAGCGGTGACTTAGGTATTTATTTCTTCTCTGTGAGGTCATTACGATCATCTGCGGTATAAATTTGTTAATAATGTGGCTATTAGGCTAGGTACCATCAAGGTTATACATATCGGACCAGCACACCTAAATGTATTTACATGTGTATATCATACTCTGTTCTGTGATGACATTGCGGCGTAAATGGTCATATTTTTATCAAAAGCAGAAACTAGTCGGCAAGGTAAATTTGAAGAGAACGGTTCGTGTCCAACGTACAATATTAAATTGAATGCGCAATTAAACAATATTTACGCCAATTAATTAAATTAAATGTTTACGCCAGTTAAATTTGCATTTTAAATGTTATTTCTACTCAATCGTTTCTTGATTGTAATATTTCCTTAAATTGGTATTATCTAGACAAATGGTTTATAAATATACCTTTTAAAAATTATATACTAATTCCAAGTCTATTGTGTGATATAATTGACGAATCAAGTATATTCCGTGTTCATTCCATAATTTAAGAATATTAAGATCAACAAATAACAATAAAACCAGTACCTTGTACGCTAATTTTAGAGCAATAACTGAACTGGTCTTTAAAATGCAAGTGCAAGTGCATTTACATGAACTCTTAAGATAGTGTATCGTCTACAAATAATTAGTGCCTACCTGATAATTTTGATTTAACATTCGTTATTAAAAACAATTAAATCGTGGTCTATTAAATTTCATCGATTTAAGAAAAATAAATCAATATCGGCGAATCATTCTTGCAATATTGCGGTAGTGGTACTTTTTTGGATTTTGCAAATTTATTGTACGACTTCAAAATGCGCTTTTTTGGACTACTTGGACGTAAACAGAAATACAAGTAAGTGTGGAATCTTGATGAATGCATATATATTGCTCATGTATATATATTTTTTTGGCAAAGGATCTTGAGCCAATATATTACGCAGATAAATTACAACATTCAGTTTGCGTTCAGTTTGCCTAAATTTCTCGTGAAATGCGGTCGATTTTGTCTATTAAAAAAAAAGATTAAACAGTATTGTGATCGACTATTTATCGTCTAGAAATTTTAATCATTGTGGGATAATGATTTTTAAAAGAGCTACCAGCAGATTTACTATGCGTAATAATAAGTAAGATATTCCAATAGTCCATTTTGATTCAGTAAATTAAATTGTATCGTATTTTAATACTGTAGAAAGTAAAAAAAAATCCTACTTTTATATAATCAGGTACATTGAATATGTCACAAAAGCTGTGCTATAAAAATAATATTTAAGTACAGTGACGTTAACTGAACTTTTTGTAAAAATATTTTATATTTATAAATTTCTAGTGTTATTAAAGATTTATTTATTGCATTGTAAGCATTCTGCAAAAATTTATATAATGATAGAAGAGCATTTTAACAAGGAAGTAACTATTTTTATATACGCTAGCTGAATAATAAACCATTTTAAACTACATTATAATATAAAATTTGATTCAAAAGTTACAAGACTATATTTTTGTTGAAGGTCTTGCACAGTCCAAAATTTATTATTACAAATACAATATTATTTATAATTAAATATATGTTACTAAATAATTATACGGCACGCGCATAAAATATATCGGATGACAACTTCTAAACCCGTACATAGCAATTAATGTTTGATAAAACAATCTAACCGAACGATAGAAATTGTGAAGATGAACTGTTTGAAAGTTGGCACCCTGTATAATTGTAGAGGAGTTTTAAAAACTAATAAATATTGGAATAGGAAAATTTAATTTTATTTAATTTACTGTAAAAACTTCAATTAATTATTCCATTTTTTTCCTGCAAAAATAATTTATTTCTTACAAGATTTTTAACAACTATCTGGATAAATATTATTAATTTGAACGTTAATATACGTTTACTTACGCACACCCAAGTTCTCGTTATTACTAGACATTTAATTTTATGCAGTCTATATTTAGAGTCTAAATAAATTGTAGTGTCCACACGGTTTGGAAAATACACAATAATAAATTTACTTAATCTTATTGTATTTATTTCCGTTAATATGTTTCACGGAACGTGGGATATAAAATTGATTAAAACAGATAATTTTAAATACATTTAGGTTGAAAAGAAATATTATTATTTAGCCATTATATTACTTTTTGTTAGCGCAGTAATTTAAATCTTTTTATCATACAACAAAAATAATTATAATATATCTACTGTGACTGTATATAATGTTCTCGAGCAATAATGTCGAGAGTAATTATTTCTAAAAATATTCCAATAATTAAAAATGAAGTTCAAGTTGAGGACTTGTAAAACGTATTTGTCGCACATGAAAATATGTTTGCAAAATATAATTTTATATATTTTATATTTCCATGCCAAAACATATATAACGAGTGAGATGCTTGATTCGGCATAGACAAATATTAGTCACGATCTAACGATAGAGATTTTGTGATTTATCTTGGTTTATCCACAATAATCGACCATTATATCAATAAATTCTTATGAATTATACAGGCTCTTTGAGTTAAATACAATTTTACATAAAGATAAAATTTAGTAGGAATTGCTTGTTTGTGAATTAGAACAAATAAATCACAGATAAAATCACAAATAAAACAGATATTGAGTTAAGCTGAATTACATTTATGGATGGATTTTTAATTTTTAGAAAATATCGCATCTTCTTAACATCGAATTATATTATTATAAATTCTAGCTACCCCTGCGGAAGAAACCGAAAGCTCTCAGCACAAATTCTCGGAAGGGGTTTTTATTAAATAAACAATTTTATATTTGATACAATCGGTATATTTATTACAACTTTAAAGCGCCGTGTAAATAATAATACGTTTGAATTTAGTAGCGTTTTTTCGGACCTTTTCGAAATAGTTTTGTTGTCAGATCGCAACGTTGAGTTTTGGTTTAAAAAATACGCGTTACTTTTAATATAAACTTCCCTCTTCCACATTTGCCAATGTCTTTAGCATATCATTTGCACTCACTATGTCCATGTACCAGACCTAACTAACTTCCTCTTGCGGAACATACCGAGCCGATAGCTCGGAGATATTCGTTAGCTACCGTATTTTAGCACAGACACGTATACAAGTAAAAATTCAATAAAAACATTCAAACAACTTAATGAATTATAATTTGTATTTGGTTTCTTAGCACTGACTTAGCACGTTCTGCTATAATAATTTTTTTTCTATGGGTTTAGATCACATCGTTATTTTTCTTATTATAAAAACATTGAAGTTGAATATCGAAATGATAAATTCGTTGAATATATAAGAGCAGCTACTCGGTTAAGCCATAAGTTAATAGTTCGAGTGAAAATTTCTTTTTTCTGCGGATTTACGGCGATCAGGAATATGAGATAACTTTCAATAAGTTCTGGAAAATAAAAAAATCGGTTGTATAACCACAAACATCGTTAATCTAGTTAAATAAATTTCATTTTGAGGACTTATATTATTTAGAACATGTGCAATTTCATTTTTTTTTTTAATTTAAATTCATTTATTTCAAACAAAATTTTAATTAATTTTTTTATTTGGTGTTTGGAACCTATGCTAATTTTGCAATTGTTTTTATTTTTGTTCTTTAACATTTTTAACTCGAAACATTTTCGAGACTTGCTGATGATTCGACGTTTTATAAAAAAATTGAGAGCCGGTCCTGTAGTTGGCTGCGCCGAATTGCGCCCATTGCGTCACCGCTACCACGCGAATAGTCGAACCCGCAACCGTTCTATTGTTGTAAATAAGAACATTACCGGTGATTGTTACTATAGTTATTTTACAATTGACACCTCTGTCGTACCATTGAATAAACCATACCATTACGTTTTAAGTAATTTTAATAAGTTTTATACGTTTTTCTTTTTAAATTTGTGTACCTACTGTTAAAATTAATACCTATGTGGAAAGAAGGAAGTGCAATTTTTAATCGTTTTTATATTGTGAACTGCGGAATAATTTTGGTATGACTCTGGCTGAGAATAGCCGATTAGGGAAAGGAAAATAAATGTAGGCAACTAAAACAACAGGATAAAAACTTAAGGCTGTCTTAAAAAAATTACAATTGATTTGAATATTCTAGCTACATAATTGACAAAATATTAAATTAAGTAAAATTTAAAAAATATCAGTATATCAAAGTAAGTCTTAATAGTTGGTATTAAAGACCTGACCTAAGATCCATAGGTCAGCTTTTTGATGCATCAAAGATCTGGCAACTTTATTGCTCCTTGAGAGTAGGCTACTGCGTAAACACAACTGTATCGCGGTACACGCACTAAATCATTATCCCTATTAAGCTATTCTCAGCCAGAATCGTACTGACATTTTTGAGTAACGTGTTCGAATGACATGCGCGTTGTGTCATAAACGAATCTATTTCGTTATTAACGCAGATGTAAATGACGTTAGTAGCTGCAAAGGATGTCTTCTTGAAATGCGTCCAGTAAGTTACGGTAGACATATTACTAATATAGAAATCTCCGTTTTTTAGATTAGTACCCGTCTATAAGTAGTACTTATAGACTTATAGACTATAAGTACTATTTAAGTTAGAGTTTAGTACGTATACACTTGGAAAACTACATTTATAGCTTACTTTGAACTTATGAAGATTTGGAATACGTAATTAGTGTAAAGTAAAAAACTAAATATGTGTGCATTGTTAAATATCAAGGTGTTTATATTCATTTGTTGTCGAATGCTAGAAAGTACAGAAATCACGATTCGTGACAGAGGTATTTTATTTCGTTTTATCTTGTGCTACTGAAGATGGAGGCATAGCCTTCGAAATGTACCTCTAGCTACTTAACGTTTGTTACGGTATTTGGGTGATATTCTATATAAATATTAAATAGATTAAATAATGCAGCACAAAACAATTTAATGAACAGATCGTAGTCGCTACGTATTTGAAAATTATTTCCCTATTCCCTCATCCGGCATCTATTTCCATGTCTTAATATTTACGCCATCATTTGCACACATTGTAACTGCAACCCTCCTCAAACAAAAACAATCTGAATATATAAAATACAAACAAAAGCAACATCTAAATTCATTAAATTTGATTTAGATTTATGCATGTATATACTTTCATAAGCATTTAACTGAGAATAATTTGTCACATATTTGAGAAATTTAAGTTAACTAATTTGAATAGGATGACCTGAGCTAGTCAAAAATATGCTCGGTTACAGCACTTTTATCATTTCTATTTAATCTGAAATGAGTTAAATGCTCCTTAAATCTAGTTTCAATTGGTCTACGTGTTTGTCCTATATATAATTTAAGACAACTAGAACAAGATATTTAATAAATACCAGATTTTTTATTGAAATCAATCAAATCTTTGGGATTTCCTAGAAAATTAGCAAGACTATTAGAAGTATTAAAGTTACGGTATTTGGGTGATATTCTATACTATTATTTAAAACCGTAGTGATAATTTTTTAAATAGACTATATATAATATGATTTGTTTCAGACTGGATAACAAGAACAGTACTATGAGCGGTGAAGTGATATTTAATGTCGTGACGCCTCCAAATTATCCAGTGCGGCTCACCAGACACAGGCGACTTGATTCCATTCGGTAAGTTCGTAAAACAATTGCGAAACTTGAAATTAGTTATTACCAGGAAGCGCGGATGAATTATGTATGGTAAATCGTATTACAATTGGAAATTATGGACAGGGCATTCGGGTTTTTAGTCCTTCAAATTGGCTTCGAATGCACAAATCGTAAGTGCATATCTTTATTATACGAAAGGGCGTACAAATGAACCGCTGGGATTTCTGGGCAAATTACTGAAGCTGAAACTCTTCAGAAAATTATTGAATATTACATTATTAGGAACTTGCTCATATATACATATCGTATTATCAAATATATCACGTAATTTGGTAAAACTGATAAAAATTAAAATTCCAACAATGACCCTGTATTCTGATTATATGCGTCTGGTAATACGATTTGTGCATAATTCTGTTAAGTTGCAAGGACATTCGTCTTGTCCCTTGGTGATCCTTACTATCTGTGTGGTTTGTTAGGCGAAAGAAACCCGATTAACCGATAAACAATTTATACATGACGTATATACTTATCAATAAGCATCAGTATTTTTTTTGTAAATGTATAATAATATAAATTTATTTATAATATTACGAAAAGTGCATGTTGTATTACCGAAGATGATTGTGGCGTTACTGCATTGTTGCAAAAAAAACAGGTCATGCTGAAAAGATAAAAATATGTAAATTATTTGTATTATGTATAATTGCTTGAAATTCAAGATTTGTTTGCGTTTGCTGATTCAATATTAATCACTTTGATATAAATTCTTAGTTAAGCATGTGAAAGGGAGATATTAATTCATTAATCCTTCAGGGATCAAAATAAAAAATCCAATTCTGTGATTCAGTTTATTTTTAGAATTCAGGAATAATAAGATATTATTAAAGAAATTCGTAAATTTTGAAATCAAATTGCAGTATTTGATAAAATTGAGATGCCAATTTAATTTTTAATTCTTAATTGGATATCAGTGGATTATTGATTCCACCAATTTTTCACGATTTTTTTGCGTATAAGTGACTTTTTGATTGTATATTCAATTCAACTCAAATTTGATATCTTGTATTCATGATCAAATATCTATGAAGAATATGTTAGAATATTTCCGAGTGTAGTATCGATGATACGCGTCAATGAATATAGTGTGTAAAGATTGATTGATTCGGTTACAGTTGGCATTTTGGCATTAATCTGCATCTTCAGTTCAGCAAGCTGCATCAGTTCATCCGCTATTCAAGTTCCTTACATATTCCATATTAGCCACACTTTTCACAATAGTCTCTGGTTCAACGGTCTTGAAGTCTTCCATCCGGAATTGTAACTTTCTACAAATAGTAAAGTTGCAGTTATATATAATTTAGATGGACATTAGATATTTATTACACAACTGCTTTTAAAATACCTCAAATAGGTTTTTTTTTACCACAGTGATGCCATGTTATGAACAAGGTATTATAAGTACGATTCATAAGAGCTCCTAAAAATCTTGAATTGCGAACATTTACTTTCCAAGAAATAATGATATTAGGCGATGTATATATTATGTTACGAATGCGTAATAACTGAACTTAAGTAAACTTCGATTGAATTTTCTAAACTGCAGTTTATTGAGGGACAAAAAAATTTCTAAGATATTCTAAATCGTGACTGGATAAGCTGTTTGATACGTATTATATAGGTAATAAGTATTTTAATCACTATCACTAAAGTAATATTCTTTTCTTTCCCATATTATGGATATCATAAAGTAAGGGTTAGATCAATCAATTTGATGTTCATATAAATAAGTAATTACCTTCCTTCATTGTGATACGGTTTTTAATAATAGTTCATTAAAAAAGCTATTACCGTCTTGTATAAAACATCACCCAAAAACTGTAACATAAAGCATTTATTAGCTAGATACGCATTTCAGAGGCTACGCCCCCATCTTCAGTAGCACAATAATAAAATAAATAAAGGTACCTGTGTTACTCACAATTGAACGAAATATCATTGTAACAGCAGTTTCCCGCCTTCATGCGACCTCTATCGTACTTATTATAAACTATAAAAGTAAATGCAAATAGAGTTGCAGATCAAATACGCAAACACATAACAAAATTCAAGGGTAACCAAACTAAACTAACCAAAAAGAAAAATTATTTGTTAATTAAATTGTTATCGTAGATAAAAGTTAACATATATATATATCAAATTCTTGACTTGTACATGTCTTATAGAGATATACAAACCCGAACAAACCGCACTTACCCATACTATATTATATTGTGTAGTAGTTTGAATTGGGGTAGTTTTTTAATATTTAATTTTAATTTTCACACTGGCTTTGAGATGCCTTCATTCGCCAATAACCAATTTTCTTAAAAAATAAGGGAATAGACAATAGTAAGGGGATTATGTACCATGTTGTCAAGGGGTCCGTCATGACATTTATGAATTACAACAGGTAGACCACGGTTAGGAAGGTAAATAACAATAGGTTAAAGTAGGAATTCACATTCTTTCACTCATTCACACTTTCCTTTCTTCATTTTACATTTTATGTTTTAATTTCGCTTTCAATTATAAATTTGTATATAATCCTGTAAATACCGATATCATTGGTCCTTAAAATACTTTTCCAATCAAATAGTGCACTTGTCAATTTGTATAATTTATTCGCAGTAGGGATCCATTTTTAATTTTATTCTATATTCCGGAGACCAACAAGTTAATATATTGAAGAATCGAATAAAGTTTCTGCCCAAATTCAATCCTTTGAATCATAATTCTTTATTTCTAGTAAATGTTGATTTATAGAATCTCCCCGTGTCTTTATTCCAGTCATATTCTCTAAACCATGACGTCTTTATTTCTTGATTTGACCATGCTATCATATCCATTTTTGTTAATAAATAATCTTTTGATATTTCATCTAGATCCCAAGCTCTTTTCGCCAATCCATCTGCATCCTCGTTTGCCTTGATGTTCACGTGTCTTTTACCTACATTATCGCAATTTCCTTCTTTTTATAAATTTCCAGATAATATATCTTTTGACAGATTAGAGTTGTAATATAGTTTTTATTATACGTTATATTCTTCAGGTAGTGGACAGAACTTTTGCTGTCTGAGCATATTACATTTTTGTGTCTGTTTTCCTTTTCAATAATTTTTAGGCTTTCAAAAATTCCGATTAGTTCGGCAGCTTTTAGGGTTTATATGAATTGAAATCTTAAAACCTGTTCAAGGACAATATACGCCAACCCCCGTTGAATTTGCATTTTTTGCTCCATCAGAATAAATAATGAAGGATTCTTCGTATTTTTCTCTTAATAATATATCAAATCTATAGTTAAGACTTGGGCTTGATAGATCTTTTATATAACCATTTATATGGAGGAGCTAGAAAGTGTGGAACAGATAGATGAGGATGACTTAGGTCCTAGCATACTTAGGTCAGAGTTTCATAGAGCATTAAATGATTTACGGAATAACAAAGCAGCGGGGATTGATATGATACCAGCCGAATTAATAAAACACGCAGGGGAAAAAATGCAGGAGCGATTATACAGGTTAGTTTGTAAAATATATGAGAAGGGAGAAGTACCACAGGATTTTCAGCGTAGTAGAATAGTAACAATGCCGAAGAAGATAGGAGCTAATTTGTGTGAGAACTATAGGACCATTAGTCTACTATCACATGCATCGAAGATATTGCTAAAGATTATTTATAGGAGATTAGAAAATAAAGTAGAGGAAAGGCTAGGAGAAGATCAGTTTGGTTTTAGGAAAAACAGAGGGACGAGGGAGGCGATTTTAGCACTAAGAACAGTAGTAGAAAAAAGAATGAGGGTAGGAAAGGTAACTTGCATAGCTTTTGTAGATTTAGAAAAGGCATTTGATAATGTAGATTGGGACATAATGTTTAGAATTTTAAAAGAAACGGGTATAGATTATAAGGATAGGAGAATAATTTTTAATTTATATAAACACCAAACTGCCTTAGTTAGAATTGAGGGGGAAGAAGAGGTAGCAAAAATAGGGAAGGGAGTTCGGCAGGGATGTACACTTTCACCGTTATTATTTAATCTATATATAGAAGATGCAATAAACAAAGTAAAAGAAGAGTATAGTGTAGGTGTGAATGTACAGGTAGAGAAAATATATATGCTGAGATTCGCCGACGATATAGCTATATCGGAAGAAAGCGAAAAGAATTTAGAAAGGGTATTGAATGGTATGCAGGCAGTATTGACTAGGGATTTTAACATGAAAATAAATATAGGTAAAACTAAAGTGATGAGGTGTGACAAAAAGGAATGCAGTAGAAAAATGAGGATCACAATAGGAGATAATAGAATCGAAGAAGTGTCAGATTTTTGTTATTTAGGCAGTAGAATCACAAAAGATAATCGAAGCAAGGTAGATATAAAGTGTAGGATAGCACAGGGTAGGAAGGCATTCGTAGAAAAAGAACAGATTTTAAGATCAAATATTGACTTGGGTATTAGAAAAAGATTATTGAAGGTATATGTTTGGAGTGTAGCACTGTACGGGTGTGAGGCGTGGACTATAGGAAAGGAAGAGAAGCGTAGATTAGAAGCACTTGAAATGTGGTGTTATAGGAGGATGATGAGGATTGGTTTGGAAGATAAAGTAACAAATGAAGCTGTACTAGAGTTAGTAGGGGAGAAGAGAAGTATTTGGAGAGTGTTACAGCGTAGGAGAGACAGATTAGTAGGGCATATTCTTAGGCATGGGGGGATTATGCAATTGATCATAGAAGGTAGAGTGGAGGGAAAGAGAGGGGTAGGTAGGCCTAGATTGGAGTATGTGAGTCAGATAGTTGAAGACGTTGAGATGAATAGCTATAGGGAGATGAAGGGATTAGCTCAGGATAGATCGGCATGGCGTGCTGTTTCCAACCAATCTTTAGGATTGCGGACTCTTTAACTAACTATTTGAAACAATTGGTAACTTATTAATAAAAAGATAACAAATCATATATAGTTGCAGAGAGATGTATTTCATATATTTTATTATACTGAAAAAGGTATATGCAAAAATTGTTAAATTTCAACCCTAGTCCATGAAGCGCTTTCGATCATAATTTTGATATAAGATTAATGAATCATTTTTCTGTTCATTATATGATTATGTTCCAAAGGTTTATATATAGTTTTACGTAGTATGAAAGGTAATATTGTGTTGTAATTTAATTCGCGATGATGAAAATAATCGGTATATTGACTGAACTTAGCGAATAGCCTGAGGAGGTCTTAGTTACATACCCGAAACTTGCTATTTTACACGCTGTCCACTCGAAATCGAAACTGTTCTTGTATATCAAAGCATATTGCTGGAGATCGGAGTGTCTGACTACTTGTACATTACACACATATAACATTGCAGACGAATATACTATGTGCATAAATGAAAATAAAGAGCTTCCATTTATCTAGTCTAATAGCGAGGGAGATACCTCTGGACTATACAGTAACTATATTGAATTATACCGAATTAAAACGAACATTTTTATATTAAAATAATAATATTTACCCTAATTCTAAAGATTTTAAAATTTCATCAAGTAATTGGAATGTTATTAGTTTGTAACCATTTAACAACGTTGTCATGCTGTATTTATTAATTTATACTTGTGTACGAAGAACATTTTCAGCGTTACCTAGAGTTTTGATAAAAGTAAATATCAGTTTTATGAAGTAGATTTCTAAGTTTTCATCTCTGGAAAGGACAGCGAGGAAACTTGGTAAACTAGTAAACAATGCATTTGAAAGGTTGCACACATGAAAAGCAAGCATATATAATGCAGAAGTGGAAAAAGTATTATAAGAAAACTTGATAATTTGTTTTTCATTCGCAATAGCTTGTTGCAGGAAATAAACACGAACTTCTCTACTTGGGTAAGAAAATGCTTAACTTTGCACTAAGTTCATGGATCTAATTATAAAAAGAAATGGTCATTTTATGGACTATTAAACCGATGCATATTTTCTTTTTAATCCCTTTTCTTCGAACGTTGTTATAAGTACTGCAAAAAGAATGATCGCTAATTAGATATATTTTCCTTCTGTAATTTAATCCGTTAATTTCTTACAGTGTATAATTGTAATAGTAAATTCTTCTGAAATTGAAATTCGCATATAGAATATTCAAGGCGATAATAATCCGATTAGCTAATGGGGCTAATCCTCGGCAGTAGGACTCGGCTTTTCTGTTCCTTCCTTTCAACGCTTATTCGAAAACTGAAAAGCGCTCTTGCCTCGATGTAGATGTAGTGCCTTCATTGAGAAAAATCTTCAGTGCAATTGAATTAGTCATTGTTACTGCCTTCTAAGATACCAATTATTAGCGATGTTGCCAAGATTCATAAATTGCGCTAATCGTACAATATGCTCACCCAGGCGAGCACATCTACTTAGACTCCCATTTCTAAAGTAATTTTATTAACCCACAACAATTGTATGTAGTTTTTTAATATTGCCATTATTTTTTCATGAACAATAATAATATTTAGTATAAATGGTATTTATTAAAGATGGCTAAATATTGTCCCATTATATGCTGGTTATATTAATATTTAGTTTGGGAAGAGAAATAAAAATACAATGTTTTATATTACGGTTAAAAACGAAGATTTATTCGACTATAGTATCGTTTATTAAGCATTATCAAGAAATGACAAACGAATTACAGAAAACTTATTTATAAATAAACAATCTACCTACCAATGGCGGTTTCTTTCGGTAGAATGAAAGCCACTGTATGCAGTATATCATTTGTTTCTTTGGGTCGTGTATCGTATGCGCCGCAAACAAACTAGCGTCCCGGGATGCTATGGCAACGTGACGTCACGCTGCTTCTACAGCAAAGAATATATCGTTGTTTTAAGCTATTCCGGGCCGCAATTCTTTAGCGTCCCAACAGACAAGCCTAGTCTAGTATACAAGAAAATTGATATAGAATAGCCAGATAAGACAGTTGCATCGTTCTGTATAGTTACGTATGTACGATTTTGCCACGTGTTTCTACAAGAATATATTTAATAAAAATGAAAAGTGTTAGTTCTTCATTAAAAATAGAGATTTGTAGACTTTCTCTCGAGGACAAAGTAAAAATTCAAGAATTACATAGGCCATTGCCTGATTTAAATTTACCACAAACTTGTGCAAGGAGTGTTATATCAATGAAAGATAGAAGAGCGGAATACCACTTTTAAGAAATGATTGAATTTAATCATTTTGCATCCATTTTAGGTCAGATTTCTTACTATTATATTATTTTTTAAGAAATGCGCCCCCTTCGATTAAAATGGCAAGAGCCGCCACTGCTACCTACAGATAATATCAAATAATGGGGAAGAGATTAAATCTACTTGGTCATTATGTAAATTATAATTAGCTTTTTTGGTATTTGTGTATTTCTAGTGATTCAAGCAAATTTAATTTATGACTTTTTGAACAAACTTGTAAAATTATTAAATTATGTATTAGTTAAAGAGTCCGCAATCCTAAAGATTGGTTGGAAACAGCACGCCATGCCGATCTATCCTGAGCTAATCCCTTCATCTCCCTATAGCTATTCATCTCAACGTCTTCAACTATCTGACTCACATACTCCAATCTAGGCCTACCTACCCCTCTCTTTCCCTCCACTCTACCTTCTATGATCAATTGCATAATCCCCCCATGCCTAAGAATATGCCCTACTAATCTGTCTCTCCTACGCTGTAACACTCTCCAAATACTTCTCTTCTCCCCTACTAACTCTAGTACAGCTTCATTTGTTACTTTATCTTCCCAACCAATCCTCATCATCCTCCTATAACACCACATTTCAAGTGCTTCTAATCTACGCTTCTCTTCCTTTCCTATAGTCCACGCCTCACACCCGTACAGTGCTACACTCCAAACATATACCTTCAGTAATCTTTTTCTAATACCCAAGTCAATATTTGATCTTAAAATCTGTTCTTTTTCTACGAATGCCTTCCTACCCTGTGCTATCCTACACTTTATATCTACCTTGCTTCGATTATCTTTTGTGATTCTACTGCCTAAATAACAAAAATCTGACACTTCTTCGATTCTATTATCTCCTATTGTGATCCTCATTTTTCTGCTGCATTCCTTTTTGTCACACCTCATCACTTTAGTTTTACCTATATTTATTTTCATGTTAAAATCCCTAGTCAATACTGCCTGCATACCATTCAATACCCTTTCTAAATTCTTTTCGCTTTCTTCCAATATAGCTATATCGTCGGCGAATCTCAGCATATATATTTTCTCTCTCTGTACATTCACACCTACACTATACTCTTCTTTTACTTTGTTTATTGCATCTTCTATATATAGATTAAATAATAACGGTGAGAGTGTACATCCCTGCCGAACTCCCTTCCCTATTTTTGCTACCTCTTCTTCCCCCTCAATTCTAACTAAGGCAGTTTGGTGTTTATATAAATTAAAAATTATTCTCCTATCCTTATAATCTATACCCGTTTCTTTTAAAATTCTAAACATTATGTCCCAATCTACATTGTCAAATGCCTTTTCTAAGTCTACAAAAGCTATGCAAGTTACCTTTCCTACCCTCTTTCTTTTTTCTACTACCGTTCTTAGTGCTAGAATCGCCTCTCTCGTCCCTCTGTTTTTCCTAAAACCAAACTGATCTTCTCCTAGCCTTTCCTCTACTTTATTTTCTAATCTCCTATAAATAATCTTTAACAATATCTTCGATGCATGTATACTAATTAAATTATGTATACTAAGAAAATTTTCGTGAGATTCTAAAATATGGTTAGCAAAGTTCGAATTCGTTTTTTTATATTTATAACTATTAACATGTTCATTAATTCTAATTTTAAAGCTACGGCCTGTATGGCCAATATATATTACATTGCAATCTGGACAATTTATCTTATATTATATACTCCACTACGGTTAAATTTATCTGTTTTATCTTTATGGTTGAATAATAGATTGGATAGGGTGTAAGATGTTCGTTCTGGTAGACTTAAATTGTTGTTAGATAGAGTATTAGCAATTTTGTGTGGAGAAAAAGTAAAGGAAATATATTTAGTAGTGTTCGTAAAAGAGCATGTAGGATAGATACAGTTGAAAATCATTTGCTTACATTTCCTATAGACTAGCGATGGCAAACTGTAGGTCACTTTGAGGAGCTAGTTCGTAGTTCATTTCAATGTACCGTTCACGAACTATAGGTCGTGAACTACTACATCTTTTGAAAATGAACTAGTTCACGACCTATAAGAAATATATGCACATACTGAAAATAATCTCTTTTTTTGTTAATATAAAAATATTAACTGGTAAAAAATAAATTAATTGAAATATTACAATACTTATTTTGAATTAAGAATGAGGAAGAAAAGACAACAATGTTTATAATTTATACAAAACATATATATAAGGAAATATAATCTTCTCTAGGTACTCACGATTATTTATATGAAGTTCTAAAATACTTATTGGTAGTTACTGATGAAAATGTTTACTACTTTACTAACACTTGAAAATGAAATGTACAAACTATAATAAAATGAACTAGACAGAATCGTTTTGTTTGGCGTTATAATTTATATTTTCTATTCCGAATCTTCTCTGTTCAAACTTCAAAGCTTTAATTTGATATTAAGTGATTGAATTGCACTCAGTATGAAATAGAAGAACTATAAGATTTAGATGTTTATTTTTGCATTGTTGCAAAAATTTGCTATGGCATGACATATTTAAGAACATTTAATCTTGCGAATATATTAATTATATTATTCCAAATTAAATCTGATACCAACATATAAATTGTGACTCAGCTCAGCAATGCTGGCTGCTGTTGCAATATCGCATCGAGTTTCCTATTTCGTTCCGTTCACCAACACACTTTATCACTAAATAAATGTTAGTACTGTATATGTAATGTATACTATACTGCATCGTTTACGAGTCGTTGTGATTCATGAACGGTTTACTACACGACGGGTTCAGGACCTAGTAAAATGGGTAAAATCTAAAACCTAAATATTTTGTTTGTTAAAAAATACATGGCTATATTTTCAATTTGCAAAGCGAATCAATTTTAGAAATTTAAATGCAGATTATAAGTGGCACTAAGGGAATATTAGATTTAAAACTGAAGTAAATGAAAATGTAGATTTATTTTAGAGTTGGTTTTTAAAGATTAACAGGCAAAGAATGAAACTTACAAAAGATTTACGAATGTGAAGGAGGTGAAATAAATTCAGAGGGGTATCGTGAAAAATATGGCAACGTGAGGAATTAATTTTTTTTTGGCGTTGGCGTGAATTTAATATCACGATAGCGAAATCTCAATGCTATGGCATCGCTGGAATACAAAATTAAGTTTCACAAGAATATTTCAATTGCCGGTCTGGAAACAATCATATTATATCTGATCAATTTACGTTGCGAGTTTGGATTGCAAGCGCTGCTCATGCATTTACGAATATGAACCATCAAAACAGATATTCGTCATTCATTTGGAAACTTGAAGGAAAGTATTTTCGTTTCGGTATTGATATGAAATATTCAATTATATAGCAAATCCCCAGATTATTGCCGGAATAGGATTTATATAGGACTGTGAAATTCTGGACGAACATTCAAATTTCCTTAATGTTTTGATTTGAATATTGATGTCTAGTTTTAGAAAATGTAGACAATTCCTAGACATTTTTTTTTGTAATTCTAAAACCTATTCATTTTTCCGATCAAATTTGTTGGATTCTAATATTAATACTAAAGAACATAATACTTCCTTTTCCATATTAGGTTCAGAATAGTTTTTCAATAAATCGTGAATAAAAAATATTTATTAATAATTTTTCTACGTATGCATTGCATTAGCCCTAAGACAAAAAAGGTATTAGAATATCACTCAAAAACCGTAACACAAAACATTAATCATCTAGATGCGCATTTCGGAGGCTATGCCCCATTGTATAGCAATCCCGGTGAGTGACAGAGGTATCTATTATTGTGCTACTGAAGATGGGGGGCATAGCCTCCGAAATGCGTATCTAGCTAATAAATGGTTTGGGTTACGGTTTTTGGGTGATGTTTTATACAATTATTTAATGCCGTATTGACGATTTTATAATGTTACTTATCAATCAAACTAATTTATTGTTTTTATTCAAAATTCAATAGTACGAACTATTGCAATATTAATTTTAAGTAGATATGGCAGCAAATTATTATAAAATTGTATTGTGTACTAAATAAACACCATAATTGTGTGTTTAAGTAAAAAAGGAAAATGCTATTAGATAGGATATTTGAAGTTACTATTTAAGTACCACTATTTAAATATTTACTTAATTTTAATTCCAACTAAAATATATTAAATTGTTTATCAGATAATTATCAGACAGAGATTTTTTTAAATTTTATATTTCGTCCTTTCTTTTTTTTAAGTATTCCGTATATTAAAAAAGAATGAGGGTAGGAAAGGTAACTTGCATAGCTTTTGTAGATTTAGAAAAGGCATTTGATAATGTAGATTGGGACATAATGTTTAGAATTTTAAAAGAAACGGGTATAGATTATAAGGATAGGAGAATAATTTTTAATTTATATAAACACCAAACTGCCTTAGTTAGAATTGAGGGGGAAGAAGAGGTAGCAAAAATAGGGAAGGGAGTTCGGCAGGGATGTACACTTTCACCGTTATTATTTAATCTATATATAGAAGATGCAATAAACAAAGTAAAAGAAGAGTATAGTGTAGGTGTGAATGTACAGGGAGAGAAAATATATATGTTGAGATTCGCCGACGATATAGCTATATTGGAAGAAAGCGAAAAGAATTTAGAAAGGGTATTGAATGGTATGCAGGCAGTATTGACTAGGGATTTTAACATGAAAATAAATATAGGTAAAACTAAAGTGATGAGGTGTGACAAAAAGGAATGCAGTAGAAAAATCAGGTCACAATAGGAGATAATAGAATCGAAGAAGTGTCAGATTTTTGTTATTTAGGCAGTAGAATCACAAAAGATAATCGAAGCAAGGTAGATATAAAGTGTAGGATAGCACAGGGTAGGAAGGCATTCGTAGAAAAGGAACAGATTTTAAAATCAAATATTGACTTGGGTATTAGAAAAAGATTACTGAAGGTATATGTTTGGAGTGTAGCACTGTACGGGTGTGAGGCGTGGACTATAGGAAAGGAAGAGAAGCGTAGATTACAAGCATTCGAAATGTGGTGTTATAGGAGGATGATGAGGATTGGTTGGGAAGATAAAGTAACAAATGAAGCTGTACTAGAGTTAGTAGGGGAGAAGAGAAGTATTTGGAGAGTGTTACAGCGTAGGAGAGACAGATTAGTAGGGCATATCCTTAGGCATGGGGGGATTATGCAATTGATCATAGAAGGTAGAGTGGAGGGAAAGAGAGGGGTAGGTAGGCCTAAATTGGAGTATGTGAGTCAGATAATTGAAGACGTTGAGATGAATAGCTATAGGGAGATGAAGGGATTAGCTCAGGATAGATCGGCATGGCGTGCTGTTTCCAACCAATCTTTAGGATTGCGGACTCCTTAACTAACTCCGTATATTTTATAAAAAGTAAAATTGCATAAGTAAATCCCTCTCTCTCGCACTTTCACTCTCTCATATGAACTTACTGCACTTGCACTTCGTATGCAAGGACTTGTGGTTTAATTATTTTAATATACTGATGCTTGCATTTTAAACAATTAAAAATTAATTTCAATATTCTTAACATTAATTACATTGAATTATATATTTTTGATTCGTAATGTACAAATAATTATTTTAATAATTTTTATAATAAATTTAAAATCTGTTTTAGGAATACATGATTTTGATGTTTCAATTTTTTTTAATAAAAGATTTTATTTTATCATGGTATTATATGGTTTAGTCAACTATTTGATTACGTATATTTTTCAAACGGCGACTTTTTTGGAGGCTTTTTGTATTATCTAGAGCAGTGGTTCCTAACCTTTATAATACTGCTACCCCGTAATCTGTTAGGAAATCAAATTTTACCCCAATTTTAAAATGTTATGCGCGCCCCCTCTCAGTTCGGACAGGTTTATACAGGTTTATACATGTCGGATTCCGCATGCGTGATGCGCCGTGACTCAGGATTCAGCCTTCGGTTAACAAATTGTTCTCTGTTACCCCTGAAGATTAGCATGTTTACCCCCCGAGGGGTAATTACCCCCAGGTTCGGAACCTCTGATCTAGAGGTTTGTATAGTAACTATTTATCTCTATTTGCGAGTGAGGAAATTTTGGGAAAAAGGTTTCACACTTTGCGACATGTCTGTAACAATACATCCAGTAATTCGTTTCAATTTAGGCAAATTTTTATTAATGGCTTTTATAGGAACCTCAAAAACTTCTGGAAAAAATCAATGTAGAATTATTGTTGTACAACATGATTGATAACCACTTGTGTTAGATAAGTAAGACTTGTAAGAATGACATTTTTCAGATTTTTATATAAAACAAATATAATGCATTTAGTAGAATAATACAATATTAAAAAGAATATAAGCCACAATAGATATACAGTTTTTTTTAGTACTTACTTGTCTATTACCGTACAATAGTTACGAAAGAAGTGGCGAACCCGTGCTAAATAAAACCAAACACCTTCCTCATTGTGTTTTGGTCAACAAAAGGATCCTCTACTTATCATACGGTCGTGCTTCGTTCTTGTAAAGAGCTAGTTGAACTTCTATATGGAAATTTTTTTTTTTAGTTCTGCCTTGATTCATCGCTATATTTCTGCACCCTATAGTTTAGCTATTTGAAGGCAGTGGTGTGTTTTGGGGAGGTTTTTTTTGGGGGTTCGAAACCGTGCTTTTGGGACTTAGAGTGTACGTCTTTGGTAGGAAATATTGTATTCGGCGTTATTCTAATTAATTTATTTTGCATGATCCTGCCATATTTTACGTCTTATGAAATATCTCGCGTAATAATTAAAAATGATTATTGAATTTAATAAAAGATTAATAACTAGTAAAAAATCTAAATGAAATAGATTGTAAAAAAAATTGGTCCAATTTTATATTAATTTTAATTAATCTTTTTTTTTGTATGAAAGCTTTTACGATTTTAGCATTTTCATTTTAGTAATTTGAGTTTACTCATCATTCTTTATCATCATCTGTCATATAAATATGCTACACTCCTTCCACTCGTTTCTATCCTCGTTTAAATATTATACTGTCATATATATTTTTTATTACTTAAATTAGTAATAATAACCACCATAGAATATAGATTATAAATTTGTTTTTAATTTAACCATTTGAATATGGGGCCGCATGCCAAATGATATCGTTTTCTATAACCGATTGAATGGTAATTGAAATGTGACAAAAATGCGTATAAATCTTATAATTTTTTAAATACATTAATCTTCATACAAATATATTTCTTCATTTCCAGTTTCCTTATGATACCACTTTTGTAGTTCATTTTACGTCACAGAACTGTAACATTTATCTACAATACTGTTAATTCTAAAGGCAAAACTATTAAAAAGAATAATTACATTCATTATGTAATTTTTAACGAACTACCCAAAAACCAGTGGCGGCTCTTGACATTTCAATCGAGGGGGGCACATTTCATAAAAAATAAAATAATAATAATAAATCTTACCTAAAATGGATGCAAAATGATTAAATTCAATCATTTCTTGATAGTGTTATTCCGCTCTGTTATCTTTCATTGATATAAACACTCCTTGCACAAGTTTGTGATCAATTTAAATCAGGCAATGGCCTACCTAATTCTTTAATTTTTATTTTGTCCACAAGAGAAAGTCTACAAAATTCTATTTTCAATAAAGAACTAACACTATTCATTTGTATTAAATTATTTCTATTAAATATATTCTTGGAGAAACACGTGGCAAAATCGTACATACGTAACTACACAGAACAATGCAACTGTCTTACAAACTGTCAATACACTAGGCTTTTCTGTTGGGACGCTAAAGAATTGCGGCCCGGAATAGCTTAAAACAACGATATATTCTTAGCTGTAGAAACAGCGTGACGTCACGTTGCTATGACTCATCCCAGTCCGCTGGATTGTGTGCAACATATTAGTCGATATATGCGACACGCGAACGAAAGAAACAGAAGATACACGGCATATGGTCGCTCTCACTCTACCGCTTGCAATAGATAGGATGAGTGCATGTGCATTTAACTCATACTTGCTCGCCGCCACACCGTGTTGTGTTGAGTGCTATCGCGACGCAAGCTTGTTCTTTTAGGAAAACTAATGCCGAGTTAAAATATCGCAATACAATTATATATGCACTCAATGTTCAGGGGGGGCGCGCGGCCGTGCAGCCTCGAAAGAAACTGCCACTGCTAAAAGCAAAAATAAATTATATAAATTTGTGAAATTTATAGAACAACAAACATAATTTTACTTTTGATGGTAGAAGAAAGAAAGTGGAGAAAATAAAATCACCGCTTATTTGTTATAATCACATCTTTTTGTTATTAGTTCCAAGCATTTGTTTATCAACGCTGCGCTATAATTTCAACTCGGTTAATCTGTTTATTAATGATTGATTTTCTTGTATTTTGTTTCAGGTAAGACTACAAACTTCTTTATTAGATCGATTGCTGCTTGTAGCAATATGCAGGCATCACGAAAGGTAAGCGAGCTTTCCGTACGTACATAATAATTATTATAATTTCATGGAAAATGTATAGAAAAATATACAAAATATTCGTATACAAGGGTGGTAAGAACGTTATAAATATTATATTTAAAATGAATCTGATCGCTGTCTGGAATAAATTTGAATATATACTTTCGTAATATATAAAATAAGTAATTATATGAAAATATCTGGTTTTTTATACTAAATTATATACAAAGTTAAATTAAATACGATTATTTAAACGAGCAGTTTTGTGGAAAATATTTTTACTATAGTAGATACATTGGCGCAAATATGCTGTTTGTTGTTTTAATTAAATTTTCTTTTTTTTCTCTACGCTGGATTAGTTCTTCCTGTTTTTAATCTTTGTAATAAATTACTTTAAAGCCGTGAGATGTACGGTTAATACGTGCTCCAAGTTAACTGGTATAAATCAAAAAGAAAAATAGGAATACTGAGTTTAAGCTATTCATAATAGCCGTATGATCTTGTAAAAGTATGAAAAAAAAAGCAAAATATTCGAACTAATATTCAAATCGATGCTAGTGCTATAATTCATAGTATTTTTAAAGATCTATATCTCCAAAAATAGATATATATTTTGAAATTTTATAAATTTCAATTAATAATGGATTTTGACCAT
This sequence comes from Leptodirus hochenwartii, assembly GCA_947310635.1. NCBI lineage: Eukaryota > Metazoa > Arthropoda > Insecta > Coleoptera > Leiodidae > Leptodirus > Leptodirus hochenwartii. The sequence goes on from OX371177.1 coordinate 39,822,727, forward strand.
CTTTCAGTAAAAAACTCGATATTATACTATGTATTAATAGTATAATATCGATTGAAAAAATTCTTGTATTATATTATTGTGTATGTTTTATAATTTAGCCAACGTTTATTGATTGAATGTCTGCGATATTTTTTGCAGCATTCTTTATTCCTTAAAAATACATAAAAAAATAAACTAAAGTAATATATCACAAGAAATGTAGTTTAAACGGTTGTAATGGTTCATAGGGTTAAGATTTTTATTCTTAATTTGCATAATAGCTATATATACGTTTATGTTCAGAGCGTTTAAATAAGTGTTTAGTCCTTACACGCTCTTATTCTAGATTTATAGTATTTTATATTAAACTTTTCGAGCTTATTCCAAGATTAATACGTTTTTTTTTACGTTGGGTGGGCATTGAAATGAAAATTACTTTTCTCTGTTAAATGCTTTTATATACCGATAGCTGCAAGAAGTGAATTACTAATATGTGAATTCGCCAAAAAATTTATTATATGAACACTGCATCTAAAATTTCTCTTAAAGCTCTTAAATATTGCGAAAATATAGAAAAAATTATTATAACTTTCTAAAAGACCGTCATTAGATTGATGGTAATTGAACCACTGAAATTTTAGCAATCGAATGTTGGCATCGTGGTAAATATTGTGAAAGCCACAAAGGAACGGCCTGCTTCAGAAAATTACCAAAAAAGCGCTCGCTTTTTGTAGTCTCAACCAAACAAAATTAGCTTTCTGTTTGAACTGTCCATTTGAAATAAATAATAATTACCAGGTTATAAGCTTATAATATCAAAGCAACATCGAGCTACGAAACTGCAATGGCATTATAAATTCACCAACGAATATTAAAGGCTGAACAAGAATTTTTTTTGCTACTATAAATGTCAAGATTCAAAATACGTGATAACACGAATTTGAAACGAATTGAAATATTATTTCTTCAATTAATGTTTTCAGTACTAGAATATAATTTGCACTATAAATATTAAATAGGTAGGAGAAATTATGATAATTTGAATTGAATTTTTTAAATATCAATAGCAATTAAGCTTTATTTGAAATTGCAGTCCTTTTACAATTTAAATTATAATTATCTTATAAAAATCTACTGGAATTTGAACTAAAAAGTAAAAATTATTAAGTGTTCCCATATATTTCCATTCTTTTTGACAATTGAACTAGAAAAAAGCCGGTGCGGATTCTTTTTTATTTATCATCCGGCTTTGATCTGAAAAGGTAAATCGTCACACAGACTGAATATCATACAATTTGTGCACAAACGAACAAAAAATATAACGGGGACGCTCCTTAATTATTAAAAACATAGAAAATATATACACATTCAGCAGTAGCTATATTTATGTAGCATAACGATTTTTTGTCGACTTGTGTATGTTACATACATTGTTGAGCCTATACGTTATTCAATTTTTATTCTTCATATATTATGTATATTCAATCCTCGCGACATATATTTTTCAAATCGCTGTAAATGCAAATAGTAATATCGCATCTTGATCATGCCATTGCCGCTTTCCTCTTCAACCTTTGTCCGATTATCTCACATTACATCCTTTATTCTTTCTGCAATTCTGACTGTAGTTAGTACCAGCACACAATCATTGTGGCACTCGACATATTACCATTACTCTCATGCCCATATGGCTCCTATCTTGCGCCTGTCTCGTAAAGTCGTGAACGTGGTAGCGACGTGCAACGACGTCGATGTTGCATGCGAGCGTCGGTTTTGCGTCGCGGCGTCAGTTGGTGTACCGTGGCCTGGTCGGAAAGCTCGTTCGCGCTTGTTCTGTTCGCTCACCGATCCTAACTTCTGCAACTACGTACGCGAGCTTTCCATATGTGCGTCCTATAGTATATGTAGTCACAGTATATATTGCAAACAGATAGGGTCCCAGTAGGGTACCTTGCGGTAGTACCGCTGTCGGTGTTTGTAGGTACTGATTTGGAGTTCGGACAGGGTAATTATATGTTGCCTTGATATACCGGATTTTTTTTATTTGTAATTGAATTCTGGGCCAATTAGTTTTTAATTCAGTAATATTATTAATTAAATTATTTATGTACTTTCGTGAATGTAGAAATACGAATAATTGCGAATAAATGAACGTTCGCTGTATATATTAAATGTACAATTATTAACAATACAAAGTTCAGACAAACATTATCATTTTATTAATTGATGTGCGAATTGATGATGCATACAGTTTACAGCATTCTTTAAAATTTCATATAAAATTTGTTTCTATAAAGTAGATAGATAATTATGCAAAATATATAAATATAATCCATTCATAATAATATTTATATAAAAATGTAATTAAAACAAATATTCAAAGATGTCATCAAAAAATGTACATCTAGCTACTTAATGTTTGTTACGGTATATTATAATTTAACACCGTACTGACCATTTTTAAAATTTATAGTATTTGATTATAATTTTTGAGTTACATTAACAATACGCTTGTTTCTTGCATTATAACCAAAGAAGGGTGGGAATGCTTAAATTTATTTATTGCTCCTTATACTGGGGCCCTTTTTGAGCGCGAATAAAAAAATATTAAATTTGCTTACGCAGCTCAAATAATTCTGCGAATATTTTACGCTACGAAAATGCATAATAATGCGAAACCCGACTGAAATCTTGGTGAAACTACAGTGAAAGTACGTGATTTCGTTGGCAAAGGTAGATATGAAAAGTTATTGTTATTGTTTCTACTCCATAGATATTCACGTGTATTTGTTACTGGCAAACCCAAAAATTAGTTAAAATTAGATTTTAAGTAATATGGTAAAGTATTCTGATGGTAAATTTAAATATAGATCTTTAAGTATCTATATATGACAATGTGAGATTTGTCCAATTTTTATAATAGTTATAAGTCAAATGAGAAAATCCGAGCAGAGAATATTATACTTTAAATTAATTTAATTAAGTTTGTATTATATTTATTTAAATTTTTATTATTGCAGAAATTTTGATGATCAGAATAAGAGATTTGTAAAATATTGAGCTTGGAAATAATTCATTGTGTAATATTAGTCATGATCATTTGTGGAGCTCGTATAATGCCATATAAGCTCGGTTTTTGACAGTTGATTCATTGCATAGTCGTAAAGAAAAATGAGAGAATTATCGAAGTTTCCTAATATAAAATGACAATGTTCACAAAAAATGACAAAGAACTGACAAAGATACATGCAAAACATATTTTGTTATGCAAATAGCTGTTTTCTAATTTAGAAGTTGTATAATCATTATTTCGATGTGAATACACAAGACCTTCGTTAAAAATATCAACCGAATTAATGTTGCCTTGTTATATTAAATGTATACATAGAGTACAGGATATTCGTTCTAAATAATTAATTCGTTGCAATCTTATATGATTCTGTTGTATAAGAACTGAACGGTTGTCCCTTGATTTTTTCCATCGGAAACCCAATTCATGTACCATTTTCGAAAGGGAAGCCCTAGAACCTTCCCAATCAAAATCTAGCTTCAGTTTTTCGTCCAGACCAGCAAGAGTAACAAGAGCCACCTTCCGTTAAATGATAATTATAAATTATGTTCCGATAGTCATTCTTCTCGTAATCCAACATATTTGTAATTGTTCTCTTACGGGTACGATTTATTGGAGATGAGAATTTTGGTTGATTTATTTCTCCACGCGGTTTTTTCCCTCAGAAATAATTCGTTCGACGGTACGATGGGGAACTTTTGTTACTGCTGATACCAGTATCTTTACATCGGTCAAACTGTGGGTATTCTGGTTGTCAAAATACTCGAAGACATTATAAACAATCTCACGAGCTTGGCTTCGTAAGTGCTTTCGTGCAGCATTTTTGAAAAGGGTACTTTTACTCAAATATAAACAGATAGGTAATTATATTGTTACATAATATAAAATAAAAAATAAGTGCACGCAATTTATAATTACTAATAAACTCTTACCTATTAGCTTTGGGTTGACTTTGAGCTAGGCATAGAATATTATTTCGATTTTGAACAAAAATATAACTTTTATTTCAATAAATATAATTCTACCAAAACACGCTACGCTTCTACCATCTCCAAAGAATAAGTAGGTGTGTCTAGTGCGTGAGAAGGTGTGCGTCCTAAGAAATGCAATGTTGACAAATCACCACGCACCGTTATAACCAATTAGAATGAATTCTTTGAAATTATTACAACATGCAGAAAAGTTATACTAGAATATAAGAAATGTTGATAAATACTTATTATAGTATCATATTTATGTCATAATTAATTTGTACGACAGCTATAAAATAGTGACAAATTTAAATTCTTAGAGCGAAAGTATTTTTTGTTGTCTGGCACCACTGGTACTGTATATGCGCAGACGACTACCAAAATTCTCCGCCAATTTAAAAAAAAATGAGCTGTACCTATTCCATAAAATATTACTTCCCGTATGCCATTTAAAATTGTTGCAAATTTTAATTCTGTTCTTCTAAGATATACTCTTCTTTAACCATATTTATTCCATCTTCAAATTATAAAATTTGATTAATAACGTAAGAAAATATATATTTTACAGGCATAATGATTTTAAATATTTAATTAAAATTTTAATTTTATTCTTTGCGCGTCACAAAAGTTGTGTTGAAAATAAATTAGTTTTTTTTATTATTTGATAGCAAATTGGTCTTCCTAGCTTTTACATACAAAACTGGATATTCTTATTGCTCCTTTCTAATGATGTCTTAACACCAAATTAAAAAATGACAAATATATCTTACCAAATTGCAGCTTAAGCAAATGTAATAATAATTTTCAATTCTAAATGATTACGAGGATGGAAAAGTTAAAATGTAGGAAAGGGGTATTTTTCATAATTCGCTAATTTTGATTATTAATCAAACTTGTCTTAGAACCGTATTTGTGCCAATTTCTGGATTTATTGACTTTATGTCAGTTAACGTGTAACTAATGTGCTTTTAGTTTTGGACGCATTTATAGTTGGCATAAAATACATTTTTTTATGGATTCGGATGCATGCACTTTAAAATTTTATTACTTTCCGTTTTCTAAATGGTTAAAGTTCGCACAGGGGTGGAATATCCTAAAACAATGAACCACACGTAACTAAAACTCCAAGTAATGTTTTACCTAACAAGCTTTTGCACCATTAAAATTTTCATTCGCCAAAAAGTTTTCCCTTGAACAAAATTATTAGATATCGTGCTTTTTAATAGAAATATGGAAATACTTTCGTTAGCGTTTCACCTACAAAGAAATCCTCCAATTTTCGTACAAAGTTAACTCACTCTTAAGTAATTACATCAAATTATTCCACAACTTTATTTTAAAAGCATCTTCTGACTCTGTCCACGTTTATCTGCAGTATGACCAACGATGGCCTTCGTTGTGTATTTATGTACCCTGCTAAAGATTTTGTTGCTGTAGCTCTTACATTTGGTCTCAAAAGAAGCATTAAAACAAACGTGTTGGTAGAAAACACCGAGAGAAAAGACTTCATTATAAGAAAAATTAATATAAATTTTAGCTGGCAATTAGAGGAGTGTATCAAAAGATTATGTATTTGGAAAAATGTTTTATTTTTGAAAAAGCTGCTATTATCACCCTTTTTTCGAACAGATTAAATCATTAATCATTAAGGCAATATACACCAAAAAATGGTATGTATAATAAATTGTAGTTTGCGTAGTGGAAATTTCTTTGGAGACCAACGTATTTGCTTTATATAGACATGAATAATTAGAAAATTAATTGAAAAACTTTGATACGGCCCCCAAGGCGGACATGACACTACAAAGTGCACATTTTATTGCGTTATTTGTGTACGTGGGGGCGAGATACATGAAACCTTGCATATTTATAGGATTAATTCAGTTTTGCAGTTTCATCGCTCAGGAGAAATACGCTAGTAATCTATTGTTTATTAACAACCGCTTCTGAAACGTCCAAACTTTGTTGAATTTGTCGAATTGACAAATGTATTGTTAAGATGTTAATTTCTCCATTTCGCATAAAGAATCGCACTTATTGTGCAGTTTTCAAATATTCACACTGTATATTGCGTATCCACCAAAATTTTATATTAAACATCTTTTGCGCTGAAAAACATATACAGCAAATACATTTTCACATAGATATAATTCTCGGATTTTTCCCACTTTGGTATTTCTTTGAAAATTGTATAAAGCGGAAATTTTTTATAATGATAAGAACAAATCAAACGAATTCTTCTTTTGAGATAAGCAAAATACGTCGTTTATTAAACAAATATTGAAATGATGAAAACTTTGCGTTATAGTTAGAAATTTGCGTATTTTGAAATAAATACATACACATAATAGAATAAAATTCGATAGGAAGGAAATGTATAAAGTATATAATTTTTTTATATATTTTTAATATTGGGATCAAACCGTCCACGTTTCGTTTTCCAGGTAGAAAATATGATTTTTATGTTACATTAGTCTATTTATAATCTGGCACGTATGTGTACGTAATTTAATCATTTTAATTTTCTTTCAATCCTCATTAATTTCGCCTATTCATACATTTTTGTAACAAAAAAATACTGTATATGTTTCTGACGCCCATTCGGAGTGCATTCATAAATACGTAATCCACAGAAATCTCGCTAAAATTAGATTATCGATCAATTCTGGAAGGCGTATTGCTCCCGATGTCACAAAAAGCCTTTTACTTGACAATGAAATAAAAGCCACATAACGTGTCATTTATAAAACAATTCTGGAAAGGATACTAAATAATTCTTTATTATAATAAACGTTGAATATTCCTCAAATGATTCTAATATGAATTCTTCTACATGCAATGATATTTATGATGTAATTTCATATGTGGAGTAGCAGTGTGAGGAAACAGATCGGATTTATCTCGAATGAAGATCAAACTATATTAAAAGAAGTAAACTCCATAAATCTTCACACAGAATATAATAATGTAATTCATCTCGCCTACGGTTCTATGATGAATTGATTCCGAAAGTACTGCAATTTGAAGTTGTAGCTAAGCCTTAAATAGTTTCAGATACAATATTGAATGAAAAAGTTTACAAATAGCATATATTTTCTCGTTACGCAAGTAATAATAATTTAAATGTATTTTTCTAATTTGCGTTTCTAATAGAACCATGTAATTAAACCATAGTTACAGCGTAGGAGAGACAGATTAGTAGGGCATATTCTTAGGCATGGGGGGATTATGCAACTGATCATAGAAGGTAGAGTGGAGGGAAAGAGAGGGGTAGGTAGGCCTAGATTGGAGTATGTGAGTCAGATAGTTGAAGACGTTGAGATGAATAGCTATAGGGAGATGAAGGGATTAGCTCAGGATAGATCGGCATGGCGTGCTGTTTCCAACCAATCTTTAGGATTGCGGACTCTTTAACTAACTAATAGAACCATTAACGAACCCAATTTATGATTTCGTTTATAGCGAATTTGAGTTCGCTTATAGCTAGGGCAATTTACTGTTTCAAAGTTGGTAACTCTGCTTGCCAGTTATGAAACGTCAAACTACGAAAGAAAGCAACAAATAGGTTAATTTAAATTTATTCGACAATTTATTTCAAATGTTCCAAATGTACCAATAGTTACTATCAACAGTCAAAAAATTCTCTAAATAAAAAAATTTCGATGTTTTATTTAAAAAGGGCATTAAAGACGCAAATTAGAAAAAATAGTATAAAAAACTCATTTCATAAGTAATTTATAACACTTGTTCTTTAGAAAACTCGATGCTACGCACCTCGTTTTCTAAAATTGTACTCGTGCAATAAAACCTGCCTTATGAAACTCGTTCTTTAATATACTATTTTCTAATTTGCGTTTCTAATAGAGCTATTAACGAACCCAATTTATGAATTCGTTTATAGTGAATTTGAGTTCGCTTATAGCATAGAGCAATTTAGTGTTTCAAAGTTGGTAGCTCTGCTTGCCAGTTATCAAACGTCAAACTATAATAGAAAGCAACAAATCGTTTGATTTAAATTTGGTCCTTGAAATGTACAATTGTACGTCAAACTACAAAAGAAAGCAACAAATAGGTTAATTAAAATTTATTTAACAATTTATTTCAAATGTTCCAAATGTGCCAATCGTTACTATCAACAGTCAAAAAATTCCCTAAATAAAAAAATTTCGATATTTTATTTAAAAAGGGCATAAAAGACGCAAATTAGAAAAAAATAGTATAAAAAACTCATTTCATAAGTCATTTATAACACTCGTTCTTTAGAAAACGAGGTGCGTAACACCGAGTTTTTTAAATTTGAACTCGTGCAATAAAACCTGCCTTATGAAACTCGTTCTTTAATATACTATTTTCTAATTTGCGTTTCTAATAGAGCTGTTAACGAACCTAAATGAGTTCGTTTATAGCGAATTTGAGTTCTTTTATAGTATAGTGTAATTTACTGTCTCAAAGTTGGTAGCTCTGCTTGGCAGTTATCAAACGTCAAATTACAAAAGAAAGCAACAAATAGTTTAATTTAAATTTTGTCCTTGAAATGTACAATTGTACGTCAAACTACAAAAGAAAGCAACAAATAGGTTAATTTTAATTTATTTAACAATTTATTTCAAATGTTCCAAATGTGCCAATAGTTACCACTATCAACAGTCAAAAAATTCCCTAAATAAAAAAATTTAGATATTTAATTTAAAAAGGGCATAAAAGACTCAAATTAGAAAAAATAGTATAAAAAACTCATTTCATAAGTCATTTATAACACTTGTTCTTTAGAAAACTCCTTTTCTAAACGTGAACTCGTGCAATAAAACCTGCCTTATGAAACTCGTTCTTTAATATACTATTATTTACAATATTTCATAGTTGTGTATACGCATGATTATTGTTGTTCTACTAGTATTTTCGATTTATTATGCGTTTTTAATGCAATGATGACATCCATTATATCGATCATCATTAATCAAACAAATGATAATATGCAGATGTTATCTGTGTTAGATGTTAATGCATTCGACCTTTTAAATTATTTTTGAAAAAATTTATTCGTATAATATTCGATATCGAGTACATTAATGACATGTTGACAAATCTACTATTGCTATATTTTTTACATACTATTACCAGTCTTGTAAAAAATAATTTTATATACTTGTTCCCCCTAGAAAATTGACATTTATAGTGGCTTTAGTAAGCCTGAAAAATTATACAATTCTGTCGTGTAGTTCGCTACCTGGATTTCCATTTTTCTTCCTTTTCTGCAAAATACATCGAATCAATAACATCAGACAGCTGTGGCGGTGTATTTACAGAGTGATCCTTACGTGTATTAGAACAAATTAAAAATGTCTACTCGTCTTGATGAATATATTTAATAGTTCACGAATTAATATAATGAAATTTATACGCAATTTAAACATTATCCTTCGCAATAAATGCTAAATATTGCTATATAGTCATTTCTACATGCTATTTTAGTAATAACACTTCATAGATTTCTGGAAGAAAATTTCATGTAAATAATAACACCAAAGCGTATATCGACCAATGATTTAATTCATTTTTGCTTGTTTTGAAGACAATTTTCATTAATTAGATCTTTCTTCTTAATTAGATCTTTTTTGAATTAATTGTTATTTTTCATAAAATATCCAATAATTGTCTATTTTTGTATACACGTGGATATGAAAAGCTAAAAATAAAATTTTGTTGGTGATCGATCACACCGCTTTTTATTAATTACTTGATTACAACAACGCAAAATATTATTTCATTGTTTATATACAATTATAATATACATCTTTGCATTTAATTTACAAGCTTGTGTCCTTATTCAGTAAAAATGAATCGAAACTAATAAAAAAAAACAGGAAGAGTGACGGTATCGGTTTAGCGATGGCAAACTGTAGATCACTTTGAGGACCTAGTTCGTAGTTCATTTCAATGTACCGTTCACGAACTATAGGTCGTGAACTACTACATCTTTTAAATATGAACTAGTTCACGACCTATATGAACCAATACATGCACATACTGAAAATAATCTCTTCTTTTCTCAATATAAAAATATTAAATGGTAAAAAATAAATAAATTGGAATATTACAATACTTATTTTGAATTAAGAATGAGGAAGAAATGACAACAATGTTTATAATTTATGCAAAACATATATATAAGGAAATATAATCTTCTCTAGGTACTCACGATTATTTATATGAAGTTCTAAAATACTTATTGGTAGTTACGAATGAAAATGTTTACTACTTTACCAACACTTGAAAATTAAATGTACAAACTATAAAAAAAATGAACTCGATAGAATCGTTTTGTTTGGCGTTATAATTTATACTTTCTATTCCGAATCTTCTCTGTTCAAACTTCAAAGCTTTAATTTGATATTAAGTGATTGCATTGCACTCAGTATGAAATAGAAGAACTATAAGATTTGGATGTTTATTTTTGCATTATTGCAAAAATTTGCTATGGCATGACATATTTAAGAACATATTGAATGTTGCGAATATATTAATTATATTATTCCAAATGAAATCTGATACCAACATATAAATTTTGACGCAGCTCGGCAATGCTGCTATTACAATATTGCATCGAGTTTCCTATTTCGTTCCGTTCACCAACACACTATCACTAAATAAATGTTAGTACTGTATATGTATTGTATGCTATACTGCAAGTATATATATATAGTACAAGTACATCAATACGTACACCGTGCGCCATGTAGTTCATAGTTCACGAACTAAGTCATAATGACCTATAGGTCGTTGCAAAACATCGTCACAGTACGCCCGTCATTCGATTGAACCGTTCAGAGTGAACGGTTCGCGAGTGAACTACACATCGCTATAATCGGTTGATTAAATTTTGTGTAACCTAACACCGTGTATAGTGCCCATTTGACAGTTAGAAAATATAACGGAAAATCTATACGGGCATCTTCCATAATATAAGGGCTCTCAGAGAGAGTTTACTTTATATTTAGTAACATTGATATAGTAGACCGTTCAATCAAATTTTATTCACATTCATGCCTACAGGTGAAAATTGAATAATTTTAAAAGTATTTTCAGGTATTTTTATATATTTTCTCTTACGACTTCTTTTTAACACAAAGCAATTCTATCTCTTTTATACGAAGTAACGAAAACCTGTGTAATGATTAATTAATTACAGTAAATTTTATATGTATATATTTTAAATGACCCATATATTTTCTTTTAAATTAATATGATTTCAGGAAAATAATTTCTTTTAATTTAATTAGACTCATCCTCCACATATTTGATATATATGTGTATACCTTAAGTTCTGTTCCACTTCGTATATTGCTTTTTATCAACATAGGTATTATTGAACAGCATCGTTTTTCACTGCTTTCCCCTCAAGGGAAAGCGACACCAATAATATTCGGAGACTAATATTTTCTGCCTTGTATTTATTTGTCAACTCGTCGTGAAAATGCTCTGCCAATCAAATTAACGTGGCTTAGGATTTCATATAAATAAGACATGAAATGTTGTACAAATAAAACACCACCGACTATTGTTTTCATTATTAAATTAATATATAATTTTATTGCATCTTCCACACGTTACTCTAATCATTAAAGGTATATTTATATAATATTGGATGATAATTTGTAATTAATAAATTGTATTGTGCGCATGCAGTACTAAATATCAAATTTACCCAATTTACGAAAAAAAAAAAGTAGCCAAAGATAAGAACAGTAGTAGAAAAAAGAATGAGGGTAGGAAAGGTAACTTGCATAGCTTTTGTAGATTTAGAAAAGGCATTTGATAATGTAGATTGGGACATAATGTTTAGAATTTTAAAAGAAACGGGTATAGATTATAAGGATAGGAGAATAATTTTTAATTTATATAAACACCAAACTGCCTTAGTTAGAATTGAGGGGGCAGAAGAGGTGGCAAAAATAGGGAAGGCAGTTCGGCAGGGATGTACACTTTCACCGTTATTATTTAATCTATATATAGAAGATGCAATAAACAAAGTAAAAGAAGAGTATAGTGTAGGTGTGAATGTACAGGGAGAGAAAATATATATGTTGAGATTCGCCGACGATATAGCTATATTGGAAGAAAGCGAAAAGAATTTAGAAAGGGTATTGAATGGTATGCAGGCAGTATTGACTAGGGATTTTAACATGAAAATAAATATAGGTAAAACTAAAGTGATGAGGTGTGACAAAAAGGAATGCCGTAGAAAAATGAGGATCACAATAGGAGATAATAGAATCGAAGAAGTGTCAGATTTTTGTTATTTAGGCAGTAGAATCACAAAAGATAATCGAAGCAAGGTAGATATAAAGTGTAGGATAGCACAGGGTAGGAAGGCATTCGTAGAAAAGGAACAGATTTTAAGATCAAATATTGACTTGGGTATTAGAAAAAGATTACTGAAGGTATATGATTGGAGTGTAGCACTGTACGGGTGTGAGGCGTGGACTATAGGAAAGGAAGAGAAGCGTAGATTACAAGCATTCGAAATGTGGTGTTATAGGAGGATGATGAGGATTGGTTGGGAAGATAAAGTAACAAATGAAGCTGTACTAGAGTTAGTAGGGGAGAAGAGAAGTATTTGGAGAGTGTTACAGCGTAGGAGAGACAGATTAGTAGGGCATATTCTTAGGCATGGGGGGATTATGCAATTGATCATAGAAGGTAGAGTGGAGGAAAAGAGAGGGGTAGGTAGGCCTAGATTGGAGTATGTAAGTCAGATAGTTGAAGACGTTGAGATGAATAGCTATAGGGAGATGAAGGGATTAGCTCAGGATAGATCGGCATGGCGTGCTGTTTCCAACCAATCTTTAGGATTGCGGACTCTTTAACTTACTAGCCAAAGATGACTACTTTGGCATAAATTAGAAATAATATAAATTTTTTACTATAGATTGTGATAGATCAGATCTATTTATGAAATTATATTTCATATGGATTTTTAAACAATCTGTATTGTACAAAATACGAGACGACAGTTTATTGCAAATGGAACATGCAATGGAACGTTTCCTCTAGTTAATAACGTTTGGTAATCTAAAACGGAACGCTTTTATGATGTACGCTTTTGTATATAATTGGCAATGTGAACTTTCGTTTGTAATAACATTAAAACAAACATTGAGCTGAAAACTAATTTGGAATATTTACAAATTTCTTTTTATAAATACATATTTTGGATTTTCAAATTATATATACATACCTATATTGATATTTAGTTTCTAAAAATATGTAATTAAATTACAAACAATTAAATGCACTTATAGAAGAGGATATGTTTCAGATCTGCACTTGAAATGTATTGTTAAAATATAGTCAATGTAACAATGGGAAATTTGTATTATGCATGTAAATAGTTCACTGACAAATGTAAACTTCGTTACATTTTATACGATTTCAATAGTTAAGAATCTGATGGAAACATTGTAAAGTTAAAGTAGTTTCTTAAAGCATACTGAAATTTTTTGAAATAGTTTGCTGCAATCGCGTAAAGTTATACTTAGTTATATGAATATATGCAGCTATAATATAACGTAAACTTTACTCAGCGATATTATTCATATTTCTTTTTTATATTGAGTGAGGCAAAATGTTTTTTTTTTGCTTGATCATCAAAGAATCTTAACAAAAGCTTAAGTAAAATCCTACATACAGTAAATTTAATTAATTTCTATTATTTAGTAAATTTAGTAAATTATTGTATCCCTACTATTTATTTTTCTTTGTACTTTGATTTCAATTTACTTTAGATGTTTTCGCTAATAGAATACATTCTTTCTTATCTTTATTTTACTTATTTCTTTTATTGTGTGTAAAAGGTACTTTTGAATTGTGTCCTGCACATCTTCACTTATATGAATATTCGATTTAGACATGCGATTGTCTTTTGTACCTGCTTCGTTATATACGCCTATATACAGGAAGACATTTAATTTTTACAAATTAAATTTTACAAATTTACAATTAAGTTATTGCCATCTTGCGAATCGATTTCCTTGGCTGATGTAGATAAAGAGATATTAAATATTGATCTTAAGTTAAGTTAAGTAAAAACGTATGATACGAATTTGGTTTAAATACTTTCGCTTACGCATTTATAAGGCTTAAAATATTTTGTATTTTTAACCATATAAGGCTTAAAAGACTTTATATTTTTAACCATTTAAATACATTTTGGAAAGCACTGTTTTCTGTAATATAAATTTAGAAATCGTAGTAATTGATCAAGTACTTTTTGTGGAAAAAATTGTTTAATATTACGCCGATCTTTTTCTAATCTCTGAAATTTTTTGTCTATTTTAAATATGTAATCCCTTATATGTACGATTCGTCTCAAGTGTAAATGATCCTACAGTTGAGCTCCTCTGGCACTCGAACGAAAACAAAGAGCACTACACATATCAGGGTCGGCTAAATCTGATTTAAAAAAAATCAACTCTGTCGCGTTCTCATATTTCTAAGACGGAAGTATATTTTGAACGTTGCTATGTTCAAAATGTGGTAAATATATTGTATTGATAATGCATTCGTAAAATGGCTGTGTAGATGTAGTTTTTTATACGAATCTCTTTAGAATAACGAAACTTTAGTTTTTTGAGGAAATAAATATATTCTGAATACGTAGACGCGGAAGGAAGACGTCGTTCCTAGCTCACTCGTCCTGTGAGTGCCGGAAAGACACTCGAGTACGATCTGTGAGACCGAAATGACGAAGAGAAACGCCAGGCGCAACAACAAGCAACACAATACACGGGCGAAGATAACGCCTCTTGTAAACAGTCAAGTGCCAAATCTAACTTACCTGGAAACTAACTGTGTTTATAGAATTAACACACAAATTAAATTAACAACATACATTCTATGTTGTTGTTATATATTGATTGGTGCAAGTAGATTAATTGATGTACAACTGAGTATGGGGACTTATTCTTCAAAATGCACATTAGATATCTAATTAATTATTTTACGCAGCGAAATTTTTTATATATCTATAAGGAAGAAGAGGTAGCGAGAATAGGACAGGGAGTCAGGCAGGGATGTACACTTTCACCATTATTTATTCATCTATTTATTTATTGAAAGTACAAAAGCAAAGCACAAGACTCCACCAATCATATTATCACATATATGAACAAAACTACTCTTGGCAAATATTCTATAAAAATTAAATTAAACATCTGATTTACAAAATATGAAATTAATAACAATTAAACGTTATGGTAATACATAAGTAATCGAATACCCGAAACGAAATAAAATTGATAAAAAATTGAAAGTTAAAAATTAGAAGACTGATAGATTGATAATATTATTGATAATATTGTTTATATTTAGACAATAACAAGTAAAAAATGTCCATATCAGAGGCAATATATATGTTGAGGTTGGCCGACGATCTTGAAAGAAAGGGAGCAGAATTTAGAACATACATAAATGGTGCTGCAGCAAGCAATGACTAGAGATTTCTTGGCAAATATTTTCAATAAATAAACTTAATTATAGAAATAAATTTGAATTAATTTAAAACATAAATATTCGCGTAAATTACGGTGTACTTAATGTAATTTAAGTGCGGCGAACATTTTCTAACTAAATGAAACACGCGCCAACTAAATACTTAGTTCTAAGTTCTAGTAGTAAGTTCAGGCTTTCACCGGTTTCAATTCTATAAACGAACTTGGCATGGTACAGTTCTAACAATTTGTTAGTTTTGCTCCGCTGCTGTTGCAGAATATATAGTTGTTGTTTTCATTTATTTGTTTGCCGCACCGAAAACCTTTGCTTTATAAAAGCAACAAATTGGGGTGCTAGAATCCTTTGAGAAAACAATTTGCAGTACTCGTAGCATTGGTTACGTATCGCAAATAAATGATAATAAATTTAAGTTATATATAACAACAATTGTCTCTAAATAGTGTTTGTTTTCTGTGTGAATAAGTATTTTATTTGAATTGGATGCTAAAAATATTTAACGTCCTTTGATAATTATATGAAGATTTATCATTAAGAAAATTGTAAATGATAAGTAAGGTGGAATTTTGAATATAAGAATCCGTTTATCTGGTGTTAAAATCAATGAAAATTGCATCCATCGTATAAATGACGTGATGAAATTGTTTTCCTACAATTTACAATTGTATTAATACTTTATAATGAAACATCCACCTAATACTCTATTGTGTATCATCTATCAATATCATATTTAATTTGATGCATAATTTATAAACTATATTCGTTGCAGAGTTGCTAACCTCAATTAATTGCTTCTAATAATCGCTAATAGCAGAGTTATTAGTTCGCTAAGTCCGCATATTTTGATTTAATGCCTTTATGATCTGAACCAGAGTTAGGCGTTAGTTAAAGAGTCCGCAATCCTAAAGATTGGTTGGAAACAGCACGCCATGCCGATCTATCCTGAGCTAATCCCTTCATCTCCCTATAGCTATTCATCTCAACGTCTTCAACTATCTGACTCACATACTCCAATCTAGGCCTACCTACCCCTCTCTTTCCCTCCACTCTACCTTCTATGATCAATTGCATAATCCCCCCATGCCTAAGAATATGCCCTACTAATCTGTCTCTCCTACGCTGTAACACTCTCCAAATACTTCTCTTCTCCCCTACTACTACTAGTACAGCTTCATTTGTTACTTTATCTTCCCAACCAATCCTCATCATCCTCCTATAACACCACATTTCGAATGCTTGTAATCTACGCTTCTCTTCCTTTCCTACAGTCCACGCCTCACACCCGTACAGTGCTACACTCCAAACATATACCTTCAGTAATCTTTTTCTAATACCCAAGTCAATATTTGATCTTAAAATCTGTTCCTTTTCTACGAATGCCTTCCTACCCTGTGCTATCCTACACTTTATATCTACCTTGCTTCGATTATCTTTTGTGATTCTACTGCCTAAATAACAAAAATCTGACACTTCTTCGATTCTTTTATCTCCTATTGTGATCCTCATTTTTCTACTGCATTCCTTTTTGTCACACCTCATCACTTTAGTTTTACCTATATTTATTTTCATGTTAAAATCCTTAGTCAATAATAGAATTAGGCGTATGACGATAATATTGGATTATTTATATCTTTAATTGTACTGTCAATTTATCATATAAACAAGTCGATACTTGATAGACTTGATTCGATTGCCGTACATTAATTAATTATATATATATAAGTAAAAGTTACGGTAATAAATACGATAAATATAGTAAATTTTATAAAATATTTCAATACAATATAGTAAAGTTTTTTTTCCTTGACCGATTGCATCGCAATATTAGATGATACAATCAATTTTCCAATGTACCAATGAAGATTTGGTTGACTTAGTTATTATAGAATATTTACTTATGAAATTATCTTTCGATATTGTTATGAATATTTTGAATTAACATGCGCTAATTGGGCCGTCAGCTTTACCGTAATATAAAAGCAAGACTATAAAAGCATGATTTTTGGCCAAACAAATTGCGCCGGAACAAGCAGCGTTTGTAAAAGGAAGAGGTACTCGCGAACAAATCCTCAACGTGGCACAATAAATAAGGAAAGCTCGAGAATACTATATTCCGATGTACTTATGTTTCGTTGATTATACAAAGGCTTTCGGATAACGTAAGTTGGCACAAGATGTGGAGTGTATTGCAAGAGATGTGAGTACCGATATATCTGATTAGACTGTCTAAAATCCCTTTACAAAGAAAATTCCGCTATAGTGAAGATAGAAAATATCCTATCAAACAAATACAAAATCTGAAAAGGCGTGCGACAAGGATGTGTACTGTCACCACTACTCTATAATATATACAGTGAACACGTGATGATAACGTGTTAAATAACTGGGAGGTGGTGTAACGATTGGTGGTAGGAAGATATCAAACCTAAGATTTGCTGATGATGAACTTATCGTATTACTAAACAGACTAGAAACCATCAGCCATGTACATGGTCTAAATATCAACTATACAAAAACGAAAATCACGATACCTGTTCGACAAAACGAAGGGATGAGGCAACATATTGGTAACTGCGAAGTAGTCGATCAGATTGTATACTGGGGGCACTTTTGCATAACTCTGGAAATTGTGAACCAGAAATCAGAAGACGTATTATACGAGCACGTGCAGCAGTGACCCAGCTTATTAAAATATGGAAGGATAGGAACCTAACAAAGGCCACCAATATCGGAGTGGTAAGGGCACTGGTCTTTTCAATCTTCTCATACGCCTCTGAATCGTGGCTAATAAGATCTAGAGATAGCCTTTGAAATGTGGTGCTGGCGCAAAATGTTACCAATACCATGGACAGCAAGAAGAATGAATGTTTGCATCCTAGAGGAGATCAAATCAGCCCAAAGATTATCAGCAGCAACATATAGTCGTATATTAAGATTTTTCGGACATATAACACGAAGCAACCACATGGAAAAATTGGTTATCCAAGGAAGATCTTTGGGCAACCGCAGATTACCAACGCGCTAGACGGACATAATTACTAAAGTAACAGACCTAAGGATAGAAATCGCAACCCAAGAGGCAAATAACCGGCAAGAATGGCGCCGCATGATGCGCAGTGTTATTCAAAATTTAAATCAAGGCTGATCAGTGGCGGCTCTTGATATTTCAATCGAGGGGGGCGCATTTCTTAAAAAATAACATAATAGTAAGAAATCTTAGCTAAAATTGATGCAAAATGATTAAATTCAATCATTTATTGAAAGTGAATTCCACTCTTCTATCTTTCATTGATATAAACACTCTTCGCACAAGTTTGTGATAAATTTAAATGAGGCAATGGCCTACCTAATTCTTTAATTTTTACTTTGTCCTCAAGAGAAAACTCTATTTTCAATAAAGCACTAACACTATTCATTTTTATTAAATTATTTCTATTAAATATATTCTTGGAGAAACACGTGGCAAAATCGTACATACATAACTACGCAGAACAATGCAACTGTCTTATCTGGCTATTCTATATCAATTTTCCTGTATACTAAACTAGGCTTCTCTGTTTGGACGCTAAAGAATTGCGTCTCGAAATAGCTTAAAACAACGATATATTCTTAGCTGTAGAAGCAGCGTGACATCACGTTGCCGCGCTGCTATTTTGTTTGCGGCGCATACGATACGCGAACCAAAGAAACAGATGATATACTGCATACGGTCGCTCTCACTCTACCGCTTGCAACAGATAGGATGAGTGCATATGCATTTAACTCATACCTACTCGTTACACACCGTGTTGAGTGCTATCGCCATGCGAGCTTTATCTTTTAGGAAAAATAATGCCTAGTAAAATATCACAATACAATTATATATCTACGGTGATGTGCTCAATGTTGGGGGGGTCGTGAGACCTCGAAAGAGAGAAGACAAAATTTGCATGCGGAGATAATTTCAAATATATGCAAAATAGCTTTATTTATGTTCCTGCTGCTGAGCGAAGTAGGGATGTGTAGTTCACTCGCGAACCGTTTACATTGAACGGTTCAATCAAATGACGGGCGAACTGTGACGATGTTTTGCAACGACCTATAGGTCACTATGACCTAGTTCGTGAACTATGAACTACATGGTGCACGGTGTACGTATTGATGTACTTGTACTAGGTCCTGAACCCGTCGTCTACTAAACCGTTCATGAATCACAACGACTCGTAAACGATGCAGTATAGTATACATTACATATACAGTACCAATAGCAGTACTAACATTTATGTTATAAGGTGTGTTGGGGAACGGAACGAAATTATATTTCCTTATATATGTGTTTTGTATAAATTATAAACATTGTTGCATTTTATTCCCCACTCTTAATTCAAAATAAGTATTGTGATATTTCAATTTATTTATTTTTTACTATTTAATATTTTTATATTGAGAAAAAAAGAGATTATTTTCAGTATGTGCATGTATTTCATATAGGTCGTGAACTAGTACATTTTAAAAAGATGTTAGTAGTTCACGAACTATAGTTCGTGAACGGTACATTGAAATGAACTATGAACTACGAACTAGGTCTCAAAGTGACCCACAGTTTGCCATCGCTAGAGCGAAGTTGATATCAATATTATTTTTCATAATTAATTTCCTTTTCTTTATATTATAAAATCTAGATTTAGAAAAACAATTGTTTTATAAAGCTACGTATAAAATACCTTGAGTATCAGTTTCATTACTTCGCTTCTTCTTAAAATTCAACATTTTTCGCTTATTTCCTGTTTTCCAGCTGTATACATTATTCTTCCACCTTAATTATATATCTGCCGTAACAGTAGCTGCGCTTCATTCATTGAAAGTTGGCTGAGGGCTTAACAAATATTATGTTGCAAAATAATGCGAATGCGATTGAATGTAGAAAAATATCGCGTTATTTTATACAGTTCACATGCACATATAACCCCTTTTTACTATTCTGTGGGCAAATTCCCTTCACCATTCTCAATCGGGGGTTGGTTAATTTTCGTTGATAGGGGCATATTTCGTATTACGCACATTGTCAGGGTCCACTTGCTTTGCGCATCGTATTCGTACGTAACTACATACAGGTGGCGATGGAAGTAATTCCCAGAAATGTGGGCGGATTAAATCCCACGGTTTTTCAGTGAAAAGACAGTTTTATAATGACAAAGAATGTTTTTATGCAACAATGATAAATTGTTAGAAGTGGAAAATATGTTCCGCTAAAAGGGAAATGAATATATAATTACACTAAAATTTACTTTTTAAAATTATAAACGAGCGTACGTGCAATTATTAATGTTTTTTTTCTAAAATGATCCAACATGATTATATAACGGCTGTTGCAAATGGTCTATTTCTAAACGGACAAGTTATTATTTTATAGATTTCTAATAAACAATTTTCTTAATAAATACAACGAATTTTATGACCGTTTTTTTTTTATAAAACAAATAATATACACCATTTTGTATTAATTGACGATTTTCACTTCTAACTGATCTTTAATACAACAGAAATGGCCTAAAAAGTTTCCAATTCATGTTCTCGCTATTAGCAATCTTAAGGTATTTTAAATGAAGTACAACTTCGTTTATATACATCTTGTTATTCATTAGAACCTCAAGTGTCACAACAGTCGTAAATCTGCTAAAAAATATTTGACTTTTAATTTTTAATTTACACTAAAATCGCGAAGCTTGAATTTACTATTTGCTGCCATAATAATATGGAGTTAGTTAAAGAGTCCGCAATCCTAAAGATTGGTTGGAAACAGCACGCCATGCCGATCTATCCTGAGCTAATCCCTTCATCTCCCTATAGCTATTCATCTCAACGTCTTCAACTATCTGACTCACATACTCCAATCTAGGCCTACCTACCCCTCTCTTTCCCTCCACTCTACCTTCTATGATAAATTGCATAATCCCCCCATGCCTAAGAATATGCCCTACTAATCTGTCTCTCCTACGCTGTAACACTCTCCAAATACTTCTCTTCTCCCCTACTAACTCTAGTACAGCTTCATTTGTTACTTTATCTTCCCAACCAATCCTCATCATCCTCCTATAACACCACATTTCGAATGCTTGTAATCGACGCTTCTCTTCCTTTCCTATAGTCCACGCCTCACACCCGTACAGTGCTACACTCCAAACATATACCTTCAGTAATCTTTTTCTATTACCCAAGTCAATATTTGATCTTACAATCTGTTCCTTTTCTACGAATGCCTTCCTACCCTGTGCTATCCTACACTTTATATCTACCTTGCTTCGATTATCTTTTGTGATTCTACTGCCTAAATAACAAAAATCTGACACTTCTTCGATTCTATTATCTCCTATTGTGATCCTCATTTTTCTACTGCATTCCTTTTTGTCACACCTCATCACTTTAGTTTTACCTATATTTATTTTCATGTTAAAATCCCTAGTCAATACTGCCTGCATACCATTCAATACCCTTTCTAAATTCTTTTCGCTTTCTTCCAATATAGCTATATCGTCGGCGAATCTCAACATATATATTTTCTCTCCCTGTACATTCACACCTACACTATACTCTTCTTTTACTTTGTTTATTGCATCTTCTATATATAGATTAAATAATAACGGTGAAAGTGTACATCCCTGCCGAACTCCCTTCCCTATTTTTGCTACCTCTTCTTCCCCCTCAATTCTAACTAAGGCAGTTTGGTGTTTATATAAATTAAAAATTATTCTCCTATCCTTATAATCTATACCCGTTTCTTTTAAAATTCTAAACATTATGTCCCAATCTACATTATCAAATGCCTTTTCTAAATCTACAAAAGCTATGCAAGTTACCTTTTCTACCCTCTTTCTTTTTTCTACTACTGTTCTTAGTGCTAGAATCGCCTCCCTCGTCCCTCTGTTTTTCCTAAAACCAAACTGATCTTCTCCTAGCCTTTCCTCTACTTTATTTTCTAATCTCCTATAAATAATCTTTAGCAATATCTTCGATGCATGTGATAGTAGACTAATGGTCCTATAGTTCTCACATATATGGAGTAGCATATGTATAATAATTTCACTGGATCGCGTTGTTTTAATATATTTTATTGCACATCATAAATAATACTTCAGTGAAAACACATGATATATACAGGTATATACGCGTATTTGTATACGATGAAAATAAAAAGCCGCTTCATTTTTCATATTTACGTTGGTTATCAGCAATTATTCAAAGTTGCGCTAGTATTTATGTACTGCATTGTTTGGTTAATAAATATGAAGGATAAATAGAAAATGTTGATTGTAAAAATTGAAGTTGAATAAATATTTTCGATAAATCAAATAAGTTTCATATTTTTGCCCGGGTATAAGTTCGCGACTTTTTGAAAAATAAATTCAACACACAGTTCGTCTAGTATTGATTTTTGTTTTGTAGAAAGAGATTATGTATGATTTTTGTTTGCAATTAATTATACATATTTCGAACTATCGATTCCTCAGCCGCTTGTTGCATCTAATTTTTATTTAAAAATATCCTAACGAATTATAGAACAATATAGTTAAGTTGGGTAAAGAAAATACATATTTTTTTACACATATAATTGAAGGATATTTCTGTACGCCCATCTAAAATATGTTGAAGGTATTATTATTTTTACTTTGCGTCGATACTTCGATAATTATTGCTAAAGTAGCGCATTTTCTTAGGCAATTATGACATTTTAATACAGTAAATCTGTAACTTCAAAGCAATTTTAAGTATAAGTTGTTTAGTTGCTCGATGTTGTTGTGTGGCTGTGGCCTTTTTTTTTCATTGTGGCCCAACTTCTTAATGTATAACACCCAAACGATTAATATTCTTCGTTATCGTTGTTCATACAAACAAGAATTCGCATAAGAAAGTAAAAACGACACAACAACTGTTAGGATTTTTCTAACTGGACGTTTCAGCGTAAAAAAAAATGTTCAGTATATTTTCCGATGTCGTATATGTATGTTGAGTGACGTGCCACAAGAAGTGCTAAATTATAAATTAAAATTTAATCGATGCAAATGAGAAAAAAGGCTTTTGTTTGTGTGAAATGCGCCAACCCAAACCAACATCTTTGCCTAGAGTATAAAAAAGTCTGATGTTATTTAAATTCTATTCAGATTTATTCCTACTACATCTAACATCGATTAAAACAAGATATATACTGGGCCATCAATAATTCTCGAATAATACTACAGTTCTTCTGAAAATGTTGGAAAATTGTTATCATGCCTCCTTCTCGATTTTTTGTGTTTTGTTTTTTATGTTTTATGTTTATTTTTTTAATGTTTTTATGTACGATTATGTGATATAACATAAATGTATGTTCGATCAAATGTATGACATTATATCGAATTTTTTGTCAACCATATTTTATACAGATTTTCTTTTGATGTCTTTTAAATTGAATTTATATTGGATTTTTTATTTAATCATGTGTATTATTTTTAAATGATTTCAATTTAGGGCTTGGATTGTAAGGTCAGTTCTTCTAGTCACCACGATCAATATCAATTGTAAATAAAACATCAATAGAAATTCACTAATCCGTTTTACAAACAAATATTCATTTAAAACTACGGAAGATATACACCGTTTTATTGAGAGTGGCGGAAAGTGACAGAAGTATACGCATCATAAATCAAAACCGGCATAATGGCTTGACCAATACAGTACAGAGCAGTGCTATTTAAAACAGTATGGCGTTAGTCGTACGGCATATTAAATATTCCAGTGCAATACATTTTTTTGGCAAATTTATGACAAGTACCACTAATATTATTTAAAAAATATTTTATTTAATAACGAATAACGGGAAGCGGACACAAATGAAGCAAACACTATATAAGTTTTTGCCAACGTTTCGATTTTTATTTGAAATCTTCCTAGAGGCTCAAAACATTTTACTATATTACATTATAGTATATTACATTATAATGTCGTACATTACAATTATTACATATGAAATATAAAATAAAATGTCTCTTACCTATATTGAGAAATGCTGTGCTGTGGGTACGCTTGTGTATTGTCAATAGACAAACTAGGTGTGGCTGAGTACCTTGTGTATATAATTCGATTACCTTTACAACATAAACTGACAGTTCACTATGAATATATGGACACAGATGAGATGAAGCACAACATTTATTATCAATATAATCTCATGGTCATAAAAATATTCGACGTATCATTCTAGAATTTTATTATTCACTATAAAATGCTTCTCAACTTCATCAACTTACAAATTTCTTTAGCTTTCTCGGAGTTTCTTTCATCCATCTCTTGTCTGAATTACACAATAGAATGTTCATACAAAACTATGATGAATGGTCGCTGTACTCGTACTAGTCGTATTTCTTGGAATTTAATTTGAATTCTCAGCAGTGTGTCAGATCGAAAACTTCTTCTAGGTATGACGTGAAGACAATCTAATCATATCATGTGCGTGTGCCTTACTGCTTTAGACTACACTGCTCTAGACTAATAAATTTAAAAAATACTTCGAATTTAGGGACCTTAATTTGCCGTTATTACGTAATTAGATAATGAGTCAGTTGAGTAGTTATAATCATACAGAAAAAGAAATTTAATGCATATAAAAACATGTATCTAGATGCTTTGAAAGAAGAACTAATCATTGTTAGTTTTTGTATTAGTTCACTACGACTGGAGATATTTAGGATATTTGTAGACACGAAACTATTTTAACTAATATTCATTTATTTATTATTAGAATTATTCTATTATATTATATTATATGCATATAATATTGGACTTAGATTTCCTATAAAATAGTTGATTTTAAAAAAGTTTTTAAACTATTACAATTACTATTTATTGGGCTGGTATTTAATTATTGTTTTATACATTATCGAGTTTAATAATAAAGGGATAAAAAGCGATAAGATACTAAATTTATACACTGGTATAACAATTTTATTAGCAAAGGTACATTAATATTTTATGTATGCAACGTGGGCGGGAATTTTATAGATTTCGTCAATTTCGATATAGTCCTTAATTAAATATTTAATTTTACGATCAATTATTCGTAAATTTGTTTGAATATTATAAGAATATTTGTGCAAAAAGTATTTCACTGGCGTATTTTTCATATATTTTACCATCGCTGATTTGTTCTTTTCGAGGAAAAAAACAGCGATTCATGTAAAATATATGTTAGAATATTTCCATTGGAAAAAGGAAAGGCTTTCATGTATATTTGTACACTTTTTCCGAATCGAATTAAATTGAATATACACGCATATATACTGAATGAATCGGAAGAAATTCCTTCTTTTGCAATCACTACTTCTTGAATTGTTACACGTTGTGATACTTTCTACATTGGCTAAAGAACAAGCTGTACAATTAATGAGTGCTTAAGTAACAACATTCTTTCATTATCTGTGTAATTAAAAATTCCATTATCAACACTAAAAAGGACCACCTTTTCATAGCGTTTGTGCGAAATGATGTATTTGATTTTGAATATGGTTAAATGTAACAATAATTGGTTATATTATAACATTATTTTTTAAGCAAATGACGAAATAAATAGTTGCTTTAGATTTGTAACTTTTAAGGGCACTCTGTATATGCAAGTAAATCAGAAATGAACTTTTTCAATTAGCAGGTTGGACGTTCGTAAAAGGGGCAATTTATCAAAGTAATGTTTATAGCAAATAAGCTGACACAAGCATGTTCAAAGCACAGTTGAATGTCAGCAAATAATGCAGATGTGATGTTAGCTTTATTTTTTTAGAAAAGCTAAAATAATATTCTTCAATTATAATACTGGATACGTAATTTCGAAAAACAATAGTACTCTAGATGTCTCACTTTCGAAGGCACTAACAAAAATAGTTCATACATTTTTCATACTTGGCTTGAATGTTTTTTTCATCTGTATTGCATGAAATTAAATTCGTACTAAGAGCCGTACTATTTCGTACAAAATTGTCAAAGTCGTAAAATACAGCAAATTCAAAGTACACAGCACCAATATTCACATAATATTTTTTAATAATAATCGTTTCAATTAAAAAAGTGTTTTAAATGCTTCAACAATATTATTGATATATTCTATATTAATAACCAATAACTAAATGAACGCGTAATAGATTGATAGACGCGTAATATAATTGAAATTTATAAACCACTTGTTTGTTTTTAAATATTCTTATATTTTGAATTTTATTTCTGATTTTATCATTAGTCATTTGTCAAAATCACTAGCAGTCTATTTCGATTTATCGGCCTATTTTAATTGATTGTTAATTCAAAAGTGTATCGGATTTACATCGGGATTAAGTCTTTTAAATCGGTGCGTATATTTACATTACGGCCGAGGTCGAGTTTTCAATATCCTGGAGGTAAATACTTCCATGCATTCGTTCTTTGTTTCGCTGGCCGTAACATTACACTTAGAGTTTTCACTGCATTGTAAATGTTCTTACAACGGAAAGTTAACAGATAATTAAATTCAAACGAACAATGGAAAAATGTTATGCAACCAAATAAAGCATAATCTGGATATTTTAAAAGTTTTCATTGTTCAAAATATTCTGAAGTTACCTTGAGACTATTATCGTTTAGTTATTATGGTAAAATCCTTAGACTTGTTCATTAAGTTTAAAACATTAAACAGCATTCTGTTTGCTTGCTAGTAAAGTTTTATAAATGCATTATTTCGGTTTGTAATCCCATTGTTTATATACATATTTCGTAATGGTTTGTGCTCGGGTGTTTGTAGACAAATTCTTTCGCTAGGAATACGATAGTACATATGTAGTTTTGGTCCTGAAGCACATGGGGGTATTTTGTACGTACGAAGAAGCAACTAAAACAAGATGTCAAGGTATTTTGTATGTATACATACCATACAAAGGGTTTCCTAGAACATTATCTTGTCCACTCCATACAAAAACACTTCTAGGTATGTTTCCACGTTGTATTTTACTTTATATTAAATTATAAAGAATATCACGCAATTTAAAGCAATGAATATACGAACTACCAGTCAATATTTATTACTTCAAATATGTATAAGATATATTGAAGTCTAAGCAATCATCATATACAGGATAGCTATACAGTTAATTTTTTATTATTATTTTATTAAGTGTAACAATCTCTTTGAGTATGATGTGTATTATTTATGCGGAATGTTCGGCTAATGGAGATACCGGACTTGTTCCTTCTTGCTTTTAAATCCATTGGATCAAAAAGTGCTAAATTATTGCTTTTTTTGGATAAAAAAACCTCCTAATTACCTTCCAATTTTATATAATACAAACAATTGAAGGGGTTAGAATTGAAAGGGTATAAGTAACATTTTTATAGTTTTGAGATAATTAATATGAAAGTTGACTGGAGTTTATTAATTATTGAATTAGGCAATAAAAAATATTTTTACATATATAGCGTGTGAAAGAATTTTATTTTTTATTTTTTTAAATTTATTTTTAATTTGGAAGAAAGCGAAAAGAATTTAGAAAGGGTATTGAATAGTATGCAGGCAGTATTGACTAGGGATTTTAACATGAAAATAAATATAGGTAAAACTAAAGTGATGAGGTGTGACAAAAAGGAATGCAGTAAAAAATGAGGATCACAATAGGAGATAATAGAATCGAAGAAGTGTCAGATTTTTGTTATTTAGGCAGTAGAATCACAAAAGATAATCGAAGCAAGGTAGATATAAAGTGTAGGATAGCACAGGGTAGGAAGGCATTCGTAGAAAAAGAACAGATTTTAAGATCAAATATTGACTTGGGTATTAGAAAAAGATTACTGAAGGTATATGTTTGGAGTGTAGCACTGTACGGGTGTGAGGCGTGGACTATAGGAAAGGAAGAGAAGCGTAGATTAGAAGCACTTGAAATGTGGTGTTATAGGAGGATGATGAGGATTGGTTGGGAAGATAAAGTAACAAATGAAGCTGTACTAGAGTTAGTAGGGGAGAAGAGAAGTATCTGGAGAGTGTTACAGCGTAGGAGAGACAGATTAGTAGGGCATATTCTTAGGCATGGGGGGATTATGCAATTGATCATAGAAGGTAGAGTGGAGGGAAAGAGAGGGATAGGTAGGCCTAGATTGGAGTATGTGAGTCAGATAGTTGAAGACGTTGAGATGAATAGCTATAGGGAGATGAAGGGATTAGCTCAGGATAGATCGGCATGGCGTGCTGTTTCCAACCAATCTTTAGGATTGCGGACTCTTTAACTAACTAGCGTGTGAAAAGGCTAATATTTCTATGTAATATGTATAAAACTTATCAAAACATCATAAATGATTATGTACAATTAAAAAAAAAAATTGCACTTATAAACTTTACTATTCCAAATCAATGCAATCAAATCAATGAAAATAAATAGAGCCAAAATATCAAAAACAGTTTTATTTAGAAAAAATAAATGTAATTTTACAAGCGAAATTTGATAATCCGAATGTATTAATATATCCTCTTCAACAACCGAGTCCTGATCATAGTCTTGAGTTTCAGTGTTAGATGTAGAAGCCGTAGGAATGATGTTTTCGTTTTCTGTAATTTTCTTCTTTTTGCAATCCTTGGATCCGTGCTCCATGTCTTTATAAAATTTGTGAAATTTCGGTGGCACATAGTCCAATAATGTTTGCAGATTACCTACAGATTTTTCTTGAGAAATTTTTAAGGCGCTGTTATTTGAAAAACTTGGAAAAAACCACATTCAATTTGGTTGGCGGTCGACCAGCAGTAGGAGCAATAATACATTTGGAAAATGGAAAATCATTATCTAATGTACTTTTAAATTCTAAAGAATAAACTTCTGATTTTTTCGTATATTTAAAGTGGATAATGCTGTTAAATTTTAAGCTCTTTTTATAAGAGTATTTTTTGGATCGTGAATCAAACTGTTAAGATGTAGAAAAAAAAAAATTCTTTTGTCATGTTCTCCACTAAAAAATGCGTATATTAATGTTCAGAAACTACACTTATATCTCAAATTTTTTAAAAAAGTACTTATATCCTTTCTATTCTAACCCGTTCAATTGTTTTAGTGAACGAGCAACGAGAAAAAATCAATTTATTTATTCATTTATGATTGTATAATATATTTAGTAATTTATTCATATATTTACTTATAAAAAAATAAATAAAAAGCATGATTTTTTCCCAACGTTAACTATATTAAGACTAGCTTGCAATATTTAATTTTATATCGTCGAAATTAATAAATTGTAAGCCTGTCATATTTCCAAAGTCCTATGCTAAATAAAGGGTCAAATCCAATAATAATATACCTTTTCATTTCCAATCACAGAAATCAGACAGTGTGAGGATAAATAAAAATTGCTAGGGTAACATTTTTATTACACAACTATATAATTGCTAAGAAGGAGCAAGTTCAAGAAAAACTGTAATTTGCGTTTTTACACTCGACGTGAAATATTTGATCACGTACCATAAAATAGAATGACAGCATAAGGAGTAAGATTATTTTTACAGTAATTATTTTTATAATAATTATGGTTCTATTTTACAGGGTGGCTATATCTAAAATCTGATAATTGCAATCTGAGAAAGCATATTATTAATAAAGCATTTGATATGCACCGTAATTAATGAATTAGGAATACCATTTTTGCTTTACACAAAATATATTTTAAAATATTAATTTCAATATTATTATCCGCTAGTCTACCGAGATAGTTAAAATATCAAAAATCTAAATTTAAAAATTATCACTACGTGTTAAATAATAGTATAGAATATCACCCAAATACCGTAACATATAATACTTCTAATAGTCTTGCTAATTTTCTAGGAAATCCCAAAGATTTGATTGATTTTAATAAAATATCTAGTTCTAGTTATCCTAAAGTATATATAGGACAAACACGTAGACCAACTAGATTGAAACTATATTTTTTCAGATATCAGATGAAATAGAAAACATAAAAGTGCTGTAGCCGAGCATATTTCCGAATCAGATCATCCTATTCAAATTAGTTCACTTAAATTACTTAAAAGGGTTTCGAATTATTCCGAGTTAAATGCCTATGAAAGTATATACATGTATAAATCTAAATCAAATTTAACGAATTTAGATTCAGACCAAATTTCTTTTTAAAATATTGTTTTAAAAGATTTATATGTCATATTATATGCCATTTTTGAAATACTTCTGTCATGTTGACTTATTTATTTAATAGTATATCAATCACGATTCGTGACAGGTATTTTTTATTTAGTTTTAATCGTGAGCTACTGAAGATGGGGGCATATCTTTCGAAATGCGCATCTAGCTACTTAAAGCTTTGAGTAACGGTATTTGGGTGATATTCTATACTATTATTTAACACTGTAGTGATAATTTTTTAAATATATACTTATAATAATAACAACTTATAATAATATGTAAACGTAAATATTAAGAGGTAAAGTAGATTTGGGCTACAGGAAAATTAAGTCACATTTTTCTAAAGTAAAACCAAAGGGTAACATAATATGTGATAAGCAGGGTAAGGAACTCACAGAAAATAAGGAAAAAGCTAGAAGATGGAAGGAGTATCTTGAAGATTTATATAAAGGTAGGCAGGACATGGAGGAGCTAGAAAGTGTGGAACAGATAGATGAGGATGACTTAGGTCCTAGCATACTTAGGTCAGAGTTTCATAGAGCATTAAATGATTTACGGAATAACAAAGCAGCGGGGATTGATATGATACCAGCCGAATTAATAAAACACGCAGGGGAAAAAATGCAGGAGCGATTATACAGGTTAGTTTGTAAAATATATGAGAAGGGAGAAGTACCACAGGATTTTCAGCGTAGTAGAATAGTAACAATGCCGAAGAAAATAGGAGCTAATCTGTGTGAGAACTATAGGACCATTAGCCTACTATCACATGCATCGAAGATATTGTTAAAGATTATTTATAGGAGATTAGAAAATAAAGTAGAGGAAAGGCTAGGAGAAGATCAGTTTGGTTTTAGGAAAAACAGAGGGACGAGAGAGGCGATTCTAGCACTAAGAACGGTAGTAGAAAAAAGAAAGAGGGTAGGAAAGGTAACTTGCATAGCTTTTGTAGATTTAGAAAAGGCAATTGACAATGTAGATTGGGACATAATGTTTAGAATTTTAAAAGAAACGGGTATAGATTATAAGGATAGGAGAATAATTTTTAATCTATATAAACACCAAACTGCCTTAGTTAGAATTGAGGGGGAAGAAGAGGTAGCAAAAATAGGGAAGGGAGTTCGGCAGGGATGTACACTCTCACCGTTATTATTTAATCTATATATAGAAGATGCAATAAACAAAGTAAAAGAAGAGTATAGTGTAGGTGTGAATGTACAGGGAGAGAAAATATATATGCTGAGATTCGCCGACGATATAGCTATATTGGAAGAAAGCGAAAAGAATTTAGAAAGGGTATTGAATGGTATGCAGGCAGTATTGACTAGGGATTTTAACATGAAAATAAATATAGGTAAAACTAAAGTGATGAGGTGTGACAAAAAGGAATGCAGTAGAAAAATGAGGATCACAATAGGAGATAATAGAATCGAAGAAGTGTCAGATTTTTGTTATTTAGGCAGTAGAATCACAAAAGATAATCGAAGCAAGGTAGATATAAAGTGTAGGATAGCACAGGGTAGGGAGGCATTCGTAGAAAAGGAACAGATTTTAAGATCAAATATTGACTTGGGTATTAGAAAAAGATTACTGAAGGTATATGTTTGGAGTGTAGCACTGTACGGGTGTGAGGCGTGGACTATAGGAAAGGAAGAGAAGCGTAGATTACAAGCATTCGAAATGTGGTGTTATAGGAGGATGATGAGGATTGGTTGGGAAGATAAAGTAACAAATGAAGCTGTACTAGAGTTAGTAGGGGAGAAGAGAAGTATTTGGAGAGTGTTACAGCGTAGGAGAGACAGATTAGTAGGGCATATTCTTAGGCATGGGGGGATTATGCAATTGATCATAGAAGGTAGAGTGGAGGGAAAGAGAGGGGTAGGTAGGCCTAGATTGGAGTATGTGAGTCAGATAGTTGAAGACGTTGAGATGAATAGCTATAGGGAGATGAAGGGATTAGCTCAGGATAGATCGGCATGGCGTGCTGTTTCCAACCAATCTTTAGGATTGCGGACTCTTTAACTAACTAAATATTAAATATTAATATTTTAGCACAAAAAATAATTAATATTCAAGATTAAATTTGCAAACGTTGTATATACAGGTGGTTTGATTTAAATTTGGACTCATTTAGTTGCCGACATATATTTTATTGTGGGATTTAAGTTTTAGAAAGTGTCCGAATTTAAAATACATTCGTTAAAAAAATCGCAATATACTACACAGACTTTTTAAAAATATATATCATCATGTTACTGACGTAATGTTCTTTGAAATCTTTTTATAACGCATATCATACATATGTAGTTTAGAGAGTATAATATATGTAGTAAAACATATGTACTTAGTTTAGTGAGTGTATAAATTTTCATTCTAGTTTCATTCTTTTTCCGCCCCCATGAGGTAAAAATGTTAATAGCATATAGCTCCAGCAAGTAATTGAAAATCAATAGTAAATTGATTCGGATACGTAGAATGCGCATTAATGTAATTGCTCTTACAAATACTCCAAATTATAGTTGTTCTTCGTACAAATGAAGTCAATGAAAATGCGCACCATATGTATAATCAATCTATTCATATGTAAGAATATTACATATTTTAGCGAGTCGAATTTCAAATTTTTATAAAATTAACCAATAAAGTTTATTTAGAGCTTTACATAAAGAAATTTGATCCTTTGAAAAAGTGTCAGCGATAACAATGATTTTTTAAATGAAAATCTTTTTTATCTCTACAGTATCTAGATACCATTATATATATATGGTAATTTCATTGGCCACGAATTTACTATTCTTTATTAAATAAAGTATGGAACATGGATGGTACTCAGTTCATGAAAAATTGAAAAGGTAAACCTAATTGTTTTACGTTAGAAGTTGGAAACATGCAAAACCATTTAAAAAAGGTAGGCTACCTTTCTTGCGAATACTTGAAAATTGTGTGGTATATTCTATTACATCCATCCGATATGCTCCGGCAGCAAAAGGGCCTTTTGTAGCTCAAAATGTTGATAATTTATGCACATTTTAAGAAGTCGAATAATGCACGTTGTATTTATTTAAGTTTTCTATGTAGTTTTCTGTACACTGAAATAAGCGAATTAATTTTGATGAAAAAAAAAAATTTGAAGGATAGTGTAACAGATTTATTGAGTCGCATAAAAATACATACTTGAAGTTTTATTAATTTAACATTTTCAAGAGCATGCTAACATCTTGAGAAGTTTGAAAACAAAACAAAAAATAATAATAGAAATATTACAATACCACGCTTAAATTATAAATAAGAACCTAAGGCATGTAAATTATAATTTGTTAATTTAGAAATAATTGAGTTCAAAGTTATAGAAAATCCCGTCTAATCCCTATTAATATATATTTTTTATTTTCGCATCGGTGTAAGCTAGCGATGGCAAACTGTAGGTCACTTTGAGGACCTAGTTCGTAGTTGGTAGTTCATTTCAATGTACCGTTCACGAACTATAGGTCGTGAACTACTACATCTTTTTAAAATGAACTAGTTCACGACCTATATGAAATACATGCACATACTGAAAATAATCTCTTTTTTTCTCAATATAAAAATATTAAATGGTAAAAAATAAATACATTGAAACATTACAATACTTATTTTGAATTAAGAATGAGGAAGAAAAGACAACAATGTTTATAATTTATACAAAACATATATATAAGGAAATATTCCGTTCCCCAACATACTTTATCACATAAATGTTAGTACTGCTATTGGCACTGTATAGGTAATGTATACTATACTACATGGTTTACGAGCCGTTGTGATTCATGAACGGTTTAGTACACGACGGGTTCAGGACCTAGTACAAGTACATCAATAAGTACCATGTAGTTCATACTTCACGAACTGGGTCATAGTGACCTATAGGTCGTTGCAAAACATCGTCACAGTACGCCCGTCATTTGATTGAACCGTTCAGAGTGAACGGTTCGCGAGTAAACTACACATCGCTAAACCGTAGTGTAAAATAAATACAAAACATATATATAAAGAAATATAATCTTCTCTAGGTACTCACGATTATTTATATGAAGTTCTAAAATACTTATTGGTAGTTACTGATGAAAATGTTTACTAACACTTTACTACTTTACTAACACTTGAAAATTAAATGTACAAACTATAATAAAATGAACTAGATAGAATCGTTTTGTTTGGCGTTATCATTTATATTTTCTATTCCGAATCTTCTCTGTTCAAACTTCAAAGCTTTGATTTGATATTAAGTGATTGCATTGCACTCAGTATGAAATAGAAGAAGTATAAGATTTAGATGTTTATTTTTGCATTATTGTAAAAATTCGCTATGGCATGACATATTTAAGAACATATTTAATCTTGCGAATATATTAATTATATTATTCCATATGAAATCTGATACCAACATATAAATTGTGACTCAGCTCGATAATATTGCATCGAGTTTCCTATTTCGTTCCGTTCACCAACACACTTTATCACTAAATAAATGTTAGTACTGTATATGTAATGTATACTATACTGCATCGTTTACGAGTCGTTGTGATTCATGAACGGTTTCGTACACAACCTAGTACAAGTACATCAATACGTACACCGTGCACCATGTAGTTCATAGTTCACGAACTAGGTCATAGTGACCTATAGGTCGTTGCAAAACATCGTCACAGTACGCGCGTCATTTGATTGAACCGTTCAGAGTGAACGGTTCGCGAGTGAACTACACATCGCTGGTGTAAGCAACTCGTAGGTAACATTAAATATCTTTGGCTACAATGTTTTGTATACTTATTTCTTATTTTTTTTTTAAATGCATTTGACCCTTTTGGGTAGTCTTCTCAAATGTAAGAAACCTAAAAATAAATGTGATATATACAATTTAATTTACAATATTTTTGATACACTAAATTCATACTTAGTGATATAATTATATATAATTCTATATATGTATATACAATCGAATTTTCCTTTATTTTTCAGTATGCAGTATACTTTATCTTTGTTGTGTTATATATGCGGAATTGCATCATCTAAACTTTTATCGCTTAATTAAGCTATATTGATACATCAATTTACTATTTTTGTCTTGCAATGGCATATCGATATCACAAGATTAGCGTGATTAACAAATTAACAGTAGATGTGATCGAGACGTGCAATATATTTTGTACTGAATTTAATATATACAATCTTCTAGCGTTATTTTGGAAATTAGAGCAGCCGTAAAGTTTCGCTTCGTGATTAATTAATTCTGTGGACTAAACCTAGAAATTTGTCTCCCTCTACAACATTAATTTCGTTAGAGATATATTTGTAATATAGTAACTAATGCAGTAGAAAAATGAGGATCTCAATAGGAGATAATAGAATCGAAGAAGTGTCAGATTTTTGTTATTTAGGCAGTAGAATCACAAAAGATAATCGAAGCAAGGTAGATATAAAGTGTAGGATAGCACAGGGTAGGAAGGCATTCGTAGAAAAAAAACAGATTTTAAGATCAAATATTGACTTGGGTATTAGAAAAAGATTACTGAAGGTATATGTTTGGAGTGTAGCACTGTACGGGTGTGAGGCGTGGACTATAGGAAAGGAAGAGAAGCGTAGATTACAAGCATTCGAAATGTGGTGTTATAGGAGGATGATGAGGATTGGTTGGGAAGATAAAGTAACAAATGAAGCTGTACTAGAGTTAGTAGGGGAGAAGAGAAGTATCTGGAGAGTGTTACAGCGTAGGAGAGACAGATTAGTAGGGCATATTCTTAGGCATGGGGGGATTATGCAATTGATCATAGAAGGTAGAGTGGAGGGAAAGAGAGGGGTAGGTAGGCCTAGATTGGAGTATGTGAGTCAGATAGTTGAAGACGTTGAGATGAATAGCTATAGGGAGATGAAGGGATTAGCTCAGGATAGATCGGCATGGCGTGCTGTTTCCAACCAATCTTTAGGATTGCGGACTCTTTAACTTAATAGTAACTGAGTATCCTTCAAATAAGAAAACTTCGGAAAAGTAATTAAGATAGGATAAAAAGAAAGAAGCTTTCTTGAAAAAAATATAGAACGTTGGTAAAGATAAATGAAATTGTCTACAAATTCATCACGGTAAAAAGTCTGTCAGTTAATGTCGAACGTGCTTCAAATAGTGATGCCATGTTTTGTCATATGCAATCATACAATCTTCTATAAAATACAAGAAAATTTGCGTTTAGCATTTGAAAAATATATAAGTATTGTGGTTTGAAACATTTGTTAGATACAGAGAAAGTGTATTTTGCACCCCACTTGAAGTGTGGTGCAAAATTTAATATATTTGCAAACTTTGTTATTTATCTCTTGTGCCAGATACTCAAATGTCTAATATAAAATAACACATCATACGATTGTGTACACCGTTCAAAAATTGTTGTGTGTGTGATATAATAAATATAGGGAGAAAGTTTAACATATTTAATTTTATTACGTGAGCTATTATTGTAACGATTGAATATCATCATTAAGGGGTTACCACACATTTTAGTTCATATGCCGGCAATGTTAACGCGGTATAGTTTTACACCCAAACTATACGCTAGATCTGTGAATATTACACTACGAATAATGGCTGATTTTAGTAAAAGAATATACATATTAATTGTAAATATACGCTAAAATATAACGAATTATAATAATATTACACAAAATATCTTCTTATAGTTACTCTTCAGTTACTAACGGAATACAAATTAACTATAATTGATTAAATGTTATTGAATTGTGCTTACTATTAAAGTTTAAAATCGCAAAGTAGTTTGTATTTAATTATTCAATGAGATTGGAGTATTGTAACATGACAATTTTATCTATATGCAAGAAGTAATCTATATTTTGAAATGCAAAACTTCATTATAAAGAAACTCTTATATTTTTAGTAAAAACTTTTTTGAAGAGAACATTTGTTTAATATTCACTTAATATAAACTATAATAATGTCATTTCGTTTATAATAAAATGGTTGCACAAAATAAATCCCTTGACGGTGATATATAAGACATTTCATTTCGCTTGTAGAAGAGGCTTTTTAATTTTTTTCAGAAATTAAGACACAATCGACTTACAAATATACATATGCATAATTCTATATAATGGAATACCAACACAAGTAAAAAAATACAAAAAATGCGTAAAACTCTCGTGCGGTAGAAGTGAAACTTCTTAGCTCCTAGGAAAAGTTGATTTTATACAATGCTTTTTATGCATTTGTTAACGATTTTTTTTATTCGATATTCGATGACATATGGAACACACTGTATTCCTAGCGGATTATTGAAAAATTGTTTATCAAATTCGCGATGAGTAGGTTGAAAGAATGTAAATTTTGTGTATGATGCACTAGTGGGTGCATTTCTATTTCACGATCGCTCAGCTGTATCAGATTCATTTCGCTGATCTCTCACACCGCGTGTTGTATCTTCACGTGCCTGAATCAGTGGCATTCAAATTCTTTATACCACTCACTGTGTCCTCACTTAACGACGGTATTGATTCATCCAGTGTATTTGAGGTCGTTGGAAGGTTTTGTTGTCCACCGTGTTTCTTTAACGCCCTTTGCCTGGCTCGATACTCTCTAATTCTTTCCAAGGTACTTGTTGGCACTTTTCTTGGCAGTTTATTCGCTTTCTTCCGTTCTCTAAAGGCTCGCACTTTATCTGTACTTGTCTTTTCTCCATTTCACTTTTCACACAATGGAAATTGTTAGCTAAAAGATTAAGCTGTGTTTGTGTAATATATAATAAAATACGCAAGCGTCTACAGGTTGCCTTATGCTACGTATACGCGGCGCATGCGCGTAGGGTGTCTATGATGAAGCGTTTCACTTTTCGTGACGTTCGGGCCAATTTGCCCTACCTCGCCTGTAGAAGTTTCACTTCGAAAAGTATTTAGAAATTCCTTCCTTGAAATATTGACTGCGTGCAACTAGTAAATGTGTCCCGAATAATTCGTTGCATCGTTTTCAACAAACGTTTTTCCCGTGGTTCTAGTAGTAGCAGTA
The DNA here is from genome assembly GCA_947310635.1 of Leptodirus hochenwartii. Lineage (NCBI taxonomy): Eukaryota > Metazoa > Arthropoda > Insecta > Coleoptera > Leiodidae > Leptodirus > Leptodirus hochenwartii. Next base: position 39,861,445 of record OX371177.1, read on the forward strand.
ATAGTAACAGATTTAATGTCGGTTCACTGGGTCCTTTTTTGGGGTAAGTTTGTTATAGTTCAGACGCTAGTATTTCGTAATTGTGGAAGTCTAGGTCCAGCACATAAGTACGGTTCTAATGAAGGAAATACGATTTTGCAGTATCTCAATCACTGCCTCCGGGTAACATTCCCCGCTTGACTTCCTGATGGATTTTCTATGTTAGGCCATTAGGATCCTGTTGTATTTATCGAAACTGGTCGGCAAATAAATAAGTCGTTGCCGAAAATCCACAATATCTATAGCCATCAAGTATATAAATGGATTTAGAAAATTCATATATGGAAATAATACAATGAAATATTATGGAAATTGCTAAACTTCAGTTTATCTACGAGATATCGCGTTTAACACGAAGATTTAATTGACTCCTATCTTTTTTTTCCCATTAAATTAAAGAGAGTCCAACATGTTTTGATTTAAAGATATGGAGCGAAAATTCCCGGAAAAATTCTACGAATTTCGTAATAATAGCATTGTATAAATTAACACTTTTTCGGAAATTACGGTCTTTTCTATGCCTTATTTCACGCACACAATTTTATGAATAAATCTTATATAAGACTGTTTTCGTTCTAGCGAACGAAGTTATGAATGACATTTATCTAGTCTACACAAATCTAGTATTGAATATATTTCGAAATGTTATTAACATTTTAATTATAAGAGACATTTTTTTACTACCAAACTATACAATTTTTTAAAATGCGTATATCTGTGTTATATGGAAATGTGGTTTTTTTTTTTGAATATTTTTCCATTGCCTGGATGTTTGTCTTATTATTATGGCATATTATACAAATAAATCAAGTAGTGGTAAGTTCCAACACGCGATCTAGTTGTAAATAATTGCAATTTCGACGTAAAAATCAGAATATAGCTAGAATAATAATATAAGTGTACTTTTTTCGTTAATATACCGCGTCTTCGAAAAAATGAAATATCAATTTTTATTGATTTAGCTTAACTGCGTTACTGTTATTGTTCTATATCTTAACTATAAGGCAAAAAGAAGAATTTGGAGATGTACAAACTGCAACTTGCGTTTGAAACTGTTATGACATTGTATTGACTTTTTATCCACATTGTCATTATTGATAATAGATATAAAAGCAATTCTTAAGATTCTCTCATTTGAATACGCCAAATATCACAAAATAGATTTTAATTCATGTAACCTCGCGGAGGGATTTGTGAAATAGTATACCGACGTTTAAGCACTCAGTATACAAAGTTAAGAACTAAATTTCTCAACTACTTTCCCACAGGAAGAATGTTTCACTTCTTTGACAACTTTCTTCTGTTCATCGCGCCTGTCCAGATGGTTGTTTCCTCAGCAGACACAACAGAAAGTGAGTGTTCATAAATAAAGTTTTGTTGTATATATTACATTGTATGCTTAACATAATTTTGACTTCTTGTTGAACTTATATACAGAGATGCCTAAAAAGGCAACAAAAATTTGTATATTAAATGAATTCCATAATTAATAATATACTTAAATGAAGCACTCTGTATGTAATATTTATTAAGCCAATGTATTTGCCATGGGACTTCTTTCGAAATCCAAGAACCAATTTTCAACATTAGCATTACAGTAAATTCTGACCTGACAAATTTCATTGTTTAAAAATATGTCTCAATTTTCATTACATTAATTTCACTGTTTTATATGTCATATGAAATTGTTAAATCAACGAAATCAACGAATTTATTTTATAGTAAACCAGTCAACTTTAATACAAAATGTTCGTTGAAACATCATAAAAAAACAAGCATGTATGTTGTAAATAAACACAAAAAAGTCCAAAATTCTAGAGAACACATTATTGAATGGTATAAAATAAATATAACACAGTGTAGTACCTACAACAATTTCACCAGAGTCGTAACAAGTTGCCTGGCTCATAAACAAAGCCATCGTTTGTATTTGATAAAACGAATTCTTCGCCTACAATCAGTAATAGAGATTAATGTTAGAAATTATGTGTTGTGCATAGATTTTTTAAAATCTTAATTATTTTTAAATACTGTTCTTAAATGCCGAACAAAAATAAAAAAGCAAATAATATTATATCGTGTTTAGCCACTCTATTTGCGAATACCAAATAAATAATCGTGATAGGGTAGAAAGAAGTTATTTATTTATTAGAAGAAGAATATTAACTTATAATAAGGATATTCCAACAAATAAATAATCGTTGGAATTGCTAGACAGAAGAAATATAGTTAGTTAAAGAGTCCGCAATCCTAAAGATTGGTTGGAAACAGCACGCCATGCCGATCTATCCTGAGCTAATCCCTTCATCTCCCTATAGCTATTCATCTCAACGTCTTCAACTATCTGACTCACATACTCCAATTTAGGCCTACCTACCCCTCTCTTTCCCTCCACTCTACCTTCTATGATCAATTGCATAATCCCCCCATGCCTAAGGATATGCCCTACTAATCTGTCTCTCCTACGCTGTAACACTCTCCAAATACTTCTCTTCTCCCCTACTAACTCTAGTACAGCTTCATTTGTTACTTTATCTTCCCAACCAATCCTCATCATCCTCCTATAACACCACATTTCGAATGCTTGTAATCTACGCTTCTCTTCCTTTCCTATAGTCCACGCCTCACACCCGTACAGTGCTACACTCCAAACATATACCTTCAGTAATCTTTTTCTAATACCCAAGTCAATATTTGATCTTAAAATCTGTTCCTTTTCTACGAATGCCTTCCTACCCTGTGCTATCCTACACTTTATATCTACCTTCCTTCGATTATCTTTTGTGATTCTACTGCCTAAATAACAAAAATCTGACACTTCTTCGATTCTATTATCTCCTATTGTGATCCTCATTTTTCTACTGCATTCCTTTTTGTCACACCTCATCACTTTAGTTTTACCTATATTTATTCTCATGTTAAAATCCCTAGTCAATACTGCCTGCATACCATTCAATACCCTTTCTAAATTCTTTTCGCTTTCTTCCAATATAGCTATATCGTCGGCGAATCTCAACATATATATTTTCTCTCCCTGTACATTCACACCTACACTATACTCTTCTTTTACTTTGTTTATTGCATCTTCTATATATAGATTAAATAATAACGGTGAAAGTGTACATCCCTGCCGAACTCCCTTCCCCATTTTTGCTACCTCTTCTTCCCCCTCAATTTTAACTAAGGCAGTTTGGTGTTTATATAAATTAAAAATTATTCTCCTATCCTTATAATCTATACCCGTTTCTTTTAAAATTCTAAACATTATGTCCCAATCTACATTATCAAATGCCTTTTCTAAATCTACAAAAGCTATGCAAGTTACCTTTCCTACCCTCATTCTTTTTTCTACTACTGTTCTTAGTGCTAAAATCGCCTCCCTCGTCCCTCTGTTTTTCCTAAAACCAAACTGATCTTCTCCTAGCCTTTCCTCTACTTTATTTTCTAATCTCCTATAAATAATCTTTAGCAATATCTTCGATGCATGTGATAGTAGACTAATGGTCCTATAGTTCTCACACAAATTAGCTCCTATTTTCTTCGGCATTGTTACTATTCTACTACGCTGAAAATCCTGTGGTACTTCTCCCTTCTCATATATTTTACAAACTAGCCTGTATAATCGCTCCTGCATTTTTCCCCCTGCGTGTTTTATTAATTCGGCTGGTATCATATCAATCCCCGCTGCTTTGTTATTCCGTAAATCATTTAATGCTCTATGAAACTCTGACCTAAGTATGCTAGGACCTAAGTCATCCTCATCTATCTGTTCCACATTTTCTAGCTCCTCCATGTCCTGCCTACCTTTATATAAATCTTCAAGATACTCCTTCCATCTTCTAGCTTTTTCCTTATTTTCTGTGAGTTCCTTACCGTGCTTATCACATATAATGTTACCCTTTGGTTTTACTTTAGAAAAATGTGACTTAATTTTCCTGTAACCCAAATCTACTTTACCTCTTCTCATATCCTCCTCAATATCCTCACAATTTCATTTTATCCACTCTTCTTTCGCTAGCTTGCATTTCCTATTAATTAAGTTCCTTAGTTCCTTATATTTTTTCTGTCCTGCTTCTGTGTTTGCAATTTTAATTTTCCTTCTTGCTTCTATCATTTCAACTATTTCTTCCGTGATCCATTCCCTCCTACCTGCCCTTTTCTTTGTGCCTAATACTTCATTTGCTGCTGTAGTTAACCCATTTCTGATTTCCCTCCATTCGCAATCTATGTCGTTCCTAGATGTTCCATTAGCCATGATTTCTACTTTCTGCTTGTACTTTTCACATACATCAGCTAATTTTAACCTATCGACATCTACTCTGACCTGTTTAGACTTCTGTAATTTCTTGAATTTGACCTCTGAGTCCAGGACTACTAAATTATGATCACTATCAATATCTGCTCTTACAATATATATACTTAGAAGAAATATATACACCGTTTTATTGAAAGTGGCGGAAGGTGCCAGAAGTTCACGCATCATAAATCAAGAGCTGTATAATGGCTTGACCAATACACTACAGAGCAGTGCAATTCAAAACAGTATGGCGTTAGTCGTGCGGCACATTGAATTATATCTCTTGCTTCGCCGTTTAGTTATACGCTGGTACATGTGGATCTTCTTTTCTTATATGGTGCTAAAATATTTTTGTTACAGCGCGTGGCAATATGAGTTATAAACAAAGAAGAGCAAAAGATAATTCGAATGCAATTGTATGATAGGATCACGTATTGTTTATTATATATAGAAGCAGCTCTCTTTTTCCTGCCTAACCCTTTTAAGGAAAATAAGAAATTTGCAAACCCCCATTTTAGATATTTGCATACCCCTTATAGGATAACTCCTAGAGAATTTAACAATAAGGAAGAGATTGCAAAATGTATTATAGGTAACTACTGAAAATGTGATAACCATAAGTAGGCTTGTTTTATCTTTAATTATCTTCAAATATTTTATTTTTACCTTAAAACTCGTATGTAGCGACGCTACTGTTTTACACAAATTACTATTTTTGTATCGCATTCCACAACAAATAATAAACCGCGACTACTTTTAGAATTTTGATGATATAATTAGAATTTCCATGGTATGGCTATTATTAGAAAGTTGATTTCATTTAGCTCTTGCGTTTTTGCTTGGCAAGACAATAACGAAGGAATTACTGCCATTTAATATTATGAAAAAAGTTAAGTAAGTGTGATTGATGTACTTTGCAACTATATTACTAAAATGTGTTATTATTGTGATATTATTGCTACCGGTATAATGGAAATTGTACCTGGTCTATATATATGTTCAGAATGAGTTTTCCCCATGAATATTTATGACAAATTTACAGTGGAATATATTATATTTCACGGGGTGAAATGATTTAAACATGAGTAGGATTTTAAAATAGATTGGAAAAATAGGACAATTTTTGATTTGATATATTTTCATCAGCAACGTTTTTCTTCATAAGGGTTTAATGCAAAAAAAAAATTGTATTATATATATCCAACATGTGTGTTTTAAAAGTTTATCAGGCTTGTTTGTGAGAACTTGATTATTAAAATTTAAAAAAACACATACGTAATATGATCAATTAACAAAAATTCCTCATAAATTGTTGTGGTTTGGCTTCAATTTTATATGCTTCAATCGATATTTCAGATAAAAAGTTCCAAAACGACGATTTTCGTTATAAAATCTATACAATTTGATCAGAATTTCCTTTATTCGATCTACATTATTGCCTTCTATAAATTGGCTGCTTAAATATTTATAAAGAAGGTAATAAGTACAGTTTAAATGTGTATTTTTAGCCTCTTTAACTACGAGTATCGAAGATACTTTGCGAAAGCGAATAATGTTAAATTACACGATAATTTGATAAATTACAACCATTATAACCAACGGAGTAGACTAATTTTTATAGGACAGGTACGAAATATTTTACGTTGTATGGGACATGTTTTAAATTTTGATTAAAATCGACAAAAATTGAAATTTTTAAGAAGAGCAAAGAAACCAATTCTTTGCTTTTTTCGACGATTTTTTCAACTTTTTCCAATGGAAGCGAAAATCACTAAAATTTGTTTCTAGCACGATTTCTAGTCATTTTACGTTGTTTTGGACACTATTTATATTTTTACTAAAATCGACAAAAATTGAATTTTTTGAGAAGGGTCAAAGCATCCAACTCTGCTTTTTTCGACGATTTTTTCAACCTTTTCGATTGAAGCGAAAATCACTAAAATTTGTTTCTAGCACGATTTATAGTCATTTTACGTTGTTTTGGACACTTTTTAAATTTTGATTAAAATCGACAAAAATTGAATTTTTTAGAAGGGTCAAATAATCCAACTCTTTGCTTTTTTCAACGATTTTTTCTACTTTTTCCGATTGAAGCTAAAATCACTAAAATTGGTTTCTAGCGCGATTTATAGTCATTTTACGTTGTTTTGGATACTTTTTAAATTTGGACTAAAATCGACAAAAAACTGAAATTTTTAAGAAGGGTCAAAGAATCCAACTCTTTGCTTTTTTCGACGATTTTTTCAACTTATTCCAATTGAAGCGAAAATCACTAAAATTTGTTTCTAGGACGATATAGTCATTTTACGTTGTTTTTGATATTATCACAGTCTTTATTACAAAATATCACAGTCTTAAGGATTACTCATAGAGGTAACTAGATTTTGCTACAGCTGCAGAGAAAATCGCATTCCTGTTACACCACTGGCTCCAATTCCGTAACACTTTACCTTGTCTACTGCAGTTTTTTTGCCACTGTTCTTTCAGGTTACTGTACTTTGAAGGAGCACTCTTCAGTGTCTCGATTCAAGCAGTTGGCGCATACACCATTATAATAATGGATTCACTATATACATGCACGTGGTGCTTCTTAGTCAATAATCAGATGATACACCCGCCCCCGCAATTGCTTTCAGGGCGCAGTATCATCTGGAAAATGCCGCTTATGATGTAGAAGAAGAAATATGCTTTTAGACAAAAGACGGCCCAATCGAATTCCGACAAGAGTGTTTCGAAGTAGCTGGTGGTATAGCATAAAAGCTGTCTTCAAAGGTGTATTTAAGAGTTAACGTTAGAAAAATTATTAAGGCTAATAACTGAAAATATGAAACAATATGAGAAAATTGGGATGCGGGAATTCTTCAGGCAAGCAAAAAATCAACATAGCAAAAGTCTTTATTTACGATAAAAAATTGATTATTATTCTTATAAATAATCGACTTCCTGATTATTTGCCTTTTACTTCAGAGGAATTCAATCTTTAAATGTTGCGGACTAATTTTCAAATATCCTTATCTGTTACAGGATATGCAGCTGATTATTATAGAATACTTTTTATATAAAATAAGTTATTTACTTATTTAATATGGCAAATTTATTTGAGTTGATTTCTATATAGAGATTGGTTTATAATATACAACTTCAAAGGGAATATTAGGAACGGGAGTGAATTTAATGGCATAAATTATGGAGGTTAAGTCATGCGAAAATTTTAGTAAGTAACCCGTTAAATTAAATAAATTTTCAATAGCATAGCGAACATTTATTATCCAATTTCGACAAGCCTGTAGAAAGATACGGATTATGTTCGCAACTGTTGAAGACCCATTTTAGTTTTTTTAAATTCGGTAGACTGTAAAGAACATATGACACAAAATGGTTGAATTATCAGATTTTAGATTTTAGATTTTAGATTTAGATTTTAGATTACAGCAGAAATAAGCATTACAAACGAATTACAAAGGATAATCGAAGTAAGCATCATGATAAAACAATCAAATTCTAGCAGTGATTTAATTTTTTTAAGTGTGTTGTATTATAGATGAAATAAATATTTATTATATATATATATAATGATTAAGGATATATATATATATAAAAGCTAGAAGATGGAAGGAGTATCTTGAAGATTTATATAAAGGTAGGCAGGACATGGAGGAGCTAGAAAGTGTGGAACAGATAGATGAGGATGACTTAGGTCCTAGCATACTTAGGTCAGAGTTTCATAGAGCATTAAATGATTTACGGAATAACAAAGCAGCGGAGATTGATATGATACCAGCCGAATTAATAAAACACGCAGGGGAAAAAATGCAGGAGCGATTATACAGGTTAGTTTGTAAAATATATGAGAAGGGAGAAGTACCACAGGATTTTCAGCGTAGTAGAATAGTAACAATGCCGAAGAAAATAGGAGCTAATTTGTGTGAGAACTATAGGACCATTAGCCTACTATCACATGCATCGAAGATATTGTTAAAGATTATTTATAGGAGATTAGAAAATAAAGTAGAGGAAAGGCTAGGAGAAGATCAGTTTGGTTTTAGGAAAAACAGAGGGACGAGGGAGGCGATTTTAGCACTAAGAACAGTAGTAGAAAAAAGAATGAGGGTAGGAAAGGTAACTTGCATAGCTTTTGTAGATTTAGAAAAGGCATTTGATAATGTAGATTGGGACATAATGTTTAGAATTTTATAAGAAACGGGTATAGATTATAAGGATAGGAGAATAATTTTTAATTTATATAAACACCAAACTGCCTTAGTTAGAATTGAGGGGGAAGAAGAGGTAGCAAAAATAGGGAAGGGAGTTCGGCAGGGATGTACACTTTCACCGTTATTATTTAATCTATATATAGAAGATGCAATAAACAAAGTAAAAGAAGAGTATAGTGTAGGTGTGAATGTACAGGGAGAGAAAATATATATGTTGAGATTCGCCGACGATATAGCTATATTGGAAGAAAGCGAAAAGAATTTAGAAAGGGTATTGAATGGTATGCAGGCAGTATTGACTAGGGATTTTAACATGAAAATAAATATAGGTAAAACTAAAGTGATGAGGTGTGACAAAAAGGAATGCAGTAGAAAAATGAGGATCACAATAGGAGATAATAGAATCGAAGAAGTGTCAGATTTTTGTTATTTAGGCAGTAGAATCACAAAAGATAATCGAAGCAAGGTAGATATAAAGTGTAGGATAGCACAGGGTAGGAAGGCATTCGTAGAAAAGGAACAAATTTTAAGATCAAATATTGACTTGGGTATTAGAAAAAGATTACTGAAGGTATATGTTTGGAGTGTAGCACTGTACGGGTGTGAGGCGTGGACTATAGGAAAGGAAGAGAAGCGTAGATTACAAGCATTCGAAATGTGGTGTTATAGGAGGATGATGAGGATTGGTTGGGAAGATAAAGTAACAAATGAAGCTGTACTAGAGTTAGTAGGGGAGAAGAGAAGTATCTGGAGAGTGTTACAGCGTAGGAGAGACAGATTAGTAGGGCATATTCTTAGGCATGGGGGGATTATGCAATTGATCATAGAAGGTAGAGTGGAGGGAAATAGAGGGGTAGGTAGGCCTAGATTGGAGTATGTGAGTCAGATAGTTGAAGACGTTGAGATGAATAGCTATAGGGAGATGAAGGGATTAGCTCAGGATAGATCGGCATGGCGTGCTGTTTCCAACCAATCTTTAGGATTGCGGACTCTTTAACTAATATATATAATTATATGGAGCAGAATTTTAAATATGACTTTAAATGTATTTTTATATAATTCTATTGCTAATTACAATTATTTTATAGAGCGATTAGTTTTGACATTTTGATTTACTAATAAGCCAAACTCAGATTTCTCCATGACTTAAATATGAAAGCACTAGCAATGGATTTCCACATGCACTTGCAAGAATTCTATTGAAACAACGTTGATTTTACAGTTATACAATGTGTACTATATAAACAATAATCTACGTAATATGTCATTCCATTATTCCACCATGGATTTGAATTCTAACATATGAATTGTTATAGAAACAATGTATGTATATACTCAATTAATGGTAAATTTATGTTCTGAATCAGAATTCAATTGCAATTATGAATATAGTACTATTTCTAACCATTTTCGATGAAGTCACATTACATGTAGGTATATATAGAAAAGATATTGAAAAGGGGCACACTTACGTTGCAAAAATTGTATTGTAAGAACACTAGAAAATATTTTGTGTAGTAATAAACTTAACGTTCTCTAAATCGGACTTGAAAATAAATAATTTGTGTCCTTAGTTTTATATAACGCAAAACAATTGCTATCTCTATTTTGCATAAAAACATGAATAAACAATAATATAGAATATCACCCAAATACAGTAACTGAAAGCATTAAGTAGCTAGATGTACATTTCAAGGGCTATGCGCCCATCTTCAGTAGCACAAGATGGGCGCATAGCGCTTGAAATGTACATCTAGCTACTTAATGCTTTGAGTTACGGTATTTGGGTGATATTTTATATTATAATTTAACACCATAGTGATTATTTTTAAAATTAATAAACAAGGTTGAAAAGAATATGCGTAGACGTGAAAATTCATGGAGAAGAAATAGATATGTTGAGGGTTATTTTAGAAGACGATATTTTACAAGAAAGGGAGCAGAGTTTAGTAGAGTCTTCCGGAAATAACTGCGAATTTTATGCGAATAAGTATAATTAAAATCAAAGGCGAAAGATCCTTACAATAGAATATGATAATAAAATGGATGAAGTATGATGAAATTCTAGCAATTTAGGATTAAGAATTACAAAAGATAATTAAAATAGAATAGACTATAGAGATATTTATTAGTCTTACAAGACATGTCATTAAATTAATTGTCCTATTTGCAATTAAAATACGAAATATTGTAAATAAAATTACAGCACAATGGCAACGCTGGTTGCCTACACATACTTCTAATGTAACGTTATTATAACAATAACAAAACCAATATTAAAATTAGTTTTAAACCTTGTTCATCCAGCGAATATAGTGAGTATTTCAGAAGTACCTCTTTCACTCAATTTACGAATATTCTCTTAGGCAGTTTCTTCAATTAGTCCAGTAATTTATTGTAGGATAGCACAAGGTAAGAAGGCATTCGTAGAAAAAGCAATTTTAAAGTCAAATATTGACATAGACAGGTTTATTAAAGGCATACGTATGTGAAGTAGTATTGTACTGGTGTGAGGCGTGGACTATTGGAAAGGAAGAGAAACATGCATTCGAAATATGGTGCTATTGGAATGTGGTAATGATTCGGTGGGTAGAGTGACAATTGCGTACGTGCTAGACGAGTTAGTTAGAGTAGAATAGAAGAAATTGGAAGCATAGGAGAGATAGACTAGAAGAGTATTGGACGTTAGGATGAATAACTTAGGATAGTTTGAATGTGCGTGCTGTTTTTGAAAATTTCTCGGATGAAGGATTATCTCTTGATGGTTTGCTCATACCATTGAATTGAATTAATATTTTCAATTTTGCCTTAGTACACTTCTACAAATGTAACTAATAGTATAAGTCATTTTTTATTTCTTGGTGCACCTAATTCATCCTCTACTGCGCATAAGGGTTGAGCTTCCAGTACCATTGTTGCCATATATGAATAAAAAACCTCAGTACAAAGTGCTCAAATTGTAAACGGCATAGCAAAATTCAGATTGATAATATTTAATGTATATTGAATATATACGGCTTCGATTAAAGTCCACTTAGTTAGTTAAAGAGTCCGCAATCCTAAAGATTGGTTGGAAACAGCACGCCATGCCGATCTATCCTGAGCTAATCCCTTCATCTCCCTATAGCTATTCATCTCAACGTCTTCAACTATCTGACTCACATACTCCAATTTAGGCCTACCTACCCCTCTCTTTCCCTCCGTTCTACCTTCTATGATCAATTGCATAATCCCCCCATGCCTAAGGATATGCCCTACTAATCTGTCTCTCCTACGCTGTAACACTCTCCAAATACTTCTCTTCTCCCCTACTAACTCTAGTACATCTTCATTTGTTACTTTATCTTCCCAACCAATCCTCATCATCCTCCTATAACACCACATTTCGAATGCTTGTAATCTACGCTTCTCTTCCTTTCCTATAGTCCACGCCTCACACCCGTACAGTGCTACACTCCAAACATATACCTTCAGTAATCTTTTTCTAATACCCAAGTCAATATTTGATCTTAAAATCTGTTCCTTTTCTATGAATGCCTTCCTACCCTGTGCTATCCTACACTTTATATCTACCTTATCTCTAAAAAGTCCACTATTTAGTAAAAAGTTTCCAGTTATTTATTATTGGTTTTGATCAATTATAGCTAATATAATACTGTCTGTATTTGTTGGCTGTCGATATGACAACATTGCAGTAATTTTGACCACACCCTCAAATGATAAAAATGCAGTGGCGAGCATCTCTTCACGAGCATAAGGTTTCGGGGTGTTGAAGTGGCCAGTATATTTTCAATTTTTTTTGTTATCATTGGTCTTATGCATAAACTAGTCTTAATTTGCAGTAGAAGGGGCGGGCCCGCCACTTAAAAAAAAATAGACTATATGTTAATGTAATATTTTATAACCTGAAATGGTTAATTTGTAATGACACAATAATATACATCTGAAATGTACAAATAAATTTCAATTTATAAGTGCAATTAAGTTTACAGAATTATTGACGAGTTACATCAGACGCTTGCTGAAAAAAATCCTGAAAGAAAATAAAATAAAATAAAATAAAAGGATGTTTTGGAAAGTATTTCGCGTACTTTTTTTGTTTACGAGTGATTATTTACTTTCAGGCCATTTAAAATTGTTAAATATCGATATATCGTTTCTACGAGTGTATTTTCTTCCATCTTCAATTTCACAGTGTGTAAGTTCTATCTATATTACTTCCTTGCGCACAAAATAATAAGTACGCAAAACCATGAGTATTACATTCTTCTGCTTTGAGGCTATGGCCAAAAAACTTTTGTTATTTTCCTTCGTGTGGAGCCCAGAGTGTCATGTTGACAGCAATAAATAACACGTTCCACCATAAATCTTACGACACCGCCCAAAATTCAACGCGCAACAAATTTGTTGCGAATATCTTCTCTGGTGAGTGCTTTATACTGCCTTGCTAAATTAATATCTCGACTTTTATTAATACAGGCCACTAAAAATACACTTGTATTTTCTACGCATTTCTTATATGTTAATCTTTCGTAAATGCTGCGCAATATATATTTTTTTAATATTAGGACATATTTTTTTAACGTAAGAATTTTTCTCTCGGACAATTTTCGAAAACAGCACGCACATTCAAACTCTCTTAAGTCTCCCTAACTTATTCATCCAACACTCTTCTTTAATTATAGTGTTGGAAAATATTGTGATAATTATATCGACTATTAATTTAAGATATATTTAATCTAGGATAGATTTTAAGCTCGCGCTTATTAATCGGTTCTTATTTGTAGGCATCGCGAAACGCCTGACGAAATTATTATCGGATTATCAACACTTAATTTAACCTAACGTCGCCCATAAAGGTAATAGATTTTAATGTACGACCCGCTGCGTATTTTGGGGCTTGGCAGAATAATTAATTAAATCATAATTCAGGCACAAACAGGGTGCGAGTATATATAGAAGTAATGGAATTAACCTCATTTTTTTAGCCAAATATTATTATATTTATTGCTTCGATATTATTTTTAAATGCACCTTTATAATTATCCTATCGAATACTATAATAATAATAATAATAATACGTTTATTGGTACATCAATCAGTTACATGCAAATTTTATTCACATACAAATTAATTAGAAAAATAGTAAAATATTATTTTCTAATTATATTTATATTTATAATTGAAATTGAAAATGAAAATCCAAAGCAATCACAAGGTATTTCAAGTTACTTTATTGCTGAGATCGTATCGTCCTTTTATCGTGACATATAATTTCCAAAGTAATCTAGTTTAGTGTAGCAAACTTTTGATTAATATATTAAAAGTCATTATACTGCTTTTAATTCGAATATCTAAAATTTAAATTATTTTTTTTATATATCAGTATATGTTCTTGTCTTATATATTTTGATATAGTACTCTATGTTTGTGAAGTACTATCCCTTATTCGTTGTTGATTATTAGCAATTTTTTAATAATTCTTCTCCGGTGGTCTGCCTGTATATATTTGTGGCTATTTATGGAAATTTTAGTGCGTAAAGGACAATTGATATAATTTTTAAAATTATTTCATTAATTTAAATGATTAAGTATGAGATAAATGAACGTTAAATGAGATCATTTATTTTTTCAATAGTATTTTAAGCATTACACAGGAATAACTTTATCTCGGATTCTACTAAATTATGTATATATATGAAGACAATCATATATATGTATACTAGTAACAAATAAAACGTACATATTGCATTTTTCCTACCACATCCGTTCATACATCTAAAGATAATAATCATGCATCAGAATAGGTGTGGTATATATAAATTTAAAGGCTAGTTGTGTCTTTGACTGAACGCGATGTTGCTTTTGTTTGTATTTTATATATTCAGATTGTTTTTGTTTGAGAAGGGTTGCAGTTACAATGTGTGCAAATGATGGCGTAAATATTAATACATGGAAATAAATGCCGGATGAGGGAATAACGAAATAATTTTCAAATACGTAGCGACTACGATCTCTTCATGAAATTGTTTTGTGCTGCATTATTTAATCTATTTAATATTTTTATAGAATATCACCCAAATAGCGTAACAAACGTTAAGTAGCTAGATGTACATTTTGAAGGCTATTCCCCCATCTTCAGTAGCACAAGATAAAACGAAGTAAAATACCTCTGTTACGAATCGTGATTGATATACTATTATATATTATCATTACCATTTCCCGCCTTGTATACCAAAACAGCTGAAAACACGAAGTAGTAAACCGAATGGTTCCGAGTTACTTGCCACGATACTCTGTGCAGTAACAGCATAATACAATCTCTCTATATATATAGAATTGTCCATAAGCCCGTGGCAAACTTAGGCATGACTTAGGCATTTTTTTTCGTGAATATTGTTATTATAAAATACGAAACTAGAACCAGATTATTTATTTGTAATATTTATGTGTGTAAATGGTGTTATAATTTTCTAAGGCACAGCTGTTTTCTTAATTTAAAATTCCCCTAAATACTTTATAATTTTATGTAAATTAAGCGATGATAAAAAATTAATTTTATGTAAATACCGATATTTCACAAACCAATATTTTCATTAATTGTTAATTTGTATTATTTTATAAGATTTATGGGTCATATTATATGCCATTTTTGTAATACTTCTGTCATATTGAATTATTTATGTAATAGTATATCAATCACAATTCGTGACAGAGGTATTTTATTTAGTTTGATCTTGTGCTACTGAAGATGGGGGCATAGCCTTCGAAATGTACATCTAGCTACTTAATGCTTTAAGTTGCGGTATTTGGGTGATATTCTATTTAATAGTGATAATTTTTAAAATATTTAATATTTGACATTCATTTCATTATTACATAGAATTTAGTTTTAGATACATGCGTCTTTTATGTAGGACAAGACTTGTCTTTATAAGGACAGGTAATAGCAATGTATTGGTCAAAAACAATAAGCTTTATTTAATATGACAATTATTTTGATTGATTAGGACATAATGTTTAGAATTTTAAAAGAAACGGGTATAGATTATAAGGATAGGAGAATAATTTTTAATTTATATAAACACCAAACTGCCTTAGTTAGAATTGAGGGGGAAGAAGAGGTAGGAAAAATAGGGAAGGGAGTTCGGCAGGGATGTACAATTTCACCGTTATTATTTAATCTATATATAGAAGATGCAATAAACAAAGTAAAAGAAGAGTATAGTGTAGGTGTGAATGTACAGGGAGAGAAAATATATATGTTGAGATTCGCCGACGATATAGCTATATTGGAAGAAAGCGAAAAGAATTTAGAAAGGGTATTGAATGGTATGCAGGCAGTATTGACTAGGGATTTTAACATGAAAATAAATATAGCTAAAACTAAAGTGATGAGGTGTGACAAAAAGGAATGCAGTAGAAAAATGAGGATCACAATAGGAGATAATAGAATCGAAGAAGTGTCAGATTTTTGTTATTTAGG
Source organism: Leptodirus hochenwartii (assembly GCA_947310635.1). Lineage (NCBI taxonomy): Eukaryota > Metazoa > Arthropoda > Insecta > Coleoptera > Leiodidae > Leptodirus > Leptodirus hochenwartii. The sequence goes on from OX371177.1 coordinate 39,877,481, forward strand.
CAGTAGAATCACAAAAGATAATCGAAGCAAGGTAGATATAAAGTGTAGGATAGCACAGGGTAGGAAGGCATTCGTAGAAAAGGAACAGATTTTAAGATCAAATATTGACTTGGGTATTAGAAAAAGATTACTGAAGGTATATGTTTGGAGTGTAGCACTGTACGGGTGTGAGGCGTGGACTATAGGAAAGGAAGAGAAGCGTAGATTACAAGCATTCGAAATGTGGTGTTATAGGAGGATGATGAGGATTGGTTGGGAAGATAAAGTAACAAATGAAGCTGTACTAGAGTTAGTAGGGGAGAAGAGAAGTATTTGGAGAGTGTTACAGCGTAGGAGAGACAGAATAGTAGGGCATATTCTTAGGCATGGGGGGATTATGCAATTGATCATAGAAGGTAGAGTGGAGGGAAAGAGAGGGGTAGGTAGGCCTAGATTGGAGTATGTGAGTCAGATAGTTGAAGACGTTGAGATGAATAGCTATAGGGAGATGAAGGGATTAGCTCAGGATAGATCGGCATGGCGTGCTGTTTCCAACCAATCTTTAGGATTGCGGACTCTTTAACTAACTAATATGACAAATTTCTCTGAAAAGTTTAAACGTAAAATTTAATTTGATATTTTTTAATATATCATAAATGATCTTCCCTTTTCTATTGGAGCTTTCGTCACATCTATAAAATGAAATTAAAATTAAATTATGCACCTCAAGTCCATTTGTTTATAATAGAACTACATCTCAATACTTAAATTGATGATTTTATATTTGCGTTATACGAGTGTCATATATTCGAGGATCCCAGTTATAATGCCTTACTTCTTCCGTATGTTCAGGAGCGACATGTTTGTTATTAATGCCGCTGAATTTCATGGTAGTAGCCCGCGGCCTAATGAACGAAATTTCGAATTAATTGGAACTTAAATCCCCATACGAGCGACAGCCGTATTAAGGATAATAGAGCGGTAATTTCTTTGCACGGCGATCCAGGATGCAAAAATAACATGCTTTTAATATGCGCATTATAATACATTATTTTATTATAATCAATATTTAAAATTAGTATATTAAAGAACGAATTTCATAAGGCAGGTTTTATTGCAAGAGTTCAAGTTTTACGAGTTCAAAGAACGAGTGTTATAAATGACTTATTAAATGAGTTTTTTTATACTATTTTTTATAATTTGCGCCTATTATGCCATTTTTAAATAAAAAACTCGAAATTTTAAAATTTAGGGAATTTTCCAATTGTTGGTAGTAGCTATTGACACATTTGAAACATTTGAAATAAATTGTCAAATAAATTTAAATTAACCTATTCGTTACTTTCTTTTGTAGTTTGACGTACAATTGTACATTTCAGGGACAAAATTTAAATCAAACTATTTGTTGCTTTCTATTGTAGTTTGACGTTTGATAACTGGCAAGCAGAGCTACCAACTTTGAAACACTAAATTGCCCTATGCTATAAGCGAACTCAAATTCGCTATAAACGAACTCTTTTGGATTCGTTAATAGCCGTATTAGAAACGCAATTTAGAAAAATATATATTGAAGTCGTTATCAGAATTTCTTAATACTTAACTTTTAATTAAATATATTGATGCTATTCTATATAACTATCACAAGACTAATATATGATCAAATTAAACTTATATTATTATGCTATCTAACTTTAATAAAATCAAGGATTTTTATTTTAAGTGGTAGTTATTTTAGAATTGCACATTAGCAAAATATATAACTAAAAAAAGGATTTAAACATTACAGCCCCATATAATGACTAAAACCGACTACATTCTATACTCCAAACTAACAATATCACTTTCTTCACCAACAATATCATTTTCTTCACCAACAATATCATTTTCTTCACCAATAGAGTTGCAGATTCGTGTTAAACTTACTTTTATTATTCGGGCTAATTCTATCCTGTTATCCTAAACCTTTTACTATCAATATAAACCTCTTCAGTAGTAAATGCCCGACAGAGGGCTTTTAATTAACCCTATTCCAATATGTTCTCATAAACTTTTAATATTATAATTCGCATCGTTTCATAATTATGAAGCTGCACGGAAATTAGCCGCTTTTATATTGTGTTTATTAACTTATTAACACTATTGCTATTATACGTTATGTTTATACGTCATAATAATGGTTGACCAACCAGTTACAATGCAAAGAACAACCTGTAAAAATATATCCTACAGTTAAGATTTGGCTTAATAGAATCTTCCAGTTTTGCCATATTCTGAATACAGCAAGCGTCATTTCTGCATGGAATTCTTTTTTGAATCACTTACTTACAAAAATATTTGGTATGAGTAATTTATTTAATATTCATTAATTGATTTTTAATGTACCATTAGATACGCATATTTAAATCACACCATAAAAAAAGAAACGTTCAGTAATTTATTGCAGTGATCATATAATCCTTGTAATTGAATTGAGTAATCCTTCCATAAAAAATGTACTGCAATAAAGTTTTAGATCTGTTTAACGTAAATATCTGTTCATATTATCCTCTATTCTGATGCCGATAACATATATAATGTGTTTGTTCGTATTAAAAAGTTACACAAAGCTTTTGATATACCCCCACAAAGTTGTTAAATACACAGGCCAAATATTTTATAACTTTTTGAAAGCGAAATTCTAAAACCATTGTCGAATTTCTGTGCACTGATACTTTTACGGGTATTGATCGAAATTCGATATTTTTATGTTTAGCTGTTGGTTAAACTGAAAATAAATAAAAGCACGTATTGAATTTATTGAACCGAATTTGCACCGTGAAAGTCATTCATTTTTTTTTTGCGATGTTTATTTTAACAAACATTACAAATTCATTTAGTTGAAATAATTAATTTAATGGAATGTCACATTTCAACATTGGAACAATAATTAATTAAAATCAATCAAATTTTTAGTGCTGTTAAAATGTCCTATTATTATTTTCATCAAATGAAGAGGAGTATTTAATTAAATCGATGTTATTAAACGAATTATTAATTAATATTAATGGAAAAGAATATTTGATCATTTCCATTATTTTAGAAATTATGAGACTGACATGAAGCTGAGATTTTACTTTTTCTAATTAGAAGGATAGAAGAGTTACGACTACTGTAGTAGTAATATTGGATTTATATAGAATGTGTTTTTTATAGCAGTAAAGCTGAGGCAAAAATAAAAGAGTTGCCCTAAATATTACTGTTGTTGTCTTGCATTTAAATAAGCAATTTAAATGCAAGCGTACGTAACGAACGGAGAATATCTTAAAGGATAATAAAAACAATTCAAGGACAATGTTTATCCTTAAATGACTGCAATGTCTGTGGGTAGTTTTAAGCGACAACTTCATTTAAAGATTTGCGAAGATATAAATTTCTATCAATCTATATCTAAGGTTTGTTGAGCATTTGCAATTTTTATAGGAGAATTTGTGCAGTATTTTTCTTTATTATTCTTTTAAGTTTTACCACAACATTGAGGCATAAATACACATGTAATGTTTTTTGGTAGGCTTTCTTACACATCCTCTATAAATTGTATCGGGTTTTTATATAACCAAATATCCCAAAAAGGTCCCAGAGGACTTGACTAGCAAATATCTAGCAAATAAATATGTTAAATAAACGATTGGTTGAGTAAATCCTTACAGGTTTTTTTTTATATATTATGTAAATTTTCGACTAGTTTCGGCTTTTGGCCATCATCTGGTGAAAAAAGTATCAGATATTACTTTAAAGACAACATGTTGTTTAGTGGTTTTGTTAAGATCATTTACATTTTGTAAAACAGCATCAGATTTCAGATAATAATTAATGTAAATATGCCATAAATAAATTTGGGATGTGTTTCGTCTTTTTTACGTTATTTTATATTACATTATCAAATTATGCTTTCTTTGGTAAGATTTTTTATATTTTTTATATAATTCTTTATATTTATTTTTTATTTTATTTATTCAACCAATCGTTTATTATATTCAACCCTACAAAAATGGACTTCCATAACTTTAAATAAATATGTGTACGTTTGAAAAGTTTGCCAAATGTGGACTTTTCATTTAAACGACTGTCCAAAATTGAAGAATGTTTAAAATTAATTTAGACATTAGATTAGGTGTCACATTTTATAATTGAACTTTTAAAAATAAAATTTTATGAGAATAAAATTACTATTAATTCTGACCGCTAAATATGAAGTTTCCTTCTAATAAATCAAGAATATTTAAAAAAATTCGTGTTCGATTATAATTATATGAAAGTTAACTGTTTTGTTATAGAAAATCACTCTAAATTTACAAATTTAAATATCTTACGTTAATTAATTATCTACCATTGATGCTAATTTAATATAATTATGCCGAATTTTGTTCTATTAAATATGAAGAATTAGCGTTCGAAATTCGAATCTAGTTTTTACATGCTTTTAATTGCCGCGATTAAAAAATTATACAATTTTATTATTCAGCAATCATTTCAAGGGTTTAAATTGAAGGATACTTTCAAGTTATCTTCTTAATGTATAAACTTAATTGTCTTTAAGACAATTTATTATTTTTTGAATTGATATTCGTGAATTTTCCATATTTCATTTGTAAATAATATACAAATACTATTTAAAAAATTATCACTACGGTGTTAAATAATAGTATAGAATATCAACAAAATACCGTAACACAAATCATTAAATAGCTAGAAACGCATTTCGAAGGCTATGCCCCAATCTTCAGTAGCACAAGATAGTGACTGAGGTATTTTATTTAGTTTTTATCTTGTACTACTGAAGATGGTCATAGTCATCGAAATATACAACTACAATTTACGAAAATAAAAAAATATCTACTACATTTTCATTTCAGATTAAACAGAAAAGATAAAAGTGCTGTCGCCGAGCATATTTTTCATTCAGGTCATCCTATTCAAAATTCCAGATTCAAAAATATGCTCGGCTACAGCACTATTATCCTTTCTATTTAATCTGAAATGTTGACTTCTTTATTTAATTGTATAACAATCATGATTAATGACAGAGGTATTTTATTTCGTTTTTTATCTTGTGCTACTGAAGATAGCCTTCGAAATGCGCATGTAGCGACTTAATGCTTTAAGTAACGGTATTTGGGTGATATTCTATACTATTATTTAATATCGTAGTGATAATTTAAAAAATACTATAGTAATGTTTTGATATTTTCTTGAATCTTATGTTTTTTTTTGCACTGATCTTAGATGAATTTACATGAATCAGTAAAAGTCAAGAGTGAAATATGTTTTTTTTATTATTCCTACAACAAGCACGAATTTATTGGCCAAAAAAGAATTATGTGCGCAAGCTCAAGTCTAGACTATCAAATGTTGCATCTATAAATCTCTTCGTTGTAATATATATTCTTCTAATAGTAACTTGCTGTTGTGCAAATGGAAAATTGGTACGATTATATATCAATCTCAAAGAATAATAAGAGAAAACTGAACAATGAAACCTGTACCTTACGGTATCATAGGTACATGGTGAGCAAAGAAATTCTCTTCACCCATCCAAAATCGTTGTGCGCTCAATATTGCGTGTAATAACGACATTATTATTAGATTTCCGCCATATGCAGCTTATATATACGTAAGAAGTAATGTAGGTACAGTAAAACCTCAGTTAACGATGTATTTTTGGCAACACTGTTACATACGTAAGTGATTTTTACAACCCGAGAATATTTCTAACTTCTGGTTTATAAAATTGCTTAATGTTCAATTTAATGAGTATGATGTGACGCGACTAATAAATGATCAGCAAAGACATAGTTTATAACGTAAGAACATTGGAGTTAGTTAAAGAGTCCGCAATCCTAACGATTGGTTGGAAACAGCACGCCATGCCGATCTATCCTGAGCTAATCCCTTCATCTCCCTATAGCTATTCATCTCAACGTCTTCAACTATCTGACTCACATACTCCAATTTAGGCCTACCTACCCCTCTCTTTCCCTCCACTCTACCTTCTATGATCAATTGCATAATCCCCCCATGCCTAAGGATATGCCCTACTAATCTGTCTCTCCTACGCTGTAACACTCTCCAAATACTTCTCTTCTCCCCTACTAACTCTAGTACAGCTTCATTTGTTACTTTATCTTCCCAACCAATCCTCATCATCCTCCTATAACACCACATTTCGAATGCTTGTAATCTACGCTTCTCTTCCTTTCCTATAGTCCACGCCTCACACCCGTACAGTGCTACACTCCAAACATATACCTTCAGTAATCTTTTTCTAATACCCAAGTCAATATTTGATCTTAAAATCTGTTCTTTTTCTACGAATGCCTTCCTACCCTGTGCTATCCTACACTTTATATCTACCGTGCTTCGATTATCTTTTGTGATTCTACTGCCTAAATAACAAAAATCTGACACTTCTTCGATTCTATTATCTCCTATTGTGATCCTCATTTTTCTACTGCATTCCTTTTTGTCACACCTCATCACTTTAGTTTTACCTATATTTATTTTCATGTTAAAATCCCTAGTCAAACATTGGAAGCAACCATTAATGAATATCTAATTATTTTATGTATGAGGTTTAATGCGATGCTAGATAGGGGTGCAGAAATGAAGATGTAAAATGGTGTCATATTGTATGCGTGCAATGACTGCTACTGTAACGCAAATATTGCTGCCTGAAGTATATATCATGAGTATTTTCATTGCCGCTCGTAACAGCAACAGAACTGTCAAGCTGATGGTAATAGGCGCCTTCACCGCCTCCAGTTCAGTTCTCGCGGCAATGAAATACCGCCGCCAATATAAAATGTCCACCATATTGAACGTAAACACGTCACAGAACTGCTTCGATTCGAATTGCAGTTGCGTCTCAGTTCTAGATCTTATTTGTTATTTGTATATGCCGTACAAGAACAGATTACAAATAGCTCAAAGTAAACCAACAATCTATTAAGGAGTCGAAGGATTAAGTGTGGGGGAGGTTGCAGAAGATTTTGTACAAAACTGAAGAGGAATTGAACTCGAATCAAATATCTTGCATCTAAACATGTTTATATACACGAAATTGGTTTAATTTTGAAATAATTTAACAAAATCCATCTTATGTGTTAATCCAAGTGTTACTTATTTATTTCGATATCGTGGATAACAAGATCAGTATTTTATTGTTTAAATCTCCATCTCCAATTTAAATCTTAATCTTACAGTATCTACTATTTTCGTTCCAATGGCAAATGAAAAATGTAGTTTAATTCTATATATTTTCAAATGGTATATCGCGAATTAGAAATGCGATTTCAATTCTTCAGTTAGGTCAGCTCAGACCAAGTTAGGTCACCGTTGAATTTAAGCGGGACAGGCCCAGTTTTTTTTACATAATTTATTTTGCGTAATTCATATGGCTCATTATATTTTGCATGTTAAATTTCTTTTAAGACTGTTAAAAATTTCAAAGCGATACGAATTATTCGAAGATAAAAATTTTAAGGTGGTAGATTTATTATTAGATATAACGGAGGCAGGCTACCGCGCAATAAATTTATATCACGTCGAATTTGATTGATATTATCGTGTGTAGTCTAACATAAATAACTTTTAGTAAAGCCTTCATTTTATATGAAGCTTTAATGTCGTAAATCACGTGAGTTCGCAGTATCTTTGTATTAGGGCTGGTGGTAATATCAAGTCGTACTTTCTGTTAGATCCGGGGTCTATACCAGAATAACAGAATACTCTGTCGTCAGAAACCACGGGAGTATTGATGGGAGTACGCACAATATGGCTTAAGGAGTTAATTTCACTTTCCACCAGGACTACGGGAAAACGTTTGTCAACAACGCGATTTGTGTGCGATCGTTCGTATTATAATGATATGATCCTTTCGAAATGATATTTGATATTTTCTAGTTAAAGATTCCTTCCAGGTCGATATTTTTCCATTTCGAAATCATTTTTTGACATAAGTCGATCTATATGTTCCACTCTGAACGGTTCAATCAAATGACTGTGACGATGTTTTGCAACGACCTATAGGTCACTATGACCTAGTTCGTGAACTATGAACTAGATGGTGCATTGTGTACGTATTGATGTACTTGTACTATTGAATCACAACGACCCGTAAACGATGCAGTATAGTATACATTACATATACAGTACTAACAGGTACATATACAGTACGAACTAGGTCCTCAAAGTGACCTACAGTTTGCCATCGCTAGTTTCCATCGAATATTGGTACCTTCGTCATATTTTTTTTGGCAGGTGTATCATCTGCCATCGTAATTTGAATATCCACCGTTTCCTGCTAATGCGTATCGTTTCTTTTAATGTGGCTGAACCTGAACATTTAGGTCCCCTATTATTTATCCTTTTTGTTAATGGCATTTCTGATTGTTTATTAATCAATATTCTGATTTTTTTTTATATGCTGACGTTTTAAAATTTTATAGAACTGTTACAACAATGGTGGACCGCCATAAATGACCGTCGAATTTGGATGCTTTTGCTTCATATTGCAAAAAGAATAATTTATTACTTAATGCTACCAAATGCTCATTTATTTCATTCACCAGAAATCGTAATAATATAACCTATCATTGGTTCAAGATTTGGTTATTATTTTGGATAGCATTTAGTGAACATATTCATAACGTAGTAGCAATGACTTCACAGATATATGTTATAAAAATAGAAACGATCCAGAAAAAGATTGTTAATTTTGTTTGTAAATCAGCTGAATATTGAAAATAATAATTATTTATCGACATGTTGCAATCTGCAAATGCTAACCTTAGAACAAAGGAGAATTATTAATGATTTATGCTTCTGGGCTTATAGATTGTCCATCTATTTGATTGAATATTAATTTTCGTAATAATGCTTAATAGTACTTAATACTTTAAGTCACGGTATTTGGGTGATATTTTATACTATTATTTTACACCGTAGTGTTTTTTTTTTTTGCAACGTTCTATTAAAGGTAATCATAATTTAATCTGAGGTCAATGTATTTTGGTTTCATTATGCTTAAATTTAAAATAGTTATCTTAGTATTTAATTTTTATTTATATATATAATGTTTATATATAGGTATTTTGTCTATTATTTCCAGACTCTGTTTTTTTGGCTTCAAGCCTGTTTATGAATAAAATAATAATAATAATAATAATAATAATTTAAAAAACTCTACTTTGCATTTAATCGCCAAAATTATAAAATTACACATAAGTAATTATTTCAAGCACCAATCACTTTGATGTTTCTAATAATTACCAAATAAGTTTCATTTACACTTGTGCTTTGGAATTTGAAAGAAAAAAATTTAGTCTGTTAATATTCTATATGTTAGAGTAAATTAATTTGAATTTAATCATAAATATATATCAGAAGTGCCTGGAAGAGCAAGGATGAGCCTTATATCTTACAAAGCTTGTTATTTGATGGCATTCTTTTTGGCTGTACTTTCCCAATCTAGCATGGATTTATTATTATTATTATTATATTTCAATATAATATAATAAAGCTTCCTGGAACACAAAACTAAGACACTATCAAACAGTGGTTAGACCTGAAACATTGTATGCGGCAGAAACACTTAAACTAACAAGAACTGGAGATCTTGAAAAACTAGAAAAGGTAGAAAGAAGAATTTTGAGAAAAATATTGGGACCTAAAAGTAATAGTAATGCAGAATACAAATTAAGATCAAACAGAGAGCTATATTTGAAAGTTGAAAAACTAACTGATGTAATGAGGAAAAAAAGACTGCAGTTTTACGGACACATATACCGAATGGATAATAACAGACTAACCAAGCAGATCTTCAACTTACTAAACAGTTACAAATCCAAACCCACATGGTTCATTGAAATTGATAAAGATATGAAAAGTGCTGGAATTAAAAGAGACACAATAAATAACAGAAAACGTTTTAGAGAAGTAACTCAAAAGGCAGGATTTCAGGAAAGAAAGAAATCAACGAATGGAAGAAAGTGGACCAAAGAAGAAAAGGAACGACATTCTCGAAGGATGAAGGAAGTCTGGGAGCACAGAAAATTGAATACAAAGAAGTATAGCCAAAGTTGATTTATCGTACCCTCCAAAAGGGTTATTCGAAAGAAAAAAAAATAAAAAATAATAAAGCTAGATTTATAATTAATAGAATATATGATAAAAATTGGGGATATTATCAATGTTCGAAAGATATTATAGTTCAAAGCCTTTTGTTTAATACCTATTTATAGATATGTTTTCTTTGTTTATTTTAGAAAGCACCAGCTAATATTTTTAATTGTCGAAATATTAAGTTTCTCATTGCGTATTGTTTATAAATTGAATTACTTTAATTATAAATTTCGTGCGAAACTACTACAACTTATACAACGAATTTCGCACTGCAGCGAACGTTGGGATAACCAATGATGAAATTTTAATAATTTAATTTAGAAAATATGCGGTTGAAATTCAACGAAATAATGAATTTGCCTAGTACAATGCTTTTATATTCCATTCAATTTATTTATATAAATGAATCATTAATCATCGGCTGATTTAAATGCGAAAATTTATTTACAAAACGATGAATTATTTACAATAAAATACATTTCAATTAATAATAATAATAATAAAACCGTATTTGGATTAATTTTGAATGAATATCTAAGTTCGAAGTCTAACCAGGTTGGTAAATTTCAAGGAAATGAACGCAATCTCGTCTGTAATGATAATTTTTTTATAATATTATTAAAAGAAATCATTTTTATTATTTTTATAATTTATAATTCATTATTCTCAAAGCAAAGTTAAATTTGACTTTTGACAATTGGGGATTAAGAGAGAACGTATAATAAACTATAGAATATCAGAAAGAATAATTTGAATCGATTTAAGGAATTCGAAACTTTAAGGAAACGAGAAAACATGCGACTGAAGTAGACGTGAATATATTCGGTTCGCTTTTTACGTCGAAATCTCCATGGAGCTGTATTAAATTATTTCGATCTCATTTAGCCGAATTACGTTGACAAAATGTTACCTGCTTTGGCTTTATAATTCTCAAGTAGAAAATTGAACAATAAATCTTGTGTAAGCCATGAAAAACTACGTATTTTCCTTTTGACATTGCATTTTCTACACAAATGCCCCATTTCCACAACTAATGGTTCTATTACCGCTTTACTAACAAGAACAAACTGGGGAAATGTAAAAGAAAAGTGTGCTGACTTGTGAACTGAAAATTACTTTTCTAGGATAGTACGTTCTATGTGCTACGAATATTCTATATCCACTTCAATTACTTATTTTCCTTCGTTGGAATATGGTATTTATTATTTTAGTATTTATAAAGTTTATGATTTAAAAAATAAAATTAATAGTATGCGTATTTACTTTAATCTTCTAAATCATATTAATTTTTGACAAAATATATTAGGGATCTTTAATTTGTTGATGCACGAGTATAAATCAATATTTTCATTAGTAAAAATTTATAATTGCTTTTTGTTATTTTAATATTTATGATTTTTTTTTATAAATAGTTTACAATTTTGTTAATCGACTTTTAAATTTCCAATCATTTTGAAGTGAACTATATTTTTGACATGCCTTCCGTGTCTTTCTTTTCTTAATATCGCAGAGGCATATGTCCCAGGGGCCCAATATTTTTCCAAGCATAATAGACGATTGCTATAAAGACGCGCATTATATGAATTCTAGTCATACATGAGAAGAGTTTTTTAAAAATTTTAATATAAGAATGTATAGGTAATATAAAATATTTGCTTTAGATTCGGGCAATTTTTAAAATACAATATTTGACAAAAACAATCAAAAGAAGTGAAATTTATAATTTTTATTTATATCCTATAAATAATAAATATGGTATGAAAATATCGATACATTATCGAAGCATCCTTTTGCTTCATCCATTATATATGTTTTATAAAAATAATTTTGTTATGCACGCGATGGAGGAATATAGGTTTTTAATACTGAAAATTTAATTTAATGAATTTATCGGATATCTTTTTTTACTCCTTTGGTAGATTATTCCATTTTATTAACTAGCAATTCCTCGCGCGCAATATAATATATATTATATTTCCAATATGGCATAAATTTGATACAGCGGACATTTTCTTCATATGAAAAGAAAAGAAAATCTACCACAAAATCCATTTCAACATATTTAATTTAAAAATTTAATCTAATGCAAATTTTCATACCTGTCAGAAAATGTTTCAATTTATTTGGAGTAACCATAAAAATTGATATCATTCTTGTCGGATAATATATAGAAAATACAGCAATATTGTAATAAATTTCCTCTCAACTTGTTTGCTTATTACAAGCTTTGTGTTGACTAAGAAAAGACTCGAAGGCTTACATATTTTATTATCTGACAAAATTTCGTATTTTTACAATATAGTGCTTTATAATACTCTACAAGCTCTAGAAATTCTTTTGTTTCTTTTAAAGATTTTCATAATAAAATAGAAACCATAATTCAAGTTAAAATATGAAAGTATATAATTTTTCCTAACAAAGGCAGCATTTCTTATACATATAACAATATTAATCCTATAGCTGTTGTACAGAATAATTAGAATAATCCCCTCACGCGACTTTAGTATTATAATACCATTTAATCTCAAATACAAAGCTGCATGCACCTGTTTTACTTGTAATTGGCGTCGTTTCAGGCCATTTCAGGCCCTTTCAGACTGTTTTCACTAACTTTCGGTAGTGTATATACACATAGAATGTACTATCTACAAGAAGTTCAAATATATACATAGCTCAAATAGCGTATGAGAAACTGCTTATATTTATAAAATAAAAAAACACAAGATAATTCTGAAAATGTTATAATTGTTATAGTTATAGACTTCAAAAGAGCATTTGAAACCATAGATCGTAAAAAATGCTTAAATAAACTAAATTTTCTAGGTTTATATAAAAGTACTTTAAAGTGGTTTAAGAGCTATCTTGAAAATACGGTACAAATTACAAAAATGGGGGATATTATATCTGAAGAAATTATTGTTAAGTTTGGAGTACCACAAGGTACGATATTGGGCCCGCTTCTGTTTATAATTTACTTAAATGATATTGTTCAATGTATAGATGAAGGTGTATTTATAAACCTATTTGCGGACGATACTATGATTGTTGTTGTAGGAACAAATGTTGAATTGAACAACAATTGAATCGTCCGATATCAAAGCTTACAGACTGGCTATATGATAATAGTTTCGTAATTAACACAGACAAATCTATAGTTATGAAACGATTCAAATACACAAGACTTAACACCTGTTCTTGTTAATAATTCGCCATTCGAATATGTTACTAGAATTGGTTATCTTGGTGTAACTATAGATAAGAATTTAAATTTCAGGGAACTATTAATAAAATAAATAATAAAGTCAGTTACTTCAGAAGATGTGCAAACAATTTAGATTTTGTATACAAGATTCATTGTATACAAAATCATAATCGCTCCAAATTTCTTTTACTGTCCTTCTATTGTTTATTTAAGTAATGAAGATAATTTACACTCTCTACAGATATTATGGAATACATGTATGCGTATAAACTCAAATGTGGCAAGTATTTCAAGACTCAGTATATGTTAAATTCCCTAAATTTATTGCTTATTAAGCAATTCATTTTCTTACAATTAATGTGTTTTGTATATAAAATTGTTAACTCCCATTATACAATGACAGTTTATAAATTTTATATAGAATTTGTATATAAATCTAATACGAAGAGATTATTGTTCTATGATGGAGTTAGGGAATATAATGCGTTGCCAAATGTATTGAAAAATAGCAGTAATTTAAATGAGTTTAGAATCAGTTTAATAAAGTATATCCAACAGGATGTTTTATACATTTAATTGAGTAAGTTGTATTATATATTGTTTGGTTTAGTTTGTTACATATAAATTATAAACAATATGTACCTTGGTACATTTAATAAACATACTTACTTATTACGATTATACAGGTTAGTTTGTAAAATATATGAGAAGGGAGAAGTACCACAGGATTTTCAGCGTAGTAGAATAGTAACAATGCCGAAGAAAATAGGAGCTAATTTGTGTGAGAACTATAGGACCATTAGTCTACTATCACATGCATCGAAGATATTGCTAAAGATTATTTATAGGAGATTAGAAAATAAAGTAGAGGAAAGGCTAGGAGAAGATCAGTTTGGTTTTAGGAAAAACAGAGGGACGAGGGAGGCGATTCTAGCACTAAGAACGGTAGTAGAAAAAAGAAAGAGGGTAGGAAAGGTAACTTGCATAGCTTTTGTAGATTTAGAAAAGGCATTTGATAATGTAGATTGGGACATAATGTTTAGAATTTTAAAAGAAACGGGTATAGATTATAAGGATATGAGAATAATTTTTAATTTATATAAACACCAAACTGCCTTAGTTAGAATTGAGGGGGAAGAAGAGGTAGCAAAAATAGGGAAGGGAGTTCGGCAGGGATGTACACTTTCACCGTTATTATTTAATCTATATATAGAAGATGCAATAAACAAAGTAAAAGAAGAGTATAGTGTAGGTGTGAATGTACAGGGAGAGAAAATATATATGTTGAGATTCGCCGACGATATAGCTATATTGGAAGAAAGCGAAAAGAATTTAGAAAGGGTATTGAATGGTATGCAGGCAGTTTTAACATGAAAATAAATATAGGTAAAACTAAAGTGATGAGGTGTGACAAAACGGAATGCAGTAGAAAAATGAGTGTCAGATTTTTGTTATTTAGGCAGTAGAATCACAAAAGATAATCGAAGCAAGGTAGATATAAAGTGTAGGATAGCACAGGGTAGGAAGGCATTCGTAGAAAAGGAACAGATTTTAAGATCAAATATTGACTTGGGTATTAGAAAAAGATTACTGAAGGTATATGTTTGGAGTGTAGCACTATACGGGTGTGAGGCGTGGACTATAGGAAAGGAAGAGAAGCGTAGATTACAAGCATTCGAAATGTGGTGTTATAGGAGGATGATGAGGATTGGTTGGGAAGATAAAGTAACAAATGAAGCTGTACTAGAGTTAGTAGGGGAGAAGAGAAGTATTTGGAGAGTGTTACAGCGTAGGAGAGACAGATTAGTAGGGCATATTCTTAGGCATGGGGGGATTATGCAATTGATCATAGAAGGTAGAGTGGAGGGAAAGAGAGGGGTAGGTAGGCCTAGATTGGAGTATGTGAGTCAGATAGTTGAAGACGTTGAGATGAATAGCTATAGGGAGATGAAGGGATTAGCTCAGGATAGATCGGCATGGCGTGCTGTTTCCAACCAATCTTTAGGATTGCGGACTCTTTAACTAACTTATTTACTTCATTTATATATTCTCATCTCGAAATGATTGAAAATCTTTTGCAATAATATAAATACGAAAATATATATTGAAACTTTGATAAATGCAGAAAACAAACTTTTACCATAAAGCAAATATTAATATGAATATTGAAATTGAAAATCAACATTTGGAATGTCGAAAATATAGCAATATGTCTTAGAATAATGAATAAATAAAAATTAATAAATAGAGCTCACATCAACAATAGCGAAAATCCAATTACGGGTGTAAGCGATTTCCATTGCAGTTATTTCCATAATAATAATTATATATATTTTCGTGGTTGGGATCGGAATCTGCAGTTATGAAACTCGATTTTCGTGTAAATTATGACTTTGAATACAAATTAAAATAGTAAATTTATAGAGATTAATGAACGAATTTTGTCTGTTTTATTGACAAAAAATATTTACATAGGTGCAGCAATTAGCAAACATATTTATGTACTTTGAAGACATTTTTTTTTAAGTGAAACTTCTATAGGCGCGGTATGGGCAAATTGGCGTCTGAACGTCACGAAAAGTGAAACATGATACGCGCATGCGCCGCGTGTACTATATGTATACGTAGCATAAGGCAACCAGTAGACGCTTGCGTATTTTTTTATATATTACACAAACACAGATTAATCTTTTAGCTAACAATTTCCATTGTGTGAAAAGTGAAATGGAGAAAAAGACAAGTACAGACAAAGTGCGAGCCTTTAGAGAACGGAAGAAAGCGAATAAACCGCCAAGAAAAGTGCCAACAAGTACCTTGGAAAGAAGTAGAGAGTATCGAGCCAGGCAAAGGGCGCTAAAGAAACACGGTGGACAATATAACCTTCCAACGACCTCAAATACACTGGATGAATCGATACGGTCGTTAAGTGAGGACACACTGAGTGGTATAGAGAATTTGAATGCCACTGATTCAGGCACGTGAAGATACAACACGCCGTGTGAGAGATCAACGAAATGAATCTGATACAGCTGAGCGAGCCATCGACAACTAGAAATGCACCCACTAGTGCATCATACACAAAATTTACATTCTTTCAACCTGCTCATCGCGAATTTGATAAACAATTGTTCAATAATCCGCTAGGTACAGTGTGTTCCATATGTGATCGAATATCGAATAAAAAAAATCGTTAACAAATGGAAAAAAAGCAATGCATAAAATCAACTTTTCCTAGGAGCTAAAAAGTTTCACTTCTACCGCGCGAGAGTCACGCATTTTTTTGTTTTGTTGTCTTACCAAAAGCCATATATATTTCGTACAAATAGAAATGTATTTTTTATTCTCTATCTTAATTCTAAAGACAAATACACAACACGTCCATGGTCCGGAAGGGATTTTTCCTGAATAAAATATGCCTGACCGGAGCTGATTCGAACCCACAACCTCTGTGGTGCCAGTCTCACGACTATACCACGGCACAACAGTGCCCTGAAGACATTAGTTCGTAATTCTTACTTCGTGGAAACTTTCGGCCATATTGCACGTTCAATTCCCAACCTAAACATGAAATCGCTTCATAATTTTATTGAACTAATATATCTGGTTATAAATGATAAAATGACAAAATATGATAATACACCTTATATACAGTGTCATACAAGAAAGACTGATTTATTAGTCACGTTAATTTGACATGACAGTACCACCGTCTACGTATATCCTACTCTTTGGTAATTGAAATGTATTTTATGATAAACAATTCGTCTGTTTGGACGGGTTTAGGGAATGAATGGCATTTGCGATGCGAATAGATCCTCCGCTGTCGGTTGTTCTCCCCCGCGGTTTTATTCCCATATTATTGTTTTTGTTCCATATATATATATATGTGCAATGTATAGGGAATGTTGATGTCTGCCACAAACAGATCGGATTCAGGTGATATATATATATATATAAACTATTCCCCGTAGCTTTTCATACGTGCGCTTAATTCCTAAGAACAGGTAAAATGTGATTATTTGTGCATGTTCTTAAGATATATCAGTGTCTTCTAAGAAAATGTACCTTGATTTACCGATATTATAAAACCGAGTTCTTTTGCAGAATTTTTTTTATAAAATTTTAGTAGACTAAATCTTTTGCTGAATCTTCTTCTCTTTTTCATCAGCTTCATTCAGCTTCTTCATCATATATCAATTATTTTTTATATTGTGAATTGAGGAAGCGATACATTGATCGAAAGGGTGATATGTTAGGATTCTAAATCTGTCAGAATTTTTACTGTAGGATTAACCGTTTGAAAGATATCGTAGAAAAGGAGAAAATTGAAAAGGTTGAATTTTGGTAAAATGTTCACATTTTCGAAAGTGAGTTTGATATTTTTTAATGGGATTATATTCCAGGATTTAGAATTTATAAGAGATTTTGATGAGCAAGGACTATTTCAATAAATAGAAATTTTTGAAATGAACAGTTCGAAATATTTTTATATGGACGTCCCATGTTGAATTGATTTTTTTTATTTCTTGCCAAAAAAATAAGTGATTGGGGAATTTTTTAATAAAAAAAGCGATTTCAAGATTATAATTTTGCAAGTATTTTTACTATGGGACTAATAGTTTGAAAGATATCGTAAAAAACTAACACATTTGAATTATTTTTGGTAAAATTTTCACATTTTCGAAAGTGAGTTATACTATTTTATAATTATATAAAGAAAGATATTTTATAATAGAATTTGATTTCAGAATTTACAATCTGCAAGAGTTTTGATCAGATGTTAAAACCACAGATGGTTAAAGTGTGAAAATTTTTAAACTTGTAAATATTTTCATTTTTATTTTTATCATTCAATTTATAGTCACATTTATTATAAAAAAAATCTAGTTTTGAATTTACAAAAATAAATTATATAATGTATAATAAATGGCCGCGACATTTAAAAATCGTGTAAAACGATGTCTCTCTATGTCTTACCTCTGGCGTCATTTAGTCTGGCTATAGCAATTGTTACTATTTTAAACTAAGCAGTTTTTTTGAGAAATCGTTTTTTGAGTGAGTCCACTCCTGGTAGTAGGCCTCCTCTAACCCTTCCCATCTACTTCTGTCCTGTGCTGTTTCAAACCATTTTCTTCCTGCTGTTCGTTTGATATCATCGGTCCATCTCGTTTGTGGCGTTCCTATGTCCCTGGTCTCCATTGTGTACTCTTAACTGTCCACTTCTCTTTATCTTGTCTAGAAATATAGCCGGCCCATCTCCATTATTCGCTTAATTATATCTGTGACTTTAATTATTCTTCTGATATCCACGTTTTTTAACCTGTCCCGCAGTGTAATTTTGGGCATCGTTCGTTCCACTGCTCTTTGCGTTACTCGAAGTCGATTTGCGCAACGTTTCGTAATTGAGATGATTTCCATTCCATACGTAGCCACTGGAAGAACACATGTCTCACGTTTTAAATCGAATACTTTGTTTCTATACTATAATCTGAATCGTTGGAGATTTCCAAACCAGTCGGACGAGTAGATTCTGTTGCAGATGCAGCTGACGTATCCATGGAGGATGTAGTGTCTATTTGGTCATCAAAGATACGGCAACTGGCACGGTTGTGAATATGCCAGAGGATTCTGTTGGGCTGATTTCGATTGGTGTTCCAATGGCTTCTGTTGGTCATGTTGGTGTTTCTGGTTCTTCGGTGATGTTGACTTCGGTCGTAAGTGAATCGGTTATCTAAATTGTGGAAAATGCCTCGGTTAAGCCAAGATTTCGTACTATTTCGGCTGAATACTACCCTATAAGACTGTAGCGAAAATGAGGTGATCAGAATTCACTTGGCACTTCACCCAAACTTGTTATATATAATATAATATCGATATCATAAATTACAATTATTAATTTATCATATCTATTAATCGAAAACGTTGATCGATATTTTGTTTCCTTCACTAATGACTTTGATTTTTTTTCACTACCAATTTGATGCATCAGCATTCTATTAACTATACAAACAGTATAGTTATAGAGTAAAAATATTTTTCTTATAAAAATAATATTGAATTACCCAAAAATACGAAGAAATTTGACATTTCCATGAACATTATCAAAATTCATCGCGAATTTCTATTCATGATGTGTTATTCATACATATCAACCTCCTATATTTGTCTATCGTACTTTGAAACTGAACAGAATCGTTATTAGTGCGTGTTCATCCTCAATATACATTACAGAAGACGATCCAAAACGAATGGAAAATAAACATAGTTTCACATTACCTTGCTAATTGGCCAGAATAAATTACAATGTTATATTACTATACCATTCCCTCTCATTTTATTCCTTTCTACACGCGCTATGTCTATACCATATATATATAAATTCATGGATATATAGTTTTAGATGCCAACAAGAGCTTAAGTTTCAAAATAAGTGCAAGTCATATTATGCTCGTTTTGATGACTATATTGTACAATATATATACTATTCACGCTACTCTTTAAAGATAACAATAATATTGTACAATATAGTCATCATTACGAGCATATATAACAATATGAAAGTTAAGCTCATATTGGCATCTAAAAATATATATCCATGAATTTAAGTTGATGTAAATTAGCGATGTCTAGTTCACTCGCGAACCGTTCACTTTGAACGGTTCAATCAAATGATGGGAGTACTGTGACGATGTTTTGCAACGACCTATAGGTCACTATGACCTAGCTCGTGAACTATGAACTACATGGTGCACGGTGTACGTATTGATGTACTTGTACTAGGTCCTGAACCCGTCGTCTACTAAAGCGTTCATGAATCACAACGACTCGTAAACGATGCAGTATAGTATACATTACATATACAGTACTAACATTTATATAGTGATAAAGTGTGTTGGTGAACGGAACGAAATAGGAAACTCGATGCAATATTTATATGTTGGTATCAGATTTCATTTGGAATAATATAATTAATATATTCGCAAGATTAAATAGGTTCTTAAATATGTCATGCTATAGTAATTTTTTTGCAATAATGCAAAAATAAACATCTATATCTTATAGTTCTTCTATTTCATACTGAGTGCAATGCAATCACTTAATATCAAATCAAAGCTTTGATGTTTGAACAGAGAAGATTTGCAATAGAAAATATAAATTATAACGCCAAACAAAACGATTCTGTCTAGTTCATTTTATTTATAGTTTGTACATTTAATTACATTTATAGTAGATATAGCTAGAAAGTGTGGAACAGATAGATGAGGATGACTTAGGTCCTAGCATACTTAGGTCAGAGTTTCATAGAGCATTAAATGATTTACGGAATAACAAAGCAGCGGGGATTGATATGATACCAGCCGAATTAATAAAACACGCAGGGGAAAAAATGCAGGAGCGATTATACAGGTTAGTTTGTAAAATATATGAGAAGGGAGAAGTACCGCAGGATTTTCAGCGTAGTAGAATAGTAACAATGCCGAAGAAAATAGGAGCTAATTTGTGTGAGAACTATAGGACCATTAGTCTACTATCACATGCATCGAAGATATTGTTAAAGATTATTTATAGATTAGAAAATAAAGTAGAGGAAAGGCTAGGAGAAGATCAGTTTGGTTTTAGGAAAAACAGAGGGACGAGGGAGGCGATTCTAGCACTAAGAACGGTAGTAGAAAAAAGAAAGAGGGTAGGAAAGGTAACTTGCATAGCTTTTGTAGATTTAGAAAAGGAATTTGATAATGTAGATTGGGACATAATGTTTAGAATTTTAAAAGAAACGGGTATAGATTATAAGGATAGGAGAATAATTTTTAATTTATATAAACACCAAACTGCCTTAGTCAGAATTGAGGGGGAAGAAGAGGTAGCAAAAATAGGGAAGGGAGTTCGGCAGGGATGTACACTTTCACCGTTATTATTTAATCTATTTATAGAAGATGCAATAAACAAAGTAAAAGAAGAGTATAGTGTAGGTGTGAATGTACAGGGAGAGAAAATATATATGTTGAGATTCGCCGACGATATAGCTATATTGGAAGAAAGCGAAAAGAATTTAGAAAGGGTATTGAATGGTATGCAGGCAGTATTGACTAGGGATTTTAACATGAAAATAAATATAGGTAAAACTAAAGTGAAGAGGTGTGACAAAAAGGAATGCAGTAGAAAAATGAGGATCACAATAGGAGATAATAGAATCGAAGAAGTGTCAGATTTTTGTTATTTAGGCAGTAGAATCACAAAAGATAATCGAAGCAAGGTAGATATAAAGTGTAGGATAGCACAGGGTAGGAAGGCATTCGTAGAAAAGGAACAGATTGTAAGATCAAATATTGACTTGGGTATTAGAAAAAGATTACTGAAGGTATATGTTTGGAGTGTAGCACTGTACGGGTGTGAGGCGTGGACTATAGGAAAGGAAGAGAAGCGTAGATTACAAGCATTCGAAATGTGGTGGTATAGGAGGATGATGAGGATTGGTTGGGAAGATAAAGTAACAAATGAAGCTGTACTAGAGTTAGTAGGGGAGAAGAGAAGTATTTGGAGAGTGTTACAGCGTAGGAGAGACAGATTAGTAGGGCATATTCTTAGGCATGGGGGGATTATGCAATTGATCATAGAAGGTAGAGTGGAGGGAAAGAGAGGGGTAGGTAGGCCTAGATTGGAGTATGTGAGTCAGATAGTTGAAGACGTTGAGATGAATAGCTATAGGGAGATGAAGGGATTGGTTCAGGATAGATCGGCATGGCGTGCTGTTTCCAACCAATCTTTAGGATTGCGGACTCTTTAACTAACTAACATTTAATTTCCAAGTGTTGGTAAAGTAGTAAACATTTTCATCAGTAACTACCAATAAGTATTTTAGAACTTCATATAAATAATCGTGAGTACCTAGAGAAGATTTTATATATGTTTTGTATAAATTATAAATATTGTTGTCTTTTCATCCTCATTCCTAATTCAAAATAAGTATTGTAATATTTCAATTTATTTATTTTTTACCATTTAATATTTTTATATTTAAAAAAAAAAAAAAGATAATTTTCAGTATGTGCATCTATTTCATATAGGTCGTGAACTAGTTCATTTTAAAAAGATGTAGTAGTTTACGACCTATAGTTCGTGAACGGTACATTGAAATGAACTACGAACTAGGTCCTCAAAGTGACTTACAGTTTGCCATCGCTAATGTAAATAAGTTTAGGAATAGCTATTTCATATTTATTAGGGCTCGTTATATTTTATTCTTACTCTTGCAAATCGTAAAATATATAATAATAATAATAAAATATCATTTTCGGCCAATGAAAAGCATATCGATGATATATAACTATGATTTTTATGTGCTACAATGCTGAGTAAACATTGAAGCAATAAAGTCTTAAAAATAGACTAATGTATAATGTATATTTGGAATTTATAAAAAATATTATAATTTAGAAAGGCTGCGTTTAAAAGTGAGATATTTGTACAAATTGAAATTTATATAGAATTTAATAAATCTATGTACCTATCTATGAAATTCCTCGTGACAGAGGATTTTATTTAGTTTTTATCTTGCGCTACTGAAGATGGGGGCATAGCCTTCGAAATGTACATCTAGCTACTTAATGCTTTAAGTTACGGTATTTGGATGATATTTTATACAATTATTTAACACCGTAGTGATGATTTTTAAAACAGATGTATTGGAAAAAAATGCATTTTTCAGCATAGATTATAAATTTAATGATTGCAATATAAAATTCGAAGCTAAAAGCAAAGACTTCTTACACTTTCGAACATCCATGTTACCCCACGTAATATTAGTCGTAACTTAAATGAAACAGTAAAAAGCCTCCGTAAAAAATTCATATTTTTCCTAATAACATATGTCGTTACTTCTGCAAGCGCACCAGACAACAAATAAACAATAAACGAGCTTGAGTTTTTGCTTTACTTAGGCATATTTTATGTGATCAAAGGATGTCGTCCCGAATGTTACGAGGATGCCGCTATATATCATTAAAATTCTTCATAGGCATAGCGTTTATATACTATACTGCACGATAGAATATCTTTCAACAATTGTAAAATCATGCCTTGAAATACAATATCTAGGTGAATGGTATGCAGGCAGTATTGACTAGGGATTTTAACATGAAAATAAATATAGGTAAAACTAAAGTGATGAGGTGTGACAAAAAGGAATGCAGTAGAAAAATGAGGATCACAATAGGAGATAATAGAATCGAAGAAGTGTCAGATTTTTGTTATTTAGGCAGTAGAATCACAAAAGATAATCGAAGCAAGGTAGATATAAAGTGTAGGATAGCACAGGGTAGGAAGGCATTCGTAGAAAAGGAACAGATTTTAAGATCAAATATTGACTTGGGTATTAGAAAAAGATTACTGAAGGTATATGTTTGGAGTGTAGCACTGTACGGGTGTGAGGCGTGGACTATAGGAAAGGAAGAGAAGCGTAGATTACAAGCATTCGAAATGTGGTGTTATAGGAGGATGATGAGGATTGGTTGGGAAGATAAAGTAACAAATGAAGCTGTACTAGAATTAGTAGGGGAGAAGAGAAGTATCTGGAGAGTGTTACAGCGTAGGAGAGACAGATTAGTAGGGCATATTCTTAGGCATGGGGGGATTATGCAATTGATCATAGAAGGTAGAGTGGAGGGAAAGAGAGGGGTAGGTAGGCCTAGATTGGAGTATGTGAGTCAGATAGTTGAAGACGTTGAGATGAATAGCTATAGGGAGATGAAGGGATTAGCTCAGGATAGATCGGCATGGCGTGCTGTTTCCAACCAATCTTTAGGATTGCGGACTCTTTAACTAACTAGGTGACATTCTGTAAAATATTTTGAAATTAGTTGTTTTGAACAAATGTGCGTTCGTGTGGGTACCCTGTGACCATCGCCTTTACTAAATACTATCTTTAAAAATTTATTTCATCGTTTTTTTTCCGATATTTGCGAACATTTATAATTTTGTAGTCGATTTTGACCAAAGATCAATGAAAATGTTAATTTACATACTTCTACTATATAGTAGAAATATATAGTAATCGAAAAAAATTTATATAGAATTTTTTTATATAGAAATAGAAAATATATCAAATATTTTGTTTTATTATACAGAACTCGATATTGTATTCGATATTAGATCATATATTTTTTAGTTGATTTTACGAGTGTATTTTCGAAAATGCTTTATTAAATGGAAAACGTAAAATTCGCGCAATAAACAGATATACGACAAATAGAAAATATTGAAATAAATAGGAAAAGTGACATAAGAAATAGAAAATATTGAAGGAAAGTGTGTTGAAGGATAAATTGTTTATTATTCGCATTATGTCAGAAACATATAGAAAAATGCTTTGTGAAAAAAAAAAATAATAACATGTTTTTTTCACTTTAATAAAACGTTGTAGAATTATTTATATGGAACTAAAAAAGTTGTTCATTTCCTTTTAAAAATAATCGAATTGCAAAATAATTGCAAAATTAGTATAATTTTTTTGTGCATTAATATATGAAAATATTTTCAAGAATTGTACATGCAAGCTCGTAAAATCAGTAGCGAAATAAGTTTTACTTTTTTTTATTAAAAAATTAAAACGCTCATTATAAAACTTGTTCATCCAAGTGAAAATTGCGAACACACTAAACTTAAATACAAAGAATTCTTGAGTTATCCAAATTTACATATACAGGTCCGTGTGGTGTAATTATAAAGCGAACTCCAGTTTTCATAAAATTTTAATTAGTATTACATCAGGAATAAGGAAAAATATCCAAAATTATCGTAGTAATAATATTTCACTTTGATCTTACATTTTTATTTTTGAAGTAAGTGTCTACTTATATATAACAATACCCAACTTTTGATATTTCTTAGTATAATATATAAATGTTTAGTAAATACTGCAAACTATGCGTATTAAAGTACAGCAAAAAGTAAGTATGTGTACAAAGTTTCAGATATCTCATTATTTCCACACGAATACCGACGAAAATCTAGCTTTCGTCGGTATTATAAAACGCTGTTCGTGTCTATTTATACTTTGCATATTTTAGTCGCTAGTATTCAAATATAATCATTACTTGCTTTCATCCATAAAGTTTCCATGAAATATTTGAGATTTATTAATTAAATTTTTATATAGATTCTAAATACAATTGCACAGGAACAATACAATTATAAAATTGCTATCATACTTTCGAACTGGCTCATTCTTCCCCACTAACTCCAGCTTTTAGTCTACGTTTATCTTTCTTTCTTCATGCTTTCTTTCTGCCTTAGAATCTTTCATGCTTCCTTCTTTCATCTTTCTTTCTGCATTAGAGCCGTGCAATATTTACTTTGCGTATACATATATATATAATTCTTTTAACAATGCAATTAATTATAAAGCACAATTAATTATACAATCTTTCTAATTTTTAAAATTATGTTGGAACTAAATATTTGAGCTTTTCTCTGAATGCAATTTCTACACTGCATTAGCTTTAAATCGAGGATGGTAAATTCCTATAAATACCAACCAAAATTCCAACTGAAAATGTGTATGGTCAAATTCCTACAAACGCCTGTTGTCCATCGCCTTCCTCTTGCACGAAGCACTTATTTCTTGCACATGTAACTTTGTTTACTCGGGGTGATCATGCAATCAAATGCAGGCTTCTGCATTCTAAATTTCTATACTTTCACCAACTGGGTCATCTGGGTCATTGTTAATTGGGTAATTGTCACGATCGTTTAATATATGGGAACCTATGTCTTCTTCTTCAATGTTTGATTCAATTGGAAATATTTCTTTTGAATATCAGTAACGAGGGATTAAGATTAAGCGGCTTATTTTCTTGGAGACCAAACATTATAGGAATTTACATGTACCTTTGTAGGAATTTGACTATAATTAACTCGACTCCCTGTAAATTATAGGAATATGTATACATCCCTTTAAATTAATATCCAATTTATTTCAATTATCCTTTCTAGATCCTAAGAAAAAAGGCCTGATTCAACTTCATATACTTTATCATCTACTATTTTAAACTTTATTTTCATCTTCTTTTTCTCAATTACTTCTGTGATATAATTGATTATTTTATATTCTTTATATGATGTTTGCGGTCAACTTTATTTATATGGATTTAATTTTAATATATAAAATAAAAATAAATTAAAAAATAGTTCTTATTAAATAAATTAAATAGACGAGATGAAATTGGGCCTGAATCTAAATTCATTAAATTTGATTTAGATTTATGCATGTATATACTTTCATAAGCATTCAACTCGGAATAATTCAAAAGACTTTTAAGCAATTCAAGTGAACTAATTAGGATGACCTGAGTTCGTTAAAAATATGCTCGGCTACAGCACTTTTATCTTTTCTATTTAATCTGAAATGAGCTAAATGCTCCTTAAATTTAGCTTCAATTGGTCTACATGTTTGTCCTTTATGTATACTTTAGGACAACTAGAACAAGATATTTCGTAAATACCAGATTTTTATTGAATTCAATCAAAACTTTGGGATTTCCTAGAAAATTAGCAAAACTATTATATGTTACTTTAAAATTATATTTATTTAAAATACTATCTAAACCACGTACAATTATTATTTTATGGGATTAAAATTACAAAAGGCTATTCTTATAAAATTATAAATAACATATTAAAAAAATTTAAAAGAACAAGAGATATCATAAATATTAGTAGTTTAGAACAAATTCAACTCCAAAATTTGTTAAATTACCATTTGATCTTATAAAAGTTTTAAAAAAAATCTTAAAAAGTTATTTGATGTATTTATATTTCAAAAAACATTTATAACGATGAGAAATTAAAAAATATCCAATCACTGGGTTTTGAGGATTAACTGATGATGGCGTATATAAAGAGAAAATTTGTAAAATTAAATTGTTAGATTTATGTCCAACTTATAGATGATTATAAATAATATAATCTTTAAATTAATAAGATGTATACATGGATATATTTACACAGCAGATTAATTTTAATTGATTAGAATTTAAATATTACCACACTAATGAACTAGTCATTTTATATTAATATTTATACTTCATTTTCACGACTTCATATTTCTTTGTACTTCTGCCACGATGAGAAAAGTTTTATTATTGTACAGTGGTCGTAATGGCCTTTGAAACATAACATAAACATTTCATTTATACAAAGTGTGTAAAAATTCACAAGAATTAAATATCATGGTAGTGCTTTATATCAAAAAATTGTTTCACCCTGCAGCAATAAAACTGTAATTTGTTCTTATTTTCTAACAAAACTTACGATAATTTAATATTTAGTAGTATATTCACAGCCCAAATATATGTATTTTTCATTGTCATGATAATATTCTTAACTAATTTCCGCATCTGGACTTCTTTTGGAGGATATTAGTATTGTTTGGTTAACTAGTGGAGAGCAAAGACAACCTTCGGTATAAATCGTGCAATATTTATATACCCTGTATACGAAGAACATATGGGGAGTATCTCATTTACCAATTGCTTATAAAAATATAGTAGCATACATGTTATCTTTGTCATTAGCTTTCACTACAACGTCCTACAAGAGCATTAAATCTTAAGCTCTCGAGTTTATTTTGGACCATATCATGCTGGTTTTATAACTGAAACAGTTAAAAAATTCGCATTTTTTTTTATAAAACAACTCAATTAATTCACTATTTTACACCTGACAATGATCAATAATTTTTCAAACAAATTTCTTTGTTTTAATTGTCTAGGGTATTAAATAATTGTATAGAATATCACACAACTCAAAGCAATAAATAGCTAGATGCGTATTTCGAAGGCTGTGTCCCCATCTACAGTAGCACAATATAAATTCGCATTGACATTTGTAAATTTTCTACTGAAGATGGGAGCCAGGCCTTCGAAATGGTTATCAAACTAGCATTTAGTGTTACGGTATCCGGTTGATTTTTATATAACTATTTAACGCCCTGGTGATAAAATTACAATTATTTTACTATCATTATTATTATCATCTTTTATTATGCATCAAAATTTTTGTTTAAACATCCTAATATTATTTTTTTTAACGATAATATAATTACGCATATGCAAATGATTTTTTGGCTTATCATTGACTGTCTTTTCAATTAAATTAACTGAATGTGGTATATATTATGGAGGAAGTAAATTTGTTTTTGTATTTTTTGTTTAAATCAAGAGTATTTTATAAATTTTTGCTTAATTTGGGACTTTAGGACAACAATTTTCGCCGAAATTAAGTTAAATAGGTTATAAAGTATGAATATTAATCATATCTTGCTTAAGTGTATAAGTCATTTTTTATATGTTGGTGGACTTAATTCATCCTCTACTGCGCATAAGGGTTGAGCTTCCAGTACCATTGTTGCCATATATGAATAAAAAACTTCAGTACAAAGTGCTCAAATTGTAAACTGCATACCAAAATTCAGATTGAGAATATTTAATGTATGAATATATACGGCTTCCATTTAAGGTCCATTATTTAGTAAAAAGTTTCCAGTTATTTATTATTTGTTTTGATCAATTATGCTAATATAATATTGTCTGTATTTGTTGGCTGTCAATATGACAACATTGCAGTAATTTTGACCACACCCTCAAATGACAAAAATGCAGTGGCGAGCATCTTTTCACGAGCATGAGGTTTCGGAGTTTAAACTGTTTATAATTAATGTTTAATTATAAGTTATATTTAACTTTTATATTTGAGAGTGAAAAAGTTTTCGTATAAGAAAAATAGTATAATAATAAAATATTTTTTAGTGAAACAAAAATATTTCTTCCAAGCAGATAGACTATTTCATCAAAATTTAATGGAATTATCGAATTATAACGTTTCTAATCTTATAATGTTTTAAATTAGCCTAAGAGCTAGAAATAATTAATTAAACTGTCGGACCATTTGATAAAATCTTGTAAAATATCACGATCAATACAAGGAAACATACATAACGTAGAATATGCTCTGAAATGTTGAAATTTTGTTCATTTCATATTCGTTGAGCCCTCGAGATATGTATGATAGAACATTGAAACATTTTATATGAATGCGTATTTGTTATAATTCATGGCGTGACTTCTGCACTGATCCATATTCCTGCAGCCTACTGGCATCTAGACGTACTAGTTACATAATTAATTACTATACCCAATTAGCGAAAGCTCTAATGGCGGTAATATTTCGTGTGAGTTTCATCATTACCGAAACCGCTCCTTGCCCCGTTGACTGTCTCTTCATATCAGCCAAATGTGGAGGAGTAGCCGTAGCCATCAGTAAAACGTAACTTCTTCCAATATGTATCAGTTCATGATCTGTACCTTGTGTTAGTATGTTGTTTTTGTTTATGTTTTAATGATATTTAATTGCAATTGCAGCTTTAGTTTTTGTAATTCTTTGATTATATAATCATGAATCGTCAATAACTTCTAGAATATATTCAATATATGCCTGTAAGTTTGGCATATTTAGCAAATATCTTAAAAATATAAAATAGAAGGATGATAAGGATTGGTTGGGCAGATGAAATGACAAATGAAGCCGTGTTAGATTCGGCAGGGGAGAAGAGAAGTATTAGGAAAGTCTTAGTAGAAGAAATAGACTATTGAGGTCACATTCTTACACATGGAAGTATTGTGTAATTAGTTATATAAGGTAAAGTAGAAGGATAGTAACAGGTTGGTATACATAGATTAGAGTAAGTAAATTAGGTCAGGTCAGGTGGGTTGTATACAAAATAAAATTTTGTTAGTACGGTGCTAGAGTTAGTAGAAGAGAAGTATTTGGAGAGTATTACAGCGCAAGAGAGATAGACACTAGTGGATCACATTCTTAGACATGGGGGTATTATGCAATTAGTTATAGAAGGTAAAATAGAGGTGTAGGTAGGCCTAGATTGGAGTATGTGGGTCAGATAATGGAGGACGTGTGGGATGAATACCTATAGGGAAACAAAGGATAGATCAACAGATGGCGTGCTATTTCCAACCAATCCTTAGGATTAAGGACTGTCTAACTAAGTAACTAGCTAAATAATGAACAGGGTGGATGTTTTTTTTATGACTTAAATTTGTACCAATTTGGTAATAGCTATAATCATTGAATTTCATAAGAAAATTGTGCAATTAATGAGGAAATGTATTTCATTCTACTAGATATTGCTGGAATTGTATACGTTTGTGTTATCTAACCAAATTTGTAGATATTATGGATATTTGAAACATTTTAGGTCACCGTTATAAGGCAACTAAATATTGAATATTCCCAATGTAATTTCATTAATCGAATACGAAATTCTATTCATTTGTCGCTTTTTGTCATGCTAGCACAATTAATATATGATATGAGAGAAGGGTGATCTTTTTCTAGGTCACTTTGTATATTCATGAAGCAAGCGTGCGCTACTAATTATTTGAGAAAATCCAATCTTGCAGGAAAGACGGATTGTGAGAATCATAATTTAATTGGCGTTTGAAGTTCCGAGAAGCTTGTTTGCGTGTTACGGAAATTTGCCTTCTACTGGGAAAATGACGTGCTTAATCAAAACTCGAGTACTTTCTATCGTTGAGAGCTATATTTTTACAATACCTAATAACGGTCCAAACGAATTAGGAGAACGTCAATATTAAGTAATACTTCAGACTATTCACGGTCTGATTAATATATATTATTATTTCGACAGATTAAACGAAAAACTGTGTATGGCGAATTACAAAAGTGAATTACTGCACAAATTTAGTTTCATTATAATTTCATTATAATTCATTATAGTTTTATTAACGACTGCACTCTTTCCTAATAGAATATCCACGATCATGGATACGTAGATTATTCGAATTAACTGTAATTATTATTAACCAACTATTAATAACAACGGAGTGCCACAAGGGTCTGTCCTTGGCCCACTACTTTACATACTTTATGCAACGAATAGGGCTAGTGGGTACCTACAAGATCTTCGCAGATTACACTGTGCTATTATATAATCATAAATGCCGAAATGAACTAGATTATTCGAATTAACCGTAATTATTATTAACCAACTATTAATAACAACGGAGTGCCACAAGGGTATGTCCTTGGCCCACTACTTTACATACTTTATGCAACGAATAGGGCTAGTGGGTACCTACAAGATCTTCGCAGATGACACTGTGCTATTATATAATCATAAATGCTGAAATGAACTAGATTATTCGAATTAACCGTAATTATTATTAACCAACTATTAATAACAACGGAGTGCCACAAGGGTCTGTCCTTGCCCCACTCCCATACATACTTTACGTACAGTATATGCAAGTGGGTACCTACAAGACCTTCGCAGATAACACTGTGCTATTATATAATCATAAACGCCCAAATGAACTAGAAAACATCATCAACAATGACTTTAAAAAATATTGCGAGTGGCTAAAATCCAACAAACTTAGAATGAACATTACACAAACATAATACTTAGTTTACAAACAGAAAAACTAAATGGACTTACAAACTAATCTAAATATAGACAATGAACTTTTAAACCGAAAATATAGTACACAATATTTAGGTGTGGTGTTAGACTCGAACTTAAATTATGAACTAAATATTAATAGCATCAAAAACAAAATTATACCATTAGTGGGTGTTTTAAATAGACTACCAATAGTACCTAATAAAACTTTAAGAACGTTGTACCATGCCTATGTACAAGATAAATTAACATATGGAATATCTATAACATCACAATGATCGAAAAGTGTTCTGAATCAACTCAGTGTGGTACAAGTAAAGCAAAAAAACAAAATAAAGCGATCAAAGTAATGCTTAAGATTCCTCATAGGACACCCTCAATGATAGTGTACAAAAACCTGGAACTGTGCAACGTAAACCAAATAAGTTTGATTGAAAATTGCAAGATTGTTAATAAAAAATTGAAAACCAATTTGCAATTTCGGCTCAACGCGGATTACCATAGCAGAGACACTAGAAATAGATCTAGAAAGTGTTAGAAGCGATAAAGGACGCAATAATTTTAAGTTCAAAGCTGCTCAGTAATTTAACAGCTTACCTAATAAAATAAGAAATGTCGAAAAACATGTGCAATTTAAAGGCGTACTAAAGGAATATATATCACAGTATGATGTGTGTAGTGTTTTATAATAATCTTTTTTGTTCATTACAGTTAGAATAGTAGATTTTATTTAAAACATACTTTTTACAAAAATGTCTGCTTGATACATTGCATTTTGCTTGTTTAGTAGCAATTGTACCTATAGATTTAAATA
This sequence comes from Leptodirus hochenwartii, assembly GCA_947310635.1. Lineage (NCBI taxonomy): Eukaryota > Metazoa > Arthropoda > Insecta > Coleoptera > Leiodidae > Leptodirus > Leptodirus hochenwartii. The sequence goes on from OX371177.1 coordinate 39,910,127, forward strand.
TTCTATTTATTATTTTATAATATATTGAAAGCATTCGAACTCCAAGTGCTATATATTTTTATTTAATCGCACATTATAATGCCTCTTCGGAGGCAGTCGCTTTACGTGTAAATCTTTATGTATGGATGTTGCCAGGAGTCAGAAAGGGTAAGAGTTTAGACCGAGACACACTAATGTCCTGACACTGACTCTGATGAGGGTTCATTCAATGCGTTTGAAGATACTCTGAGCACTGATACGGGAGTGAATCTTGCCACCACATTCTTCGTTGCAAGTGGCGAGGCATTTAGTTACTGCACGAAGTAATCGTTAAAATGACATAACTAAAATGGCAGATCATCAGCAAAGTAATATGTTTAAAACAGCAAATCTTTCTGAGCATTAGTAGATTATATCTTTCTAAAGGACAGAGTTCTGCAACTCATTTCACAAACTCTAGTGTAATAGTTAATGTTGGGTTTATAATATACGAAATGCATATTTAGATTTTTTACATATTTTATTTTTAAGGTGCATTAATTTCTATTTTACAATATATGCAAGTAATGGTTTCGTTCATTAAACTATACCCTAAAGTGATGTTAATTATATTTACTAATCTCTAAATATACTGATGTAAAATACCCTTCCATTGCAGTCAGTTGTTTTCATAATGGAACTTTGCAACAACTACACAAAATAATAGAAACAAATTATTACTGCCGACCCCAAATGATAGGAATTGATAGGAAAATGATAGGCAAAATAAAATACAAGGTACATAATATTTAATTTTATGAAAACAGATAAAAATCAGTACGTTAAAACTCTTTCGAATTCTTCAGAAATTATTCCCATTTTTTTTACTTCTGCATAATGTTCCGTCCGAAAAATAGCTTTATTTCTATTTCCCTTTTAACTAGTTAAATATAATAGCTTAGGAAATTAATTGCCCATTTTTTAAGTAAACGAACAATTCAAATTTGCACATAGAAATATTGCGTGCCTTTTTTTTTAATTTCTGCCCAATATATTACATTTTAATTTTTTTAATTTTATATAATCTAGTCCCTAAGAAATGGGCGATATTTGTTAATAATTGTGGGTATTATTTCCGATTTGATAGTCATTTTTCATTCAACTGATCAATCATATTTGCAGATAATAAAGAAATGTACAAATTGAAAACAAATCTACTTTGACCACCTCAATTTTTATATAAACATATATTTGTAAAAACATTTATCACTGTTTCTATCATTACTATGCGTTGAATTAAGAATTAAAACATTTATTGTATAGAGAATAAGATAATCTGCATTATGGACATCTTCTTGTATTGAAATACAGTTTTAAGAAATTTCTCCGTAAACTATAACGCACAAATACGCAAAGATTTAGCTTTGAGTAATTGTTAAGCGCGAAGTCCTTATATGAGATACATTCTAACAAATTGGCAGAACATAAAAAAAAACAATTTTTTTATTTGTCAACAAAATCAATAGAATAATATGCAAAATTATCCAAAAGGTTAAAAATATATTGAACACTTCACCGTGTCATGTTAACTTCTATAAAGGAATATCGTTTATGTTGAGTATATTCAAAATATTTTAATATTAAATTTCATTAGCAATTGCAATTTATATTAGCTTTATATAAACTACTTATACCTGACATGCAATTAGTTATTATTGCGAAGAACTCATTAAGAGGCGAGCCAGTATATAATTTTCAATATTTTAATTATTATATTCTTTATACTCGTACCTAAGACGAACTTCAGGATTTATAATGATTTAGCTAAAGATTTAATCCTATTTAAAGTATTAACGCAAGTTTCTAAATTATAAAGCTCAATGCAATTAGTCGAAAACAGGGTCTTCGATATTAATTAAGTTTTTATATGAAAACTTTGAGATTGGAGAGAGCAAATTAAACTGCATTAAGTTCGTTACTTAACATCTTATAAAGTTTATCATGAAAATATTTTTTTAAGTTATCTAGTTATAGTTTAATTATATTTGTAGATATATTTATGGTCTAGTCGTATATAAAAAAAAAAATCAATTATTTATGATGTATTTGGCTATAGCTTGAAAGGATATTGTAAATGTTTATTTGAAATAATTCGTTGTTAAGCATTCTCGTAATTATTAAATAATTAATTTCACACATTATCTTGCTATGCATTGTCCTTTATATTATCCTTTCAGCTATTTCCAGGATAATCGATGCCAGTAATATTCCAAACACATATCAGCTATTGTTTTCATACATATACTCCTTACATATACTCCCTACGCAATAATAGTATATTAAAGAACGAATTTCATAAGGCAGGTTTTATTGCACGAGTTCAAGTTTAGAAAACGAGTTTTTCTAATTTGCGTTTCTAATAGAGCTATTAGAAAAATAGTTTTAGGAAAAACAGAGGGACGAGAGAGGCGATTCTAGCACTAAGAACGGTAGTAGAAAAAAGAAAGAGGGTAGGAAAGGTAACTTGCATAGCTTTTGTAGACTTAGAAAAGGCATTTGACAATGTAGATTGGGACATAATGTTTAGAATTTTAAAAGAAATGGGTATAGATTATAAGGATAGGAGAATCATTTTTAATTTATATAAACACCAAACTGCCTTAGTTAGAATTGAGGGGGAAGAAGAGGTAGCAAAAATAGGGAAGGGAGTTCGGCAGGGATGTACACTTTCACCGTTATTATTTAATCTATATATAGAAGATGCAATAAACAAAGTAAAAGAAGAGTATAGTGTAGGTGTGAATGTACAGGGAGAGAAAATATATATGCTGAGATTCGCCGACGATATAGCTATATTGGAAGAAAGCGAAAAGAATTTAGAAAGGGTATTGAATGGTATGCAGGCAGTATTGACTAGGGATTTTAACATGAAAATAAATATAGGTAAAACTAAAGTGATGAGGTGTGACAAAAAGGAATGCAGTAGAAAAATGAGGATCACAATAGGAGATAATAGAATCGAAGAAGTGTCAGATTTTTGTTATTTAGGCAGTAGAATCAAAAAAGAAAATAGAAGCAAGGTAGATATAAAGTATAGGATAGCACAGGGTAGGAAGGCATTCGTAGAAAAAGAACAGATTTTAAGATCAAATATTGACTTGGGTATTAGAAAAAGATTACTGAAGGTATATGTTTGGAGTGTAGCACTGTACGGGTGTGAGGCGTGGACTATAGGAAAGGAAGAGAAGCGTAGATTAGAAGCACTTGAAATGTGGTGTTATAGGAGGATGATGAGGATTGGTTGGGAAGATAAAGTAACAAATGAAGCTGTACTAGAGTTAGTAGGGGAGAAGAGAAGTATTTGGAGAGTGTTACAGCGTAGGAGAGACAGATTAGTAGGGCATATTCTTAGGCATGGGGGGATTATGCAATTGATCATAGAAGGTAGAGTGGAGGGAAAGAGAGGGGTAGGTAGGCCTAGATTGGAGTATGTGAGTCAGATAGTTGAAGACGTTGAGATGAATAGCTATAGGGAGATGAAGGGATTAGCTCAGGATAGATCGGCATGGCGTGCTGTTTCCAACCAATCTTTAGGATTGCGGACTCTTTAACTAATAGAGCTATTAACGAACTCAAATGAGTTCGTTTATAGCGAATTTGAGTTCGCTTATAGCATAGGGCAATTTACTATTTCAATGTTGGTAGCTCCGCTTGCCAGTTATCAAACGTCAAGCTATAATAGAAAGCAACAAATAATTTGATTTTAATTTTGTCCCTGAAATGTACAATTGTACGTCAAACTACAAAAGAAACCAACAAATAGGTTAATTTAATATTATTTGACAATTTATTTCAAATGTTCCAAATGTGCCAATAGCTACTATCAACAGTCAAAAAATTCCCTGAATTTTTAAATTCCGATTTTTTATTTAAAAAGAGCATAAAAGACGCAAATTAGAAAAAATAGTATAAAAAACTCATTTCATAAGTCATTTATAACACTCGTTCTTTATAAACTTGAACTTGTGCAATAAAACCTGCCTTATGAAACTCGTTCTTTAATATACTATTATGAAATGGGTTTTTTATACATTTTGTTGTAATTTGCATCTTTTATGCCCCTTTTAAATAAAAAAATCGTAATTTCAAAATTTAGGGAATTTTTTGACAGTTGGTAGTAACTATTGGTACAATTGGAACATTTGAAATAAATTGCCAAAGTTGCTGTTTATATCTTTTTTTCTGATATTTAAAGTTGATAATTAATAAATTGTGCATTTCGGGGACAAAATTTAAATTAAACTATTTGTTGCTTTCTTTTGTAGTTTGACGTTTGATAACTGGCAAGCAGAGCTACCATTTTGAAACAGTAAATTGCACTATGCTATAAGAGAAGTCAAATCCACTATAAACGAACTCATTTAGGTTCGTTAACAGCTCTATTAGAAACGCAAATTAGAAAAATTTCTTAACGCTACTGAAATATAAATAGCTACAACTGCTAGAAAAGAAATGGTATTTTTTTTTGTAAATACGCACAATTACACTAATTGGACTTTAGTTTGAAAATTTGTATGTCCAGATTATAAGTATTGCTTTCAAATATAAATAATTCAGGTTTACATAACTCGAGATCGTGAAAATAGTAGCACATTATGATAAATAAATTTCAGTATTTTTACGGAAAAATTTCTTCATCATTTAGGTGTATAACAACTCAATATTTGCAAAAAAATTCAACTGAACGCGATCATTTAGAATAAGTCCATTAACAACTGGAAATGGTCGTTATATTTCAAACTCGGCCGAAAAAAAGACTTACACGAATTTTCGCTCTTCAGAGAAAAGCGTATACGCTTATTTAAATAATGGCCTTAGAAAATACCCCGCACAAAGTTTTGCTATAATTTATATTGGAAAGAATAAACAGTTTTATAGATTTTGTTTTTGTGGTTCTTATTGAGATCGTATTATACTCTCTGAATCTTTTCAAGTATTATTACACGAGTATTCTCATGCTTTTGGGCATGCGTTGTTGTTTATTTTCTGGCAAAAGTTGCTTTGTTTTACCCACAAGACTCCCATACTTTATTGCCCATTTCCAATGCTTTTAGTGGTTACAATACGAAGCCATGGCCTTCCTTTGAATCATCGCTAGAATTATTGTTCTCACCACAAGTTCGTTTTCTCTTTTCCTATCTTTTACCCCAAACAATGTATGTATTGCGTTTAGTCTACTACGTATATGCACACAATTTTTAAAGAAATATTCTTGAATAGAATCAATAAAATCTTTTGTCGTAATTGCAAGTGGGATTTTTTTTTAACAGAAGAATCATGAAAAGACCACATGCAATGTGTTTTCGAATAGATCATAAGATATCATAAAAAATACACATGTCTCCAAATCATGTGGGTATAATCATTTTCTATCTGCAATTTTATAATTTATTGTCTAGGCTATTTTCAATCTCCTTTGGAAACAATAAAGAACTTTGAAGTATTTAGATATTTTCATAAAAACTAGTTCGACTTCACTTTTATTGACAAAATTAAGTTTATATTTAATCAAATGCTCGTTTAAACTTGGTTAAAATTAATCTCAATTCTGCTCTTATGCCAAAATTATTGGATGCATCAAATATCGCTATGAATTATAACTATGATATTTGCACCTCTGGAGTTTGCACCCTCAATGGAAAATCCATTTCAAGCAGTGACGTTTCTCATTACGTCGAATTCCATATAATTAATATATTGCAATTTCAAGCTTGCGGTGCGAAATTCATTATCCTAAATCGTTAAAATTCCTTTAAATTTACTGATAAAATGCATCTTCAGTAAATTTAAACATTTCCATTCCTTTGAAAAATATTGTAAAACAATATTTTGATAGTGGCGTCGAAATTAGCGGTTAAACATGGTTAAATAAAGTTTTTTTTTAATTAATTTTTTAAACTTCACCTGTCGTGTATCGGAATCCGAATAGGACATATAAAACGAACGTTTAAAAATACAGGTGAAATCCCGAAAACGACTAGTTTGCAAAAAAAAAAACCAACAAATTTTGTACTTCCATTTCTTAGAAAAAGAGACATGGAAAAATGAAAAATAGAAAAAAATGATGATTTCAAGTATAATTCCTTTAGTTCTATTTAAATTATATTAAAAATATATTTCTATATAAATACACTACAAAGATAATCTCCCGAAAAACTCGATGAACATATTTTTAAAGGGTTATATTAATTGTTCGTACAGAATCTTATTCAAGTGGTTAGATAGAGGATTTGGTAATGGGAATCGAAGCGCATCTTCATCGCTATATATAATCCGCTAAGTTAAACGCCAAATTTACATCGATTCAATTAAGTATATAAAGTTAATGTGCTTATTAGATCCTTTAATTTGCCATGCGTGAGCGTGATCATATTCTCATATAAAATTAGTTTGCGATCATTTCACTGTCTCCAAATCTTGTTTCATATCATTAAGAAATTCTGATTGCGGATTCAACTTTTAAGATTGCTGTATTTAAAAATATTACTGTCCAGATTTAATGTTGGTTCATATACATTAAAGTTTTCGATGTTTCCGTTACAATTAGAAATGAAGTACCATCAAATTTCCACACCACAATTCCCAAATTTATTCCTTTATGTACGTAAAGAAAGCCAATAGATTTTTATTTTTTTTTGTGATTAATATACTGGGGGCTCTACCGGTTGTCGTATGCGAGGATGGTAAATTCCTATAAATATGGGGTCAGGTAGAAGAAACCGAAAATGTGTATGGTCAAATTCCTACAAACGCCTGTTGTCCATCGCCTTCCTCTTGCACGAAACACTTATTTCTTGCACATGTAACTTTGTTTCCTCATGGGGTGATCATGCAATAAATGCAGGCTTCTGCATTCTGAATTTCTGTACTTTCACCAACTGGGTCATTGTTAATTGGGTAATTGTCACGATCGTTAAATATATGGGGACCTATATCTATGTCTTCTTCTTCAATGTTTGATTTCAATTGGAAATATTATAAGAAACCTTATAGGAATTTACATGTACCTTTGTAGGAATCTGACCATCATTAACTCGACTACCTGAAAATTGTAGGAATATCTATATATCCGTCGTATGACAGTCGACTAAAGTATCTCAATATACTGTCACCAGAGACTAGAAGACTGCGTGGAGACTTAATGGATCAAGAGTTACTATAGAACAGATAATCTTCCTTTTACAAAGTCAAGGAATCCGCATATTCGAGGTCACAGCTTCAAATTGGATATAATTCGCCGCCGTACAGATATAATGAAATTCTTCGTTACAAATCATGTTGCCTCATTATGGAGTCGGTTTAAGTGAAAACAACGCAGCCTCGAAATCTATTCAAATCTTCAAGAGGAAGCGGATAAATTTGATGTTATACAGCTGGGATACAATCGTAGTCCGTAGCCTTCATTTTTTGGAGGCTAATCGTATTCCGAGGATGGTACATTCCTATAAATATGGGGTCAGGTAGAAGAAACCGAAAATGTGTATGATCAAATTCCTACAAACGCCTGTTGTCCATCGCCTTCCTCTTGCACGAAGCACTTATTTCTTGCACATGTAACTTTGTTTCCTCGGGGTGATCATGCAATCAAATGCAGGCTTCTGAATTCTGAATTTCTGTACTTTCACCAACTGGGTCATATGGGTCATTGTTAATTGGGTAATTGTCATGATCGTTAAATATATGGGAACCTATATCTATGTCTTCTTCTTTAATGTTTGATTTCAATTGGAAATATGATAGGAAACCTTATAGGTATTTACATGTACCTTTATAGGAATTTGACCATCATTAACTCGACTACCTGCAAATTATAGGAATATGTATGCATCCTCGTATTCGTATGGAGTTTTCTGCCGTTTCTCCAACGCTTGGCACAAAAGTGGTACGATGTTGGTTAAATCGTTGTTCGTACGCTCTTCGTACTCCTTTACAAGCATTGTACAAGCATTTTACGGTCTAACTGGACACTCACAAGAATCGTGCTAATTAATTCTGGACCTCTTCAAAATTTTATGAAATGTAATTATTTTGGAATTACTAAAAATATAAAAACGGAAATTGCCTGCTTTATTTGTAATAATAAGCAAATAAATAAATAATGCGTTTAACAGTTTCATAATTAAGTTTAAATTTTTTATTATTTCTATTATAAGACATACTAAATCGTAAAGCGTGTGATAGTAATGCATAATGTCTTTGTTTTGAAAGCCGTAAAAATATGGTAACAGAAAATCTTTTCCTCGCTGTATTTAATTTCTAAATTCTTGATCGTGATAAACTTTATAAACAATTAACATATGAAGTAATTGTTCTATAACTGAAAAACACTTAATTTGATGGTTAGATTCTCTACTATCCTGATTACTTAGTGAAATTCTGTATATGCTTCTCTATTCCATGTGGACAATTCAAACGAATAAAATACTTTGAGAAAAAAACCGTGTTTTACAACCTCGTATAATACGCTAGAGATGCATTTAGACGTATTAAACTCCTTCGTCTGGTCGATTTATGCCATTGCATTGAAATGAACAATTCCTATCACTCCTAGTGACCCGACAATTTCCCACTGGTCGTAAAGAGCTAAGAATAGATGCCATTTATTTTATTTTATAGCTTGCACTTGTCATAATTTAGCTTACTACCTACCTACATTTATATTTGAACCCCTTGATTACTATATTCATATATTTTTGCATCTTGTACCATACATCTCTCGCTGTTACTATTTTTAAAAAATATTTGTTTAATATCGAATCCGCATTGCTTAAAATGAGAGTTTAGTATCGCTTTAGTGAACCGCAACCATATTTGACCCTGTATATATATATAATCTTTTTAATTTTTTACTAAAAATTATAAGAATATGTACTAATATATCGTATACTAAATACGTATATCGACTTCAAACAAAAAGCGTTTAACAATCCACTTGCCGAATCATCATCCTTTTTCCTCAACCTTTTCTTATTTTTCTTCAAACGATTGACAGACAGACGGACGGACGGTCAGCGGATTTTCCACGGATCTTCTTTCTACCTACTATAGAGTATTGAATAAGCTGCACAACAAGAGGCTCTAACACAATAAGTAGCATTAATCAAGTAATGGTAGATTTGTAGAAACTCCTTTGTACGCCAAGCATAAAATCCAATGAAAGAACGCTGTTGCTCTTTAGAAAATATATTATATAGATATGTGCCTGATATAGAATAAAGCTTTCATAAATTGCCTATTAAAAAACAAATAATAGAATTGTATTTAACATATTTTTACTATTGCTTCTTATAGCTTATAATCGATGACCTAAATAGTTTTAAAATGCAGGACAAGGAAATGTTTTTCAGGATAAATACAGGATAATTTCGCAAATATTATATTGTTACGTTTTAACAATTTTAAGAAAATGATTTATCATATGAATTACCCTTTAATATTTGAAATTTCTTAGTACATCCTTCAATATTTGAAATTTCTTAGTACTGGTCCTTCCATATGATAATTTAATATAAACCTAATACTTCTGCATGCAATTTCTCATGAAATAGTAGCTGCCTGATATTTAATATATTTCCGAAAGTTCTTTCTTAAATTAATGTATCTAATCTGGACCAAAAAAAAGTATAATAATAAAAGATACAAATCTAAAAAGCTTTTAAAACAGTCCCTATTCAATTTGCACCGCAATGTAATATTCATTTGTCGATATCTGTATGAATTTAATAATAATATGTAAAATCGAATAATTTTTATATTACGAATAGTTTTTTTCACTTATACAAGCATATATTTATGAGAGAACATATAACATATTTTTTTATAGATATCGATGAGATTTTTTAATGTTTACACTAATGAAATGAATTTAATAGTAGCAATAAATATTTTTTTTTTATACATACAATACAATACAACTTTATTAATATTAAATATTTTTATTAAACCCTTTAATAGCAACAATTTAATACGAAAATCAAATATTTGAATCGCAGAACTGGACTTATATTTTAAAAATTATCACTACGGTATTAAATTATAATATAGAATAGTAATTTTGGTTGATATTCTATATGGACTTATATTATTTAAAATAACAACATAGTTTCAAAAAAAAATTATAAACCACAAATTATTTAAATTTTCCAGAGATAAAATAAATTATATTCAAAATAAAAGTATTCCCACCATTATAATATATTAATATAAAATTAATATTATTACTTTTATATTGAATAAAATCATATTCACATCATGCAATCTTTTTATGAAAAAATGCAGGTATATTTGTTTGCTCAAATGGATATTAATATGAACATTTGTCAATATTTTTCATTGTGAAATAATATAATAAATTCAATTAATCATTCATAGTTATATATTGAAAATGTTTTATTGTAATACTGCAATTTATTTCAGTAGGTACAGTTACAATCTAAAAATAAACGAAAGAAAAACCATTCACAGCCTTTGTTATAATCACAAAAGCCTCAAGTCTGAATACAATTTAACAATGGAGCGGTTTCTGTATAATCAGCTTTTTCGTAATTTCCTTTTTTCTGTGTAGTAAAATACAATATATTTTGAAAAATTCCTTAATACATTTCTCTTAAAAATGTTGTTCATATAATTTCAATATATCTTCCAAATTTTTAAGATTTTCATAACCGAAAACAATCTCTATTTTATCAATTGGCTCAAGTTTGCTTTTGCGTTACTCTATTTCAAGCGATGATATTGTCTTAGTTCAATATCCTGGCGACAGGTGGCGCCTGACGTCATGACGTCATCACCTTAAACTTCTGTCACACGAGTAGTATTAATTGAAAATTCTCTTCTATTTCGTTGTTCATTTTTTACGTTATTAAAATATTATAAGAGTTAATTGCTTGTAATACATTCAGATGCAAACAATTAAAGCTCTACGAATAATTTTAATATGGAAGTACATATGTGAATTATTCTCAAATAAAACAAATATGTTTTTCCCATATACGTACAATTTTCGGCTTTCGTAATTTCATTTTTCTTCGGCGCTATATTTTATTTTAATTGTATAAGAGTGTTAAGCAAATGGCCTACGAGGATATCGGTGCTCAGATGCCGCTTTTATTTTACGAGTCTGTCACAATTAAACGCCCTTCTTAATTTGCTATGAAAATAGTAAAGAAAGTTCTCTGATATACATAATAGCGGTAAATTGTGATGCAATTCTTGTCTTCTTTTAAAAGGATATATGTTGAATATAGCATTGTACAGTTTTGAGGTGTAGATACTAGGATAGGAAAATAAACGTAAAATAGATTTGTTTGAAATGAGATGATATAGAAAGATTGAGTTGGTGGATGAAGTAAAAAAATGTTTTATTCAATACCTCGTATATCATTTTTATGTCATTCTATTTTTATGAATATATAAAAGTCCATATATATGTTTGATGTATACAATATTCACAAAATAAATTGCTGAGCTTGGCTTTCATATATATTATTCATTGTAGAGTGTAATTATTTATAATGTTATTTATCATTATCAAGACCATCAACACTTAAAACATGCTCAGTGTCGAATATGGTGAATTATTTATGGTATAAATAATTGAATAAAGCTTGGACATTTTTGTTAAATCCAAAGCTACACATCGATTTCTATTGTATATATACAAGTCAAATCTAAATGTATCCTTTGTACCCCCTTGTGATTTTTAACGTAGGTAAAATTTTGATTTTTTTTTACTTAATATTAATTAAAACTATTAAAGTAAAACCAAAGGGTAACATTATATGTGATAAGCAGGGTAAGGAACTCACAGAAAATAAGGAAAAAGCTAGAAGATGGAAGGAGTATCTTGAAGATTTATATAAAGGTAGGCAGGACATGGAGGAGCTAGAAAATGTGGAACAGATAGATGAGGATGACTTAGGTCCTAGCATACTTAGGTCAGAGTTTCATAGAGCATTAAATGATTTACGGAATAACAAAGCAGCGGGGATTGATATGATACCAGCCGAATTAATAAAACACGCAGGGGAAAAAATGCAGGAGCGATTATACAGGTTAGTTTGTAAAATATATGAGAAGGGAGAAGTACCACAGGATTTTCAGCGTAGTAGAATAGTAACAATGCCGAAGAAAATAGGAGCTAATTTGTGTGAGAACTATAGGACCATTAGCCTACTATCACATGCATCGAAGATATTGTTAAAGATTATTTATAGGAGATTAGAAAATAAAGTAGAGGAAAGGCTAGGAGAAGATCAGTTTGGTTTTAGGAAAAACAGAGGGACGAGGGAGGCGATTCTAGCACTAAGAACGGTAGTAGAAAAAAGAAAGAGGGTAGGAAAGGTAACTTGCATAGCTTTTATAGATTTAGAAAAGGCATTTGATAATGTAGATTGGGACATAATGTTTAGAATTTTAAAAGAAACGGGTATAGATTATAAGGATAGGAGAATAATTTTTAATTTATATAAACACCAAACTGCCTTAGTTAGAATTGAGGGGGAAGAAGAGGTAGCAAAAATAGGGAAGGGAGTTCGGCAGGGATGTACACTTTCACCGTTATTATTTAATCTATATATAGAAGATGCAATAAACAAAGTAAAAGAAGAGTATAGTGTAGGTGTGAATGTACAGGGAGAGAAAATATATATGTTGAGATTCGCCGACGATATAGCTATATTGGAAGAAAGCGAAAAGAATTTAGAAAGGGTATTGAATGGTATGCAGGCAGTATTGACTAGGGATTTCAACATGAAAATAAATATAGGTAAAACTAAAGTGATGAGGTGTGACAAAAAGGAATGCAGTAGAAAAATGAGGATCACAATAGGAGATAATAGAATCGAAGAAGTGTCAGATTTTTGTTATTTAGGCAGTAGAATCACAAAAGATAATCGAAGCAAGGTAGATATAAAGTGTAGGATAGCACAGGGTAGGAAGGCATTCGTAGAAAAGGAACAGATTTTAAGATCAAATATTGACTTGGGTATTAGAAAAAGATTACTGAAGGTATATGTTTGGAGTGTAGCACTGTACGGGTGTGAGGCGTGGACTATAGGAAAGGAAGAGAAGCGTAGATTACAAGCATTCAAAATGTGGTGTTATAGGAGGATGATGAGGATTGGTTGGGAAGATAAAGTAACAAATGAAGCTGTACTAGAGTTAGTAGGGGAGAAGAGAAGTATTTGGAGAGTGTTACAGCGTAGGAGAGACAGATTAGTAGGGCATATTCTTAGGCATGGGGGGATTGTGCAATTGATCATAGAAGGTAGAGTGGAGGGAAAGAGAGGGGTAGGTAGGCCTAGATTGGAGTATGTGAGTCAGATAGTTGAAGACGTTGAGATGAATAGCTATAGGGAGATGAAGGGATTAGCTCAGGATAGATCGGCATGGCGTGCTGTTTCCAACCAATCTTTAGGATTGCGGAATCTTTAACTAACTAATATTAATTTTAAATAATAATATAATGTCGAAACTGAAATTTTTTTTGGTTATAAGTTCCCAAATCTCTAAACCCTTTATATATAAATTTGCTCATCAATCAATTTTATTACTTTTTGAGTTTTATAATATCTAATTATAACTATATAAGTTTTCTAATATATAATAAATCATCTTTTTAAATAATTTACAGATATACAGAATAATAGTTGTAGGAGCTTTAGCATTTGTTTCCTGTAAAATTAATCAGTAATAAACAAACAATAATAAAAATTAATTAATCAGCACGTAATACGTAAATAAATGTTGACCTATTAACAGAGTATGATTGAAAATGCAGATTCGCAATTTTCTAAATGATAATTAATATGTATTTAAATAATGAGTATCGTACAATATAAATGAAATATCAGAATTGTAAATATTGGTGAAATTACACGAAATTATGTCATAATATTTCAAACTGCATTATTTTTTGACCAACATTTCCCAGCTGTAATTTTCTTTGCGCACCCGACTACTCCCGAAGTTAAACCGTTGGTGTATTTACGCACCAGATTTATAACAGTGGCGTAACGGTAAACACCTCCGTTTTTTTTTTTTAATAAAGGATTTGCATAGCTAGAAAATATTCTTTTGTAGATCGGTCTTAAATATATTAATAATTCGTCTAATCTCGGATTTATTATTATTTGAAGCAAACTCTTCACATGTTGATTATGATTGATATAATGGACAATAGCGATGTGTAGTTCACTCGCGAACCGTTCACTCTGAACGGTTCAATCAAATGACGGGCGTACTGTGACGGTGTTTTGCAACGACCTATAGGTCACTATGACCTAGTTCGTGAACTATGAAGTACATGGTGCACGTATTAATGTACTAGGTCCTGAACCCGTCGTTTACTAAACCGTTCATGAATCACAACGACTCGTAAACGATGCCGTATAGTATACATTACATATACAGTACCAATAGCAGTACTAACACTTATGTGATAAAGTGTGTTGGTGAGCGGAACGAAATTATATTTCCTTATATATATGTTTTGTATAAATTATAAACATTGTTGTTTCTTCTTACTCATTCTTAATACAAAATATGTATTGTAATATTTCAATTTATTTTTATTTTTTACCATTTAATATTTTTATATTGAGCAAAAAAGAGATTAATTTCAGTATGTGCTTGTAGTTCATATAGGTCGTGAACTAGTTAATTTTTAAAAGATGTGGGTAGTTCACGAGCTATAGTTCGTGAACGGTACATTGAAATGAACTATGAACTACGAACTATGTCCTCAGTGACCTACAGTGTGCCATCGCTAATGGACACATTCTGTTTGTGCAGAATTCAGTTGAGATGAATTCTGCTTGTGGTGATATTTTTATATTATTCGCATAAGCACTCAATGCTTAAAAAAAATCAACGGACGCTTCTTAGTTTTTTTTTTTGTTGGTAGATGATAACTGCGTTATAAGTATAACTGCAAATTAATCATTTCAGCGAAACCCTTCAGCGATTCCCGCCTTTTGTTAGTAAATTTCTATCGTAATAAACTGAAATGTATGTCGATTTATATTCATTATCCTGCGACAAGTCCGTATGTCGATCATGAAACAAATATTTGCTAGGATATGCGTGGTAAACAATGTATTTGGGAAAGAACACTGTAATTTCAGTTAGGGGCTTGTTCATGGAAGTGAACTGATTATATTGACTTACTCAGCGAATTTGTGGACGAAGAACGTTCCGAGATAATAATATCCTGCGCGTAAATAAGGCCCCAATTCCGGATTAATTGCTGCGAACTGTTTATTTAATTATTGTGTTAATATATTTCGGAACGGAATTGGAAATTTTTCAGTTTTGTACTGTGTTAAATATTACACGAACCTAATTAAAAATAATAATCGAAGAATCGAAATTCGCTACCTAAATAAAATAAAAAATCTATATATAGAAGATGCAATAAACAAAGTAAAAGAAGAGTATAGTGTAGGTGTGAATGTACAGGGAGAGAAAATATATATGTTGAGATTCGCCGACGATA
Organism: Leptodirus hochenwartii; assembly: GCA_947310635.1. Lineage (NCBI taxonomy): Eukaryota > Metazoa > Arthropoda > Insecta > Coleoptera > Leiodidae > Leptodirus > Leptodirus hochenwartii. The sequence continues at coordinate 39,925,641 of OX371177.1, forward strand.
TAGCTATATTGGAGGAAAGCGAAAAGAATTTAGAAAGGGTATTGAATGGTATGCAGGCAGTATTGACTAGGGATTTTAACATGAAAATAAATATAGGTAAAACTAAAGTGATGAGGTGTGACAAAAAGGAATGCAGTAGAAAAATGAGGATCACAATAGGAGATAATAGAATCGAAGAAGTGTCAGATTTTTGTTATTTAGGCAGTAGAATCACAAAAGATAATCGAAGCAAGGTAGATATAAAGTGTAGGATAGCACAGGGTAGGAAGGCATTCGTAGAAAAGGAACAGATTTTAAGATCAAATATTGACTTGGGTATTAGAAAAAGATTACTGAAGGTATATGTTTGGAGTGTAGCACTGTACGGGTGTGAGGCGTGGACTATAGGAAAGGAAGAGAAGCATAGATTAGAAGCACTTGAAATGTGGTGTTATAGGAGGATGATGAGGATTGGTTGGGAAGATAAAGTAACAAATGAAGCTGTACTAGAGTTAGTAGGGGAGAAGAGAAGTATCTGGAGAGTGTTACAGCGTAGGAGAGACAGATTAGTATGGCATATTCTTAGGCATGGGGGGATTATGCAATTGATCATAGAAGGTAGAGTGGAGGGAAAGAGAGGGGTAGGTAGGCCTAAATTGGAGTATGTGAGTCAGATAGTTGAAGACGTTGAGATGAATAGCTATAGGGAGATGAAGGGATTAGCTCAGGATAGATCGGCATGGCGTGCTGTTTCCAACCAATCTTTAGGATTGCGGACTCTTTAACTAAGGTAAATGGCTGGTTGCATTAAAATTACGTAAGAATACTATTGACAAAAGAAAAGCATATATAAACTTTACTATTTCTGTTATGTTGTACATTTGCTTTCTGGGCTGTAGATATTTATTCTAATGTATAATATATTGTTCGCTAAAGTACAACGCAATTGTTGGAGGTTTTGCAAACGCTCTAATTATAATCTTGCCTAAAGAGAGATCTGAAAACCCAACCTTCATGCGTTTGATAACATATACAACTTTCGGTGATTCATCACAAATATCTTTTGATATATCGACGGGGTGCGCGCATTTATCTTTCCTTCTGTCAATTACGTAACAAACAGATCCCAAAGTTTCACCAATAGTCCAACTTCCGTTTGCGAATTGTAATTATTCGGTAACTTTCTGCCAACTCCAGAGCCTGCATATATATATATATATATATATCACTTAAATAGAGTATGTGTATCGTGTGACCACTCTATAATCTAAACATTATGGTTGTGGTTGCTTTTTTACATATATATTTGGTATATATCATAGTGAGCTTTGCTTTTTCAATTTTTTTTACAACTAAAATGTAAAATGTAATAGTATAGAATATCACCCAAATACCGTAACTTAACGTAGCTAGATGCGCATATCGAAGGCTATGCCCCCATCTTCAGTAGCACAAGATAAAAATTAAATAAAATACCTCTGTCACGAATTGTGATTGATATACTATTAAATAAATAAGTTTTAAGTAATTTAAGTGAACTAATTTGAATAGGATGACCTGAGTTAGTCAAAAATATGCTCGGCTACAGCACTTATCTTTTCTATTTAATCTGAAATGAGCTAAATTATCCTTAAATCCAGCTTCAATTAGTCTGCATGTTTGTCCTTTATATATACTTAAGGACAACTAGAACAAGATATTTCATAAATACCAGATTTTTTATTGAAATCAATCAAATCTTTGGTATTTCTTATAAAATTAGCAAGACTATTAGAAGTAATATATGTTACTTTAAAATTATATTTATTTAAAATACTATCGAATTTTTTTAAAAATAAAATGTAATGTTATAATATTTTTTTTATTATTCTAATAATTACTATGAATGAAAGAAAGACATCTATGGACATTTTGCAAAGAATTTAGAGTACTTGTGCAATTAGGGGATATAATTTTAGCTTTGTACGTAGTTAAGTTAAGAAATATCCTTTAAAAGCACACTGATACTTCATGAAACTTACAAATTTTCGAAAAAAAAGGTTATTAGATTGACTGGATTTTTAAAATTGAAAGAAAACTGGATCAGCTTAAGAGAGCTGCTTATTTCAGGTCTGAAAGTTATAAGACGATATCTTTTAGCATATATTTCATCACGAAGCTATTCTATTACTTGCTGTTATGTATCGTTAGTCCCTGTTTTGTTTCACGAAGGAACGGCCTGCGGCTAATGTCGATACTTCCCAGTATGGGGTGGAAAGTTAAAGTTATGCGCACGTGTCGTTGTTTATTGAATAGACAGTGTTGCAACCTTCATTCAATTCAATCGTTCGTATAGTATATTGTTGTTCTAATAGGAAATTAGGAAACTAGGAAACTGTACACCCTTTGTAATCACGTAAAAGTAATATGAATACTAGTCAAATGAACCTATAATCCGAGTAGCAAGTATAGTTAGTAGGGATGGCAAACTGTAGGTCACTTTGAGGACCTAGTTCGTAGTTCATTTCAATGTACCGTTCACGAACTATAGGTCGTGAACTACTAACATCTTTTTAAAATGAACTAGTTCACGACCCATATGAAATACATGCACATACTGAAAATAATCTCTTTTTTTTGCTCAATATAAAAATATTAAATGGTAAAAAATAAATAAATTGAAATATTACAATACTTATTTTGAATTAAGAATGAGGAAGAAAGGACAACAATGTTTATAATTTATACAAAACATATATATAAAGAAATATAATCTTCCCTAGGTACTCACGATTATTTATATGAAGTTCTAAAATACTTATTGGTAGTTACTGATGAAAATGTTTACTACTTTACTAACATTTGAAAATTAAATGTACAAACTATAATAAAAATAGAATAAAATAGATAGAATCGTTTTGTTTGGCGTTATAATTTATATTTTCTATTCCAAATCTTCTCTGTTCAAACTTTAAAGCTTTGATTTGATATTAAGTGATTGCATCGCACTATGAAATAGAAGAACTATAAGATTTAGATGTTTATTTTTTTATTATTGCAAAAATTTGCTATGGCATGACATATTTAAGATCATATTTAATCTTGCGAATATATTAATTATATTATTCCAAATGAAATCTGATACCAACATATAAATTGTGACTCAGCTCGGCAATGCTGCTGTTGCAATATTGCATCGAATTTCCTATTTCGTTCCGTTCACCAACCCACTTTATCACTAAATAAATGTTAGTACTGTATATGTAATGTATACTATACTGCATCGTTTACGAGTCGTTGTGATTCATGAACGGTTTAGTACACGACGGGTTCAGGACCTAGCACAAGTACATCTTGCACCATGTAGTTCATAGTTCACGAACTAGGTCATAGTGACCTATAGGTCGTTGCAAAACATCGTACGCCTATTTGATTGAACCGTTTAGAGTGAACGGTTCGCGAGTAAACTACACATCGCTAATAGTTTGTACTTGAATAAATTCCGCACTTTTTCCACAAACAATCAGAAAGAACGGAGAGTTGACGACAAAACACATGTCTTTTACAAAAAGATTTTTATAGTAAAATCGTCAATTATCTAGCAATCCCGGTGAGTGACAGAGGTATCTTCATTTGTTCTATTATTGTGCTACTGAAGATCGGGGCATAGCCTCCGAAATGCGTATCTAGCTAATAAATGCGTTGTGTTACGGTTTTTCGGTGATGCTTTATACAAGGATTTCTATACATCAAAATAAATCGAATACTTAAACAACTTTAACAATCTGATGAAATACCACAAACTGAAAAATTCGAATACGTTTGTTTAGTAAGCTTTTTTGTAGTTTTTATACGATACAACAATTTGTATTATAACAACCAAGCTTCATTTTTTTTTGAGTGATTTTGGAACATTGTTTAAATGTTTTCTTCGCTGTTGAAGAATTTTTTTAGATCATTTTTAAGATTTGCCCGACCAAATACACAATCATTTTCTCATTCACGAGCAAACATAAAAAATAATTTAAATCGAATTAGTAAGATAATTAAATAAGTTAATATACATTAAAATAAATCACGCCGTTAATTCTAATGTAAGATAATTTTATTGTTTTATCTGAATTCTGAACTTTTAACTGAAAAAATAACAATTATATTTTGTTTGTATTCATCACGTCATTACTAAAAAGACGAATTAAAATGTATGTACATAATAAATATACAAATATACATATTAATTACTGCTTGTTTTTTCATTGAAGCTTGACAATATTGTCTCTTCATTCTCTAAGCGACTTTGTATATATCCTAAATAATTTAATATAGCAGGTCAGGTCATAATATTGACGATAATTGAGCGGAAGTAATGGACCAAATACATGGACCAAATTTAAATAGGACGTCACGAAGTTACTGCAAAATGGTGTTATATTCAAAGTCAATTATCTTTTAATTACATGAAGATAATAGGATTTTTTCTATGTATTTCTATGTGGAATGGACCAATTTGATTTCGGTTAAAATTTAATTTATTTGGTACAGATAGTTTGATTTCGGCATTGGATAATATTAACATGGCCAGCATACACGCTTAAAATGAGTATTGATTGCCCTTAACATCATAAAGTGGTGAATGAATTTACGAAAACCGTAAGGAAGATCGCAGAATTATCTATTTAATCCATTTAACTCTTGTATAGAATTTTATCAACAAAAATAACAGGTATTTTAGAACGCATTCATATTTAATCCTGCATATTTTTCGAAATTCCATAAATATATAATGTAATTAGTGTAATTTGTATGAAAATAGATGTCCCATATTTGCGGGAGTTCTATTTCTATTAGTACGTGGGCAGTCCACTAGTGGCACTAGTCTCGAATACCTCAGAATAATAGACAACTTTAAAATTTAGAACCCCATTTAAACTATATATAACAGACTTATATACCATGTGACCCAATCAAAATTTGAAGGCATTTAAGAAGGGTTACTCAATCGATATATAATTAGGCTACATATGACCTGACCTGACCCAATCAAAATTTGAAGGCATTTAAGAAGGGTTACTCAATCGATATATAATTAGGCTACATATGACCTGACCTGACCCAATCAAAATTTGAAGGCATTTAAGAAAGGTTACACAATCGATATATAATTAGGCTACATATGACCTGACCTGACCCAATAAAAATTTGAAGGCATTTAAGAAGGGTTACACAATCGATATATAATTAGGCTACATATGACCTGACCTGACCCAATCAAAATTTGAAGGCATTTAAGAAGGGTTACACAATCGATATATAATTAGGCTACATATGACCTGACCTGACCCAATCAAAATTTGAAGGCATTTAAGAAGGGTTACACAATCGATATATATTTAGGCTAATTAGAATATTTCGGTACTATCTATGCGTTCAGGTTGCTTTAATGCATGTCTAAAATATTATAGAAATCAAAATATTATGATTGTATATCCATATTATCGCAATTGCTTTACGTTTAAGTTCATCGCCCTGTAATCATTTTGATGAACTTCATCCATGTGTAGGCCGCAGCTGTCCAAAACTTTTAATTTATTTAACCACTTGATAATTCCGTACGGGAATAAACTTATTAGCCAAGTGACACCATCCACTTCCCCCTCATCTTTCCAATTTCTATGCCATCTGATAATCAGCTTTAGAAAACTTCCGTCTAACTTTAAAACAAAAGGGAAAATAACGAACTTGTTTTCGATTGTTTCCGCAAAGGTTAATTATCAATTATAAATTATTAATAATAACAAAATATACAGCGTCTAATTTTAAATCGCTTGATAGTTGTGTTTAAACAACGCGCGCACAAATGAAGCTTCAATTTGATCAAATTTTATGCTTTAATGCATTAATTAAATCATTATAAACTTTATATATTATTAATCAAATATCGACGCTACAGTAAATTCAATTAAATATTACTGGGAAATTCGATTGAAAATATGCGTATTTCCATGTTTATGATTATAGCTTGAAATCAACACAACTATATTCAAGCATTTGCTAAATAGGATTACAAACGTATAGTGCAAACCAGGCCTTTTTGGTGTGCATAATATTAAATAGTTTCTGCTTCGACATTTAATGCTATACCATGTGTTGAAACTTTCGAAATTTCTTGAAATACAATTACTTTTTTCCCTATACAGCATCAACCAACATATTTCCTGTTAATAGTTGCTTGATCGAATCCGCGTGGGTCTTCATATTTCCTTATAAAAAACATGCGTAACTTTTGAATTTACAAATGCAAATATTCCTAAGTTATGTACAATTTTAATATATACTACGTAAAAAGTAATTCGAGCTATCCTGATTACTAGAATTCCTTAAATTGGCTAGTGTTATGTTCATCGATAGCTCTTGTACTTCATACCCACTCACTTCTTCTCACATACACTCCTTGAAATAAGTAATCTTATAATCTTTATTATAGATAAAAATATAGAGTTTTTTTACAAGGATTATAATAATGTAGTATTATCAATTTGTATGCAACACTAAATCACGATTCGTGACAGAGGTATTTTATTTCGTTTTTATCTTGTGCTACTGAAGATGGGGTCATAGCCTTCGAAATGTACATCTAACTACTTAGTTACGGTATTTGGGTGATATTCTATACTATTAGTTAACACCGTAGTGATCATTTTAAAAATTCAGAACTACTGAATTTTAATAAAGTACCACATTTTGAAGTACAAATCAATATTTCGTGTTTCTTATTTTAATCATACTGTATATAAAGAAACTCGAAATGGCTTTTCCATCCAGGTAAACCATTTCATTGTAGACGCTTAGCAATTGCCAGTAATACCACCAAATGAAATAGTTATATTGCAAAACAAATCATATTTGCAAATATTGCAAATTGGATTATTAACTGTAGAATTATTATCTATTTACACTAGAATATTAATTAGTACATCCAATGGTTTACATATTTTTACATAAACACTGCTGTTAATACCTTAACATTGGGTTTGGTGAATTAGTTAGAAGCGTTTTCAGATCTTATCTAGAAGGAAGAATACAGATAGTGAATGTGAAAAATTCTACATCTAACTCACTTGTGGTGCGCTCTGGTGTTCCGCAAGGATCTATCTTAGGCCCGCTTCTAATCTCTATATATATAACTAATATAACTGCCCAAGTAAAATTTTGTAAATATCACCTGTATGCCGACGATAGCCAGATTTATTATACATTTAATTTAAACTCTCTAAACCAAGCTATCGAAAATGACATTGACATTTTAGTTCACTATTCCAAGCTTATTAACCATTCTTTGCTTATAAATTCACTAAAAACGAAGTTGATGTTGTTTGGACCAAGGGTTTACATGTAAAAATATAATTAATGAGGTGAATATATACGTTAAAGACTATAAATGTGAAATTGTAGACTGCTCAAAAAACCTTGGTGTTACTTTTGAATCCAACTTTAGATTTCGGTCCCTTTGTTTGAAGCGTGCTTATTGCTCTTTAAAATGGATCTATTCAAAGTAAGCATCTATTAAATAAGAAAACAAAGACAATGTTGTGTGAATCGTTGTGTGTTGTCAGTCTTTAACTTTTGTGATTTTCTTTATTCCCTTTGCTTAGATGCGATTTGAAAGAAACTGGTTGGTTAAATATGCGTAATCGCTGATTTCTACATTCTGCATGCCAGTTTCATAAAATAATTTTAACAAAGTGTCCTCAATATTTATATGAAAAAATCTCGTTTAGAAATAATTTAAACATTACATTCAAAGGTACACTAACCCCACCAGTAAACAAAACAATTCTATACGAAAGATCCTTCACGTACCAAACATCAAGACTGTATAATAATTTATCACCTACTATTAAATCTTTGAATCTCACATGTTTCGAAAAATATTTGAAAAAACTCCTCCTAAAACATCAGTTTTTATAAGCTAAACTGTCTGTATATTTACTTTTTAACGTAATAGCACTTTCTTTTCTTTATCACTAATTTTGTATGTTATTTGTTTACATCAACTTCATAATACTTGCTTTATGACTGTGTTATATGTTATATCGTTAAGTTTTACATAGTGGCTTTGAAAAGCAGCATCTGCTTACTATAAGAAGATATCTGAAAGCTACCAATTTGTGTATCAGCATTATATTTTTATAATTTTCTTTTCTCTTGATTTCTTTGTATGGTACATAAATATACTTATTTATTATTATTATTAAGTGTAAATTGAAGAAAATAACGGTCGTAGAAGTAACAATGTTTCACTGCACATACATTTGCGCATTAATATGATAGACTGTGCACTATGATCCAATGAATCTATCCCACTACTCAGATTCTCCGCTTCTTCTCCGGTATTATCATAGCAGTTTATCCTGAGGCTACTATCCCAGCTCGATGGACTCGTTGATAGGTACATTGATCCATGATCTGATCCTCTACATCAGCGATTCTTAACCGGGGGTGCGCGCAAGGTTTTATGGGAGGCCTCGAAAAAAATCATTCAAAATATTTGTACCACTACTTTCAAATAAATCGTAATGATTATTGTGTTAGAAAAAAACTAGGGGGCCGCAAAAATATTTGGGTGGGGGCGTGCAATAAAAGGTTAAGAACCGCTGCTTAAGAACATTATATATCCACCAGCATACGTGTCCCGTCCTGGAGACTGATTCTATACTGAATAGAGAAGTTAATAATTCTTGATTTATTTTCAGCGCGACATTTCAACACAATTTCATTGTCTCTTTAATTAACATATTAACTTCTATACTGCCACATCAGAATCGACACTGATTCGATAACATCTCTTTTTAATTGCTCTCAATTTCAAAGGTTTGTTGTACTCAAATCTATACGCTCTATATATACAATAGCGATGTGTAGTTCACTCGCGAACCGTTCACTCTGAACGGTTCAATCAAATGACGGGCGTACTGTGATGATGTTTTGCAACGACCTATAGGTCACTATGACCTAGTTCGTGACCTATCAACTACATGGTGCACGGTGTACGTATTGATGTACTTGTATTAGGTCCTGAACCCGTCGTGTACTAAACGATGCAGTATAGTATACATTACATATATAGTACTAACATTTATTTAGTGATAAAGTGTGTTGGTGAACGGAACGAAATAGGAAACTCGATGCAAAATTTTTGTCAATTATTCATCTTCCTGCCCTGTTGTCCACACATCACAATTCTTCTTTCAACACATGTGTAGAGGGGTAATATATAATTCTGAAGTGTGGAAATTTATATTTATTGACTGTATTGGAAATTTTTGTTTGTTTGAAAATCATAAATAGTTTCTTTGTCATGTGATCAGATTTATATTGTTTAGATGCATAAATTAACTAGTAAATTGAGTTGTCTCTTTATAATATAAGAGATAAGATAAATTTATATTATACAATTGTATTTACACAAGTCAATGTTAAGTAACATACATTAATTTTATATTTAACAAATAAATTTAAAATACATTTCTAACATAGGAAGATATTGTAGGTAGACATTTATTTATAACAATACAAATTTTCCACTACGTAAAACAATATGGCACAAGATAAGAAATATTTGTTTATAGTATTTGACCATATGTTGTTTTCAACAGTAGACAAACAAACAAACAAACTTTGTACAAACAAACTTAAAACATGGTTGTTTAAAGAAAAATAATAATTGCGTGAGACTCTCGCGCGGTAGAAGTGAAGCTTCTTAGCTCCTAGGAAACATTGATTTTATGCATTGCTTTTTTTCCATCCAGGTAAAAAATTTGATTTTGATTGATTTTGATTGACACTCTGATCATCAAAGAAAGCATTATTAACTGTAATGTCGTACAGTCTATAAAGAGGAGTTTGGATTAAATATTGTAGCCATATTTTTATAGTTCTTTTTCTCACCAAACCAATTAAATAACTCGATCTGTGTATTTTTCTTCTTTTTATGTGGACATTAAAGATTTAGGATCAACAGGTTTCACATCGTTCTTAAACCATATTCGACCACATATGGAACACACTGTACCTAGCGGATTATTGAACAATTTTTTATCAAATTCGCGATGAGCAGGTTGAAAGAATGTAAATTTTGTGTATGATGCACTAGTGGGTGCATTTCTATTTGTCGATCGCTCAGCTATATCAGATTCATTTCGTTGATCTTTCACACCGCATGTATCTTCACGTGTAGACGTGAAACGTATTCAAATTCTCTATACCACTCACTGTGTCCTCACTTAACGACGGCATCGATTCATCCAGTGTCTTTGAGGTCGTTGGAAGGTTATGTTGTCCACCGTGTTTCTTTAACGCCCTTTGCTTGGCTCGATACTCTCTACTTCCTTCCAGGGTACTTGTTGGCACTTTTCTTGGCGGTTTATTCGCTTTCTTCCGTTCTCTAAAGGCTCGCACTCTGTCTGTACTTGACTTTTTCTCCATTTTACTTTTTACACAATGGAAATTGTTAACTAAAAGATTAAGCTGTGTTTGTGTAATATATAATAAAATACGCAAGCGTCTACTGGTTGCCTTATGCTACGTACACGCGGCGCATGCGCGTAGGGTGTCTATGATGAAGCGTTTCACTTTTCGTGACGTTCAGGCCAATTTGCCCTAGAAGCCTCACTCAAAAAAAAGAAAAATCTTAATTCTAGCAATCAATTTGTAAAAAATCCTTTATCGAGTAAAAGGCACGTGAAGGAACTTTATTGTAAAACACACACATATATATATATATATATATATATATAAAAGTAATTTATTGGAAATTAATTTGTACATTAAACTGTTTATATATTATATTACTTATTAATTAAATGTTATTCTAATTTCCAAATGGCCATCGACCTTAGGTCCTTCAGCCGTATATTTTACTATAAACTGTTAAAATTACATTTATTTTCATTGGAACTGATCAATTCTTTAATTACTAAAATTGTAGTTTTATGAAGTTTTTTATTGAAAAATATTACATGTAGAAATTGTTGTATATAGAATCAGCCACCTGCTACTCGATATTCCATCTGCTTTCGTCCTCTTTTCCTATCTACATGAATTATCCATCTCCAAATATCATTTGCTTGCATACACACAACTGAAGGTATATTTTTAAAATGTGGTCTTACATAAAACCCCTTTTTGTTTAAATAAAATTATGATATTGTGGACGTTGAAATAAAAATGAAATGTTGAGAATTCGTTGCGCGATTTCAATTTATGTATTGTACTGTTTAGACCAAGTAGATCGGTTTACTCGAATGCGGTGTGATAATAAATCGATTTGACTATTTTCCATAATTTTGCTTTTGTTAAATATGCCGCAGGAACAGTCTGCATTGTCGTCGTCTAGTTGCGGCGATTGTGAATCTGCATATTCGGTTACGCCGTTACGGCAACACAATTCAGTTAATACGATAAACCACATACAATACAAATATTGGAATTTATTGAGGCTTGCCGCATATATGTATGCTCAATCTAAACTGGACTAGTATGTTTTGAATTTACTCAAGTCTCGAAATCCATTTCTACCTATATTTTGATTTGTTGTGTAATATTGGTTTGTCTCGTATAAGAACAGTTAACATTTCGAACAAGTTTTAAAAGAGCACGTTCAGCTCAAAGGGTCCATTTTTGTAGATATCTATATATACCGAAAAGAAACTTAGCTGTACGTAAAAATACGTTTAGAAGTCAAATATTTTCAATCGTCGTCGAAAACGCCAAATATATAACGTACAAAATATATAATATGAACATTTTATTTTAAAACCAAAATTGTGGGCACCCTTTCCGTGCGTAACTAACATCTACTAAAATAAAATATTATAAATAGAATACGCAAATGAGATATTCCCGCCGAAAATCGTAGAAAAAGAATATTTTCTCAATTGATTTACTGCTCTCATCTTTGCGCATAAGGATTAATGCAAGGATTACGTGCTTACATAAAGTATAATTACTGTTTCTAAATCACTTATTATATCATATAATTGTCTCATTCTATATTGTATTTGTAGCAAAATTTAAATGACAAAAATTAGTAATTTTAGCCAATAAATATTACTTATCTAATATTTTGTTGGTTCACTGGTATTTTTAATATCTCTTCTTTGGGGTTATGTTTAAATGTATCTTATGATATTCGTTTTTATTAGCTTATACATTGCGTTCCTTTTTCTTGCTATTGTATAGTTTTATCTACTGGTAAGTCTTCTTAATGCAGACAGATTTATTGATATGGTGACTGTACTTGCCGTGCAAAGAAACATTGAAATTGATTCAAAATCGAACAAAGATTTATGTTCAATGTGTGTGAGGTGCGTTCGTTCTACTCATACGGCTCATCGGAGGTGTATTTATGGAAAGCTTTGAACAGGTCCCGCTACGGCTTACGGAAGATCCGTTACTTACGACCCACTATCAGAAATAAAATATACTTCAGCTTCGAGACTTAGAGATTCAAAAAATACCCATACTGAATACGAACGAAAACTGGTTAGATAGGAAATTGGTAGCAATACAAGGAGTTAATTGAAAATTTGTTGAACAAAGATGCTGGATAAACCTCGTTAGTGGTATAATACTTACGATTATCTCCAAATTCTGTATTCGAGTGCTTCTTTTATCCTAGTCATTTTGAAAGTAGGAAATATTATAGATTGGTTAATAAAAAAACAAGCTCACATTAAACACAAGCAAACATTTTATTCCTACAACAAAAAATAAACCAACAAAATATAAACTTAAATCTAACAATAGATAACACTGAAATTGAAAATGTAGAATGTGCAAAATATCTACATCGACAACCAATTATTTTGGGACCAACATATCGAAAACATTAAAAAAAAAAAAATCATTAGGTGCCGCAATAAAAAGAAGTAATCTTGGAACTAGATAGCCAATTTATTGTACAACGGTTTTGTGGTACCTCACTTAATTTACGATATTACTGCATTGGGGGAAAGTACGAATACTCATTGCTAAAAGCAATGTACTTCCAAAGCAGTACTTCCAAATTATACAATACAAAAAAGCATCTTACCATCCCAGAAATAATTGAACTGGAAAATGGGATATTGGTCAGGGGCTATAAAATCTAACATTAACCTTATAATAAATTATGAAATACACGAACACAAAATTAGAAATGCAAACAATGTACATTTACCTACTGTAAGAACTAATAAAGCATGGAAGGATATAACTTTTAAGGCCATAAGATATTATAACCATTTACCACAACCTATAAAAGTTGTTGGAAAAATAGGTACATTTATAAAACTTATGTTACACATAATAAATAATAGATTACGTAATTAAGTTAAGAAAATAAAAAATATATAATGCAAATTTGAATAGATAAGAAGTATAAGTCATTTTTTAAATCTTGGCGGACCTAATTCATCCTCTACTGCGCATAAGGGTTGAGCTACCAGTACCATTGTTGCCATATATGAATAAAAAACTTCAGTACAAAGTGCTCAAATTGTAAACTGCATAGGAAATTCAGATTGAGAATATTTAATGTATGAATATATACAGCTTCGATTAAAGTTCACTATTTAGTAAAAAGTCTCCAGTTATTTATTATTTGTTTTGATCAATTATGCTAATATAATACTGTCTGTATTTGTTGGCTGTCGATATGACAACATTGCAGTAATTTTGACCACACCATCAAATGACAAAAATGCAGTGGCGAGCATACGGTTTCGGGGTGTTGAAGTGGCCAGTATATTTTCTGCTGAATATCTGCTGAATGAGAAGATGTATATTTATCCATATCTTGTTGTAAATGAAACTAGATTTGTAAACGAAACAATATAATAGAATTGTTTAATCATAGCATTATAGACGAATTGATAAGTAAAATTATAAACAAGGTAATTTAACTCAAAATATTAATTCAAGGGATCCATTGCATTGTTCAAACTATTACTTAATTGCTAAAATTGCAGTAGGTACATCAAAAGATTTCACCTTATCTTCTTACATATTATTATCGCACAATTTGATAAATTATAACTCTTAAATAAATAAACAAATTTAAAAAATTCTTCTCGTTGTTCAACCTGGGTTATGTATTAGTTCTATCATTTGTTTTCTAGTTAATATTACAGCCCCTTAATATTGAATGTTTTTTGAATTATTTAGTTTCATATTGAATTAATTTCTATTGTGTGTTCTATTGATAATTGATAAACCATTTTTTTATTATATTATTTATCCGAGCAATTTCTCTCATCTACAATTTCCACGGTATAATTTAATAGATTGAAGCTTCAATTTAATAGATATGAGATTTTTTACGACTCTTTCGCATCTCTATTTAGCTTTTACACCTACTTGCTATAAAATAAAGATCGATTCAATACTTTTTCTACCTATTTGTTGTTGTTCGATATCGTGTTTGTTCAATTCTGGAACAATGGGTATAAATCTAACACGTGTTCCTGGAAATAAATTCTACTTTGTTGTACTTGATATTGGAAAGCTAGATCGTAAATCTGCAAGAACTGTAATATAAATATAGTGCATCGTAACAAGAATTCATTTGAATTGTTTTATAATTTTAAAATTTTATTATATCTCAATGCTTATTTTTATTATCTCAATATTAATTAATATTTAGTATACTTATTTCGCATTAATTGCAAAATAGTAATACAATATCATCCAAAATCTGAATGTCAAAATATTTATAAGCAAGATGCGCATTTTGAAGGCGAAATATCCACTTGCAATAATACAACAATCAAACACATAATAGTTGAAATAATATTTGTTCAAATGACATTTTCCTTTTCCTCACAATTATTCAATATGTAATGAAAAACTGTTCATAATAGTTTGTCACATTGGTGACGAATAATAGTTTGTCACATTGGTGACATCTAGAAATGTCACTCCTCAAGAGGAATATTCACTTTGATAAAGTGTCGTGTTCTGAGAAATTTCCTTCAATTTATCATTTCAAACTTATATGGCAAAGTGGTAAAGGTCTGTCTATTGAATAATCATTGGAAAAGTAATTACTATATGATTTCCAGTGAACTGAGGGGTGTGAAGACAACTGGGCAGGGATAGGCTAGACACTGCAGACAATCGACATACGAATACTTATCTTCAGATACAGTGGGAACAAAATAATGACGCAAAACTTGGGATATTATTAAAGTTCGTAATATAAAATTGACAAATAGTGTCACAGATGTTGTGAAAGTAAATATCAGATTGGTGAACGAACTTTCATGTAGATAAACATGTCATGGACAAAGGCCATGGAAGAACAGGGAAAATCCTTTAAACTGATATTTATTAATCTTTTAAATTTGATTTGAAAGACATGTTTTAATCACAACGAACCGAGCATTATATTACGCAATTTAAATACGACATAATAGACAAGTTTATGCAAGAATAATCTCAAATTGTTTTTGACAATTTGACTTAGATTTATGTTGATACACAAAATGTGCAAGAATAATGAAATGTCCATTTTACATAGGTGTAAGCAATTGTTCACCCAGTATACTGTTCATTCAGGTAACAAAAAAAAATTATCTTCCTCCGATATAAAAACTCGTCTATTGAGGTCGCTTATTGAAACCCACATTTATCCTGGTCATTTTCCACGCACTACGTCAGTGGTGCCAAAAATGTACAAAAAATAGTTTGGAGGTACCGATGTGCCGGACAGTTTTAATAGGGGTGAAAATTAATTATTTGTATATAAACTAGATTAAAAATTCGTATAGAATTTTATTAAAAAAACCTAACTTGCCATAACCATTATCGTATCAAAATCAAGTATTTATTAATGAGATTTGATTGTTGTACATTGACTTCGAAATGCTTCTTGACATTCATATTTTGTCACTTTTAATTACATGCACCTTGAAATAATTTAATGTTGTATTTTGGTTCTTTCTGAAACTATTGTTTATAAAATTCAATGCTATGTGGAGAACAAAATTTACAATACAGCTTGTTTTTTTTATAACAAGAGGTTCCATCTATCTTCTTAATTACGCCCATTAAACATCATTTTCAATTCTTTCCATTACATTTCTTAAATAAACAAACTTATCTTTGAATATATCTAAACAAAAGTTTCTATACACAATATTGTGTATAAAATCAATTAATGGTATTCGTATATTTTCAAAAATTAGTCACTCGAAAACCAATCATTATTTTGAGTTCATTTACTGATGTATTGTTTAGGTTTAAAACAGATTCTGATATTTTTGCAAATTGACTGAATGTTTAATAAATTTGGTCGAACGTCTACTAATATCAGGAAAAAATCATATTTGGTACCTAGGTTTTTGCAAAAGGAAAATAAATTGTTACATGTTTATATTAAGAATTTAAAAATATGAACAATCTACAAACGCATAACAGTGCCGTTTTTTGGGACGCGTGCCACAATTTCACCATGTCGTGGAAAACACACTCGGTTCAGTTGCCAGATTTATCAGTGCGTCGACGACGATAATTTCGTTCTCCACTTCGATGACCGCAGTCTCGCCCTTCAACTTCACTCATTCCCACGTCATTATCCACACAATATCCAGCCAGGACAACCGTTACGGCTCACCATCACCATACTACATGTCGACGTCGCATGGTCTAGTGACAGGTGCAATATTATCCTGAGGGAGCGTTCGAATCAGAGTCATCGAATGAGCTTATTATATGATGACATCGATAGTAGTAAATCCAACGTCTGTATGAATAATATATAGAACTACGTTTGATGTACACATATAAAGCGTATTTGACTTCATTTATACGTGTGACCCATGTGTTTATCCCCTAAAATGTACGAAAAATACTATACATGGATTGTATATTTTCTTGCAACTGCACATTCTACCTCGATCACTTAAAGATATTAGAAGCGTAGCAAGCAGTGGTGGCTCTTGACGTTTCAATTGAGGGGGGCGCATTTATTAAAAAATAATATAATAGTAAGAAACCTTACCTAAAATGGATGCAAAATGATTAAATTCAATCATTTCTTGAAAGTGAATTGCTTTTTTTACTTTGTCCTCAAGAGAAAGTCTACAAAACTATTTTCAATAAAGCACTAACACTATTCATTTTAAAAATATATTCTTAGGGAAACACGTGGCAAAATCGTACATACCTAACTACACAGAACAATGCAACTGTCTTATCTGGCTATTCTATATCAATTTTCCTGTATATACTCTCTGTTCGGCGCTAAAAAATCACGGCCTCCAATAGCATAAACAATGATATATTCGTAGCTGTAGAAGCAGCGCGACGTCACGTTGCTATGACTAATCCAGTCCACTGGATTGTGTGCAACATATTAGTCGATATATGCGACAAGCGAACCGAAGAAACAGAAGATATACTGCATACGGTCGCTCTCACTCTAGCGCTTCCAACAGATAGGATGAGTGCATATGCATTTGACTCCTACTTGCTAGCTGCCATATCGTGTTGAGTGTTAGGTATGTTCGCGGCGCAAGCTTTATCTGTTAGGAAAAATAATGCCGAAATTAAATATCGCAATACAATTATATATCCACGGTGATGCGCTCAATGTTCGAAATAAACCGCTACTGGTAGCAAGACATTTGTGTTTGCAAATTTGGCCATGACATGACAACATGACAACACAAGCCTTATTATAAAAGCAAGAAAGTTAAAACTGCGGAATTTTTCAAGTAATCGGAAACTTGAGGCTGAGAATCTTTTGCAGATATTTGTGTAACTATCAATTTTTTGATGTGTGCTATGTATGTAGTCGACAATTGTCATAACAAATCGATGGAATACAAAATATTCTTATTAAGTACACGTTTTAATGTGTAGAATAAACTATAAATGTCAAATAGAGCTTTTGTAAGATGCAGACTATATATAGTTGTTTTACATTATATGGATAACAATATGAATAACAACATTCTGAAGTATTAACACAAGTTGAAGATATGAGAGTGAAACAGTATTTGTTGATTGAAACTTATATTTCTAAAGACGAAATAGTTAATCAGCTTTCATAATTTTTCATATAAATTTGATCGATATTCGATTAATTATAAATTATAACAAATCTAATTGTAATTTATATATCCTGTTTAGTGATCGTCCATTTTGCTCGATATGTGAAAGTAGGTACATGTTTTTTGAACCATTATTAATTTACATGTTAATTTAACATATACAATATTAATCGAATGCGTGCATATATTTTGCAATACATTTAACATCACCAAACTATTGGGTGGTGAATAATTTTCTACATGGAATTCAACAGCACACATTCGTTAATTTCAATTATTATTAGTACATCTAATTATTGTACAGGAGAACATTCCTCCTGGATAATTCTTATTGTCGTGAATTGATCAAGTGTCAATTCACGTATCGATTAACTTTTCATATTACAGGGTAATCAAATAGAAATTTAATTCACAGGATTTAAATGTTTAATAAGAAACGATATGCTTTTACAACATGATTGCTCTAGTGAATAGAAATAAGCCTCTTTATCTAGGTTGATGTTTTACTTTACTAATGTACTTTCAATAAATTAAAACTTCACCTAGATTCTTATAAAGGATTCTTAACGCTCTTGTAAAGGGAATTATTTAAATATATTTTCCAATTTATTTCCTTATATATAACAAGTATCTCGTGCAAACAAAACTTTTATATACCGTCTTTTAAAAAGTTCAAAGTGCAGTAGATATCCGTAAACCCTCCTGTAGTCGTTACACGTGTTCTACGAGCTTTTGAAGTATATATACTGCAACGTATCTGCATAATGTTTATATTTTTCGCATCTTGTGCATTACACATGACTTTTCCATATCTCTATATATTTTCGCTGATATACACGTGTCAGTCGGTTTATACTTGAAAATCAATAACTGCCGTGCATGGAGTCGCAGGATATCCTCATACCTACCAGTCTCTGGAGCTGCCTCAACATATGGCTACTGTTTGCATCAAATATGCGGTTGACCCACTGGTCCTGCCATAGCGCTGTTACAGCCTCTCGTCTTGTCAAGTGTAATTTGGATCTATGGATTTCCATTTTTACAAGATTTCGATTTCGCCCCAGCATATTGCCCCGAATTGATTGAAATCTATTCTTTTCGTGATATTATTTAATAATAATTTAATAAAAAAAAATTATGTGCATATATATACTAAAGTGGGAGCATGGCGTTCGAAATGCGCTTCGAGCTATTGAATACTTTGTGTTACGGTATTTGAGTGATATTCTATAAATTGAATACAATTATTTTATTATGAATTTAAAATATTATGAAATTCTTGTTCTAGTTGTCCTAAAGTATATACAGGACAAACACGTAGACCAATTGAAACTAGATTTAAGGAGCATTCACCTCATTTCAGATTAAATAGAAAAGATAAAAGTGCTGTACCCGAGCATATTTTTGAATCATATTTGTATTTTTGAAATAAGAGAATTGAATCGTAAGGTTCTTATATACCTTATCCCTCATTGTACGTTCCTCAATATCCTTTCATTTTGCTTATATTCACTCTTCTAATGCTAATTAACACTTCCTATTAATTATCCATTGTTGCATATATTTTCTTTGTCCCGAATTGTGTAAATTAACTAATTAATACTTCTGTCATGTTGCCTTATTTATTTAATAGTATATCAATCACGATTCGTGACAGAGGTATTTTATTTAGTTTTTATCTTGTGCTACTGAAGATGGGGGCATAGCCTTCGAAATGTACATCTAGCTACTTAATGCCTAACGGTATTTGGGTGATATTCTATACTATATATTCTAATAATAGAATAAAATTATTTTTAATAAGACGAAAGATTTTTTTGCGTTCTATAAATGAAATGAAAATTTAAATTTGGGAAGTCCAGTTATTTATATTTTTGTGAAATATAGAATATAATAGGAAATCTTGTATCTGAATAGAACTGTTTTGGTTTTGGGTGAAGGCTTCTAATACGACCATGAAGAACGATTTATGCAAATACAGCAGTAGGAACATTCTAATTAGATGTAATTGTCTGGAATATTGCTTATGAAGTTTCATTATAATGATAGAATAGAATAGAATAGAATAGAATAGAATAGAATAGAATAGAATAGAATAGAATAGAATAGAATAGAATAGAATAGAATAGAATAGAATAGAATAGAATAGAATAGAATAGAATAGAATAGAATAGAATAGAATAGAATAGAATAGAATAGAATAGAATAGAATAGAATAGAATAGAATAGAATAGAATAGAATAGAATAGAATAGAATAGAATAGAATAGAATAGAATAGAATAGAATAGAATAGAATAGAATAGAATAGAATAGAATGGAATGGAATGGAATGGAATGGAATGGAATGGAATGGAATGGAATGGAATGGAATGGAATGGAATGGAATGGAATGGAATGGAATGGAATGGAATGGAATGGAATGGAATGGAATGGAATGGAATGGAATGGAATGGAATGGAATGGAATGGAATGGAATGGAATGGAATGGAATGGAATAGAGTGGAATAGAGTAGAGTAGAGTAGAGTAGAAGAGAATAGAATAGAATAGAATAGAATAGAATAGAATAGAATAGAATAGAATAGAATACATATAGGGTATAAATAGTGGAAGATTTATTTGCAGGAATTAATGGTTTTCATCATTTATTAAGCCATGAAGATGAAATAGTTTAAAACTTCAAAACTAGTAGCATGCTTGTAGTGCAGACTACTAAAGTATACAATTCATGAAACTCTCCCAATTGCTCACTCAACATCAAAAGTGACAAACCTGATTGTTTAAACATGTACATCCACTAGAGTTGACACCAATTTCAATATTAAATTAGTGTCCCTCCCTTCAGAGTAAATTTATTCGCATTTATTTTATTTTTATATGAACATTCCTCTTGCATATTTCTAAATTTTAACGTTTCGGTAGCTGAGACACAGTGAACGATCATATGTATTTTTCATTTATATTTAATTATTTTAATATAGGGATTTATATAGGGATGAATAGTAATGAGTTGATTTTATTATAGTTGACGAGCTAAAATTACACGTTATAGTTCTGCGCTGGATTAGACTAAACAATTAGACCGTGCAATTCAATTAATTCTAAATGAGTTTACCTAATATGTTATTTGCAGATACAAAATATATAAATTAGGTTTGTTTTAGAAATGTGGTCCAACCAACTGACCATTATTTGAATTGTACAATTCGCAAGTAATGCTGGATGTTCAAATTAGGCATTAGACCGATATTTGCATTACCAATGCGTAATTGTTGAAATATTTTTTTTTGCATTACCTTGCAATTACATTCGCTAGTTCTGTAGATTAATTCAGTTTTGAAAAATATAATATATAATATACAATAACAATAGTAATATAACATACAATATTCAATTATTGGACGCCCCAAAGAAAGTACCATTCATATTTCATTAGGATATAATTCATAGTTGAAA
The DNA here is from genome assembly GCA_947310635.1 of Leptodirus hochenwartii. Taxonomy (NCBI): domain Eukaryota; kingdom Metazoa; phylum Arthropoda; class Insecta; order Coleoptera; family Leiodidae; genus Leptodirus; species Leptodirus hochenwartii. The sequence continues at coordinate 39,947,149 of OX371177.1, forward strand.
AAAGTGCACATATGCATCGATGTATACAATTTAGATTTCTTTAAAATTCTAATTCACTCACTTTATATTTGTATTTATAAAATCATAATCAAATGATTCAAATATTTTCTTCGTAAGACACATATGGCCAATTCAGCGTTAGAAATGAACATATAATTTGTTTTTCGAAATATCGTATTCAAGTTGAATTGTAGTCGATTAAAAGAAATATTTCGTAAGTTTTTTTAAACATGAAAAATGATTTATACAACAAAACAGATTTTTTTATTTACGGATTTCTTCTCTTCATTCTCAGACTATCTGTAGCGAAATACATCGTTAGAACACTCCGCTATCTATCTCCATCACGCTTATTCGTTTTGTGATACGGCCGTCTCGACTGCATGTCCAGAGAGCTTATCCTAAACCGGTAATTTATGCGTTCTCCGGTTCCAAACGGTATAACCGGAGACATTACCGTCAGACATTACCACCCTCCGTCTGCTATACCGCCCGTTCTGACAGAAAAATGAACGGGAGTATCTGAAAAAGTTTGTGATTTAAACTGGGTCAAATTTAATTATTTGTTGTTTGTACGAAGCAATGGTTTATAATTTCACAAGCTTTTTTATAGCATAAAGTACCCTTTAATTAAATTTGTAAAATTATGGATTATTACGATTTAATTATACGAACTAATGAGGAGAAATATATTTCTCGGACCGGTCCAAGAATTTATTTAATTCTGTAAAATGTATTTTTACAGAATTCATTATATTTTAATTAGCTTTTTTTTTATTGGATTAAGAATACTACCATGTTACATAAATCTTTATATTTTTTTCGATATTTTTTGGAATACACCAATTTTCTGCATGGCAACAGTTACAACGTCCATGGTCCGGAAGGGATTTTTCCACAAGAAAATATCCGTGTCCGGAGTGGGATTCGAACCCACAACCTCCATGGTGCCAGTCTAACGACTATACCACGGCACCTTGTTTTAATTCTCTTGTATTTTGCACGATTATTATTTATTTGTTTAATTTTTTTTTCAGTTAGTGTTAGATAATTTCCCCAATTGATAAATTACAAAGTTCAGAGAGAAAATCTTTTTCTAATTGTATGCCTTTATAAATGGCTCTAAATGCTTAGCTAGTTATTTTCTTGGAATTTCATTTTTTCAATTTAGCTATTTCGTACAATTTTTATTATAAAAAAAAATGTTTTCACAACCCCTACATCTTGTAAAGTGCCAGACGTGAGTTACTGAAAACGAGAATCACGTTCAATTTAAAATTTTTATATGTAGTAGGAAATGGCGAACCCAAATACCGTTATAATACAATGGCAGATGTCAAATTCAATTGAGATAATCTCGGCTATGCAGACGAATTTAATGGAATTATCTGACTGAAATATGCTCATCCTTTTTACGGAAGATGATTGAAGTCAAATTGCTTTAGGGATTTGAATATATAAACCGAAAAAAAAATATTATGATATAAACATGTTCTTTATTAAAGACATCATTTCTAAAATTTGAATTTTAAAATTTAATTGACATTATTAAATATTATTCGAAACGAAATTTATATACGGGTATAATATTACAGCTCGTTTTTTTTTAATTGGCGGAGAATGACAGAAGTATACGCATCATAAATCAAAACCGGGCATAATGGCTTGACCAATTATGCTACGCTTCTGTCCTCTCCAAAGAATAAGTAGGTGTATCTAGTGCAGAAAGTGTGCATCCTAAGAAATGCAATGTTGACAAATCACCACGCACAGTTATAACCATTCTATGCAATTAGAATGAAATTAATACAAAATGCAGAAAAGTTATACTAGAATATAAGAAATGTTGATAAATATTTATTATAGTATCATATTTATGTCATAATTAATTTGTACGATAGCTATAAAATAGTGACAAATTTAAATTCTTAGATCTAGAGTATTTTTTGTTGTCTGGCACCACTGGTACTGTATAACCCCGATAAGCACAACCCTATGCGCAGACGATTACCAAAATTCTCCGCCAATTAAAAAAAAAATTAGCTGTATATATCATTCTTTTATACTACCTTTTCAAACGACATTTATTGTGCAAATATCCTACAGCAGTCTTTGATACCATTCAAACGATGAATATTGATTTTTACGTTTGGTAAGCTTAAAAATCTTTCTACCAGACACGAATCATTATTATAACAAATTTATGGTCTTCGCAATAATAAACTATATATATAATATAATACGTTCTTCTACGTATTAAAAAAAACTTCGGTGTGCGTATTTGAATTTGCAGATCTATATTATTCTATAAGGAATTGATATTTTTGCATATCACTAACAAATTTATATATATTTTTTTATGATTTCTTACCCTTCGAATTTTATTACTTATATCACTTTTTCATCCATTTAATTTTTGTTGAAGAATGTGAAGAAAAAATGTGTTGTCGTCTCTTCATTTCACCCTTTTTTGTATATAACCGCACTTTATCACGATATAACAGCAATTTGCCAGTGTGTAATTAATTCATAGGCTCTAACCAAACCAATAGCGATGTGTAGTTCAATCGCGAACCGTTCACTCTGAACGGTTCAATCAAATGACGGGCGTACTGTGACGATATTTTGCAACGACCTATAGGTCACTATGACCTAGTTCGTGAACTATCAACTACATGGTGCACGGTGTACGTATTGATGTACTTGTACTAGGTGCTGAACCCGTCGTGTACTAAACCATTCATGATTCACAACGGCTCGTAAACGATGCAGTATAGTATACATTACATATACAGTACCAATAGCAGTACTAACACTTATGTGATAAAGTGCGTTGGTGAGCGGAACGAAATTATATTTCCTTATATATATGTTTTGTATAAATTATAAACATTGTTGTTTTTTCTTCCTCATTCTTAATTCAAAATAAGTATTGAAATATTTCAATTTATTTATTTTTTACTATTTAATATTTTTATATCGAGAAAAAGAGATTTTAAGTATGTGCATGTATTTAGAGTACATATAGGTCGTGAACTAGTTCATTTTTAAAAGATGTAGTAGTTCACGACCTATAGTTCGTGAACGATACATTGAAATGAACTATGAACTACGAACTAGATCCTCAAAGTGGCCTATAGTTTGCCATCGCTACAAACCAACGTTGCTGAGATTCTCGAATCGTTCGATCAATCACGTAGCTAATACAAGACTTGATTGTGTTAAAGGGCACGTATGAACATTGCTAAAGATTTCATAATGAAAATGTATGTAATAGGATTACATAATATTTTAAACTCTACAATTTGTTACCTGAGCTAAATGACTGTGTAAACTTTAATTACTAATCAGATTAAATTTATTGAGAATGCGAATGAGGAAGTTATTTGAAGTTATTTTAATCCACTGCAAATTCGAAAGTAAGAAAGTTTCAATATATTATTAAGAGCTTTTATTTTAGAAATCAGAACCGGTTTTGAATAATATTAAATATTTGAATTATACAAAAATATATATATTTTACGTATATATATATAAAATTTTCTTTAAAAAATGTATTAGTAAATATTTATATCAAAACTATATATACTTGCGGAATATCTATTTCACATTTTTTAAAATATTCTAAAAATTATGGGCAATGTATGTGTATGTGTTTTGTTTATTCAGAAACCTTTTCTTAAATAAAAAATTCCTTTTGGGATATGCTGCCTACAAAACCGTCATGCATGGAATAGTACACGGCTCTTTTTACTGAACGTCCGCCGAAGTTTAGAGCAAATAAATATTTACTGTGCAAGAATGTTCCTACCAACAAAAGACGTAGTGTTTGCAGTTCTTATAAATTTTTTATATGAAGTAAACATACTGTTTTGTATGAAAGTACTTTTTTTTTCAACAGCCTAGCTTCTATACACAGTTTAGTATTATCATCTGTTTATGCATGCTGAATATTGTCTTTTCATATCTTCATGGTTGATTATCGTGATAAATAAGGTTCGCTGAATGCGCGCTATTTTCTTATTAATATTCCAGTCCATTTTGATCAAAATTACAAGACCGTTATTATTCTAAATTGAATTTACTGCATATATTTATTTAATCAACATTGCTTCTCTTTAGGTTTATTCTATATTTTTATATTTTACTTCCTATTATATTAGTTGTTTTTAAAGGGAACGGTTTACCATGTTAATTTTCCACATAATGGTATATTGATTTTTTTTCCAGAAAGATCGTAAGGATGTAATATTTTTAGAGAAGATCAGATTAGCTAATAAGAAATTATCAAAATATCTCTTGACTCAAAAATTTCGAAAGTTGGGTTAAAACAGAAAAAAAACTATACTTTTTGGTATATTACCTCAAATATTTGACTGAGTATTAAAAAAAAAGAAATACTAATTCAAATATGTATCGCACCTAGGTCCAATTAAGATATAAATTTCGTGCAAATGTTTACATTTAAAAAGGTGGGTTAGGCCCGCTATTAAATATAAATGAAAATGCCGTATAATGAAATACGTATTTATTAACTTTAATTAGCAAAACTGTTTATATTGCAAAAAAATATGCCGTAGCGGAAAAATAAATATTGAATTAATCAATCTAATTTCCGAATGAAAGGGCGCCGAGAAAAAAAAAAGCGTAAAACTCGTCGCGTTGGGAAAATATTTGTTTTGTTTTCAACGCATTTAAATTAGTTTGTGCAAATTATAGGCGAAATTTAATTTTTGCCATTAAAAAATCATATACACAGCCATATAAGACAAAACTAATTGAATTCATTATTCATGAACTAGAATTCTAAAGTTACATAACGAGTGTTATTAATTTTTTTTTAGCTAATTAATATCCTTATCAGACACTTATTTACAAAGCTACGGTGATTTTAAGTTAAATTTAAATTTAAAAAATACCAAAAATTTCCAAAAATATAATATTTCAAACAATTTATTAGTTGTTAATAATTATTCCACTTAATAATTTATAATTAAATATGTTACAATTTTTTTTTAAGAAACATCTCATTATTCGCTTTTGTTAGATTTAGAATAATATTATTAGAATCTACACTGCTTCTGACTAAAGCAAATATCTCAATCTGAACTAGCGATGTGTAGTTCACTCGTGAACCGTTCACTCTGAACGGTTCAATCAAATGACGGGCGTACTTTGACGATGTTTTGCAACGACCTATAGGTCACTATGACCTAGTTCGTGAACTGGTGCACGGTATACGTATTGGTGTACTTGTACTATATATATACTTGCAGTATAGTATACATTACATATACAGTACCAACATTTATTTAGTGATAAAATGTGTTGGTGAACGGAACGAAATAGGAAACTCGATGCAATATTGCAACAGTAGCATTGCCGAGCTATGTCACAATTTATATGTTGGTATCAGATTTCATTTGGAATAATATAATTAATATATTCGCAAGATTAAATATGTTCTTAAATATGTCATGCCATTTCAAATTTTTGCAATAATGCAAAAATAAAAATCTAAATCTTATAGTTCTTCTATTTTATACTGAGTGCAATGCAATCACTTAATATCAAATCAAAGCTTTGATGTTTGAACAGAGAAGATTCGGAATAGAAAATATAAATTATAACGCCAAACAAAACGATTCTATCTGGTTCATTTTATTATAGTTTGTACATTTAATTTTCAAGTGTTAGCAAAGTAGTAAACATTTTCATCAGTAACTACCAATAAGTATTTTAGAACTTCATATAAATAGGTCGTGAACTAGTTCATTTTTAAAAGATGTAGTAGTTCACGACCTATAGTTCGTGAACGGTACATTGAATTGAACTACGAACTAGGTACTCAAAGTGACCTACAGTTTGCCATCGCCAATCTGAGCTAAACAATATATTTTATTTAAAAACACCAAAGATAATGCTCTTTATCGTCTCTCCAAATCGGAAGAAGTTAATCATCAAAAAAGTCGTTCTTAAATATGCCATTGCTATGAAATGCTGCACTAGGTTAAGATTTCTGCAATATGCTATATTTTGTTAACTATTGTTACATTTTTGATCAAAGTGTTGATTTCAAACGAAGAGTTCACAGTTGAACCAATGAATAAATACTAACTATAGTCATTTTGAATCATTTGAACGAAATATACATGTAGTTAGAGAATAAATAGATACGCTAGTAAAATATGGTAGAATAGAAATAATATATGTTGTGGATTTGTGTATTATTCTACTATTATATTATTCTACTATATTTATATTCTACTATTTACCCCAGATTTTCAAAAACAACTGCAACTATCTTCAACTCCAATATCCGGTTAACTTTAACAAAATAAAGTTAAACTGACTATCTCATTAAACGGCAAGTTAAAACGTTTATTAATTAAAAATAACGTGAATGATTTAAAAACACTTTGATAAACACAAATTGTTAAATTTAATACCGAACAGAATTTGGTATCTAGTTGAAAGTTGTGCTTTTATAGAAAAACTACCTAACGCACTAAGGTATGAGCTGAGGTTATATAAATGAGAACTTTTGTTTAAATTTTCATTCTTGTTTATCGTTCAGTACAGGCGTTCGACATTCAGCTAATTCGCAAGCTTACGGCTTGCGAAAGTTTGAACCACAGAACAAAGCAATTACAGGGGTGGAGAATGCTGATATCACAATATGAAACACCATATGGCGAATTAGTAGTTTATAAGAGTTATGTAAACATTCTCGTAGTAAAATTTTTACTTTATACTGCGGAAGTTGCCCTACAACATTATTTGTTACTCATTGTCGTCATATAACTAAATCAAGTTAAATCTTGTTGGCGAAATATGTAAGCATTAATACAGCTTTAAATTTGTAAGTTTTCAACCAGCATCATTAACGAAGCTCACAAAACCATTACTTTAGCTGTATAGAAATTTAATTAGCCATGTGCAGTTCACTCGCGAACCGTGCACTCTGAACGGTTCAATCAAATGACGGGCGTACCGTGACGGTATTTTGCAACGACCTATAGGTCACTATGACCTAGTTCGTGAACTATGAACTACATGGTGCACGTATTAATGTACTAGGTCCTGAACCCGTCGATTACTAAACCGTTCATGAATCACAACGGCTCGTAAACGATGCAGTATAGTATACATTACATATACAGTACTAACAGGTACATATATAGTACGAACTAGGTCCTCAAAGTGACCTACCGTTTGCCATCGCTAAATTTAATGCATAGAAATAATACCTTTTCATAGTTTTTTTTTTTCTGAAGTGAGTTTTGTTTCTTTTGACTCTCAAGCAACCTTCAATACATCTCAACAGTCTATAGTTCCTAGTTATTTTAAGCCCTTTCTATAGTATTTCCTCATATCAAGAAATCTGAGCAGTCTAGTCTTTAGAGCATATTATTGATTATTTCAAATTCCATCTCTGAAACTCTTCGAAACATTATTCTATTTGGGCGGATCGATGGGACGAGAATAAAAGGGATCAGCAATACGAAACGCAAGAAAGCGTGTCGTATTGCACGAAAATATTTATAAAGAAGTAAAGGAGCACCTTCGAGTGCTCGTATTTTCTGGAGATCGTATTCTAAAATTTTCATGAACAGGATATGAGGATAGTATCCCTACGGATGACATGTTAAATATTTCCAACTTTAGCCAACTTCCCTTTAGATATAAACATATTTTATTTATTTGCTGAATAATATATAACAATATATAGTTTTAGGTCTTATGTAGCGGTAAAAGAGAGCGTGCATTTCTTAGATCACTTAACGTATTTATAAAGCTTTGTATTAAAGTAAAAGATGCTTGACAGCTGGCTGGGTAAGTTTCTCTGGCATCTCTTTTAACTTGGCCCTTAAAAGTTTAGATTAGATCAGTGTAAAGTGACCAGAATACGACATAAAAGAAAAAAGTGCAAGCTTCCTACTTTTGATCATGGTCTCTTTAAGATATATACGTGTTCTGTGATGATTCTAAAAGGCTTGGACAAAAGAATCGTTGGAAAATCTGACACTAACGAAAATGGTTCATTATTTAAAGGTTACAAGAATTAATATTTAATTAACTACCTAGAGATTAAATGCACCTTATTTCCACGACTATTAATGGCTACTTCGTAATATAAAACAAAAATCATAAATCTATAATCTAATCTAATTATTCCGAGTTTTTACGCGAAGATTTGTACGGTTCTTGTACGGTCATCTAGTTCAAGTAATTTCTTATTACATGTAATGGTAATAGGCGCCAGCAGCTGGTAAGAACTAATGAAAAGCGGATGTAACTAAAATGTGCGGATATGGTCAGTTTGATCAAGTCTTCGAAATCAAATACTACGAGTTCTCTAAACTCTCTGAACTTGCAATTTGTTACCGTCGAATTAGACGTAAAATAAACTTAATCTATATGTAAATCAGACACGGAGGGTATATGGAACTTAATTAACTAAAACAAAATGATTGAAGTTAAACTTTTTACCATAATGTTTATTCGCAATCGTGTCTTTATTTTTTGGTACTCGTAAGCAAATATATTACTTTTTTTTCGGCAATTAATAGATCGTTTTCAAAATTATCACTACGGTGTTAAATAATAGTATAGAATATCACCGTAACTTAAAGCATTAAGTAGCTAATTTTTGAGGAAATCCCAAAGATTTGATTGAATTCAGTAAGAAATCTGGTATTTATGAAATATCTTGTTCTAGTTGTCCTAAAGTATATATAGAAGACAAACACGTAGATTTAAGGAGCATTTAAATCATTTCAGATTAAATAGGAAAGATAAAAGTGCTGTAGCCGAGCATATTTTTGACTAACTCAGGTCATCCTATTCAAATTCGTTCACTTAAAGTACTTAAAAGTTTGAATTATTCCGAGTTACACACGATTAAATTCCCATGTTACTTTAATTTGAAATTCGAATTGGGAATGAATGTACATTCCGACATACAAGCAACAGCGTAATTTTTGAAAATAAAATCAAGCTTGAAATATATTCTGTAATAAATACGAAACCACCGCGGTATCAAATTAAAATACTCCTCCCACAAGAGTATCTTGTTCTGAAATATATAGGGTCAGAGTTTAATTTATGTACGAAATGAGAATAAATTTCATAGAGTTCATAATAAATATTTATTTATTCAAATTGCTGTATGGTTAACTTAAGTGGTAGAACAATTATTTATTTTAACTTTTACAATCATTTCAAATCAATATCAGCCATAAAAAAAATATTCTTTTCATACGAATACGTTTCCACCTTACGCTAATTTGTAATTTATTTTTTCTTCTTCTTCTTTCGAATAACCCTTTTGGAGGGTACGATAAATCAACTTTGACTATACTTCTTTGTATTCAATTTTCTGTGCTCCCAGACTTCCTTCATCCTTCGAGAATGTCGTTCCTTTTTTCTTTGGTCCACTTTCTTCCATTCGTTGATTTCTTTCTTTCCTGAAATCCTGCCTTTTGAGTTACTTCTCTAAAACGTTTTCTGTTATTTATTGTGTCTCTTTTAATTCCAGCACTTTTCATATCTTTATCAATTTCAATGAACCATGTGGGTTTGGATTTGTAACTGTTTAGTAAGTTGAAGATCTGCTTGGTTAGTCTGTTATTATCCATTCGGTATATGTGTCCGTAAAACTGCAGTCTTTTTTTTCTCATTACATCAGTTAGTTTTTCAACTTTCAAATATAGCTCTCTGTTTGATCTTAATTTGTATTCTGCATTACTATTACTTTTAGGTCCCAATATTTTTCTCAAAATTCTTCTTTCTACCTTTTCTAGTTTTTCAAGATCTCCAGTTCTTGTTAGTTTAAGTGTTTCTGCCGCATACAATGTTTCAGGTCTAACCACTGTTTGATAGTGTCTTAGTTTTGTGTTCCAGGATAAAGATTTCTTGTTATATGTGTTTTTTGTCATATGAAACACCCCTTCCATTTTGTGTACTCTAGTTTCTATTGCTGCCTTTTCTTTTGTGTTGCTCGTTATCAACTCTCCTAGATATTTAAAGCAATATGTTTGAGATATTGTGTTGTCATGAAATTTAAGCTTTTGAGGGGCATCACTGATGTTTGTTATGAACTGTGTTTTTTTAAATGATATTTGTAATCCTACTTTGGCTGCTTGTTTCTGCAATTCTCTGATTTGTTCTTGGGCATTATTGTAATTTATTTTATTATATTATTAACTACTTCGTTTTTATATCATTATTTATTCTCTCCATATGTTACGAATATATGTCACTAAAGACTTCATCGAAGCGAGTTTTTATTATATAATGTAGGATTCTATTTATAATTTATCTCTTAAGCACGTGACTGATTTTTCTTTGAATGATGCTTTTCAGAGTTGTTGTGTTACGGCTTCCAATTTCAGTACCAAATAGGGAACAAATTGAATCTGTAAATAATACCATGAATTTCTGCACCTTCGCTATAAGTGAACATATAACAAAATGAAATGCAATCAATTGGTGGTTCAAATAGTCGCTTTCAACAGTCGATGCTCCCAAAAATTGTCCTACGTACTCCCTTAAAAATAAATATAAAAAATCCGTACCAATATTTATATTGTTCTTTTTTAACTATAAATAGTTTTAATGAATACAACATAATGTAAAGTTTCAATGTCAATGAAAGATTCCATTTTTCAAAATTGAAAGTGTTATCCTTAAAAAAAAACTCGTTTGTTCGATTTAAAATGAATGGCCATTCATAAAAAAACATATTTTTACATATATTCATGTGTCTTTCTTGAGCCATCCAGTGTATATATTGGCTTTACGCAAGACTAATTTGGTGATATATAGACTAGTCATCCTTTACAGGACGAGTAGGATATTCGAGAAACCACCAAAAATAGATTACAGGTTATCCTGGCCTATCCAACCCTTAGGCTATTAAGTTGACGGAAACCTTTGACAGCAAATATAAAGAATTCTTATCTAATATAGCTTCTTAATAAAGAATTTTTACTGCACCTTTACCAATTCTTATGCTTCATATTATTGATCCACAATAATATGTACAATGGCGGCTCGTGCTATTTCAATCTGGGGTGGCGCATTTCTTAAAAAATAACATAATAGTGAGAAATCTTACCTAAAATGAATAAATTCAATCATTTCTTGAAAGTGAATTCCACTCTTCTATCTTTCTTGATATAAACTTTTCCAAAACTTTTTCGTTAAAATTGTAAATATCTCGCACCACATTTTTATTAATACACATCATCGCCAACGCGTTTAAACGATCATTACCGATAGCATTTCGCAAAAAATTCTTGATTCTTTTAAGTGTTGAAAAACAACGCTCCGATTCAGCAGTGGTCATCGGGGTTGTTAAAATTATTTTAAGTATTTTTTATAGTTTCCGGGAAAGTTTCACTGAGATTATTTTGTAGCAATAATGAAAGAAAATTTCTGGCTCCAATTATTTGATAAAAATCCGGACACGAGTAAATGACTTCCAATTCTGCGTTTAATCTGATTTTATTCAAAAATGGATACGTATGACACACGGTTTCCAAAAGGTCCACTGGAAATTGTATAGAAAATGTTCGCATCGATTTCGTGTTAAATAACTCAGCGGCTTGTAGATGGCTACGATATGAGAATCTGTCCTTCATCTGTGTTATAATTTTTTTTTGCAAATGTCTCTTGTAAAACGCCGAGTAAATGTTTGGTTTTGAGCATTCCTTGCACAAGTTTGCGATAAATTTAAATCAGGCAATGGCCTACCTAATTCTTTAATTTTTACTTTGTCCACAAGAGAAAGTCTACAAAACTCTAGTTTCAATAAAGAACTAACACTATTCATTTTTATTAAATTATTTCTATTAAATATATTCTTGGAGAAACACGTGGCAAAATCGTACATATGTACATATCGTACATACACAGAACAAATGCTACTGTCTTATCTGGCTATTCTATATCAATTTATATACATATATACTAGACTACTCTGTTCTCTGAACTGTGGTTCTATGGCTGCTCGGCGCTAAAGTATCATGGTATCAATATTTTAAAACAATTATATATTCTTTGCTTTAAAGCAGCGTGACATCACGTTGCTATGACTCATCCCAAGCCGCTGTAATGTGTGTTACATTGTTCGATATATGTATAGCGACACGTGAACGATAGAAACAGATGCTATACTGCATACGGTCGCTCTCACTCTAACGTTTCCAACAGATAGGGCATTTGATTGGTACTTGCTAGCTGCCATATCGTGTGAGTCATGAGTGTTAGGTATGTTCGCGGCGCAAGCTTTATCTTTTAGGAAAAATAATGCCCAGATAAAATATCACAATACAATTATATATCTACGGTGATGCGCTCAATGTTCAGGAGGGGCGCGCGCGGCCCTGCGACCTGCATAAGGAACCGCCACTGCACTTGCATTTATTTTACATTGCGTCATTATTTTCGTATTATAGTATCTAATATTTTATATGCAAATATATTTTATGATGCTACACCAGAGAAAATAAATATTACACATTTTGATTGGCAATATCTTTTAGTATAGAATTCCATACAAGTGTATTGGACATTTAAATTTTTATGGAATTCAGTGTTTGATTATTGAAAAATCCTTATTTAATATATACAGACCAAAATTATAATATGACAATTATTTTGGAAATATTCGCAAGTACTTAACGTATACGTTGTATTGTAACAAAGCCTAATATACATATCTCATAAATCCCTGCATGATCTTAAATGATTAATTAAGTAATAATCTTAATTACACATTATAAGAAATATCACTAAAACATAATGCTTGAATGAACAAGTGTATTGCAATTTGTATAATGTTAAACGTATCAGGATCTTAGGAAAGTTACAACCTGATTCGGATTTCCTCACAATTTCCATGGCGATCGCATGAATAAAAGATAGTGCCTATATTTGTATTTTATTCCAAAATCGGAAGAGATCAATTTTTACATTCGCATCCCTACAATACATCAAACACAGTTAAAAATAAATAATCCAACAGATTTATTTCTATAGCTCTAGCTATATAATTTTTTTAGTTTTTGCAAAATGTTCGCATTTCAATTGCAAACATCTAAATAATCTAAACATTTTCAGCCGATAGTTTCATTTAATACTATGCCTTGAATATGATTTTTGTAATTTTGTAGCTTTTTAATTATAATTAATTGAAATAAACTGGTATAGTTAATTAGATCCACTATAGTACGATTAGTTAGTTAAAGAGTCCGCAATCCTAAAGATTGGTTGGAAACAGCACGCCATGCCGATCTATCCTGAGCTAATCCCTTCATCTCCCTATAGCTATTCATCTCAACGTCTTCAACTATCTGACTCACATACTCCAATCTAGGCCTACCTACCCCTCTCTTTCCCTCCACTCTACCTTCTATGATCAATTGCATAATCCCCCCATGCCTAAGAATATGCCCTACTAATCTGTCTCTCCTACGCTGTAACACTCTCCAGATACTTCTCTTCTCCCCTACTAACTCTAGTACAGCTTCATTTGTTACTTTATCTTCCCAACCAATCCTCATCATCCTCCTATAACACCACATTTCAAGTGCTTCTAATCTACGCTTCTCTTCCTTTCCTATAGTCCACGCCTCACACCCGTACAGTGCTACACTCCAAACATATACCTTCAGTAATCTTTTTCTAATACCCAAGTCAATATTTGATCTTAAAATCTGTTCTTTTTCTACGAATGCCTTCCTACCCTGTGCTATCCTACACTTTATATCTACCTTGCTTCGATTATCTTTTGTGATTCTACTGCCTAAATAACAAAAATCTGACACTTCTTCGATTCTATTATCTCCTATTGTGATCCTCATTTTTCTACTGCATTCCTTTTTGTCACACCTCATCACTTTAGTTTTACCTATATTTATTTTCATGTTAAAATCCCTAGTCAATACTGCTTGCATACCATTCAATACCCTTTCTAAATTCTTTTCGCTTTCTTCCAATATAGCTAAATTATATATAGTACGATTAAAACAAACAATTTCTCTCGTTAGGCAATCACAAAATTAGACACGTAAAACTATAGTTTCCTTTTAATTAAGTGTATTTGTTTTATATCTGTATATCTCCCTCAAGCAATTTCTTACAAATTGTGTCTTAAATCTAACGAGTAAACTTGTTAGACATCTCGGAGAAGTGTTTGCCAAGTTTTATCATATATTATTGTTTGATAAGACAGTGTTGAGAGCAAGACATGCTACCAGCTATAGTAAACTTGGATTATCTCGCTCACTGATTGAACAAAATAAATTAATACAGATACAGGGTGGCCGTGACAATTTAAACAACATCTTATATAAGAATTAAAATCGATTTAATGGCCGGATTTAAAATCGCTTGTACCATTTTTACATGTGTTTCGAAGACATTTTTCAGCTTCCATAATTTTTAATGTGATAATTGTACTTCCATAATGCGATGTTATTGAGAATAAATATAAAAATCGAAATATTACAATTATCTATAACGAGATTTATATTAAAAGACAAAAAAAATAATTTGATCATTTACCCACGGTGCAAAAATGTTGCGAACCAGCTCTGGATTTAATTCCAAATGAAATTTCAATTAATACAATTGACACACAGTTTTATGAACGTGGATCGTTCGTTTTATGGTTCACTCTATGACACACCCTGACTATGCAATTTAATTAAATTATTTTTGAAATAAACTCTTTAATGTGCACTGAAATATTATTTGCAATTTTGCTCACGATTTATATCTGCGCACATATTCAACATGTAAATCCATTTCTCTTTGTTAAAGAGGCATGAAGCAGTAAATCATTTGTGGCAATAATGCTAATAAATTGATATTTATAAATCCGCGAATTCTGAATTTATTATATTAATGACACTATATAATTATTTAATATAATAATTTATAATGACACTATATTCAATACATTCCAATATTTTCTTTGATTTGCTTTATTTTGAGACTATAAATTAAATCAAAATATTGCTCTATTTGATTAATATGTCAAAAAGTTTTCTTATAGTATTTCTTATAGTTTGTATAAAAAATAGTCGTAATTAAAAAAAAATTTGGGGGGGTGACCATGCCTATTGGAGCGAATTGCAGCACTTGAATCGCAAACAAGTTATTGCAAATCTTTAGTATTAATTTATTCTAATATTAATGTGGTATTGAAAAAAATAAAATAAAATATAAATGAATTGTTATGGGGTACGACTTGCCAGACAAACGAAATTGAATATTTCATATCGCATATAGAAGAATCAAACTCAATAAGCATGTATATTTCTTATAATCGAAACGTTCATTTGGCAATCATATTCAACTTTTTTTGATCAAATGAATTTGTCAAATTTCGCACAACTCGAATTATGCACTCGACTTATATTTTCTCATAATATATTTATACGCTTATCAAATAGCTTACTTGTTAGATCGTTAAAATGTCATGGCGGAACACGTGCAGAAAAAATATGCGGTTGACTTCTTACCTTTGAAAGTAGTAAAGTCTCACATTAAAATTGCCCGAAGTTATAGCCGTTGCTCTCACAACTTTCAAATCGCGTGGAGAACTTTTACGGACCGCGAAAACTTTTTTGTTTTTCACACTGTTAAGATATCAAATAAAATATTTTCTCTATAATATTAATTAGGCATAACACATTATGGGGTAGGTGGTACTAAAATTGAAAATTAATCTAGGTAAATAGTTATATAAAGCGAAGTCCTATGAACTATGTAAATACATTGGTTCAGTATAAGGTACACAATCTTATGGTACCGGAGAAATCTTTGAAATAATAATTTCTTACAGAATGATTCAACCACAGAACCATTGTCATCGTTCGCTTCAGCGACCGACCGCCACGTCGTCGATAGCGCAATCGACGACCGCCGTTGGTCACCGCCGCCATTACCTATACCATCCGCCAGACCAGTACCACCAACAGCCACAGTGGCGGCGGCTGCTGCGGCGGAGGCAATGAACCGCCTCCGTACCACATTCAAACGCAGTCGCACACCCACCGGCGCCGAAATGAAAACCCAAAGCAGCCTCGAGGTACCGAAACAGGTTCGCAGCGCCTCTTTCGATGAGATCCAAATAGATGCGAAGCGACAGCAACAACAGCTGCACCAACAGCAACAGGTGGACGAGGCCGGGTTGCTTCGGGTGCCCCAGTACACCGGTCAGAGGTCGCGCAGTGTCGACTCTGCTAATAGTTCCGACGAGGGTGGTAACTTCCTAGAAGTACCCAGGCGGTTCCAACGCAGACGCTCAAGTGGCTCTAAGACACCGTACTGTGTGCACTGCGTTTGCTTGGAGGAGTACAGTCGCCTAAAGGCGGCTTGTGCGACAATAGAACGGCCCCCGCCTGAACCTCCCGATAAGGGTAGCTCATTCAGTATATCAGACGAAACTAGCTCAAGTTATGACACGGATGATGATGAGGAACCGGAACCAGAACCAGTTCCGGAATGTTGTATAACCGTCACTTTAACACCTACCATACCACAACCTTCGCTGCAATCACCACCCCAAATACCCACTTCTCCAACCATAGAGTGCTACCCTCCTCAAGATGATCTAACTGAGCAACCACCCACACCAACGCGTCGCAAGTCCGTTGTGCGACAGGAGGCTTTCTTTGCCGAACCAACAGGTACTAGCCTGGAAAATATGACGCAGTCTGATGCTACCTCAGAAGGAGCATTATCCGAAGGGGACCCTGTTACGATACCCGAGCCAGGACTTGTTGTACGCGATATATATCTCCAGGTGCCCGATTTAAAAAGGGATCGAGCTGCTTCCGTGGATTCTTGCTTCAGTAAAGTGAGCCAGGGCAAGACTGAGGAGCTACAACATTCTGGTGTCAGTTTGGAGGTCCCCGTTGGGCCGAATGTGGCCCTCAGATCCAGAAGTGTAGACATAGTACTGCCTACCGATGAACAGGCACGGTACAAAGCTCTTGCAATGGCAGCACCACCTGGCAGTGCAGCAGCAACATACAGGGGGTGAGTGACTTAACTAAATTGTATATGTATATAATGAATTGGCACCATGATAGTTTCAATGTTGTAAATATTCTATGCCTGTAATGATATATGTTAATAAATTTACCTTTCGTACATATTATTTCTTCTTCATCTCATTCGTTTTATGTGACATGTCTTACCAGGCTTATTATCCTTGGAGAAAATCATATTTAAGACAGACAAAAATATATTTAAAATGATATATTTTCTTAAAACGTCAAGCGTAAATTTCCTCTAGCTCTTTATTTTATCTATATCTTTATTCAACCACTACACCGTTTATATTTAATTAAATGTGCCCATTAGGAATATTGTTTACTCCAAAATGTATATATTTATATTATGCTTTGTATAAATAGTTTTTCATTAGCGTAATTATTTTACTTTAAATCGCTGTATATCAAATCAAAAGGTATAATTTTAATTATTTAAAAGTACGCGTATTCTTTTAGTATGTGACATTAATTTAGCAAATCAATTTATTAGTTGGTATTTTTCTCGATAAGAATTTTTCATTTTACTATTCCTTGCAATCATTTATAGCTTTATATATATATATTTTTTCATAAGTATATGTTTTGAATGTATCACGTTTGTGTGCGTCGTTATTATTACGTACCAAAGTCGATACAAGGATAAATCGAGCAAGACAAATTTTACAGTCGATTTCTTACAATGATAACATCGCTTTTGGTGAATGCAGTCTACCTTTCATACACAACGCACATTCAGTGTATACGCGTTTAACCGCACCGTATAGTTTATTTGATTACTACTGCAAAGGACACAAGTACGATATTGTTGTCTTAATACAATGAAGACCCCTTGGCAAATAATTTGAACGATTTAAGTGTTTCTCGCGTTTACGATCGCTTTATTGATGCTGAAATTGATACTGCGGCAACTACTTCAGCGCAAATGGTAATAGTTCCAAACGTATTTACGTTTTTATACACTTTTGTTGAATGGTGATGTCTTTCAAAATTATTATGTAAATATTGAAAAACAAAAGATTTTCGCAAAACCGTTTGATACGCAAAAGACTTTTATTCGTCTAACTGCAAGCAAATTTGAGACAGCCTTTATAGAAAAGTAATTGCTTCATTCATCAGAAACCGATAAACTGCCCAGGAAGGCTTTCATCAAGATCATATTAAACGATTCTTGTTGGTGTGGATGGAAAGTGTAAACAAATAAACATATCCATCTATATATTGCGCATAAATAATCATATTGCGAATTTGTTTTAATGTTCGCAAATTCGCACCTGGATAAATAAATTGATTATCTAATTTTAAACATCAAGTGGAAAGTTTATGTTAGCGAATTTTGTTCTTTAATATACAAAATGTGTGAGCAAATTTATTTCACTTTATTTCCAACTCGCAATATCCAGTTTAAATTTGTTTTGAAACGTTTGAAGTATTAATGCGCTGCCGCTCATGAATTATATTATATCTTCTCTTCTTGCTTATTTAGTAATTACTTTCTCAAATATTAGAGGCCGAACGCTTCCACCTAGCCAACATATTTTTATCGCCTTTTTCGGCCGGTGAATACGGTAAATATTTATGCTTTTGATAAAAACATGTCAACGTGACTTTTACGAGATTTCAACGTGCTTTCCAAAACGATCTTCAAATGTAATGATTTGTGCTGAACGATTTCTGCAATTTTTACTGTATATGTGAGTATATATACATATTATTCCCTCAAATAGTATATTTTTCTAAAATTATAAAATATCCTTTACTCGGTTCGTTTAATTTTAAAACGTAACGCGAGTATTTACTAGAAAACGAAATATTACTTCATTCTTTTACTTAGAAAAACATATATAATTCCTCTCAATGTCCATTTACGTACGAATAATATTATTTATTTATTCTCAGCTTAATATTCCTCATAATAGTAATAAATGAAGCTCTCTGAAATGCATCAAAAAGGAAGCGGATGAAATGTGATGTTGCTTAAGATTAAATATCTTTTATGAAGTACATGCTCAATATAATAATAGAAAAGTAATGAACGATTAAATAATCAATTTAGCATTTACTTTTGAACTACAGATGATTAATGTAAATTATGATTTACTTTTGCATTGGTTAATTAAACCATTTAATTATTTACTGGATAAAATAATTTTAATGGGTTGTGATTTAATCACTGAAATAGCTACCAAATAATTTAAAACTTCCATTAGAAATTTCAAAACTCTGCCGCTTACTAAAACTTGTGCAGTTTCATTGCATACAATTTTAATTGCAAATATTTTATTTAGAAAAACATGAAAATATATTCCAAAAATATTTTAACAAGGTATCAAAGTAACTAAGCATCGACGAGCATAGAGCATTTTAATAATTTTTTATAGGATATCTAATTAAAAATATTTTCACATCTTCAGAAATGATTTTTAATAAGCCCGACATTGATATTAAATTTTTTTTTTTTAACAATACCGACAAATGGATATCCTTGGATTATATTATAATGGGAGAAATGTACCAGTAGTAACTAAGATGTAACTAATAAGACAAATTTACTTAACGTTTCCAAAGTTTTAAATTTAGTGCATGTAATTCTCTAATTCTTGTCTGAAATTGGAACCATAATCTCGTAAACGAATCAAAGACTGACATGAAGAATTCCACGTGGAATTTCTCTGTGTAAGTCATTCAATTTATGGAGAATATATTCTGCAACAGGCAAGCTGTGCACTTTCATTCCAGAATTTCCTAAGAGGAACTTTGTAACATACCGACCTAATATCTTGCATTTTAACCAACTCTTGGTTAACTTTTGAATTAAATACGAGTACATGGTATAGAACCTCGAATCAAACATTATACATTGTTCAAATTGGCTGGAGAGTTGAAATTGCAGAAGTTATTTACAAATTCAATTATTTTCGGAAAGTTCTCGATAGTTTTAATCGATTAGTTCATTTGTCATTGGTATATCCGATAAAAAGAATATTACCCTGATAGTTTAATTTGTTTATAATCGTTAAAAGTTTGTAGGTAATTATTAAATTAATAATACATTGCGATGAATTAATTTTACTTTGATTTTATTATATATCATATATTTGAGAGGAATTTTAGTCAACAGTTTGATCGTTTATCTGAAATTGTTTTCTGAAGCATGAATGATTTTACTGTATTCTATTATGAATTTTATAAATTCGTATTATGTGATAAAAAAATTAAACAAATAAATAAAAGTTCGCCACGAAATACAAAAAATTGGTAGAATGGAAATAATGTAGATTGAAGGATAGATTAGAGTAAAAATCATTCGTTGAAAAAAGAACAAATTTTAGGATCTAATAATAAATTAAATATATTTTTTAAACTACACAAGGCATACATATAGAATATTACATTATACGGACGTGAGGTACGGACATTAGGAAATATAAAAGGTATTTTTTTAAATTTTCTTTTCTAATAGAGCTGTTAACGAATCTAAATGAGTTCGTTTATAGCGAATTTGAGTTCTCTTCTAGCATAGTGTAATTTACTGTTTCAAAGTTGGTAGCTCTGCTTGCCAGTTATCAAACGTCAAACTACAAAAGAAAGCAATAAATAGTTTAATTTAAATTTTGTCTCCGAAATGTACAATTGTACGTCAAGCTACAAAAGAAAGCAACAAATAGTTTAATTTTAATTTATTTAACAATTTATTTCAAATGCTTCAAATGTGTCAATAGGTACTACCAACAGTCAAAAATTCCCCAAATTTTGAAAGTACGATTTTTTAATTAAAAAGAGCATAAAAGACGCAAATTGGAAAAAATAGTATAAAAAACTCATTTCATAAGTCATTTATAACACTCGTTTTCTTTAGAAAACTTGTTTTCTAAACTTGAACTCGTGCAATAAAACCTGCCTTATGAAATTCGTTAGTTAATATACTATAATAATACAGATACCGAACCTTTTATATTTGATTGATTTCTCATATAACTGTAGAGGAAATTGAATAGTTTAGTTGATAGTAAATATTAAATTCAATATTGAAATAAAGTGAAATTTAACAATCATTGTATTATTGTAATTGAATATTAGTTCAAAAATAATTTGCGTTACTTCCTAGGTATATCCAATGGCTATATAACATATATAATCGATTTACGATTAAATAATTAATGCATTAGTAGCGCACCATGACCTTTCATAACCCGAATTCCTGTTTATAATTAACAAGATCAGTATTGC
The DNA here is from genome assembly GCA_947310635.1 of Leptodirus hochenwartii. NCBI lineage: Eukaryota > Metazoa > Arthropoda > Insecta > Coleoptera > Leiodidae > Leptodirus > Leptodirus hochenwartii. The sequence continues at coordinate 39,968,451 of OX371177.1, forward strand.
CGCCTTATTGTTTATTGCCATTGCTGTATCTTTAGTAGATGCTAATAAAATATACAATGTTTCTAAAAATATCTCCTTCGCTGCCATACAAGATGGGTTTATAACGGAACACGGTTTCATTTCCACAGTTAGTGTTGTAGTTATTGTACTAGCGTCGCGACGTCTTTTAATTGACACATGTACGTTATCTGTTAAGTAATAGCACCCAAATATTAATAATGGCAATGCACCTACCCAGAAATACATTTAATATGCATGTTAGGATAAATCACGTTACACAAACACACAGTGATATTTATTAATTTGATCGAAACAATCGTGCGATTTTAAAAGTTGTGTTGAAGATTAGTTTGTATCAATTTTTGCACAGTCTTGAAGTACTTTATATATTGCACCAGTAGCAGTTTTTAAATTATTCAAAGAGGAATATAAATAGAGTGAGGCGAGATATATACATTTATTATTTATTGTAAGATGGAATGGATCATATAAAATACATAGATATCCACAAAAAAAAACAAATATCGAAGAAGTTAGAGCCACCATATCTGCATTTTTATAATGTGAGGAAAAAATAGAACGATTTTTTACTTCTCAAAATAAAAAGAAGAATAAGCTGAGGATAATGAGTTATAACTCCCGTTTTAAAATAATAATAAATGTTAATTTCGACGTAGAGGGCTTTACGACCACAATATAGTTTTTCTTAGGCCGTTATTACGCGTTCTAGACTGCAGGAGTAACGTCTGTAGACTTTTAAACCTATTATTCCACTGCACTGTGAAATTTTGCTCAGCGTTTTGCAATGATAAGTACAGTCTATTAGCGTTGGCAAACTGTAAGTCACTTTGAGGACCTAGTTCGTACTGTATATGTACCTGTTAGTACTGTATATGTAATGTATACTATACTGCATCGTTTACGAGTCGTTGTGATTCATGAACGGTTTAGTAGACGACGGGTTCAGGACCTAGTACAAGTACCATGTAGTTCATAGTTCACGAACTAGGTCATAGTGACCTATAGGTCGTTGCAAAACATCGTCACAGTATTTGATTGAACCGTTCAGAGTGAACGGTTCGCGAGTGAACTATACATCGCTACAGTCGATACGTAAAATAGTAGTTAGCATATGTATATATGCTAACTACTACCACAATATATCTTAAATATCTTTGAGAAATAGAAATAAAACGATATATTTAAAGCCATTCAAATTTTTATCGATTACTTCGTCAATTCGTGGATGGCAAAGTGAGTGTTTGAAATTTCATCACGGCTAACGAAATATATTGAATTTTTATACATCAAGTATATTTTTCCTTACTTTTTTCAATAATTGCATCTAAAATTTTTTACGAAAAAAAAGTAGTAATTAATTCAAAATTTCGCAGTGCAGTGTAATAATAATTTTAAAAGTATACAGACATAATCTCGCCTTAATAAATGTACAAGTCAAAGAAATTTTAGTTTATTTGAAGATATTTCACAATATTTACTATAAGAATTGGCACTTAGAATTATACAATATTTCCTCAAAAAAAAATCCATTTACACCGATCATCTCGGTATTAAAAATTAATGAAAAAAGTTCACAATAATTGAGCATTAATTAAACAATAATCCCATACGAAATACTTCTTTATTACGCGATTAAATTTCTTTTATATGGAAACGATGCTGTTTATTTCCGGATAATTATAAACAAAGCTTTTAGTAAACCCAATTTGCGGATCCATTATGGATTTCAAAATTTAGCCATTGTCTGCTTACACCAACATACAAAAATTGTACAAATTGTACAACAATAAGATTGGAAATATTCCTTTACTATACAGAGTGCCAATTGCAGAAAAGTTTTTTGAAATTGCAGAAATTATTTTAATGAATCGATAGTGTGTGAACAACTAATAAAAATGAAATTAACAGATCGATCCTCGACTATTTTTTGTATTTTCTGTTTCTAAACTGTACATACATTTTCTAGTTACAGCTCAAAATAAATATATTGTATTTTTTGATCGTGCTGACCTTTAATGAATCAACTATACCAGAGATTCTGACAAGAGCAGACGAAACAATTATTGTCTTATATCTAGCCTAACCAATTTCAGCTATGAAACAGACAATATTGACATTAACAAGGAAGGTATCACCTCGATCGTCATCCATGTTTGCAGATCGTTAGTACATCCGACACATGGCTCAAGTGAGTCCACTCGAACTGGTAAAAGCGGTAAATGTTACCGGCGTGCGCGTAAACTGTAAAAATATCTCTTCCATGTACCTACCAGCTTATGTCAGAATGAAGCTGATGTCAGCAGATATGTCTGCACATGTAAACTTATATTATTATTATATGGGGGTTAGCATATTGCCATTTCCTTTAGTCGGTTATATGAAATCCAGGCTTAATTATTAATATCAGATCTCAAAATCACTGCCTTACTTTATTCTTCAATTCGATTTTAATTATTGCTGATATTTTGAACGTTTATAACAAATTAATCATCATTATATCAACCGGCTGACCTATAATTACAATTTTGTTCCTCTTATGATAGTTTATTTCTTACTTGTTTTGCACTTAACAAATGTAACAAATTTTGATGAATTTAATTGATCAAACAGTCCAATCTATATTTGAACAGTGAGCAGTTTTACCAATATGAATTTCTTAGTAAACCCACTAAATTACAATATTATAATGCAATCTATTTATACCCTATCTCTGGTTGTCAAAAAATATTTACCAGAATACTTTATAGTCTAAAGAAAATTAACATAACTTCTATGAAGATTATTTACATAATCATCATTCGCACCAAAGAGTTTTCTTGTCCCTTTTTGCTATTGACAGACTACGAACGTAAGCATACATTTTCTAAACCTTTAGCTGCAGAATATAGTATTAGTAAACTCTGCAAGATTTACCAATGGTCCGTGGACTATACTTTAACAACTACTTCTGTAGGTAATATAATTAGATGTCCGTAACTTTGTGCCACAGTCTATTTCTATTTAATATTCGTACGCGCGTCGACGATAAATATTTACCTATATATATACAGTGCGAATTTATAATTTAAGACTCTATATTTATGATGAAAAGCAATAATTTCTGCAAACAAAATATACTTACGTTAATTATATTTTTATACTGGTGACCAGAAAATAATTGTTACTAAAGCGAACTTTAAATCGAAATTGGATAATTTTGTGAATTGAATGTTCTAAGCTGGCTTGCACAACCCAATTTTTAGAATTTTTGTTGGTTTTTAATTTTATCCCATTTTAGCTTTATACGGTTTTTCAAGTCGTTGAATTTCATGTTTTAAGAAACGATCGAGGATCGTAAGACCGCTTTGTACTTCAAGCTTTCTTATATATATTCTGTCGTGTTCTAATCATTATTGTTATCTATAACAAGCTATTTTGACAAATAATTGGCAATTAAATTTTAGGCGATAACGATTTTAGTTGTCAAAACTGAAACAACAATTGTTACGTTAGCAATAAAGATTGATTTTGACTTTGTATTCTTAAAAATTCACGAACTATTTTATTTGCAAATTTGTTCAACATGGTCTATACGATTTCTTACTACTAAGCAAGTACGCTATTTATAAGATATAAGTGGTGCAGCCAAGATGCGTGAAATTTGTCGCTATTTGTCCCTTAACACCGCCTTGTCATCTTCTTTGATACACCCACTATATGGATATTTGCCAGCATAAAATACAATGCACTCGCACTGTCTCTTCAATATATGCAGGGCGTTTAAGTGATAAAATTATGTACATTCGCACATATATCACAGATACAATTTGTTATGCAATAGAGAGTTAGTCAGTCAGTCAGAGCATTCATGTGCAAACGCTTGCAAACGCGCGTGCTCACAAAAGAGTGTAAAGAAAATTTTAGTTTGCTCAATCTGGTGTAACATTATGCACCTTTTGGTGTTTATAAAGTGTAAACAACAGCGGCCCTAGAAGAGATATGAGCACGGCACCCAGTAAGCGTCAACAACAGCTGCTGGTACGAAGACGCGCTGTATACAGATACAGCAATTACATTAAATATTACAGGTAGAAGAAGGCAATTGAATTTACGAACTAATTGTAAAATTATATTTAACTATAAAAATAACTTTGAGTGGCAAATAAATACAACGCCGTGTAATAAAATATTCTAGTTTCATTATAGAACGTACAGAATTTTATAGCATTGTTTACCAAATTATTGCATATTTAAAAATGGCTCGTGGACAAGGTTTCACAAAAGAAAACAATTAATGTGGCAACGTTTCGTCTATTTTTTCGGAGACTTCCTCAAGCCTTATAATCACTGATTAATAGTATTAGTGTAGAACATTATATGGTAGAGAACAGGTACTAAATGTGGGTACAAACTATACGAGTAACTTATTAAAATTGTATAAAATAGGTGTAAAATGTATAACAAGCCAACATGGTCAATAGCTGATTGGTAAAGCAATGAATAAAAGACGAAATGTTGCCACATTAATCGTTTTCATTTGTGATACGTTGTCCACGACCCAATATGTCCAATGTCCAAATTGTCCAATATTCCATTACCAAATTTATCCACTGGACGAACATTTTCAACTCTTATTGCATATTCTTATATTCCATATTCTACGTATACGTACCTAATCGTGACCCTGCATGTGTATGAGATAATCAAAGTGTCTAAATAATCATTTTAATTAACACCCCAGCGAATGTTACCATACATAATTCCTCCCCTTATTCATTATTTCCATTCGTCATATTATCTAACATTTCCCTAAAAATAGCCGCTTATCCCATAATACAAACGGGACCATTTGCGTTTCAATTTCCATCCCTCGAATACCTTTCAAGACACCCCATACATCTTATCTCATGCCGTATCTCTTGTACGGGCACACTCACATATATTACTAATTACCACTGACTCACACCAATCGTGAATTAAATAATACATACGTTATTAATGTTGGGCAAATCCAATTTGAGTGCTCCATATTTGCGTTCATATTTTGGACCAGCAACTGAATCAAATATATGGCACCGGGTCCTTTATATTTAGCATTGGATTTATGTACAATTCCTTTGCCGTGGCATGTTTATTCCGTTTGATAAACCTCTGATACATATATATCTTGTACATGTTGCATGCATAATGAACGCTTCATTATACTCAGTGCTTTAAGGGTCTGCACGGCCTTTGATATTATTATTGTTTATACTTGCGCATATGTCATTTCGAATGCTGTCCTGTTTGTATTTATATTAAAGGGACATCCCTAAAAGTACAACATGATCCATGAAACCTATTCGCTGTGGATTTGATTATAAATCGGTTCATTATTTTTGTCAGCAATGCTAGATTATTGGAAAAGACATACTTATTTTTATAAATCTGCTCCGAATTATTTTTAATGCTGATCTTGCTACATTAAAAATATTATGAAGTGTTTCAATAATGCACCGTCCTTCTTTATAATTTATTATAAGAAGCTTCACACTTTTCTTTGTACCATATTAATGGATTGTGATTTGCATACATGAATTGTATAAAACATCACACAAAGCGTTTATTAGCTAGATGCGCATTTCGGAGGCTATATGCCAGAAAAGTAACGATTCGACTCATAAATTTGTTAACTTCCTTTTGACCCATTCATTTCTCGCGGATAGGATTTTGAACAAATATAACTTTAAAATAGCTTTTAATACTTCTAATAGCCTTGCGAATTTTCTGGGAAATCCCAAATATATGAAATCTCTTATTCTAGTTGTCCCAAGGTATTGTATATGTAAGTCAAACACGCAGACCGGTAGAAGTTAGATTTAAGAAGCATTTAGCTCATTTTAGATTAAATAAATAAGATAGAAGTGCTGTAGCCGACCACATTTTCGATTCCGGTCATCCTTTTGAAAGTAGTTCACTGAAAAGTGTTTTGAATTATTCCGAATTGAATGCTTATGAGAGTATTTATATTCACAGATTAATGTCTAATTTATTGAATTTAGATTCAGACCCGATATCATTTTGTCTATTCAATTTAATAAGCAAATAAATGTTCTTTTTGCTTAGTTTAGTTTGGTAACCCTTGAATTTGATTATGCGTTTGCGTAGTTGATCATAGCTATCTGCAATCATAGTTTATAATAAGTACGATATATGTCGCATGAAGGCGGGAAACTGCTGTTACAATGACATTTCGTTCAATTGTATCTTTGTTTGTTTTATTATTGTGCTCAATGAAGATGGGGGCATAGCCTCCGAAATGCACATCTAGAATATATGCTTTGTATTACGGTTTTTTGGTTGATGTTTTATACAATTATTTAACGCCGTAGTGACGACTTTACAATAGATGAAAATTGTTCAAGATTTTTCTATATTAATTAAATTTAATTTTCAATGACTGTTTCTTGAACACGAATTTTATTATTTTGACCGTATTTTCTACGGTGCAAAAGCAAATTACGTCTCATTTTGTTTTCCCTCGTTTTGCAGTAAAAGTGGCACTGGAGCACCTGGAAGTCCAAGTGCGCTTATCGAAAGCGGCGAGCGTCCAATTCGATCGACACCTGACTGGTCCGAGACCGCCACCAACGGAGACCACCTCTGGTTGCCCACATCCGTATCTGGAGACTTTTGCTATGTGGGCGACACAGACTGTACAGTAAGTCATTCCGTCACTAAGTACAGGTAAATTATTTCCAGCTGGCGAACGTCCGCGCACCGATAACCGCTGCAAAGACAGTAACAACCAATAAGATATGCCATAGAGGATGTTTACATGTGAACGCTTTACTCCAGGGCTGTAAGATGAGTGCGCTTACCCTTGCAGCCGCGGACGTTCGCCAGTTGGAATAAAATTACCAATACTACCGTATGGGTCTAACGTAACTTCATTATATATAAATACAATGGTAGTACTTTATTGGAGTTTTCTTTTATGAGCAGCAGATTTTACCTACAGGGCTTTGAATATCATCTAGTGACATGTTGATTAATGTCAATATTTGCTCTCCATAGGAACAGCAACATGATGCTATAATAGGTTCGCTTCTAATAAATCAAGATAAAATCTGATTATAATGTGCACATTCAGATTTAAATTTGCAAGTATATTCCTATTTCAGCACATTAAGATTTAAATTGGCAATTACATACTGCAAAATTTCACGCGCCATATTTCTATTTCTTATTATATCACTTGTTTCCCATATAAAACGTAAAAATATTCACATTTATATTAATATATCGCCAGCGATGTGACAAAACTTACAAAAATTCGAAAAATGAGATATTATGTCATACTGATTCTTATGTTTATTGCGCATTTTCAGAAAATCTATTTACTCATTAATAGTTCAAAGCAGATAGGAGGTATTGTCACATCACTGACGATATGTAAAATCATTCGCAATTTAATAGCTAATTATTTGTTGTGATACTATTTTATTCCTAAAGCAATTATTTTCGCAAATGTTTAAAATGAAATTGAATAAAATTGAATAATTTTTTTGATCCACTCATTGAATTTGCGTTCGGTAATTTTACCAACAACATCACTTTTCTTATTATAGAGATTGTTATTTGCGCCTTTCAGACTGCCGCAGAAAACGACGCCAACCAATAAAAGTGCTATTATGAATATTAGCATGTTGGAACTGTTCTAGGGAACTGTTCAAAATCATTTTGCAGTGTTTATGTAATAGTTCGTAATTTTATAAATGTATATTTGTATGCATCTTTTATATTTGCACTGCAAAGAAATTATGAATATATAAGTAAAATAGATAGCTAGCTATTCGTTCTCATTTCTATTCTACTTATATTTGGCACGGAATTTTATTGAATTGTACCGAGTGTTGTATAGTTTCTTCAATAAACTTGTGCCTCGTTTTAAATTATTGAATACGTTCATTATCTAAAATTAAGATATTGTTTACGATGTAAATATATTAGTACATATGTAAAAATATTTTCAACGTGAAGAAATAATAATGGAAGCTGTTGTGGTTCAAGCTCATACTATATTTAAGCAGAAACTCGGTATTTTCTTATAAAAATCCTCATTACATGATAAATGCATTTCTATCGTTTATGAAACAATGAGTTTACAGAAAACGTTGTTTTTAAATTTTGCGATTGCTTCGGTCTATAATAACTTCAATAAACTTTTTCCTCTATTTATATAAAAAATAATCATTTCAAATGGACAACACATAGTTTTTTATGTTTAGAAAATTTTACGCATTGTATTAATTTTCTATGTATTAATATTAATATATTTACAACTAAAATTAATATCTTTCATTTTTGATAGGAACTAAAATTATCTATTTTTTTTTTTTTTTCTGATGTATACCTATGCTAAATATATAATGGGAAATAAGTGCATTTTCTGAATTTGTACTAAATTTTATAATTCCACCAATTTTTTGTGCATTCACTTAATTTTAAAGGATTTATATCAGGAATTGCGTGTTCTAATATACAATACCTTTAAACACGACTTAAGTTAAGTGAATACACAAATGATTGTAGTTTTTATAAATTTTTATTAATGATATTTAACAAATCTCTCTGACATGTCACCATGCATAGTTTAGTAATTAAGATATTTACTACGGCGTTTACATTTACTAAAAATAATATCCTATTTAGACATTCCCTTGCACAGAAATTGAATTCTTTTCTTGTTACAGCGCTTAATGATCAGTACACGTAAAGTTTTAGCTTTGTACGTGATCAAGTTGAGAATCTAATGGACAGACAAACTAATATCACCTGACCTGCTTATATAATACCCTTTGCACTAAGAAAATATTCATTGATCTCGACTTTTTCTATTAGTATCATTCTCCTGGATAATTTTCAGCACATTTCGCTCAATCCCTTTCAATTTTCCGTTTTATCCCATCATCTCATAAGCACTTTATACCAAAATAAACATCAATTGTTGCAGAACATCAATATTTATTCAACACTAAACATCTTTGATTAGTACATACAGTTAATCAAAGCCAAATCGCAAAATAGTAATAATTAATTTTTTTGCTTATATCGTTTGAACAGAAACACGGTCCACGACTTAAATGTTCCGCATGTAATGTGGTCGCCCACCAGAGCTGCATTGGTCAGCTAGTCGACAAGATCAAATTCACGTGTAAATCAACGTTTCGGGACGTGGGCGTTCGTCAGTACAGGGAACAAACGAGCATACATCATCATTGGGTACATCGACGATCTGAAAAAGGAAAGTGCAGACAATGTGGAAAGGTAAGCTATTCTTTAGAACTTTAACTTACGTCAATGAATACTAACTCTATAAAGAATACTAACGCAAGTGGCGTTAGCATTCTTTTATAGTTAATATTCATTGATTATGGTTTAGGATATACATGATTTTTTTTGTAATAGTTTGCTTGCTCTTAAAGTAGCGTAAAAAAAATTTAATCTAAATTAAGCTTGGAGTAATTCTATATTCCATTATTTCAGAATTTTACCCACCCTCTTACTCATTCCGTGGAGTAAAAGTTATTCATTATTTCGATTATACGATATTTTCGAAAACTCCATTAAAACCAATCAGATATTTGAAACGTGCCAGCTAAAATTAGACGTTAATATCAAATAGTTGACTATAATATAAACATAAACAGATTAATGCACTGTATCGTTATTATTACCCCTATTTTAGATTATTTATTATGTATTCATTATCGAACACGAATCGAAATTTAACTATATTATGCTGGATATGCATTCAAGCGCTTCGCAAACAAATTAATTAAGTGGAGTATCCAATAAATAGATCACAATATTTTGTCACATTTAACCTTTTAGAGATACAATTTTCATATTATTATTTTATTAATCGCGAAAAACTGAGCACCGTTATTGCTGACTCAAAAATTGAATTGTATATCATTTTTGTGTGAAAAACTCATCCCAACAGATTTCAATAAATATTTTTTCAATTGAATAGGAATAGTGTGTAAATATCGCAGATAAAAGTTAGGGAAGTTTTTTTTAACAAATTCATTTATTGTCTTAAGAAGTATCTTAAAAAATAAGAACATTTTTCAAGAAAAAATTACTCTGATCCTTAATTCTAGCAGATTAAATTTTACATGAAGAAATTTATTACTTTTATTGGTGTTCGTTTCATTTATCGCTAGGTCTCATTCTTTGAAAAATATATATTGTCCAGATGGTTTCGTTTAGATATTTTATTTATCTAATTAATTTTTATTATGACGGAGTACCATTATATAAAAACTGAACATATTAATTTTTGCATTGAGCTTTGACCTTTATCTTCAAGAAGATAATATACTAGTGAATTTTATGTCGGCAGGACAATAAATGTTTCTTCTCTAAGCGAAACTTTTTTCTCCAAATCAAGGCAAAATATTTTTTCTGTCGCAATTTATAATAAAAAATGAAGAAAACTTATTAATACAACAATTTTTTTACGATTATAGAAAAATATTTGCATTTTAACAGCAATGATTTTTTGCGCGTTTCTATTTTTATGTACAATCAACAAACTTATCTTCAAATCGATGATGAAAAAAATATTTTTCCGATACCGATACTTGCACAACTATATATAGTTTTAATTGAACTGGGTATAATATCGATTATATTATTAAATAATACTATTACATGCCAATTGGATTTTCTTGCAGTCGTTTCAATCGAAGTTGTCATTTAGCAATAAGGAAATCGTAGCGTTAAGTTGTTCTTGGTGTAAGGCTGCTTATCATAACAAAGAGACGTGCTTCAACATACAACGGATAGGCGAAGAATGCCGTTTGGGTGTTCACTCCACTATTATCGTGCCTCCATCGTGGATTGTCAAATTGCCGCGGAAAGGTTCCTTTAAATCATCTTTACGAAAATCGCCGAAAAAGAAACCTGCTAGTAAAAAACGCTCGAAAGATAAAGTAAGCAAATACTTAAGTACTCCTCATTTTGTGTATATATATATGTATTAATATTAACGCTAAATAATTAATCTGTTGGCTTTTCTGAATATTCTTTAAAGGATAAGGACATAAATCGTGCCTTTGTCCTTAAGCCGATCCCTTCTACTACAGTGCGGCCAGTACTAGTGTTTATTAATCCGAAATCAGGAGGTAATCAAGGGGCGAAGCTTCTACAGAAGTTCCAGTGGCTTCTCAACCCGCGACAAGTGTTTGATCTGACACAAGGAGGTCCGAAGATGGGGCTAGAAGTGTTCAGGAATGTACCTAACTTGCGAGTGCTTGCTTGCGGTGGTGATGGTACTGTGGGCTGGATATTAAGTGTTATCGATCAAATTGGGATGAGTCCAGCTCCAGCTGTTGGTGTATTGCCTTTGGGTAAGTGAGTAATATATTTTTACGTGCTATATTTAAAAGAATTGTCATCATCAATTAAAAATCTGTTAATATCTTTAGCACAAGTGTCTTTTGCTAAATTAAATATCTAAATTCGGTGAAACGTTGTGCTTTATGTACGCATATTTTATTATATTTATATTTTATTTCTTTCGATGAATAATATAAATATATATTACAGTTTTGATTTTGAAATTTCATACAGCGTATATGCTTTCTCTTTATCTCGATTTGTGATCATAAGAGTGCACTTACATTTACAACAATTTTTTTAATTCGATGATTCCCATATGAAAATCTCATATAAATAACTTTTAAAAGTCAGCTGCTATACTTCGCAGTATCTGTAAAATATGTTATTATGCAAATTGTAATATAAAACGCGCTAGCAGAAGCCAATAGATTTTCAGCGAGAAAAATCCAACCATATTTCTCTAAAAAATTCATGTTTTACGGCACAGTCGCTTATTTTACTTTTCTTTTTATTCCATTTTTAATCGTGGTAGTAACATATTCCACATACTGGAAAAGGTAGATAAATATTTTCAAATTTAATGATTATTGTCTATTGATAGTGCTTTATTGAAAAATACTGCTTTATGTGAGCTTATCAATGATTTTGTTAGAATGGATAAGTGAAACGTTATTTATGGCGCGAAAATATGTATTTGAAATTGCGATTATACAAATATATTAATAATAAATGCTAATTCCGATGAACTAAATAAGCAAAAATCAAAATATATAATATATTTTGTTGCATATTCCCATGAATAAAATAATAAAAAGGACTTATTTTAACATAGTGGCACAACCTCATTCTAGTTAACGTTATTTCCATTCGACACAGTTTTCCCTTTCAAAATAAATTATTCTTTTCAAATTGCCCTTCTGATCTTGTTGCACCCATCAGAAATTTTATGGTAATTCATATGGCTTTCGTATCAATTCACAATTATTTCCAACTCAATTTAGATTGATGCAGGAGCTGTTGAGACATTCAATCAATATATACAACGCGACCAATGCGAAAGTAACAATAAAAATTCAAAATACGATCTTGGTTTATTAATTAATGCACTGTTCATAATTATTTAAACTTAAACATTTTGTTATGGAATTGACGCTATTTTGATCTAATAGCTTTTATAGCAAATAATAAAACCATACGTGTTTTCTTGGGACATCCATTATACTGAAATAACACTTACATCCAACTCGTAAAGCTTATCCCAATAAATTAATCAATTTACGTCTCGTTGAAATAAATTTTGTGCACCTCACAGCTGTCGTAAAAGTTAGAAAATTGTTCGATAAAGAAATTTATTGTCACTGAAAATAGTCTGGGTAATTATTATAACGATATCGTATTTCTTTAAAAAGAGCTGCTAGAAAAAATTAACTTTTTAAAATTAATGATACACTTGAAAGAAGTATATCAATAATTTCGGAAACTTCAGAATGCCCTAAAATTTATGTACTTCACTTCATCTATAATGGGTATATTTATAGGTACTGGAAATGATTTAGCGAGGGCTTTGGGATGGGGTGGTGGTTATACGGATGAACCAATTAGTAAAATCTTAACAAACGTTGGAAGCAGCGACACTCTGCTTTTAGATCGATGGTCATTAGAAGTAGAGAAAAATCCCGATGGAGATTCATCTGATGGAGGTTAAATACAATACAATTTTTTTACGCTTCTCCTTTTATGAAAAATATTTTTTTTATTATTAGGCAAAGAATCACTTCCACTAAATGTTGTCAATAATTACTTTTCAATGGGGGTTGATGCTCACATAGCTTTAGAATTTCATGAAGCTCGAGAAGCCCACCCGGAGAGGTTTAACTCTAGGTTACGAAATAAAGTATTTTATGGTCAAATGGGAGGTAAAGACTTGCTTAAACGAAAATGGAAAGGTCTCGCCGAACTGGTCACGTTAGAATGTGATGGTAAAGATCTGACACCAAAACTGAAAGAGCTGAAAGTACATGCGGTTGTGTTCTTAAACATTCCAAGGTTTGTTATAATGATCTGTTTATAAATGTTACAAAAAGAAATTAGCTATTTTAAAACTTAAAACATCTCACTCTTCACTTGTGATAAACTAGTGAAATTTTCAATACTTAAAGAAAAATATATGTTATGTAGTTTTATTTTAAATAAACGTATTTTCGATATATCCTCCGCCCTCTTCTTGAATGCAGCAGTATAACTTTCTTCATTGATCAAGTTCTGATAATGTGAATCCTCATTTTAATCATAAAGAACTGAAGATCGATAAGACCAACAAAAAAATTACATTAAAAAATCAGTCAAACTAATTCTTTCAAGTTTTGAAAATCACGCTGGTTTTTCGTTTAAGTTTAAAAATCTAGCACATTTTTGGTCCTGTTAGTATGTGACTTATTATCTTAATTAGCTATGGCGGTGGTACCCATCCGTGGAATAGGTCCATGGGATCTGTTGAACCAAGTACAGAAGATGGTCTAATAGAAGTGGTGGGTCTTACCACGTATCAACTTGTAAGTATTCAAGTTATATTTTACTTTCATTTCATCAAAAGAACTAAAATGTATACTTTAATTTGTTGCCTTGCCGTTTATATTGATCCTTTATACTAAGTGGTTCTGTGTGGGACATTGTGGAATCTCCTGTTTAAACAAATGAAGATTTAAATCTGTAAATTGGAAATAATATATAAAACTTTTAGCTGCAAAATCCAAAAATATATTTTAATGTACAGAGTACTTTTCATATGTATGAAGCTACTTTTATATATAAATTTGATGTATTTTTAGATTACTTAGCAAAAATTAAATTTGTATCAATCTGTAAGTGAAGCCATAATAACGACATTTAATGTTGCATTGATATCAACCATTTTAAAACAGTTCTTTTGATGCAACTTTATTTAAATATTGTAGTAATCTAGCGTATCTCCTACACATTGATCATGAATGGGTCAAATATGAATCTGTGATTCATTTCAATGCATCCACTATTAGTAATGTCACATAAATTCTAAAAAAAAAATTGTAGCCACTGCTGCAAGCTGGTGGCCATGGCACCTGCATCACACAATGTAGACAAGCCAAAATTGTAACATCAAAGACGATACCAATGCAAGTTGATGGTGAAGCATGTAAATTAACTCCATCTGTGATTAAGCTGTCGCTCCTAAATCAAGCGATGATGCTGGCAAAGAGGAAAGGACGAACTAATAACATTGTACCTGAGCAACTTAGTCCATCCACCTATCAGGTACTAAGATATGATGATTATTAATATTAGTAATCAATATTTTGATCATTGCTTATTTCATAGGTGTACAAAATATCAATGTCGGCTTATGAACAACATCACTATGATAAGGAATTATTATCACAAGCTGCGGAACCTCTTGGACAAATTGAAGTTAATCCAGTGTCTGATTTAGAACAGGTTTGTGTTTTTTGCGAGAAGATTACTCTTTTTTACGCTATTCCAAATATATACCTCATGCATGAAATGCATTCGTTAATACAACTTCGCTTAAGAATTTAGAATGATTCATCTTATAAATAGCTTCATCTCCAATACATTATAGACTAGTGTTAAGGTGTTCGATAATTTTTCTAAAACGAAATAAACATCAAAAACGTAAGTTGCGACGACTTATCTTTCAATTTTGAATTATTTCAATGTTAAAATTCAAAGAAACGCTAAAAATTGCAGGAAAGCCAACGGTGATAAAAATGACAAAAATGACTGGTTTTTGTAGTGATAATACCTCTATTAATTTTTAAAGCACGTACCTATATAACGGGCTAAAAATTATACTATAAGTTGTGTTGAAATTTGAAAGTATCTTGCATTATAAACTTCGTCATTTCTTCATACACTGAATATTTATTGACGGATATGCTGCATATAAGATATTCAATACCATTTTCATGTAAAACCGGCATAACTAAAGAAATCAATTACTATCAGGTCCGTAATCAAATCAACATTCAGCTACCAGTAGCAGCGCCATCCGCTCCCAATGCAACGCCGTCCGCCGCTGCCACCATGGACTGGTGTTTCGTCGATTCTTGCACAGCCGAACGCTTCTTCCGCATAGACCGAGCTCAAGAGACGCTGCATTATATCTCGGATATTGCAGCGGACATTCTGTATCTGTTACTTGAAGATGCAGACACTGGTCCAGGCAGTGGTGGCGTTGGCGGGAAGCAGTTGAGTGAGGAGGGCGTTTCGGCTGCAAGTGGAAATAGCGTTGGCACGGGCAGTGGATATGTTATACCAGAGATGAAAGTTAGGTGGGTGCAAGACGCTTTTAATGATCTCTTTTGATTTAAAATGTTCCGACTAGATTATTGATATTATTTCTTTAAGGAGACAGAAAAAATCAATTAGGTCAATACATTAGGCACGTGTTTACGTGTAAAAATTGAGTTTTTAAAAATTTAAAAATTAAAAAAAAATTTATATAATGATATTTCTTACTTTATTTAGATTCAAACCTGACGTAAATCCTTCAAAAGAGTATGCTCCCCATTCTCAGAAAATACTTGTATAAATATGATTACTTAACTAGTGTATACCTACTTTATTATTAGTGTATTTGTGGTTTTATTACAAAAGCATATTGAAATTTTAACAACTTTTTTACTTGTAATATAATGAATGTTTAATATATTGTACTTTCTGAAAATATTATTTATTTATTTATTGTTTTACTGATTCTGTGCGTCTTCTGTCTGCGTATTTAGCGACGAGGGCAGTCTAGATTCACCTAGTGACCATCCGCCCATGTCACCTAAAGTCGTACAGAGCCCTGACGAGGAGCATCCCAGCCTACGAAACGGTGGTCGACCTCCGCATGTACCGAGCTTAAAAATTCGCAGGTACTTGTTCTCTTTATTCATATACGCACTTTATTTTTGTTATACGAAACCACTATTAGAGATTTGATGCAAATCTTGTTATATGATCAAGTGATTTCTTTCTCTATTTAAAATTGCATCACTATCAATTAGTTCCACTTTCTTTATTATGGTATTGTATGACACAAAGTTTTATGCATTTCTAATTAATATAGAGTTGGTTTGTTATTACTATTAATATTAGATTTAGAAGAGTATAACTCGGGGATACCTCGTTGACTTAAAGTTTATTTTATATATATATACCTATTAAAATCATTAGGCTGATTTGTTTTATAAAAATCCTCCTTTTTCCAAACGGTATTACCACACATTGACATTTCAGTTTTTGCATCATTAAGTGTACAATCCTCTTCTTTATCACGTCCTTGCTTTTATGCAACTCTACTTAAAATAGAGTTTATAAACGTGTTAACACTAAATGATGCGAAATGTTTGAAGAATTATTGAATTATTTATTTTTTATTGTAATAACAGTATACCTCTTTGATATTATAACATATTGTGATTCATAATAAATTAATATTTACATTTACATATTTATAATATTTACATTTACATTACAATCACGAACTTATTTTCATTCTCTTTTACAATGTTTGTTCAGTTAAAAGAAATACATCTTGACAAACGCATAATTATCGAAATTAGGTGGTGGGTTTTAACTTGGTTTAATATACCTTACTGACCTTTTTGTTTGGTTTCATTTTATGTTTTTCTTTCGGGGATTTGTTGGATACTGTTTTTATGGTCAGGTATAGGGAATTTAGAGAGTTTGAAGCTTGCCCTATTTGCATGCAGCATCACTGATCGTCTCTTTGGTTTGACGCAAGACTCTTATGCCGCCTATAGGTAAGAAATGCTTGAAATTTTTTTCTACATAGTTTAATTTCGCTGCAACAGTCTTTTATAGACTATGGTTAATCATGAAAATACTATATCTCACATTGCCCAAATTTTATATTTACATTGCACAATTATCATTTGTTCAAAAATAATAAATTATAATTTTAATATATATTACAGAATTATTCTAAAACCATATAATAAGCAAATAAAGTTTAAATTATTTACTTTTAAGATCTTTTCGATAACTCTCTTTTTCCATCCTCTCGCGAAATAAAGTTATAATCCACTAATCAATAATAATAATAAGAATATAGTTTTATCTACAATTTAACGGCAAATATTATATTTTTGATATTTATTTTAGCAGCCCAAGTGACAAACCCAGTGATACTTTACTGAAGGCGGCGAAAATTGGAGACCTCCCTATGGTAAGAAATTAAAAGATTTGCAATATTTAATCTCAAATGAATCATTTTGAAAAAAATTAACTCCACCTTTTCATGATAAGAAACAAAATTGTATTATTTTATCCATTAACAAGCGATAATATTTTTAATTGCAAAAGCTTTTTCATAACTTTAAATTACTTTCTGAATTAAGGAGCAGCTTTCGTATAATTTTTTCTTAGATTCGGGAGCTACACTCACAGGGGTACTCTCTTTTAAGCAAGGATGCACAGGGTCAAACTATTCTGCACATTGCCGCCCGATTTGACCATCGCGAAGTAGTGAAGTATCTTCTCTCAAAAGCGCCCAGTGTACTAATCGATATGCGAGATTCTGTGCTCGGGCAGACGGC
Organism: Leptodirus hochenwartii; assembly: GCA_947310635.1. Lineage (NCBI taxonomy): Eukaryota > Metazoa > Arthropoda > Insecta > Coleoptera > Leiodidae > Leptodirus > Leptodirus hochenwartii. Next base: position 39,986,444 of record OX371177.1, read on the forward strand.
CCTACATAAAGCAGCTGCCTTCAAATGCCGGTTAGTCTGTTATATGTTAGTGGCTGGGGGCGCTAGTTTAGGCATTGCTGACTACCAAGGACTAACGCCGAGACTGTTGGCCCGTCAAGCACAAGATGAAGAATTAGCAACATACTTAGAGGGTAAATGAGAATGAATTACCGATTAGAACAATTCTATTTTACTTTCATTTATATTTTATATATAAATATATTTTTTATAAATCTAGTTGTGTACGATGCAATAAATTCCGTAATTTCTCGCATGTTTTAATAAAAAAATTGCTATAATTTTTAGTCTACATGGAGTTGGGTATTTTATTGCGAAAATTGAAGTGTCAGCATCTTTACTTTTTACAACATATTGCAGCAATTTAAACTTGAACTTTCCAATGATCCTAAAAAGCTGAGTTTATTATTTTTTGCGTCTTTTCTGTATATTTAATCATATTTACTTTAAATGGTTATTGTTATAATACAAATTCATTGTTGAAAAAAGTTGTCATATAGTGACTATATTTTTGTTTTGATGTACGAAATCTCAAAAGGATTATGAAAATATATAGACATCTGTGATACTACATAAATACTTCTCTTTGTGCCTGACTATGCTGATAGACTGTGTAATTAATTCATAGTTTTAATATTATTTTAATTGGACTAACATATCAATAATTCTATGTATTGTTCTTACTTGTAGGACAAGAGCAGTTTCAACAAGAATCAGCCGACTACGGTACAGTAGTTTAGCATTAAGATAAAATGAAATCACAGCGTTTTAGCAATAACTATTCTATATACCCACATTTAACTATAAACATACGAATTTCCTTAAAGGGACGCCTTAATTATTAAATGTATAAAGTAATATTTAAGCCGGCGTACAAATTAAATATTCTTCCAACTAAAAATAAAATGCCGGTATAATTGTTTAATAGACTACTCGTAAATATCAAGATGTGATATAAATATTAGTTTTCGGTTTTTGTTTTATGGGTTTCGACTTATAGTAGGTGTTTTGTTATCGAGCTTTGTTTTTACTATTTTTAAGCAATTTTACATTCCCTCTTTTTTTTCCTCTTCTTAATTATTTAATTGATTTATGTCGTTAACTATTTTATAAGTTCGATGAGTGATTCGGCCTAGTACCGTATGACCGTATACTTTCATCACGCTTTTGAATTCATAAACTATTTCTTAAATTTCCATTAATTTTGAATTTGTTACATTACAATTAAGTCCCCGTCTAGTATATATAGTAAATATTTTCATACTCATAGCATCTTCCAAAATCTAACTATAAATATATATAAACAATCATATTTCATTTAATAATCAATACGTTATTAAAAAAATTCTATAAATGTTATTGTGTAGTAATAATAGATTTAATTATTCAAAGGCAGCAAAACATATCACTACATGCATTCCCAAAAGGTAGTAGATAATGAACAATATATTATGGATCTAATATTAGCACATGAGTACATATAAACTCGTATCAATGGATACTAACTATATAATTAGTATTCATTGCTCGTATCAATTATTGGCAATAACTTCTAGATTCTAGATATCCAATCTTTCACCGTATCAAACTGAAACTTTGATTGATGATTGATCGAATTTAAAAAAAGGAGTAAATATATATTTTATTTAAAAGGTTGAGAAAGGAACCACTATTTATCTAAAAAATGAAATTTTTATCATATATTTTTATAACTGTATAAAAATGTATTTACGTGAAAAATGATGAAATATCAAGTATTTTCTAAATTTAATGCAAACGGTGATCTCATTCACTTTTAAATAAAATACTATTGATCAATTAATCTTGTCCTTAATGTACATAAATTACGCAACGAATGCCTATTATACTTATTATAAAGACAATCTTGTTAAATGATTTTCAAATAATTACCTAGATTTTAATATCTCTAATATAATACGATATAAATTCATGTGTTATAATAATAATATATTTCTGTTTTAATATTTTTATTGCAAAGAATACATTTAAGAACTGCATTAAGCATATAGGATTTGATCGTAAATATATTAAATAACTATAAATCTTAAGCAGAAAGGTTACTATATTGTACATATAGCGTTATATATATATAATGAACTAATTATTTAAAATTATAGAATGTATATAGATATGTAATTAAACATTTTAAATTTTAACTCATGACATACGAAAAAATGGTGCACGTTTTCGATTTAATATTCAGTAATTATGCACTATATTTACATCAAATTCTTAGCTCAATCAAAATTATTAATATCGACTTAGAATTGTACAACATTTTCTATAATCTCCTTGAGATGCGAAATTTTATATTGCTCCGTAATTTCATAGAATAAAGAATGTTATTTATTTGCAATTTTAAATGCCTCTAATAATTTTAAAAATTAATATTTTATATATTTCTAAACATCAGTATAACTATTTTGAGCCCATTTAGTTATAATGGTGGATTTTATAAACTTCTATATCTATATGATTTCTACACTTTTGGCGCAAGTTTCGCATCTCCAGACCGTTGCCATGTTATTATGTAAATTATCAATAGACTATAGTCTTTTTAACAACTTTTGATATTATAAGTTATTATAAAAAATGGCCACTCTTGTGAACCAGTCTCACTCTCCATTAACTCTTTCATTATTATATAATAAATTACGATTAATGTTGTATACCTATTTGGAATTGTAGTTATTCTATTATTTAAGCGTAGATAATTAATGGAGTATTCGATTTGCTTTATAATAATTAGTATAAGACTTGTGGTTCATTTAATCATTTCTATCCTGTCAGAAACTAAGCAAACACCAATTTTTGTATAAGAATTCTAGTGAAATTGTTTAGCTGAAGTCTGTTGTAAATTTATACAAGGAATATTCGTACTTAATCTTGAATTATGTAGACCTTCATAATGAACAATTTCTTCTTTCGAATGCTAATGTTAATTTTGACAACCTATGTCATAGTAGATTGTCCATGTAGTTTTGAACTGAGGGTCCAAGCAGTGTCTAGAATTAATCACAAAATGCGCCAATCCACTTGTACTTATTCTTCATATCTCACTCATAATATAGAAATATTATGTAATTATTGAATATAAACTGAACTATCGATAAGTTATGCATGAGGAAGTAAAATACGAAAATAGAGCCACTTCTCAAATGAAAAAAAAAAACAATTTAGCAACAATAAGTTTTAGCACATTTCAGTATATATTTTGCACAATTTTAAACCGAGTATGTATCAAAAAATATTTCGTATTTTGAACTCCTAGTTATAAATTTCAATATGCCCAAATTGTTTCAGAAATATATTACGAGATCCTTAATAATCCTAGAATATTTTATAAAAAATATATAGGGCATTATCTTTCGTCACGGCTATCACCTGTATATTCAACATAAATTAAAAGAAATATTTATTGAAATTACTTTCATTAATATCTTTTAAAATGCTAATTTTTGTTATGTGTACTTTTTCATTTAGATTTTTAATTTTTCATTTTCCTACTCTAATTCATTTTCTACCATTATATTGATTGTTTTCTCTAAATTATTTTCTCTAAATAGACAAAACTAACATTTTGTTTGTTAGAGTTAAACATACTTTAACTTTTAAATTCCAAATAATGTTGCTTTTTTTTTTGTTAAAACCACTACAAATCTTTCCAATTTTAATTAACATATATTACCATTTATATAATAAAATAATCCTAGGGAAATAGGTATACCATTGCAAACAGTTTATTTATACCAATAATACAAAACAGTACTTTGTTTTGAACACATTTAAAAAATTTACCAGAATGTACCAAAAATCAAAAAAATTTAAAAGGGTTTACCATTTTAAATCTGCTGACCCTTTGCATTTTTTCTACGATTTTTTCAACTTTATTAATTACATTTGAAATACATTTTATATAGTTTTTGTATAACGAATTGTTTTATTTGTTATAATATCTCGTGATACGATTATAATATTTTTATCATTAGTGTTTTATTATCTGTTGTGTATTTATAATATTGTGCATTGAAACTAATGCCGAAAAAGCATTATTTATAGCATTATAGAAAAAGGTATTATTTTGAATTTGCCGCGGAATATCTACACATACGAAAAAAAAAACTTTATAGGAAAAAGAGAATCGTAAGGGTATTTGAAGGGAATCGTTTTTGAGCAATTTTCAACACCAGAGCAAGACTCAAGTTTTTCCACAGGTACCACAAAGTCATCACCGAAGAAAGAAGATACCTGCTTGAAACTGCAGGCTTAGGAGAAATCCACCCACAAAACGGAGAAATTTTCATGGTCCAGGAAGTGCTGGAACCTATTGTGTACGAACGGTATTACACCTTTTTGTAGTTTGCTTACAGGTTTCTGACATAAAAGTTGCATGATAAGTCATGGAACATTTATGTCAACCAATTTAAATTCCAAGGATGAGAATGTTTGTCAATTCTTTCGTACTTCATCGTATTGCTACGGGAATTTCGTTTATTTAATAAAATTATAATTATTCCTCTGAATTTGGCAATGCAAAAAGTAGTAACACGGGAACCGAAAGGTTCCGAGTTGCTTGCGATGTGTGCGGTATCTAAATTAAACGTTTTTTGTTTATGTGAAAGTGAATCCCAATAACGAAACAAATAAAACTTATAACAGTGGCAACCCTAGGTTTCTCTCGTGCAGTTTTAGTTGCCTATATAAATTTTCCTTTGCCTATATTCACTATGCGGTTAGCCAGCAAAGGTACCAGAATATATAAATACAAACTGCATTGTATCCACATCAGTATTGTGAGTTAGTAATTATAGTTTTAGTTAACAGTTTAGGACCACCACGTTTTTAACATGCCTCCAACAGTGCAAAATAATGGGACTATTGAAAAGCGACCTCCTGCTAAACCTGGTGAACGAAAGTAATTCAGCTTATTTTACTATACAGAATATATTACTCGAATTAATATATTTCACTACTGGATTTTGTTATTATTTCAGATCCGAATTGGTATGCAAAGTGAAATACTGCAATACACTACCCGATATTCCATTCGATTTGAAGTTTATTGCTTACCCATTTGAATCGACAAGGTAATATATAAATATAATAAATATAAATATAATAACATACTAGACAGAATGAAAATCCAAAACACATTATATAAAAAGCATAAGAAAAACGAAAATGACAAAGAAGCGAAACGAAATTACTTGAATTACAAAAACCATCCGAATAATGAAATAAGGAAAGCAAAAATGGATTTTTGTAGCAGAAACTTGATCTGGCGCAAAACAAACCAACATCGTTATGGTATCATATAAACAACGCTTTGAGAAATGAATATAGAAATAAAAAAACAACAATCGTAGCAGAATTAAGCACAATAATGTATGTATAAAAGATGCAAATGAAATAGCTAACTGCTTCAACAACTTCTTCACAAATATCGGACAACAACTAGCAAACGCATTTAATCAAAATGACAGCATAGAGGAAATATATGAAGAACCAATAAATGAAAATATATGGAGATTTGAACCAACCACAACATTGGAAATAAAATCCATAATAATAAACCTTAAGAACAATAAAGCTCCAGGTCCTGATGGTATTACAAAAGAAGACTTAATTTATAATAAGGAAGGAATAGCATATATATTGTCCACATTAATAAACGAGGTCTTAAGCGAAGGGACGTTCCCAGAAACATTAAAACAATCCAAAGTCACGCCAGTTCACAAAAAAGGGACCATGACTGATTGTAACAACTACCGACCAATATCACTACTGAACGTGTTTTCGCAGAAAAGGTGATAAAATTAAGACTATACAATTATATAGAACAAAATATAGGATTTGACCCACAACAACACGGCTTTCAATGTAATAGCAATACCAAAATGGCTACGATAGAGGTGCATGATTTTATAAACAAAGGTCTGGATCAAATCGATTACGTTGTATCCGTATTTATTGATTTAAAAAAAGCATTCGATACGGTAGACCACGGGATACTAGTAAAGAAACTTGATAAGCTTGGAATTCAAGGAACTGCAGCCAACATCTTTAAAACATATCTACAAAACAGAAAGGCACAAGTGTATCTAAATGAAGCCATTAGTGAACCACTATTAATAACAAAAGGAGTGCCGCAAGGGTCGGTCCTTGCCCCAATATTGTACCTAATTTATATACAAGATATGCAGAGAATAGGATTGAACGGAACCTACAAGATCTTCGCGGACGACACTGCTATTATATAGTGGAAAAGAATCTATTGAAATAGAAAACGTAATAAATAGTGACCTTAAAAAATATTGTGAGTGGCTACAAATGAACAAACTTACTATAAACACAACAAAAATAGAATACTTACTTTACAAGCAAAAGAGCAAAAGTGATTTACAACTCAACCTTAACATAGACAATGAAATATTAAGTCGGAAATTTAGTGCAAAATATTTGGGTGTAGTAATTGACTCTAATCTAAATTATGAACTAAATCTTAATAATATCAAAAAGAAAATAATACCGTTAATGAGTGTAATAAATAGACTGCCAACTTTACCTGAAAATTTTATTAAACTTCTATACCATGCGTACGTATATCCGAACTTAATATATGGGATATCAGTCACTTCACAATGTGCAAAAACAGTTTTTAAACAATTAAATGTAGTTCAAAATAAGGCACTTAAATTAATGTTCAAGATCCCTCATATGACACCCTCAGTGATATTATACAAAAACCTAGAACTATCGAATATTAACCAAATAAGTTTCATAGAAAACTGCAAACTAATATACAAAATAATAAATAAGAAAATAAAAACCAACCTACAGTTGCGGTTCAATGCAGACATATATAGTTTAGGAACCAGAAATAGAGGAAAAATTTACTTAGCAAGTGTTAGAAGTAATAAAGGACACAACAACTTTATATTTAGGGCAGCACAACAATTTAATCAATTGCCTGAAAATACAAGAAACGCAACAAAACTAGTACAATTTAAGAAGCTTCTCAATCAATATGTATTGCTACATGATGTTTAATATTTTATAGTGAAATAGATATATAGTTAAAAAAAACAATTGTTACTTAAGACTGACTGCTTAATACCTTGCTTTGCGTGTTTAGCAGTGGTCAAAATTACAAATGTTACATTTAGATATTTTATATTGTATAACTACTTATTTTTAATTAAAAAAAATATATATATATATATTGTAGCAGGCTTGCAGAAGTGTACCCAAAGCATTTTATTTTATAGATTCATTCAGTACAATCCAACATCATTGGAACGCAACTATCGCTACGAAGTCCTTACCGAACATGATTTGGGTGTAAGCATAGATTTGATTAACAAAGATATTTATGCTATTGAACCGGGAGCATACTTGGACCCTGCAGACGAAAAACTTCTCGAAGAAGATATATTGACACCGCAAGATTCTAAGAGATCAAGACATCATGCACGGTTAGGCACTAGTTAATGTTAAGCGCCATTAATATGCACTAATTGTAATTTTCTACTTCTGTAGATCCGTCTCTTGGTTGCGTCGCACGGAATATATTTCCACTGAACAAACTCGTTTCCAACCTCAAACGATGGATAAAGTGGAGGCTAAAGTTGGTTACAGTATCAAGAGGAATCTTAAAAATGAAACGTTGTACATGGACAGGGATTCTCAGATTAAAGCGATTGAGAAGACGTTTGAAGATAGTAAAATTCCCATTGAAAGACATTATAGCAAACCGAATGTCACTCCTGTTGAAGTTATGCCCATTTATCCTGACTTTAAGTTATGGAAGTATCCATGTGCTCAGGTAAAAGTCATTTGAGATTTCCGCTTTGTGTTTTTTATTAAATTCCTCATTTCTTTAGGGCTAAAATTAATTAATTAAAGCTAATATTACTTTCATTTATTCTTAAAAATCTGGATGTTAATCCATATTATATAATTTTTTTAGATACATTATACTCTTGATACATTATACACTTGATACTCCAAATAATTGTATAGAATATCACCTAAATACCGTAACTCGAAGCATTAAATAGCTAGATGTGCATTTCGGATTCTATGCCCCCATCTTCAGTAGCACAAGATAAAAACAAAATAAAATACCTCTGTCAATAATCGTGATTCCTATACAATTAAATAAGTCAACATGACAGAAGTATTTAAAAAAAATGGCATATAATAACCTATAAATCTTTATTATAAAAATTATCACTACGGTGTTAAATTATAATATATATTATCACCAAAATACCTTAGCAAGCATTAAGTAGCTAGATGTACATTTCAAATAAATTATAAATCTTTAAACAATACAAATTAACAATTAACGAAACTAACATGTAACAACAATTGGTTTGTCAAACCTAAAATAACAAAAATAAAGATAAATTTAAAAATAGTATTTATTAAATAACTTAAATATACAAGATGAAATTGGGTCTGAATCTAAATTCATAAAATTAGATTTTGATTTATGCATGTACTTCCATAAGCATTTGACTCAGAATAATTCACAACACATTTAAGCAATTTAAGTGAACTAATTTTAATATTTTATATCACCTCTTCAATTTTTTACATAATATATTCGCATTGTCGATCAACTAAGAATGAAGCTTTACTTTTAAGTATTCAATTGGCGAATGTGTTTGCTTCTCTTAATTATATATTATCATTTCCAGGTAATTTTCGATACGGATCCCGCGCCAGTTGGTAAGCTTGTTCCCGCTCAATTAGAGGAGATGTCACAAGCAATGATTCGTGGTGTGATGGACGAAAGTGGAGAACAATTCGTCGCCTACTTCCTGCCCACGGATGAGACGTTGCGTAGACGTCGCGACGACGCAACTGCTGGACGACCTTATGAAGATGATCAGGAATACGAGTACAAAATGGCGAGAGAGTACAATTGGAACGTTAAAAGCAAAGCTAGCAAAGGTATTTTACTGCTAAGGTTATTGATTTCGTGAATGTTATATTTTCTAATTGAATTGAAATTAAATTAAGTTTTTAGCAATATTAATTTCAGTGAAGTGAATTTAATAGACACATTTTCGGATATTATTCACCGACTGTATCGGTCTCCTGTTGTTGAATATTTATCAATCATAAAGATTCGTACATTCTTCTTCAATAAATACATCATTTGTCTATACTTCATTCATCCTAACGTCTTCATCCTAATGTAAATTAATTTAAGTCTATCTCTGTGTCTTTCCATCGGTTTATATCTTATAACTATGCGTACTACCTCAATGTGTAAGAATGATATATAATTAATAATCTCTTAGAAGCTCTTACGTCTTCAAAATACTTCTTTTCTTCTCTACTAACTCTAGCACGGCTTCATTTGTCCCTTTATCTGTCCACCTAATCCTCACCATCCTTCTATAGCACCACATTTCAAATACGTTTCTCTTCCTTCCCTATTTTCCACTTTCATTTTTCCCGACTTATTTCACATTTCATTCCATAGTAATTTCTTCCTTCTTACTCTAATACTAGTTCTAAAGTCAACTCCATTTCTTCTATATAGCTTTATCATTTGCACACCTCTAAATTTGTTTTTCAAAAAAAAAAATTTTTGTGTACTGTTAACTGAAACTAATTTCCAATTATGTAATGTCGGCTTTAAATTATATTATCTCTTCTCGCATGCATTTTTTCATAAAAAAAATTGTTGACAATGCATAATCATATATGATCTTAACTGTTAAATTTCTATATCTAGGCTACGAAGAGAACTATTACCTCGTCGTTCGACCAGATGCTGTGTATTATAACGAGCTCGAGACACGTGTCCGTCTTAGCAAGCGACGTCTGCAGTCCTCCGCCACTGGCCACGTGGCGCCGACACCGAGCAATACACGATTGGTGGTCCAACATCGACCAATGGAAGCGCAAGAATTCCGCATGCAGCGCTACCGCGAACGTCAACTGGAACCACCCGGAGAAGGTGATGAGGAAGAGGATGGCGCTGCTGGCGGTATGCTGGAGGAGGTAAGTCTAACTTAAAGAGCTCACAAATTAATAAGTTTAAACCTTAAACGTATTAACGTTCTTAGGTATTGACTTTTTTCAAATTTATAGCATCATTAACACTAAATATACCAAGAATTGATATATACCTACCTCTACCAACCGGTCCATGTATCCAAGGATGATGTAAATTTATAAAAAAATAAAAATAAAAAACAAACCGATTGGTATATCTAGTGTTAAATGGGAAATTTGAAAGCGTTTTAAAACCCGTAGATATTAATATTTTCAGATACATTTTTGGAGATTTTGTACACGTTTTTACCTTTATAATTTTAATAGTACATTTTGAACATTGCAAAATATATAGGTTATATTTGTAAAAAGTGTGTTTATAATTACGATAAACTTAAAATTTACTTCAGGTGGAAGAAGAAGGAGCACCAGAAGAAATCCAACCAGATGAAGATGGAGCTGATAATGATCGGAAAAAGAGCGGCGATGAATGTATGTACAAAACATGTATTCAACCTGTTTTTTTAATTGTACGTCTTGTTTAAAAAAAATCTTGAGGTTTGTTCTGTTGAAGAAGAGTCTTAAATCACCTTATAGTGAACCTAATTTGCTGTGGATATTGGCAGAGAAATGGGGAACCCCTGACAAGACTTGCGGTACACCTCGTTTCCGCAAAACCTTAATTATTATCACGCGATTAGAATTATCTTCAATTTTAGGCGAAATTATGTATTTAAAACTTCCTTCTTTTCTAGTAAGTAGCGACGGGGAACATTCCCGTTCTCGCTCCAGGTCACGGTCGCGGTCCCGAAATTCGTCACGCTCTTCCAAACGGTCCAAGTCCGTATCCCGTTCTCGATCTCGATCTGCCTCTAGATCAAAATCTCGATCTAGTTCTCGCTCAAAGTCCCAATCTCGTTCTCGTTCTGGTTCGCGGTCCGGTTCTGGATCTCGATCCCGCTCAGGCAGCATATCCAAGTCGAGATCAAGAAGTCGATCAGGCAGTCGATCTGGATCCAGAAGCCGGTCTGGCTCAGGCAGCCGATCCGTATCTCCATCCGGGTCAGATTCCGGCGGGAAATCAGATAGTGAGTAGAACAGTGAAAATCCAACATCTTCGAGGACTTGATATAAGAATATGAATGATGCATTTGTAATGCCAGAAATTTATTTAAATTGTGTAATTATGTTTAAATGAATTAGGTGAACATATTAATATTACATTATACCCAAATCTGAGTTTGTATGATTCTTATTTTTTCCTATTGACTGTAATAAATAATAATCGTTAATTCAATTGAATATATTATTTAAATATGTATTTTTTACGATTTTTAATCGAAACGGGAAAAAATGAGAAAATTGTCGAAAAAAGTGCAAGTGTACCCACTTTGCAAAATTCAATTGTTCGTCGATTTTAGCCCGATTTTTTTAAATGTTTAAAGTAGTGTTAAACTCGTTTTTTCCCGTTTCGTCTGAAAATCATTAAAAATGGTTTCTAGGTCTCTTAATAGCCGTTTTACACTATTTTAGGTATTTTTTACATATTGTATAAAATCGACGAAAAAATTATTTCTTACAAAAGGGGTACCCTTGTACTGTTTTTTAAATATCTAAAATTTGTTTCTAGGACGATTTATAGTCATTTTACATTGTTCTGGAAATTAAAAATTTGGATCAAAATCGACGAAAGAATTTTTTTTTTCAACGGATTTCAACTTTTTGCAACTTTTTCCGTTTGAACCGGAAATTAATTTGACCAAAATCGACGAAAAATCGAAACATTTCAAAGGTATATATACACAACTTTTTCACTTTTTTCGACGATCAGTAAAATATAGTTTTAAGACGATTTATAGCCATTTTGCATTGTTTTGGGCAGCACTTGTTAAACTTTGACCAAAATCGCCAAAAAAATCGGAATATTTCAAAGGTATATATACACCACTTTTTCACATTTTTCGACGATAATTTCAACTTTTTCCGTTTGAACCGGAAATCAGTAAAATATAGTTTTAAGACGATTTATAGCCATTTTGCATTGTTTTGGGCAGCACTTGTTAAACTTTGACCAAAATCGCCAAAAAAATCGGAATATTTCAAAGGTATATATACACTACTTTTTCACATTTTTCGACGATAATTTCAACTTTTTCCGTTTGAACCGGAAATCAGTAAAATATAGTTTTAAGACGATTTATAGCCATTTTGCATTGTTTTGGGCAGCACTTGTTAAACTTTGACCAAAATCGCCAAAAAAATCGGAATATTTCAAAGGTATATATACACCACTTTTTCACTTTTTTCGACGATAATTTCAACTTTTTCCGTTTGAACCGGAAATCAGTAAAATATAGTTTTAAGACGATTTATAGCCATTTTGCATTGTTTTGGGCAGCACTTGTTAAACTTTGACCAAAATCGCCAAAAAATCGGAATATTTCAAAGGTATATATACACCACTTTTTCACATTTTTCGACGATAATTTCAACTTTTTCCGTTTGAACCGGAAATCAGTAAAATATAGTTTTAAGACGATTTATAGCCTTTGCTTTTTTTCGATAATTTTTCGATAATTTTGATGAAAAACGACAGGTATATACCTTTGCTTTTTTTCTATAATTTTTCGATAATTTTGATGAAAAACGACAGGTATATACCTTTGCTTTTTTTCGATAATTTTTCAATAATTTTGATGAAAAACGACAGATATATACCTTTGCTTTTTTTCGATAATTTTTCAATAATTTTGATGAAAAACGACAGATATATACCTTTGCTTTTTTTCGATAATTTTTCAATAATTTTGATGAAAAACGACAGGTATATACCTTTGCTTTTTTTCGATAATTTTTCAATAATTTTGATGAAAAACGACAGATATATACCTTTGCTTTTTTTCGATAATTTTTCAATAATTTTGATGAAAATCGACAGATATATACCTTTGCTTTTTTTCGATAATTTTTCGATAATTTTGATGAAAAACGACAGGTATATACCTTTGCTTTTTTTCGATAATTTTTCAATAATTTTGATGAAAAACGACAGATATATACCTTTGCTTTTTTTCGATAATTTTTCAATAATTTTGATGAAAAACGACAGATATATACCTTTGCTTTTTTTCGATAATTTTTCAATAATTTTGATGAAAAACGACAGGTATATACCTTTGCTTTTTTTCGATAATTTTTCGATAATTTTGATGAAAAAACGACAGATATATACCTTTGCTTTTTTTCGATAATTTTTCGATAATTTTGATGAAAAACGACAGATATATACCTTTGCTTTTTTTCGATAATTTTTCAATAATTTTGATGAAAAACGACAGATATATACCTTTGCTTTTTTTCGATAATTTTTCAATAATTTTGATGAAAAACGACAGATATATACCTTTGCTTTTTTTCGATAATTTTTCAATAATTTTGATGAAAAACGACAGGTATATACCTTTGCTTTTTTTCGATAATTTTTCAATAATTTTGATGAAAAACGACAGATATATACCTTTGCTTTTTTTCGATAATTTTTCAATAATTTTGATGAAAAACGACAGGTATATACCTTTGCTTTTTTTCGATAATTTTTCGATAATTTTGATGAAAAACGACAGGTATATACCTTTGCTTTTTTTCGATAATTTTTCGATAATTTTGATGAAAAACGACAGGTATATACCTTTGCTTTTTTTCGATAATTTTTCGATAATTTTGATGAAAAACGACAGGTATATACCTTTGCTTTTTTTCGATAATTTTTCAATAATTTTGATGAAAAACGACAGGTATATACCTTTGCTTTTTTTCGATAATTTTTCAATAATTTTGATGAAAATCGACAGATATATACCTTTGCTTTTTTTCGATAATTTTTCGATAATTTTGATGAAAAACGACAGGTATATACCTTTGCTTTTTTTCGATAATTTTTCAATAATTTTGATGAAAAACGACAGGTATATACCTTTGCTTTTTTTCGATAATTTTTCAATAATTTTGATGAAAAACGACAGGTATATACCTTTGCTTTTTTTCGATAATTTTTCAATAATTTTGATGAAAAACGACAGATATATACCTTTGCTTTTTTTCGATAATTTTTCAATAATTTTGATGAAAAACGACAGGTATATACTTTTGCTTTTTTTCGATAATTTTTCGATAATTTTGATGAAAAACGACAGGTATATACCTTTGCTTTTTTTCGATAATTTTTCAATAATTTTGATGAAAAACGACAGGTATATACCTTTGCTTTTTTTCGATAATTTTTCAATAATTTTGATGAAAAACGACAGGTATATACCTTTGCTTTTTTTCGATAATTTTTCGATAATTTTGGTGAAAAACGACAGGGTACATACCTTTGCTTTTTTTCGATAATTTTTCGATAATTTTGGTGAAAAACGACAGATATATACCTTTGCTTTTTTTCGATAATTTTTCGATAATTTTGGTGAAAAACGACAGATATATACCTTTGCTTTTTTTCGATAATTTTTCGATAATTTTGGTGAAAAACGACAGATATATACCTTTGCTTTTTTTCGATAATTTTTCGATAATTTTGGTGAAAAACGACAGATATATACCTTTGCTTTTTTTCGATAATTTTTCGATAATTTTGGTGAAAAACGACAGATATATACCTTTGCTTTTTTTCGATAATTTTTCGATAATTTTGGTGAAAAACGACAGATATATACCTTTGCTTTTTTTCGATAATTTTTCGATAATTTTGGTGAAAAACGACAGATATATACCTTTGCTTTTTTTCGATAATTTTTCGATAATTTTGGTGAAAAACGACAGATATACACCTTTGCTTTTTTTCGATAATTTTTCGATAATTTTGGTGAAAAACGACAGATATATACCTTTGCTTTTTTTCGATAATTTTTCGATAATTTTGGTGAAAAACGACAGATATATACCTTTGCTTTTTTTCGATAATTTTTCGATAATTTTGGTGAAAAACGACAGATATATACCTTTGCTTTTTTTCGATAATTTTTCGATAATTTTGGTGAAAAACGACAGATATATACCTTTGCTTTTTTTCGATAATTTTTCGATAATTTTGGTGAAAAACGACAGATATATACCTTTGCTTTTTTTCGATAATTTTTCGATAATTTTGGTGAAAAACGACAGATATATACCTTTGCTTTTTTTCGATAATTTTTCGATAATTTTGGTGAAAAACGACAGATATATACCTTTGCTTTTTTTCGATAATTTTTCGATAATTTTGGTGAAAAACGACAGATATATACCTTTGCTTTTTTTCGATAATTTTTCGATAATTTTGGTGAAAAACGACAGATATATACCTTTGCTTTTTTTCGATAATTTTTCGATAATTTTGGTGAAAAACGACAGATATATACCTTTGCTTTTTTTCGATAATTTTTCGATAATTTTGGTGAAAAACGACAGATATATACCTTTGCTTTTTTTCGATAATTTTTCGATAATTTTGTTGAAAAACGACAGATATATACCTTTGCTTTTTTTCGATAATTTTTCGATAATTTTGGTGAAAAACGACAGATATATACCTTTGCTTTTTTTCGATAATTTTTCGATAATTTTGTTGAAAAACGACAGATATATACCTTTGCTTTTTTTCGATAATTTTTCGATAATTTTGGTGAAAAACGACAGATATATACCTTTGCTTTTTTTCGATAATTTTTCGATAATTTTGGTGAAAAACGACAGGGTACATACCTTTGCTTTTTTTCGATAATTTTTCGATAATTTTGGTGAAAAACGACAGATATATACCTTTGCTTTTTTTCGATAATTTTTCGATAATTTTGGTGAAAAACGACAGATATATACCTTTGCTTTTTTTCGATAATTTTTCGATAATTTTGATGAAAAACGACAGATATATACCTTTGCTTTTTTTCGATAATTTTTCGATAATTTTGGTGAAAAACGACAGATATATACCTTTGCTTTTTTTCGATAATTTTTCGATAATTTTGGTGAAAAACGACAGATATATACCTTTGCTTTTTTTCGATAATTTTTCGATAATTTTGATGAAAAACGACAGATATATACCTTTGCTTTTTTTCGATAATTTTTCGATAATTTTGGTGAAAAACGACAGGTATATACCTTTGCTTTTTTTCGATAATTTTTCGATAATTTTGGTGAAAAACGACAGATATATACCTTTGCTTTTTTTCGATAATTTTTCGATAATTTTGATGAAAAACGACAGATATATACCTTTGCTTTTTTTCGATAATTTTTCGATAATTTTGGTGAAAAACGACAGATATATACCTTTGCTTTTTTTCGATAATTTTTCGATAATTTTGGTGAAAAACGACAGATATATACCTTTGCTTTTTTTCGATAATTTTTCGATAATTTTGGTGAAAAACGACAGATATATACCTTTGCTTTTTTTCGATAATTTTTCGATAATTTTGGTGAAAAACGACAGATATATACCTTTGCTTTTTTTCGATAATTTTTCGATAATTTTGATGAAAAACGACAGATATATACCTTTGCTTTTTTTCGATAATTTTTCGATAATTTTGGTGAAAAACGACAGATATATACCTTTGCTTTTTTTCGATAATTTTTCGATAATTTTGGTGAAAAACGACAGATATATACCTTTGCTTTTTTTCGATAATTTTTCGATAATTTTGATGAAAAACGACAGATATATACCTTTGCTTTTTTTCGATAATTTTTCGATAATTTTGGTGAAAAACGACAGGTATATACCTTTGCTTTTTTTCGATAATTTTTCGATAATTTTGGTGAAAAACGACAGATATATACCTTTGCTTTTTTTCGATAATTTTTCGATAATTTTGGTGAAAAACGACAGATATATACCTTTGCTTTTTTTCGATAATTTTTCAATAATTTTGATGAAAAACGACAGGTATATACCTTTGCTTTTTTTCGATAATTTTTCAATAATTTTGATGAAAAACGACAGGTATATACCTTTGCTTTTTTTCGATAATTTTTCAATAATTTTGATGAAAAACGACAGATATATACCTTTGCTTTTTTTCGATAATTTTTCGATAATTTTGATGAAAAACGACAGATATATACCTTTGCTTTTTTTCGATAATTTTTCAATAATTTTGATGAAAAACGACAGATATATACCTTTGCTTTTTTTCGATAATTTTTCAATAATTTTGATGAAAAACGACAGGTATATACCTTTGCTTTTTTTCGATAATTTTTCGATAATTTTGATGAAAAACGACAGGTATATACCTTTGCTTTTTTTCGATAATTTTTCGATAATTTTGGTGAAAAACGACAGGGTACATACCTTTGCTTTTTTTCGATAATTTTTCGATAATTTTGGTGAAAAACGACAGATATATACCTTTGCTTTTTTTCGATAATTTTTCGATAATTTTGGTGAAAAACGACAGATATATACCTTTGCTTTTTTTCGATAATTTTTCGATAATTTTGGTGAAAAACGACAGATATATACCTTTGCTTTTTTTCGATAATTTTTCGATAATTTTGGTGAAAAACGACAGGTGATATACCTTTGCTTTTTTTCGATAATTTTTCGATAATTTTGGTGAAAAACGACAGATATATACCTTTGCTTTTTTTCGATAATTTTTCGATAATTTTGGTGAAAAACGACAGGTATATACCTTTGCTTTTTTTCGATAATTTTTCGATAATTTTGGTGAAAAACGACAGATATATACCTTTGCTTTTTTTCGATAATTTTTCGATAATTTTGGTGAAAAACGACAGATATATACCTTTGCTTTTTTTCGATAATTTTTCGATAATTTTGATGAAAAACGACAGATATATACCTTTGCTTTTTTTCGATAATTTTTCGATAATTTTGGTGAAAAACGACAGATATATACCTTTGCTTTTTTTCGATAATTTTTCGATAATTTTGATGAAAAACGACAGATATATACCTTTGCTTTTTTTCGATAATTTTTCGATAATTTTGATGAAAAACGACAGATATATACCTTTGCTTTTTTTCGATAATTTTTCGATAATTTTGGTGAAAAACGACAGATATATACCTTTGCTTTTTTTCGATAATTTTTCGATAATTTTGGTGAAAAACGACAGGTATATACCTTTGCTTTTTTTCGATAATTTTTCGATAATTTTGGTGAAAAACGACAGATATATACCTTTGCTTTTTTTCGATAATTTTTCGATAATTTTGATGAAAAACGACAGATATATACCTTTGCTTTTTTTCGATAATTTTTCGATAATTTTGGTGAAAAACGACAGATATATACCTTTGCTTTTTTTCGATAATTTTTCGATAATTTTGGTGAAAAACGACAGGTATATACCTTTGCTTTTTTTCGATAATTTTTCGATAATTTTGGTGAAAAACGACAGATATATACCTTTGCTTTTTTTCGATAATTTTTCGATAATTTTGGTGAAAAACGACAGGTATATACCTTTGCTTTTTTTCGATAATTTTTCGATAATTTTGGTGAAAAACGACAGGTACATACCTTTGATTTTTTTCGATAATTTTTCGATAATTTTGGTGAAAAACGACAGATATATACCTTTGCTTTTTTTCGATAATTTTTCGATAATTTTGGTGAAAAACGACAGATATATACCTTTGCTTTTTTTCGATAATTTTTCGATAATTTTGGTGAAAAACGACAGATATATACCTTTGCTTTTTTTCGATAATTTTTCGATAATTTTGGTGAAAAACGACAGGTATATACCTTTGCTTTTTTTCGATAATTTTTCGATAATTTTGGTGAAAAACGACAGGTACATACCTTTGATTTTTTTCGATAATTTTTCGATAATTTTGGTGAAAAACGACAGATATATACCTTTGCTTTTTTTCGATAATTTTTCGATAATTTTGGTGAAAAACGACAGGTATATACCTTTGCTTTTTTTCGATAATTTTTCGATAATTTTGGTGAAAAACGACAGATATATACCTTTGCTTTTTTTCGATAATTTTTCGATAATTTTGATGAAAAACGACAGATATATACCTTTGCTTTTTTTCGATAATTTTTCGATAATTTTGGTGAAAAACGACAGGTATATACCTTTGCTTTTTTTCGATAATTTTTCGATAATTTTGGTGAAAAACGACAGATATATACCTTTGCTTTTTTTCGATAATTTTTCGATAATTTTGGTGAAAAACGACAGATATATACCTTTGCTTTTTTTCGATAATTTTTCGATAATTTTGGTGAAAAACGACAGGTATATACCTTTGCTTTTTTTCGATAATTTTTCGATAATTTTGGTGAAAAACGACAGATATATACCTTTGCTTTTTTTCGATAATTTTTCGATAATTTTGGTGAAAAACGACAGATATATACCTTTGCTTTTTTTCGATAATTTTTCGATAATTTTGATGAAAAACGACAGATATATACCTTTGCTTTTTTTCGATAATTTTTCGATAATTTTGGTGAAAAACGACAGATATATACCTTTGCTTTTTTTCGATAATTTTTCGATAATTTTGATGAAAAACGACAGATATATACCTTTGCTTTTTTTCGATAATTTTTCGATAATTTTGATGAAAAACGACAGATATATACCTTTGCTTTTTTTCGATAATTTTTCGATAATTTTGGTGAAAAACGACAGATATATACCTTTGCTTTTTTTCGATAATTTTTCGATAATTTTGGTGAAAAACGACAGGTATATACCTTTGCTTTTTTTCGATAATTTTTCGATAATTTTGGTGAAAAACGACAGATATATACCTTTGCTTTTTTTCGATAATTTTTCGATAATTTTGATGAAAAACGACAGATATATACCTTTGCTTTTTTTCGATAATTTTTCGATAATTTTGGTGAAAAACGACAGGTATATACCTTTGCTTTTTTTCGATAATTTTTCGATAATTTTGGTGAAAAACGACAGGTACATACCTTTGATTTTTTTCGATAACAGCTACCTAACAGATTTTTGCTTATTTTATTTTATAGAAAATTTTATTGAGATAAAATTAATAACACAAATAAGTAAAGTGACCATACGTCCCGCTTTTAGCGGGACAATCCCGATTTTCGGTAATTTGTCCCGCTTAAAGATAAAAATCATTATTTCCATGCTACTACAAAAGTTTACCATTTACCCGTATAAAAAAAATTCTGAGGAACGGCTCGACAGATTTTAATGATTTTGGTGTTATATTAAAGCGATTATGTCTATTTTTGCCCATTTTGTTCAAAATTTAAGTATATTTGCTAAATTGGTCGGAAATTGAAAAATAAGAATGACTAATTTTCCCCTATATTCATATAGACTTGTATATTAGAATCAAAGGGTTAGCGACCATGTACACTCGAGTCAAAGAAATAGTCAATAATTGTAGCTTAAAGTGTCTGACTTAAAATTATTCTAGGCGAGACCTGGCGATGCTATATATATATAAATAATTATTTTTTACATACATTTCTTATATTTAAATTTTTTAAATATTTTATTTTGATTTTTGTCAAATATTTTATACCAAATTATGTTGGATTTATGAATTACAAAATAAATACACAATAGCGTTCTCAAACAATCGGTCAATAATTGTATTTTCTTTTTTCAGTTTTTAAACTATACATTTATGTCTGATTTGCCATATTTTTGGCAATAGGTGTACTAGTGTATAGATAAAATTCGGATAATAAAAACGCGTTTCTTGATAACGAATACTCGACTAGAGCGAGAACTTTCTCAGAAAACGGCGAAAGTCTCGCTTCAACCAACGCAATGAACTTTTTCGAGTTTATATTCCTCGCTTCAACTTACCGTTCAAGGTGCCATTGAAACTGTCCATATAAAATAGCATGTGCAAAGATGGGATTGCATTCACGTAACCATGTAGTTAGACTTGAATTCCTCGCCGCGTTCGTCGAGAATAAATAGTGTGTAATCTGTGTGTGTGTTTATCGTCATTATCGCACACACATCTAATATTAAAATATGTAGATGGCGATACCAACACGATCAGCAACTGTAAATTAATACGCGATGTTAATTGCGTGTTCAATTTCAATGTCAGCATTTAGAAACATTTTTATATGGACTGTCCATGCTAAGGTTATACATTTTTATTAAACGTGAAAAAATGATTTTATGGGACATTTTCTAATGGGAAATGATAATTGTGATGAAAATCGACCTCTGCTCTTTTTCGATATTTTTTCGATAATTTTGATGAAAATCGACAGGTATGTACCTCTCTTCCTTTTCGATAATTTTTCGATAATTTTGATGAAAATCGATTATAATGATTTGCAAAGAATATGATTAAATTGGCAGGTACAGATGAATACGATTCAATCACAACTGTAAGTAAAAACAAATTTGTTAGACAAATAGCGTAAAACGACTATAAACAATCTTAGAAATAACTTTTTTGTGATGTTCAAATGAAAGAAGTTGAGAAAATCGTCAAATCGCTAAAATGAAAAGGGTGCATACCCTGTTGAAAATTTTCAATTTTTCGTCGGTTTTGATCAAAATAAAAAATAAAACGCTTAAGATTGCGTCAAACCACTATAAATAGTACTAGAATTTATTTTTAGTGATTTTCAGTTGAAGCGGAAAAAGTTGAGAAATTCGTCGAAAATAGTGCGAAGTACCCTTTGAAATTTTTCATTTGTTAGTCGATATTGGCCAAAAATTAAAAATTGCTGGGAATAGCGTAAAACTATTATAAATGACGAATAGAAAAATTAAATAAAGAAATTAGTGTAAAAGGACCTGCCTTAAAAATTTCAAAATATTAGTGTTCAATGCAATGCTCTGAAAATAGATTTATAATCAAACTGGTGTAATGGAAAAAATTGTGCGCTACTAATAAATTCTTATGCGATTTGAGATTAACAATGCGACTGTTAATGTATGTGTTATCATCAATCACCGTTAATGGCAGAAGTATTTTATTTAACTTCATCTTGTACTATTGAAGATGGAGGCTTTTCTATATAATTATTTAGCACTATAACAATGTATTTTAAATAAAATGTAAACTAATATTTGCATACCATAAAACCAAATTTAAATGAATCTACATTTTTTTCTAGAAATTTTTTGTTGGTGATATTTAATACACATCGACCAATAAATATATAAAAGTTTCAAATTCCATAATGAAAGTATATAACGTGATCACTTTATAATTAATTCAAAATTCTTTTATTAAATGGTAATCAAAATTCTAATAATAAATTTATCTGAATTCATGGCGAAGTAATCATGCTACTATTACACTATTATGAAATTACCTATAGCATGTTCTTCAGATACAAGTTTCTGTGTTATTCAGCAAGATATCAACTAAAAGTATAGAATTGTATTCTTTATGATACATTATATATAGGAAGCAATGATCTGCTGTAAACATCTTTGGTAAAATTTGATGAAAATTAACGGAGCTAGTTTCTGCAATTGCAATTATAACTGCAAGCAAATAAGAAGATAAACGGGCTACTTTAGAGGATCTTTTGTAATATTTTTCAAAAATATATTTATATATTTTTATAACACTATAACAAGTTTCATGCACTGCTCCTGCATTTAATATTTCTTTTCGAATTGTTAGAATATTCGCTTACCAAAATGATCTCAATATTACCTGTAAGAAAAACCTTGATATACCGCAAAGTAAAAATAAAAGTAGTAAATATGTTTTTCATGATATCAGGTATTTTCATGTTGATGTGGTAAATTTATGACTTCATAAAAATATTAAAATATATTTAGCGTTCTGTGCCAGATTGATTTTGACAATAAAACTCTACAAATAATTTATTAAATTTCAAATTATTTCAAAATAAGGTTACAAAATATATTTTTTGAATGCTAAATATAACGTCCAGAAAACAATATAATATTTACTTTCTTATGAATCAAGTTGTATATGAAAGGTTGGTCTGCTACAAATAATACAGTCTTTGGCGGGGGGCCAATAATTGCAGATACTGGAACCATTACAACTAAAAAGAAAAACTGGATATTCAACAATATAATTTCGACATAAAAGAGGATTTAAGAATTTAATATATCTTCTACCACACTACAGTACGGTACAAAGACTTACCAAAGCCCAACTTGACATTTTTTAAAGATACTTCTTAAGCTAGTGCAAGCTTTGCAACTGTTTTAAGCACACATACTGAGAATTGAAGAAGAGAAATATTAGTTTCATCTTTTTAAAAAATTACATGAATTGTTTGAAGAAACTCGAAACGTTGCATTATTTATTTTGATTATAATGAAGAGATTAAAAAATCCATTGAAATTATTTTATATATTTTTTTGCCATAGCAATATTCTTCGCTTATCAATTCATATATATTTTGCCAGCCAATTTTTTTACATTCAACATTACTATCATTTGCTTTTAATGTCATAAGATAATTGTTAATAGTTGAAATGATAGAAGCAAGAAGAAAAATTAAAATTGGAAACACAGAAGCAGGACAGAAAAAATATAAGGAACTAAGGAATTTAATTAATAGGAAATGCAAGCTAGCGAAAGTAGAGTGGATAAAAGGAAATTGTGAGGATATTGAGGAGGATATGAGAAGAGGTAAAGTAGATTTGGGCTACAGGAAAATTAAGTCACATTTTTCTAAAGTAAAACCAAAGGGTAACATTATATGTGATAAGCAGGGTAAGGAACTCACAGAAAATAAGGAAAAAGCTAGAAGATGGAAGGAGTATCTTGAAGATTTATATAAAGGTAGGCAGGACATGGAGGAGCTAGAAAGTGTGGAACAGATAGATGAGGATGACTTAGGTCCTAGCATACTTAGGTCAGAGTTTCATAGAGCATTAAATGATTTACGGAATAACAAAGCAGCGGGGATTGATATGATACCAGCCGAATTAATAAAATACGCAGGGGAATAAATGCAGGAGCGATTATACAGGTTAGTTTGTAAAATATATGAGAAGGGAGAAGTACCACAGGATTTTCAGCGTAGTAGAATAGTAACAATGCCGAAGAAAATAGGAGCTAATTTGTGTGAGAACTATAGCACCATTAGTCTACTATCACATGCATCGAAGATATTGTTAAAGATTATTTATAGGAGATTAGAAAATAAAGTAGAGGAAAGGCTAGGAGAAGATCAGTTTGGTTTTAGGAAAAACAGAGGGACGAGGGAGGCGATTCTAGCACTAAGAACGGTAGTAGAAAAAAGAACGAGGGTAGGAAAGGTAACTTGCATAGCTTTTGTAGATTTAGAAAAGGCATTTGATAATGTAGATTGGGACATAATGTTTAGAATTTTAAAAGAACCGGGTGTAGATTATAAGGATAGGAGAATAATTTTTAATTTATATAAACACCAAACTGCCTTAGTTAGAATTGAGGGGGAAGAAGAGGTAGCAAAAATAGGGAAGGGAGTTCGGCAGGGATGTACACTTTCACCGTTATTATTTAATCTATATATAGAAGATGCAATAAACAAAGTAAAAGAAGAGTATAGTGTAGGTGTGAATGTACAGGGAGAGAAAATATATATGTTGAGATTCGCCGACGATATAGCTATATTGGAAGAAAGCGAAAAGAATTTAGAAAGGGTATTGAATGGTATGCAGGCAGTATTGACTAGGGATTTTAACATGAAAATAAATATAGGTAAAACTAAAGTGATGAGGTGTGACAAAAAGGAATGCAGTAGAAAAATGAGGATCACAATAGGAGATAATAGAATCGAAGAAGTGTCAGATTTTTGTTATTTAGGCAGTAGAATCACAAAAGATAATCGAAGCAAGGTAGATATAAAGTGTAGGATAGCACAGGGTAGGAAGGCATTCGTAGAAAAGGAACAGATTTTAAGATCAAATATTGACTTGGGTATTAGAAAAAGATTACTGAAGGTATATGTTTGGAGTGTAGCACTGTACGGGTGTGAGGCGTGGACTATAGGAAAGGACGAGAAGCGTAGATTACAAGCATTCGAAATGTGGTGTTATAGGAGGATGATGAGGATTGGTTGGGAAGATAAAGTAACAAATGAAGCTGTACTAGAGTTAGTAGGGGAGAAGAGAAGTATTTGGAGAGTGTTACAGCGTAGGAGAGACAGATTAGTAGGGCATATTCTTAGGCATGGGGGGATTATGCAATTGATCATAGAAGGTAGAGTGGAGGGAAAGAGAGGCGTAGGTAGGCCTAGATTGGAGTATGTGAGTTAGATAGTTGAAGACGTTGAGATGAATAGCTATAGGGAGATGAAGGGATTAGCTCAGGATAGATCGGCATGGCGTGCTGTTTCCAACCAATCTTTAGGATTGCGGACTCTTTAACTAACTAAGATAATTGATTAATTGTTACATCATAAATTACACTTTTAGCCAATATGCAGCTATAAATACTTCCATAATAGCTAAAACAATTAACACCATTTATGCAAAAGAAGTTTCACAAAGATTGTAATAAAATTTATACTATATGAAGACATTTTTTTGAAACTTTAATTTGAAACGAACGTGAAAAATCGCGTAGATTTTATAGAAGAATGATGTTTAATTTTGTCGAAAATATGAAATAAAAATGATTTGGACTATAAAAATATTTCACTAAGTCTATTTTATCCTAATATTATTCCATGACATGCTATAAAATATATTTGATCAAAAATGGCTTAAAAATAATGCATATCTAAAATTATTGTCTTAATTATTTAATACATACAATTTCTGTTTTAATAATTCCGTGTAACGTCTTCCTTTTACAATTAGCAAATTTAATCTATATTATGTTTACTCCGTTTTTGTTAAAGGGAATACACTTTTTACATGCGGTGATGTCACATAAATAATATAAGCGAGGTTTTCCTGTGCCAAATTAAATACAAACATTTATTAGAAACAATTAAATACAAATATCCGAATTTTTTGTGTAGCAGTTTATCTTACAGACAAAGTCTGCCCACAAACAGTAGATGCTTTACATTCGTCTTGGTACAGGAATAAATATATACTAATGACAAAAATACAGTAAAATTCTGATCATGCAGACACGACAACGAGGCTGTGAATATACGTGGGGAAATACAAAACTATAAATCGCTCTCTTATCTATTTTCACGGAAGGTCGAGAATGAAACAGAAATTATCTATAGTAATGTAAGGAAATTAATAATTACATGAATATATAAACGTAATCAATTTTAGGGCATAGATAGAATTTTTTAATTTTAATTTTTGATTATTTAATTTGGTGAAACGAAATAAAAGTATCGACATCTTAAAATTCCCAACAAAAGTATTGATAATCAATAATCTTGAAAAAACATCCATATATCAAAAAGAATCGAAGCATTATATGCATCCTTATCTGAGACATAACTATAAAAATAAATAAGAATTTTAGTTTTGCATTGATAATACTGAAAAGAATGCCCAAATATTACATATTTAATTGTCAACTGAATTACAAAAAAATGTAAGTAAAAACTAATAATCTAGTTTTACTAAAAATTGTATCAAGAAATTAGTTCAATAATTTTGCAGTTTATAAGCTATTTCACGAATCTTCCACTAAAAAGAACACATTTTAATTGTGTATGCCACAAAGCGTATACGAACGGGTGTTCAACTTTGAATGGTATGGAAATTCTGGGCGCAATAGATGACGTCGCTTGATACACAATAACTATTATAAAACCAATAATTAACACAAATTATATTCAGATTAATCTACTTGTTGCGGAATATTGAGTAAAAACATACCTTACAAATACGAATGTAAAAATCGCATATATATTTCCACATCTTTGTTAGTATTCATTTATTTAGATTTGGAACTTTACATTAGAAAAAGCTGAATTCTTTTTACTAGATTATATTCTATTGTTTATTGAAAACTTATATAATAATAAGCTTATTTATAGAAATTAAGGTATATATTAAATATTTTTGCAATTGATTTTTTCTAGAATAAAATGATGACCGTATCTGATTTTATCTAAAAGAACCTTTATCTTTTATTTATAAAAATAAATATTACATAAATTAATAATGAAATATTTATATATAATATATATATATAAGCAAAAATTGAATTCAATAATCAAATTTACTGTAAATTTGTCAGAGTTTCATAGAGCATTAAATGATTTACGGAATAACAAAACAGCGGGGATTGATATGATACCAGCCGAATTAATAAAACACGCAGGGAAAAAATGCAGGAGCGATTATACAGGTTAGTTTGTAAAATATATGAGAAGGGAGAAGTACCACAGGATTTTCAGCGTAGTAGAATAGTAACAATGCCGAAGAAAATAGGAGCTAATTTGTGTGAGAACTATAGGACCATTAGCCTACTATCACATGCATCGAAGATATTGTTAAAGATTATTTATAGGAGATTAGAAAATAAAGTAGAGGAAAGGCTAGGAGAAGATCAGTTTGGTTTTAGGAAAAACAGAGGGACGAGGGAGGCGATTCTAGCACTAAGAACGGTAGTAGAAAAAAGAAATAGGGTAGGAAAGGTAACTTGCATAGCTTTTGTAGACTTAGAAAAGGCATTTGACAATGTAGATTGGGACATAATGTTTAGAATTTTAAAAGAAACGGGTATAGATTATAAGGATAGGAGAATAATTTTTAATTTATATAAACACCAAACTGCCTTAGTTAGAATTGAGGGGGAAGAAGAGGTAGCAAAAATAGGGAAGGGAGTTCGGCAGGGATGTACACTCTCACCGTTATTATTTAATCTATATATAGAAGATGCAATAAACAAAGTAAAAGAAGAGTATAGTGTAGGTGTGAATGTACAGGGAGAGAAAATATATATGCTGAGATTCGCCGACGATATAGCTATATTGGAAGAAAGCGAAAAGAAATTAGAAAGGGTATTGAATGGTATGCAGGCAGTATTGACTAGGGATTTTAACATGAAAATAAATATAGGTAAAACTAAAGTGATGAGGTGTGACAAAAAGGAATGCAGTAGAAAAATGAGGATCACAATAGGAGATAATAGAATCGAAGAAGTGTCAGATTTTTGTTATTTAGGCAGTAGAATCACAAAAGATAATCGAAGCAAGGTAGATATAAAGTGTAGGATAGCACAGGGTAGGAAGGCATTCGTAGAAAAAGAACAGATTTTAAGATCAAATATTGACTTGGGTATTAGAAAAAGATTACTGAAGGTATATGTTTGGAGTGTAGCACTGTACGGGTGTGAGGCGTGGACTATAGGAAAGGAAGAGAAGCGTAGATTAGAAGCACTTGAAATGTGGTGTTATAGGAGGATGATGAGGATTGGTTGGGAAGATAAAGTAACAAATGAAGCTGTACTAGAGTTAGTAGGGGAGAAGAGAAGTATTTGGAGAGTGTTACAACGTAGGAGAGACAGATTAGTAGGGCATATTCTTAGGCATGGGGGGATTATGCAATTGATCATAGAAGGTAGAGTGGAGGGAAAGAGAGGGGTAGGTAGGCCTAGATTGGAGTATGTGAGTCAGATAGTTGAAGACGTTGAGATGAATAGCTATAGGGAGATGAAGGGATTAGCTCAGGATAGATCGGCATGGCGTGCTGTTTCCAACCAATCTTTAGGATTGCGGACTCTTTAACTTAACTGTAAATTTCCGTTTTTACAATGTTCAATCGTCATTCATTTAGAATAAAGGCATATAAAAATATTATAAGGCAAGTAAAAAAATATATTTCATATTATTCGATCAATCTACCAGAAATCAATGTAAATTTTAATTGGGAATGCCATAAAAAGTAAGTAAAGGGGTGTTTTGCCTGAAAGTATTTTAAAAGCTTTCGAGGAGAGACAACCGTTATTTTGATGTTAACAATAACTGTAATTAAAGAACATATATCAATAAAAAAATAAATTATGTATACATATGTTATAAGCCACATAGAAAGCAAAATGATAAGGATCGGAAAAAAAATATTAAGGTGATTTTAGTCTAGGAATCGTCCACAAAATAACACTAATTTTAATTGTTTATGCCACAAGGCATAAATAAATGGATGATCTGCGGAAAAAGTTGCTACGGGATCAGGTTCCAGAATTGCTGATTCAATAAATACAACAACTGAAAATTAATAGAAAAATATCTGAAATTAAAACGTATTTAATTTATTCATTAATAAATAAAGCCTTAAGCGAAGCTGCAGATAGTAAAATGCAAAATCATAAAATGCCAGTGCTGAGAAATAGAAATAGATGTATTAATATCAATCAAGAGTGACGATAGGACAATCAAGTTCGTTTTGATTTCATATTAATAATCCAATCGTGAACAGAACAATATATTTCCTCAATTTTTCTAGAATCAAATATAAAATATATATAAACATATTCTCTCTTTAATCATTTAGATTAATATAGATAAGTATAAATAATGATATTAAAATTTTGCGCATTTTCCTAGAAATAAATTGATATTAAATTTCTTTTGAAAAAGAATATAAAGAAACGGATGATCAGCTTTAAACTCTTCAACTAATCTTGGCATTTGTGGAGCAGCACCAGCCAAACCAACCGCTGTAAGAAATAATAGCACACGCCTAAGTAAAGTCAATTGATTTCCTTTTGTTTTGGATGTACATTAATAGTAAATTTAAGCGTCTAGTTAGATATTTTCGGTATTATATCGCCCAATAAACATGACGAAAAAAACGTTCTTTTGTATTAGAATGTATAAAAACGGATGGTCCACCGTGAATTGCAAAGGAATCGGTTTTAAACCTGGAACCATTCCCGGTGGAGCAACCACTAAAAGAAAAGGATTATTACAGAAGACTAAAATATTTATAATTATAATAAATGTAATTGAAGATAATCCAGTGGAAAAACTAAGCATTCCATCTAACTATTCTTCTTAGAAACTGAAATATTATTCAGCACGCATCAAATCATTTTACATACTTTGTAAACAATTTCATCGTGGATTTTACGAGTTATAAACAAAATAAAATATTCATTATTTTCGTCGAATTTGTTAAGTAGGATCCTTATTTCGATGTACTAATTCCACCACCAAAATTATTTACACAAAAATCTTTTTAAATTTAATTTTTAATTATTTAAAAAATTAAACGTTCGGTTAGAAAGTTAGAGTACATACATGCTAAATACATTTCAATAGTTACCCTATTCTGGTGTATTGCACATCTCGGTGTATATTCTTATATTATTTAATTTCCAATATAACGGCCACAAAATAAAATCACTGACGATTTATTCTGCGTACCGGTTGTAATCAGATAATACATGAACGAGTAGTCAGCCTTAAACTCCTTAAGATTTTTGTTTAAATATATTGGGGCAGATAGAGCCACGACGCCACCTAAACGTGTCATGTGGGACAGACGAAAGAAGGCAACTTTAGAATATTAATACGTACTCACGTGTTCTTCTTTCATCGTATAAATAAATACACCGATATAATAAATTTATTATATCTAACTACACATGTCCAACAAATTAGTATAGTGTAGATTGCTCATGCGCTACTACAAGACCAATCGAGCATGCGTAACTGTGTGGTGGATTGCACATGCGCAGCATTGATGGTTCATTGTCCATGCGTAATTATATATGCTGTCCAAATACACACTGTGCAATATATTAAACAAAGCTGTTGCTACCGATTGTTAAAATACTACAGCAATGAAATATCTATATATTTTCATTGCGATAACGTTATATCCATAGCTTTTTTTGAGGAAACAAATACATACTCATGACGTGTGTGCGAATGCTTGAGAGACTGTGAAAATATATACAGAATAATATAAATAACACGTGTACTGCTTGTGTTTAGTGCAGCGTGAGTTTTAAACTATCCCAACTTTAATTTTCTTCATTCTTCAAATTTTTCAAAATGTTGAAGTTTTTATATTTTTAGAGCATTATCATTTTTCTATCAATCCTATCCTTTGTGGATTGCAGCGATATTTCAATGTTTATATAATTGTCTGAAGTCAAATTTTTAAAAAAAATTTCAAAGAGGTTAGAGCTAAAAGAGTCCAGAGTACAAAAGACAGATTACAGGATAGTAAAAGTGCATGCATCATGCTGTACCGAGAGAAAAGGTAACACAAGTAGCGCAACATGCGTACAGCGTGAAAAAACCTTACCTGAAGTTGCAGCAGCCGCCTCAACGCCACCTTCAGTCATGTTCAAGAACGTCTTCTGGACGACACGGTCAATGAACAACGAGTCATCACTAATGCCACTAAAGTTTGCTTTATTTGAATCGAATGCATCTTTGACGCCAAGCTAGAAAAAGAAACAAAATTGCAAAAGTCGAACTTATCATTAATCAAATCAAAAATGGCAGAAATGTTCAAAATGTGAGTGAAAGAAGTGTGGTGATAATATGGCCATTATGTAAATTATATAAATTGAAAACACATAATTTATTAACAATACAAAGGTAAAATTCGCAACTTACATTAATGAGGATATCTTTGAATTGGATTTCAGTTTCAATGGTGAACTTAGGTATTTGTACGGCAACATATTCATTTGTGTAAGGTTGTTCAACAAAGACTTTGTCCAATTTTTGTTCCAATGCTGGTAATCCATCTCTCTTATTAGGAAGCACAATTACCATAGCGATGTCATTTCCTTCGAAGGGCATTTCTAAGAACTTGGCATCCAATTCGGTATTTTCATAGTATCTGGAATAAATTTAAAGTATATTTAATTTGACTAATAATTCATTTTTCCTTACCTCCAAATATATACTAAATCGAATGACGATTGTAAAGATATAATCATTAATATAGTATAGAAATAGAAATATTAGATGATAAGTATTACCTGTAGTCGCTGGTTCCACTCATGGTATCAACTTCTTTACTTCCACCGTCTAGACTGTAGAATGGCAACTTCCTGGTCGCGAACTCTTCGAACGGATTGATCCATTTTCCTTTGAAGTGGATGGCATTTACTAAGACCATTCGAGTATCAGAGTTCAGGTAATCTGGAGAAACAAGGTCCTTGATCTTGTTGTTGGTCTTCGCTTCAACCCATTCGTTGATGATTTTGGCTGCCTGCACATTCTCGGCGAACTCAACAGACTCAATACCGGCGTTGAAAACGGTCTCGGAGACTTGCTTAAAACTGGGTTTAATTGTGTAACCCTTGTTTAGGAAGATTCGATTTGCTGTGTTTAGTGCATAATATTCATTTCCTGGAAGATAACATTAAGAAACTTTATTCGATGTACCAATAATATGATAATATTGACTTTAAAAAATGTATTTATTATTAATTTGTACGGTCGCAAGTATATGATCTAATGACTGGTATGCTAAAGGTAAAATAATTGTATACAGACTGTTCGTAATAGCGCCGTAAATATTCCAAAATGTAATTGCAAAAATTAATAAATGGAACATCCTATTATTGTTGGTCTATTTTTTACAGAATTTTATTACCTTTCCAACAATGTCGTTTACTACTGGTAAAATGTTAAGTTATTCGTTATTTAAATTTATGTTTGAAAATTGCACAATTCTTGAATTTTGCTTAATATAAGAGAGTTAATTAGTGATAAATAAATGTTAATATTTGCATAATTAGCAAACATAAGATTTAAAATCATATTCATATTGGAATTTTGGATACATCCACAACACTTCTGAAACTAATAATTATTACGGGAAAAATATATATCGAACTATAATATTTAAAAAAATGAAAAGAAAACTCACCTTTAAGTTTAGGCGTAAGTTCTTTGAAGAGTTCCTCCACTTTTGCTGGATCTTCTGGAAGTCCCAGACCTCTCGAAATTTCCAAAGCTGTGTTATCCTTGGCTCCTGCTCCAGTCATGGCCATGGCAATTTCTACCGAAATTGGACATACCAGGAAGTTTTCCTTATTCTTCTTGATCATCTCCTGAAATAGAAGACTGGAATGTGAAGATGATTTGAAAGTACTAGCGTAGCTATAGCAATTATTAATATGAATGAACATCAATTGATCAAAAAATATATTTAATCGAGGATTAAAACAAGCAATATATAATCAACATAGTTAGAGAAAAAAAAGATAATTAAATTTTTATTCAGTTGAACATATTTATTATTGGCCTTTTTTCACCGGGGCACAAATTTACTAGGGCCCTTAAAATTGGGTAATATGACCCCGTTATTTTTGGGTGCGTTTATTTTTCCAAATATATTAACAATCAAATGGAAATTTATATAGTATTTATTTGTCACTTTATATAAAATATATAAAAAGTACAATTTAATAAAAGAAAATAAAATAAGATTTCGATAGAAATTTAGAAAATCTCGGTATAACTAGCTTCAAAATAATTACGCAATGTAAATTTTTACATAAATAATTGCTTGTAAATTGGTGCTGCTTGTTCTTTGTCTGCGTGCAGAACTACAAATCCATTGTGCAACTATAATTGATGAAAAGGCAAGAACTCGTAGAAAATTACGTTTTAAAAATTCAAAAAATCATGGTTAATAGAAATATAAGAAACACATGAAAGACATTGAATTGAAAGACATGAAAACATTTGAATTTGATTTGACATTAAATCGTTTAAAAATTTATAAAATCATTATTAATCTATCCTCCCAAGTCCCTTCACATTTTCTTATGATCTGAGATTTTTTACACAACATTCTTATGAACATTTATCTTCATTTTCGTTAAAATATTAATATAAATTAAAATCTTCCCTTATATTCTATTTTTTTGGAATTTAGACATCCTCTTTAATTATCCTGGAACAATACTTCATAGAATAAAATACACTAACGAGTATTAACTGAATTGTAGATATTTAAAAGATTGAACAATGCAATAAAAAATATATAGTAACTAACGAACAAAATTATCTTGTCAAACAAAAATAAGAAGTTAAGAGCAAGTTGTCACACTGATTATTGTTAAGTATAATATAATCTTTCGCATTAAAACATATTGCTATAAATAATAATGACGTAAATTAATTTTGCGTTCGTTAAATTAGCTCACTTTTACTTTCCAAATAGAGGATTATAATTAAAAAAAAAAAACACACGCACTAATTCAAAATATCCTTTGAAATTCATTGTAAAGACATGTGATTATTAGTTACATTTTTAGATCAATTTCCCAGAGAAAAGTGTCCATTCTCTCTAGACAAGAAGAATTTAATGATTTTTTTATTTCGATTTTATGCCTAGTCTATAAATTCAAGGCAGATTATTTAAATAATGAAACTTGACATTTTTCACAAAAATAATAAACCGCTAAAAGGAAATAAAGTAAACGACTTACTTTAGACTGAATTAAAAAATCTGGGGATATTTTTTAGAATGTGAGAACGTTATGTATATAACACACCCTGTATATATTCAAATACGTACAAGACATGAGCTCGAGTATGTATGTGTATAATACGGAAGATAATATTTGATAGGGGTTCACTTTCTCTGCGACTATTTGATTATAAAAATCGGCGAAGTGGGATTTATATAAAATATGATATAACGAATAGGTAAAATTTAGTTTGTGTTTTGTGTAAGGGTTAACAAACTGTTTCTTATAGGTGTAACAACTAAGTTCGTCACGCAAGAAAAAATGTAAATAAGCATTAGTTTTAATAATTTCGTAATTTAGAAGATATCAATTTTAATTTTGTCAATTGTGTTAATAGTAAATTAAACTGAAAATAGTAATTACGTATAGTGGTGTGCTTAAATGTTTTATACATCTTTAATTTATCAAGTCTTCAATCTACGAAGTGGTTTGAATACATGGTAGATTGGTAGGTCTTCATTTCAAAAAGGACAGAAATTCCTCTAGGGGGATCGGGTAGCTATTAACTTCTTAACTTAACTATTATATGTAGTTTGGTGAAATTTTGAATAAGTGTAGGTTAATACATTTCATTTTTTGTTGATAAGGAATAGGAAATCGATTTGTAAGTACTCATTTGTTTCGGGTGATTTTGTTTTCGAAATCCAAATTTTGAATTTTTTAGGGGGGTTAGTATACATAGAAGAATGTGTTATATCAATAACTTTTTTAACATAACATAACACCGACATAACGATAGTAAGCTTTGCAAAATAGCAGTACACAATATCATTAAAAAAAACTTTAGTTGAGAATCTTTTTTGCATTTTCTTTCAACCTAAGTAGCGATGTGTAGTTCACTCGCGAACCGTTCAATCTGAACGGTTCAATCAAATGACGGGCGTACTGTGACGATGTTTTGCAACGACCTATAGGTCACTATGACCTAGTTCGTGAACTATGAACTACATGGTGCACGGTGTACGTATTCATGTACTTGTACTATATAAATATACTTGCAGTATAGTATACATTACATATACAGTACTAACATTTATTTCGTGATAAAGTGTGTTGGCGAACGGAACGAAATAGGAAACCTATGCAATATTTATATGTTGGTATCAGATTTCATTTGGAATAATATAATTAATATATTCGCAAGATTAAATATGTCATGCCATAGCGAATTTTTGCAATAATGCAAAAAGAAACATCTAAATCTTATAGTTCTTCTATTTCATACTGATTGCAATGCATCACTTAATATCAAATCAAAGATTTCAAGTTTGAACAGAGAAGATTTGGAATAGAAAATATAAATTATAGCGCCGAACAAAACGATTCTATCTAGTTCATTTTATTATAGTTTGTACATTTAATTTGCAAGTGTTAGTAAAGTAGTAAACATTTTCATCAGTAACTACCAATAAGTATTTTAGAACTTCATATAAATAATCGTGAGTACCTAGAGAAGATTATATTTCTTTATATATATGTTTTGCATAAATTATAAACATTGTTGTCTTTTCTTCCTCATTCTTAATTCAAAATAAGTATTGTAATATTTCAATTTATTTATTTTTTACCATTTAATATTTTTATATTGAGAAAAAACGAGATTATTTTCAGTATGTGCATGTGTTTCATATAGGTCGTGAACTAGTTCATTTTAATAAGATGTTAGTAGTTCACGACCTATAGTTCGCGAAAGGTACATTGAAAGGAACTAAGTCCTCAAAGTGACCTACAGTTTGCCATCGCTAAACCTAAGCACCTTTGCTATTTATCTCAACTTATTAAAAAAAAATGAATCGAAAACTAGCAACAAAAAATTTCGTAGGTAGCGAATCGCTTTAAGATGAATCTAAAATATAATTTATTTATAACTTTCACTAATTCAGTAAATAGGGGATTAAAATTACATATAATTATATCTTCAATCATATTATGCACATTTTTAAGCTTTGAGAATATGATTTTAAGCATTGCAAAACTGATCACTCTAGATAGAGTATTATACATCGAAGTTAAGAAGGTATTTTTGCAATTAAATTAGGAATCTAAAGCTCTTTGTATGGTGTGCAATCTATGCGACAGGAGCTTTTGGTGCTTACAAACTGCAGGAGCAATTTCGATGGCGATCCATGGACTTTGCATATAAAACGGAACTGGAACGTAATCAAGCACTTCTTACAGGAAGATTTATACCAGACAATAATTTGCCAGTAGGAATTGAAGTGTGGAACAACAAACTATTTGTATCAGTACCAAGATGGAGACAAGGTAATTAAATAATATTAAGACTAAAGTAGGAAGGCATTCGTAGAAAAAGAACAGATTTTAAGATCAAATATTGACTTGGGTATTAGAAAAAGATTACTGAAGGTATATGTTTGGAGTGTAGCACTGTACGGGTGTGAGGCGTGGACTATAGGAAAGGAAGAGAAGCGTAGATTACAAGCATTCGAAATGTGGTGTTATAGGAGGATGATGAGGATTGGTTGGGAAGATAAAGTAACAAATGAAGCTGTACTAGAGTTAGTAGGGGAGAAGAGAAGTATTTGGAGAGTGTTACAGCGTAGGAGAGACAGATTAGTAGGGCATATTCTTAGGCATGGGGGGATTATGCAATTGATCATAGAAGGTAGAGTGGAGGGAAAGAGAGGGGTAGGTAGGCCTAGATTGGAGTATGTGAGTCAGATAGTTGAAGACGTTGAGATGAATAGCTATAGGAAGATGAAGGGATTAGCTCAGGATAGATCGGCATGGCGTGCTGTTTCCAACCGATCTTTAGGATTGCGGACTCTTTAAAAAAAATGACTAAAAATGAGGGTAAAAATAAATAATAATTTAAATGTCACGAGGTTAGATGAGATTTAGGCATTTTTATAATTAATAAATCGTTAATAAAATCCTTCGAATCTTCATTTTATCACGCTTGCATATATATTTAATTTTCGCTTTAGCCGTTTAAAGCCATTTTTGTTCAAAAATATATAAATTCTTTTATTAAATAAAAGGGCTGACGAAAGGTAAATCCTTACACGTTATGATAAATTTATAAATTCTTTTGTATTACAACGACGATGTCGATCACAACACCTGAATTGCATTCAACATAATGAAATAATATGAGCTACTATAAATTGCTGGGATTTTTTAATTTTGTATATGTAACTTATTACCGTCTAATTTAACAAATAATAGGATTAATTACATTAATAAATGTTCCGTTAGCTAAACACTTTCATTAGATTTACTTATTTAATCCATCACTGCATGTTACTTAATGAATACAGAATAATTATTTAGAGCGAAATTTGTAAAGAAACAACACGCAAGTCTATAACAAAACTTAAGCCAAAACGGAAATAGATTAACTTTACATGTCAAGGAGAAAGAAATCTCTACTTCCAGTTGTTATGCAATGCAAAGTAACGATTCCAATTTATAACGAGAATATGTGAAATAAAACAAATCACAGTCAAAGTAAATAAAGCGAACGAGCATATTTACCTCACGTCCATCAAAAGTTATTGTGTTAATTGCCCATCATCAAGAGTTGCATAAAGAGTTTGATAGGGCCAGAGCAATGATTAGAGAATAAGCATATTTATGCAAAATTCGAAGAAATAGAGACATTGAATGTTTTTGTAGACATTGATTCAGTCGATACTTTATGATAATTCATTATAGAAGGAAATAATTAACATTATTTAGTTTTGTAACAAAATAATATTTTTTATTCCCTTCAATTTTATTGATGTTTAAAATAGTTTTTACAATACGATAAATTCGCGCAAAAACAAAAATAATATTTTCTACATTCGTTTAAAAAGATTTTTTTTACAACACGGTTAAATATAAATTAGCAATAAAAAAACAACATTATTTTGAACTTAGATTGTTTAGGAAGTAAAAAGTGTATATTTTTATCGATTTTCACAGAATTTGCTATCCCATAATTCTAGTTGTGACAATTGTTATCTAACGTTACAACAAAATATTTAAATTTCTTGAAAATATTAAATAGTTTTGTGATATAAAAACGAAATAATGTTTTTTATTCCCTTCAAATTTCTTCATGTTTAAAATATTTTTTGCAATACCATAAATTCGCGCAAATACCAAAAATAATACTTTCTACATTCATTTAAAGATTATTTACATCGCCGTTAAATATAAATTAGCAATAAAAAAAAACAATAACTTAGAATGTGTGTGAAGTAAAAAATGCAT
Source organism: Leptodirus hochenwartii (assembly GCA_947310635.1). Lineage (NCBI taxonomy): Eukaryota > Metazoa > Arthropoda > Insecta > Coleoptera > Leiodidae > Leptodirus > Leptodirus hochenwartii. The sequence continues at coordinate 40,025,079 of OX371177.1, forward strand.
CTAACTACATTTTTCTATCGATTTCCATAGAATTAACTATTCAATCATTCTAGTTGTGATAATTGTTATCTAAGTTATTAGAAAAAAAAATTAAAATTTATTGAAAATATTTATACCCGCACGTGTTGTTATTCTATATAAGTACTTAATGGCTTATACTTCCTCCGGTAGTAGGTAGGAAATAAACAAGTACCATCACGAACTTTATATTATATAATTGAAAAATGCTGTTGCCTTGCCTTCAAGAGATTATGGAATTCAACTATTGCTTTTTCATTATAGATTCTGCTGTTTCTTCTTTCACGAATGCATGTTAATATTGCGATATTTAAATTAATGAAAAACAACAATATTTTGATAATTGTAATAAAGTTGCACTATGATATGATACGATTGTAGTACGATATGTACTAAATATTCTTTAGGTATTCCCGCTACGCTCAATTATGTACCCTTATATGAGGGGGCTTCAGAGTCCCCGCCGTTAATTCCCTACCCCGATTGGAAAGGAAACGCAGTTGGAAATTGTGAAAGTGGCTTAACAACAGTATACAGAATTAAAGTAGATGACTGCGATCGACTTTGGGTTCTAGATACCGGTACTTTCGGAATAGGGAACATAACAACGAACCCTTGTCCTTATGCCATTAACGTGTTCGATTTGAAGACGGATACAAGAATTAGAAGGTGAGAGTAAAATTGAAAACCGAACAAAATATATTTTATAAAATGACAAAGATTTAAAAATATAGTAAAAGGAAGTTACAAGATGATCAAATCTGTTACTAACTTATCCTAGGGATTAAGAACAATTTTATTGACTAATTAGTAATCCTTAAAAAACCTAAAAATTGTTGTGATGATTGATATAATATTTACTATGATGAAAAAATACACATTTTTAAAGATTCAGAGCTAGTAAACAGGAAAATATTTATTTAATTTCTCCTTACAAAATAATAATTAGAAAATCTAAGGAAAACAATTAGCAAAATATCATAAAAAATGACTTCTCAGATATGAGCTACGACCAGAAGATACGAACCCAAATACATTCATAGCTAATATAGCGATAGATATGGGAAAGTCCTGTAAGGACACTTTTGCTTATCTATCTGACGAACTAGGATATGGATTGGTTGTGTACTCCTGGGAGCAAAATAAGTCGTGGAGATTCACACATAGCTACTTCATGCCAGATCCCCTTGCGGGCGATTTCAATATCGGGGGCTTGAATTTCCAATGGGGTGAGGAAGGCGTTTTCGGAATGAGCTTATCACCAATATTACCGGTATGCCACAAAATAGATTTGTATTTATATCTACTATTACAGCTAATTTATTGACAAAATGGTTATTTTGAACTGGTCCGAATCTGAATTCACGTCACAGTTTTAATTTAAAAAATATTTTAAATTTTACATCTACTGTAATTTGCTTAATTAAACAACATAAAAATTATGTACAATTGGTACCAATTAAGTTTTTTTCTTTTCTTTAATACTGGATGAATTATTTGTTCCTTATATTGTTCTAGGATGGATACAGAACATTATTCTTTTCACCCTTAGCCAGCAATCGCGAATTTTCCGTTTCAACAAAAATTTTACGAGACAACAGCAGAATTGAAAACAGTTATCACGATTTTGACGTTTTAGAAGATAGAGGTGCATTAGCTCATATCACGGCTCGTGTGATGGATGAACAAGGCATTCAATTCTTCAACTTGATCGATAGGAATGCAATTGGATGCTGGAATTCGGAAAATTCATATCATTCTGACAACTTAGGTAAAATTTGTAGAGAGAATCTCATACATATATGCATTATGTCCAATATAGAAATACCTAAAAATGCAAGATTTTTCTAGAGAAAAAAAATTCACAGAATTAATTTAATTTTTCATTAGGAATTGTTGACCGTGATGATATTGGTCTAGTGTTCCCAGCAGACGTAAAAGTTGATAGAAATCGAAACCTTTGGGTAATGTCGGATAGAATGCCGAACTTCTTATTATCAAGTCTGGCCTTCGATGACATCAATTACCGTGTTTATTTTGCACCGATCGATGTGCTTATAAAAAATACAGTTTGTGAACCAAAGTTTGTTGCACCACCTAGCTTAGATAAAGTCTCAACAGCCGAACAGGTTGATCCACTGCAACCAATTCACCAAGAACATGATATCACAGAACCGACAAATATAAATAATCTGCCGTTCGACCCTATAAAAAATAAGATTCTTTACAAATCGTATAGTACACCGTATAATACGGATTAGAGTATACAAGAAATTTGTTCACGTAATATATGAATAGCATAGAATTTACAAAAAGGATCTTTATTGCGGCATCTGGTAAAATTTCTAAAGGGTAAGGAGTTTAAACATTAAACTAAATTAAACATAATATTAATCGATTTAAAATAAAATACTAGAAGCATAAAAAATGTAATAAAGAATAGAATTCGTTTGTAAACACTTTTTTCAACATGCAGGAAATAATCTAAGCGAAATTGGAAAACATAGAATGACTAATTTTTTGTCTTTTGTATCTCCGTTTGATCGCAATGCTGTACATTTTCTAAAGTTTCTTCTAGATCTAGATAGTCGTTTACAATTTTGATTAATAAAAAATTAAAATATATATTTTAGAACATTAAAAAAGTCGTTATACTATAAAAAAATAAATTAAAAATGATAAAAGCTAACTACCATAAATAAAGACTAGTAGTTTTTGAAATCAATCGATGATAATGAGTGACAAAGAATATTACCTCCTTTATATAAACTCATAATTGTTTAAAATTTAAAATCGATGAAATTCCGCAAAACGAATTAAATTAGTGTATAGGTCATAATTATATAACAATATTCAATAGATGTGAATCGGTGATATTCATGGATTCATATAAATATAACCTTGATTAAGAAATCTGCTTCTACATTGTAAATTATTTTAAATTGCATAATTATTAATTGTAATTCATGTACATACACGTAAGTTACGTGTAAAAATAATGACAATAAAACAAATATTCGATCTGCTATTTATAAAAGATCAATTAACTTACCCGATAGACTCTCGCGGAAAATTTTGCATTCTCACGTGAAAACTCTTGGAAGACATTTCCAGTGGCAATATTGACCAACACCGCACAAACAAGCAACTTCCACATAATCTTCTCTTTTGCGGTTGTTATCTGCAAATGAAGGACGTTCGTTGATTTACAACGTATTTATTAACTCTAATAGCAAATTTTTCATATAGTGTATAGTCGTCATTATTATATTCGAACAGTTAACTTATCAATTATTGCAAAATGGGAATCCCGTAAATTGCGGACTTATTTAAAGCATAAATTAAAAAAAAATACCTTAATAAATAATAAATACATTAATAGTAAAAAAAAACAATAGAGAATATTTCCCATAGATTTGATTTAATAAATGAAAATTTTAACCAAATGTAATTTGTAAATGTTAATAGCTCACCTTGGTAAATTCTACAAGCACTAAACCGTCTTTAGTAAAATAACCACAGTCCACGAAGAAAATATTACAAGCTGAGACTTTACCTGATATCGATAATTAATGCTGATATTCACCAATGGCGCAACAATTCAATTAAAATTCGTATTTAATTGAATGATCGACTAACAACATATAAATATTTTAGTAGAGAAATTAAATATTGGTATATGTTATAAATTACAAAAACAACTTATTATATATTGTGCATATACTTAATAAACATACGAAATATTAACTAGAATGCTTACATAGAGTTGTTTTATTTCTGAAAGAAAAGTAAAAATTGATTGTTTAGTTTTAATATTTCAAAAATAGATATCACTTTAGAGCAAGCATATGTTTACAAATCGGCGTTTGAACACATTTAAAAACATTTAAATGTTCGTGCTATTGGATGCTACGCTAGTGGTTTCCTAATTGATGAAGTTTAAGTCTCAATCAGTGTAAATCTATCTGCTGGAACCAGTTTTCAGTAAGCCTAAAAGATTAATTAATAATAAATGACTCAAGAAATGAACTAAAAATATCTATGACAAATGGTATATGATAAATAGGCAATAAAAAATTATATTGCACAGATGTTGAGTCGATTAACTTATGCAAAACTGTTATGTTTAATTTTTTAGCAATATTAAAAAAGCACATTATATGCATATTGTGATAATAAAATGTTTTTACATTAAAACTCATTTACATACATTGTCATAATATACAGTGCAATCAACGAAATTGGAAAAACAAATATTTTTTGATTTAAGATCAAATTTAAAATATTTATTATGTACTAATTAACGTCTTATTATTTATCTATTTTTATTATTTGGCAACTACAAGTTTATTTAGAAAGCCAAAAATCGACCATGGAAATTGTCTTGGAAAATTTTCATTTTCTATCAAATTAAAATTACATAAAACCATTAAGTAAATATTTGCTTAATCAATGATAATACTACATAGTCAAAGCATTCATAATCGATTGGAAAAACTTGAGGAGCTAAATTTTTTTGGGCGTTCGAAATTTCTTTATTAAACTGCACAAGAAATCTTTAGTAGGATTTTTAGTTATTGTTTCTCATATAATTTTAATAACAGAGGAAAATGAATTACTGTAGACTACATGATTTCGTAGATATATAGAAGAGGAAATTTTTTCTTGTGTATAATTATATATATATATATAACCTGTTTTATTATTATATATATTACCATGTCCCATGGTCAGGAAAACCCATCATTTATAGATTTGGTTTCGGTCGAGCAGCTTCTTAAACAATATGAAAGATTCGATACCATTTTAAATGATTACAAAAATAAAGTGGAATTAGAAAATTAAACGCAACAAACAATTGAATACTTAGCTATTGCGCAATTAAATTATGTATCCACTGAAATCTTAATTAGCGAGTTTTATTGATTTAGAACCTTTTCAAGCGAGTATAAAGACAATAGTCAAAACACAAATTACATCAATATAATATTGCATCACATCACACAAATAAAATTTGTAAAATCAATTAATAAACGTCGAACACATTATGTTGGAGATCTAAAAAAATCATTTTAAACTCAAAAAATTCAATTTAACCTTATAGAGAAGAAATTACGTCGTAATAAGATACATTATTAAAATAAACTTATCTAAGTGAACACAATGAACTTGCAAGATTTAACACATATAATTAAAAACATTCCCTCTTGTTAATATTCTTTCGATATTGAAAATAGTTATTAGTTGCAACGCAGCCTTTGTCTTGTAATAAATAGATTTTTGAGCGGCAGTTTGTACTTTTATTTGATTACGTCTTTTTGTACTTTATCGTTGTTTCTTTGCAAAATCGACTGTTTCGTAAATCGTTATAAATTTCCCAATTCGAGAATTTAATGGCACTTGGGTGTGGAAAATACGCTGAATCAGTTTGTACCTAAATAACATAATTTTTTGAAAATAAATGACAACTACATATCTGTAATTATTTCTTGAAATGCTGCAACTGAGCAATTGTGAAATCTATCATAATCAGTTTTTTTTTTTCTAAAATATTTAGAACTTCTTTCAGCTTAAAGTTTCCGGTTTTTGAAAATAATTATATTTAATTATACAATTATTTGTAGCAATTTCGTACATAATCAGAAGTCATTAATTATAACAGCTAATCATTGACTTTAGATATTCATTCTGTAATTTAAATTTCTAATAAAAAGATTTTTTTTAAATCAATTTTATTACATTAATATTATCAGCAACATTTCGTATTGCTAAATTACCTGGATAATATGTCAGACAGATTCGACACCATATTTTCAAAAGTAATGATATGTGAAGGTAATTTCTTATCGGGCGGATAGTTATTCCTAATCCAGCCATTAGGGTTCCCATAGAAGTGTTCCACTTCGGTGATGTAACCGTCTACGTGGCCCAAGTTTGGGTTGCACTTAAGGAAGCGTGTGGTAACATTTGCGTGCAAGTGACTGTACAGAGGCGTACTGTGGCATGGCATTAGGAACAATAGCGATGTGTCTTTTGGGTTTTCCCTTGCGATCTCTGCTAGGGGAGTCATTACGTCGAGAGTACCACGTTGGTGCGTGAGACTGAGATAGTAGGCCGGGATAAGGCTGCCGACGAATAGGATGGAGGCAACTAACCACACCAACGTGCTGAAAATGGAAAATATATACATACAAAAAAGAGACTCCAATTGACCACAGACAATCTACATATGCATCATTCCAGAATGAACATAGGAAAATACACACAGAAAGCCAAAGCAAACTTATAACAACTTCCAATGATATTAAAAATTGTTCCGAAAAGAGCTTCATGAAGAATAGTACCTAAATAGCCCTTCAAATTATGACTGCGTTAGCAATGTACGTAAAATTTATAAACTTTAATTTAAAATTTAGACATAATAAATAAATAATCTTAATTTTAGCAGATAGCCGTTTAAGACAATCAGCAATGTCACTAGAACTATAAGAAAATTTATGTTTAAACTTAATTTCTCCATACAATACAAATCTGTGTTTGTGTGTTTATATATATAATTAATATTTCCTATTCTTTTACTATTATTACATTATTACTGTTATTACTATAAATATATATATATATAAACATTAATATACAATAATGTACATTATACAAAAAGTTTGTGTATTATATAAAAAATTATACCAGCGTGCGCTTCAGTGAGCGTCGTTGACTTACTCAAACATGTGACTAATAATAACATCACTAATATAAAATGTGCAATAGAATATTATACTATAATGACTTTACTTATTAAATAAAAATAAATAAAAAATTCAAGTTGCAGACAGCTTTTTAGTCATTGCCAATTAACACATTCGATTCTTGACTAAAATGAACAAAATTATAAAAAGTTGTGTTAAAGCGTACTTACATATTTGCTTTTTTGCTCCAACGCGATAAATACTGTGATGAAATAAACAAGCACATGGGTAAAACGGCAGCAATAAATCTAAATTCTTTATGAGGCAAGACACTAAAAATAAATTTTTAAATACGCAAATGAAAACTAAAAAAATTATAATTATTATAAATAAAATAGAGCATACTATTGACTATTTTAATCCAAGAAAAATGTGGAAATGAATGGATTCGTTAAATGATTAGGCAGCAGGTTTGATTTCTGAAGATTCCACATTTCTACTGGATGAAAAACAATCGTCATTAATATTCTATATTCAATTCATATTAATAATAAAACAGTTATTTTGGTACAATCTTGATTAATATAGTAGGGAATTCATAATATTTCAATAAACGAAAATAATTTGAATAATTGTTATGTTCAGATTATATATATTTTTTAAATATGTGATTACCTGTATACCGTAATAGTAAAAGCAATGGTAAATAACATAACGAGCTGATTGGGATAAGTTTCTTTATTACGTAAGATATGTACGGCAGCCAATAGGAATGGAAATACGTGCACTCCCATTATAATAGCAAATCCCTGGGATAAGTACCAATGCCAAGGTTGAGAACCGTAAAAATCCGAGATATTTTCGAAGACATTTAATTTCAAAAATTCGTACCACGTAAATATAACAGAACCATGCATAAAACTATCAAATGTAGTTGTTATTGTTAATGTCAGAGCTCTAAAAGTAGTTTCAGAGTAATATTTTAAATGAACGACGGCTAGTCGTAAGTTTCTCACATAATGGGTAGATACCGTACTGTAATCGTTTTTAAAACAGACTCTTGTGCAGTAAGTAAATGATATATACATAAAGGCAACCAAATAATACAAGCAGTTGGCCTCACAGAGCAAATTAATCCAACCAAACTAATAAATGTCATACTATCCCTAGGTCTTTGATCTAAAATAAAATAAATGATTTTCTGTGAACCGTTACAATTTAAATAGAATTACCGCTCGTATAGGGCACCCATGGGAATTTTGTCAAGGCTATGGCTGTTACAGCAGTCTCAAAACTATTTATCAAAGTCCTGGATCCGATGTAAAACCAAAACCATGCACTGGTAATGCTAAATAACGCCCATTTGCTTTTACCTGACCATAAGTAAAACGAATAATCGCTATAAACGGCTAATGCAGCTTGAAATATTCGAGGTAGTAATATCTGCAACAAAACATACACAGTAACATCAATTGTTGCATATTAAAACAATTCGAAAAACTTTGAAGGAATTACCGACCAGCAAATAAGCATTGTCCAAACTGAATATAGCCAAAATCTTGTATAAAATGCCTATTAACCCTGGATATATATAACTTCTAATTCCACTAGTCCATTCCCATGTTAAATGTCCGTAGCCAAAGACTTGGTTATGGGCCACTTCCAGACTTTGCCAGTACTCATCGGGGACATACCATGTCTGTACCAAAAATACAGATGCAATTCTAAGTACTGTTAAAAACAGCAACACTTCCCAGGTTTTTAGATTTTGAAACATTATTAGTTTCATTCAAAATATTGCCAAAATAAACAAGAGTATAATCTTTCTTGAAACTATGCTAATACGTATGCGATGTAGGTGTAGCGCACATATAAGGTTGGCACTGCTAAGAAATTGGCACTTTTATTGAACTTTACAAATAAATTAATGAATTAAAAATGGGAATAAACATTATTCACTTAATTGCACGTACGGAAACCTCCATTTTTCATTACAGCATTGCCAGTAATACCAACATACCTACATATTCATGGATTTTACTATTTGCAATATTTTATTTTTATATTTACGTATAATATAAAATAATGTAAAATATAAAATTAAAATCTAATAGAAAATTTAAATATAAATAACTTGTTTATTATGAATTTATATTATAAACCAGGCAAGAAATATTTTTTTAAAAACAAAACGAATATTTTAAAACGATATCTAGTTTTCTCCTGTTGCCAGCATTGCATGCCAATTTGAAACTACCCACGTGTGCTACTTTAGTAATATTGGTTATGTTTACAAAACATTTTGAAAGCAAACAATAATACTGTAGAAGAGAATGGAGAGTAAAGAATCTATAATATGTTTACCTGGGCAAAGATTGTGCATTCGAGACAATAAACACATCCCTGGGCACGGAACTTACGAAAGACAGGAATATATATATTCCCAATTAGCGGGAACTGTTGAGTTAATTGAGCGAGAAGGAGGGCTTCACGTAATTATACATGATTAATGATTAAAGAAATATACAATTTATATTTTAACAGATATTAAATACTTGTTCAGGTTGTTGAAGTGCGAAGTGTGTCAGGAGAAACAGTCGTTCCTCAACAAGCTGACGTCGTTACGGCCCAAGTGACAATAATAACGCAACAGTTTGCTAGATGTATTATAAAATGTGTTGGAGATGTTGTGTTAAATCGGTCGTACAGAGCGATATTAAGAAGAGAAGATATAAGGGCAACTGAAAAAGATAGAATAGACGTTTATAAAAGCGTTCGACCTGGCGATATTATTTTAGCGCGAGTTGTATCCTTTTGCCGTAATGTTTTTGGAACTTATATGTTTGAGCGAGATTTGGGTAAAAGATGCGATTTTTAGCCAAACAGAAGTAATTGTGATAGTACACGATGGTTTCAAAATATAAAGATATAAACATATATTTTTTAAATAAAATTTGGACTATTTTGAATAAAATATAAATATATTTAATAAGAAAAATAACGATGTGATCTAAACCCAAGAAAATTTCCATTTAAACCCATTTCTATGGGTTTAGATCAAATCGTTATTTTTCTTATTATATTTACAATGGGCCATCACATCGACAACTTTCTTAAAAGAATAAATATATTTTTAATAAAATGTTGACTATAAAATTTCCTTAAATGAAATGTATTCAGCTGCCAATTACGGAAGCTCACACATATCAATTATCTACAGCAGAAAATGAATTGGGAGTTGTGATAGCTCATAGTCCAGATGGGTATCCGATGGTTCCTATTAGCTGGACTGAGATGCAATGCACAAAAACATTATTAAAGCAACCGCGAAAGGTCGCCAGAGTTGTACCAGAAAATCATCAATAGATATTAATATTTTAAATGATCACTACGATTTTAAATAATAATATAGAATATCAACCAAATACACAAGGCATTAAATAGCTAGATGCGCATCTCGAAAGATATGCCCCCATCTTCAGTAGCACAAGATAAAAACTAAATAAAATACCTTGGTCACGAATCGTGATTGCTATATCATTATATACAATATCAGTACGTAATACTGTATTCAATTTTCCAAGATAATGGTTTTCACAACTTGGAAAGGATTATCTTGGAATAAATCTATAGTTACTATATACCATTGTATAGCAATCCTGGTGAGTGATCGCGGTATTTTATTTAGTTTCTATCTTGTGCTACTGAAGATGGGGACATGGCCTTCGAAATGCACATGTGGCTATTTAATGCTTTGTGTTACGGTATTTGGGATATATTCTATATTGTTTCAAATTTTAATTAAACTGCACAAATTTGGGGATTTTCAAATAAGTAATAGTTTTTTGTTGAAATTTTATAACCGAAAATAAAAATATCGAATTGACAACAGTATAATGATACTACTTTATGTCGATTTTATGCAAATTAGTCTTTAAGAAGGCGCCCAATGTAAACTTTAGAAACGTCTAAAGTGGCAGAAATATATTTTATTTGTTTACACTTTGCTGCTGTTACAAGAGGCTACAGATGTGTATTGTCATTTGTCAATTGTAATGTATAATTAAATATTACAATAAGATAATATTAAGTACACATTACTACTGGAAAATAATTTCACATAACAGAGTTTTAAAATAATACAACTTTGATACATCTTGGCCGCATTTTGACGAACACACAGACACATATATATAGAAAAGTTAAAATTTATATTTGTTATTATAATTATAATATACTGAATTATCCTTTATTAAAAACTCGTTAAGATTATAATAAACATTTTGCACATTATTGCTTTCAGTTCTTTATAGAATATATTAAAAGACTCAATCGAACTGGTAAATGATTATAGATTTTTAAAGCTAAAAATGTCAAAATTGTTAGCTCTTAAATCAAGTCTGTCTCGGGGTAAATCAAGCGTATGCCTAAGCCTCGAATCGTACATGGTTACTTTGTCATCTGTTTTAGTGTATTTTGAACGGTTTTTAAAAACATTGGCAATAAAAGATGTATAAAGAAATGACAGTCATGATATTTAAGTTTTTAAAAAGTTCACGACAAGAATATGTCTTTTGCATTTTTTAAATTTCGTTGATTCTTTTCGAATTTCCACACCATAGTATACAATAATTCAATGATGATTCAACATAAGCATAATAGTATAAGAGCAAAGATTTCCTGGAGACGCTGCCTCTTATTTGCCAAAGAACAAGTGCATATTTAGACAATTTATTAATCACATGACCCAACTGAGAATACTAATTTAGTCTAGAGTCCAGAGAATTCTAAGAATTTTACACTTGAACTTTCATATATTTGATCGAAATGCAAGAATTGAAAAACGTGTGACCACATCTATTTTTTACATTGCAGCTGTATATGTTCAACTATTTTTATTACACATTTAATTATATTAAGACAATTTTATAACGTGACAAAATAATTCAATTACATCGTTATCTCATCTAAAATAATACACGTTTTAGAGCGACATCTCTAACCATCCTTTTGAAATTACTAATCAAATTAGTTAATCCTTGCATATCATTGCGCTTTCCCTTGATCATCTGCTTATACTAAGAAATATTTTCGATAAATATAGAATTGTATGCAGTTGATTAAAGCAGCAAAGACTTTATGATCGTGGTAAAGCATGGATCAGAAAATAATAATAAGAGTGAGACAGTAACAATTAAATGTAGATTTACGTGTTTTTCTGTGAATGAAGAAAGGCCACGAGGCATGAGGTAAGAAATAAATAATTGAAAAGGTATTATGAATGTAGAAAATGATGGGGAAGTATGTCAATGTAGGAAATAATATTAAAGATACTAAGCTAAGGGGTACGTGAATGGTGATGATGATTTTAAAATATCAGTACTCAATGCTTAGTATCATATTGCAGTACTCGGCATAATTTTCAGGAACTTGCAATAAATCTATAGAAACAAAGACACTAACGGCCATCTATTGAATTGTAGATATTTAGAAAATTAAATATTAAACTAAAATAAGCATTGAATTCTTTAAAAATTGATAACGATTTAATACAAATTTAACATATAGTTGTGTCGTATTCTAAATTTTATAATTATCCTAACACTAAAGATTAGAATACAACAGGATGATAATTTAATAACTTTCCCATTGGCCAATGATATATAAAAAAATACGTAAAATATCAAATGAAATTCTGAAATAACAATGTTTTGAAGTTCTTTTTATATACATCTTATAAAAGAGTTATGCATTTTAGGATGAGCTTAATACATCAGTTTGATATAACATGACGCGCATTTGAACGGACACAGCGCGTGTTTATGAGGCCGGATGTAGAAGAAATGTTGCGGAAAATACGATTACTGGGATGCCAATAATTCTTGGTTGAATAGGTCGCATCTCGATTACACACGCCGTCGTTATATATAGGTTCAAGGCAAAGATATGTGTTAATTAGTAGAATGCGCTGCACATAGGCAATAAAAGAGACGTAATTTTTTTATGCTAATTTTATTAGTTGTAAATATTTAGCGGCGATGCAGCTATTCAATTTAATACAACTCATTGACTGAACAAGCGACAGGATTGATATCGCAATTATATAATTACTTAATGCCATAATGAATTCACGATACAAATTTAAGCTGAATAGTTAGTTAAAATATAAAATTATTTAAAACGTGACCCGAACACTGCATTTTAACTGCACCGCACATTTGAAATGCACTGCAGTGCATTTCAAATGCACTGCATGTGCATTTAGAATTCTTGAATAGAAATGGGAATTTAGTTTCGAAATGCGCACTTTGCGTATAAACGCTTCGACTTCTGGAATTTGGATGATATTCTGTTCAAGCAATTTTTAGAATTATATCGAAATCATCAGCGATTTCTTCAAGACAAGATTAGTATGTATTAGGGTTTATTAAAAAATCATTCAAGGCAGTAGTATAGCGATTGAACTTTTAATTTTGAAATTAAATCAATAATCCTACACGGTTTCAATAATTTTTTTTAATAATTTTTATACTAAGTATTTACAATGGGTTATTTTATTAATTATGTATTATTTGCTTGTGAGACTGCTAAATAATAACAATGAATAAAGGGAAATAATATGCGGTATAATATGGCTTTATCGATGAATACTAATAATATATTATAATATAGAATATCACCCAAATACCCAAATATAAAATATATTTTTAAAATAACATATTAGTTAGTATTCATTGGCTTCAACTTCTATTTCCATAGAAAACAAACAAAAAATCCATCCATTTTGTATATTTCCCTTGTCTGAACAATAGGAAACATAATTTAGTATTATATAAACACTCAATTTAATTCCTATTTATGCGTATTACTCGCAAGTTTAGACATTGTTTGACATTGGGCCATTTATTTGAAATTTGATCAATTTATTGCTTTAAGAAGCATTTTTTTTTTGTATTTGTATCTCCTATCCAGTCTATATCTACATCAAATATGAATACGAAAATGTAAAGAATTTGAAGAAGAATGCTTAGTATAAAATACAACATTTTTATGACGAGCGTTAAAAATTGCTAATAATAACATTAATTTAATTCTCCATTTCTATTCTGTTGCTCCAATAATTTACTTTCAAAGTACCGTAACGATATTATGGCTATATATACTTTTCCTTTTTAAAGAATATATATTTATATAGTATTTGTAACACTAAAGCGACATATACGACGAGTTAATACGAAAATATATAATAGTCTTAGAAATCGTAATGTATGAAATTTTTGGCAAACCGCAAATGTCTGCTTTCATAGAGGAGAAATGTAGAACTTTCCAATTCATACATAAATTCAAATACTACCTTGATATTTCTATTAAATTAAGTTTATATCGTGCAGTACCATATATAATGATAGCTTATGATAGGATTGCGACAGGTAGTATGGCGATTATATATAAATAGATGGTACAAAACGTCCTTCGTTATGCAAGGTATTTACCGCCAGAATTAAATTATTTGTAAGTGATTAAAAAAATTTAAACAATTAGGTGAATTCGTTTCCACGATGAATATTAAACGACGTGGAAACTTAAAATAACCACGTAAACGTAATAAATGCAAATGGTATGCTGTGATTTTAATGGAATTTAGAAACATTTTTTGGTGCACAATCAGCTAGTTATTGCAGAGAAAATTTATAAATAATGTAATGTTGATTTTAAGCATTTTAATTTTATGTTTAGATAAAAGTATATATATACAAATAAACAAAGGAAATACTTTGAATTTTTTCAATGATAAAAACGCAAATTTCCAAATGCGTTGACTACAATTTATCGATGTGTAGTTCACTCGCGAACCGTTCACTCTGAACGGTTCAATCAAATGACTGTAGACGATGTTTTGCAACGACCTATAGGTCACTATGACCTAGTTCGTGAACTGGTGCACGGTGTACGTATTGATGTACTTGTACTATATATATACTTGCAGTATAGTATACATTACATATACAGTACTAACATTTATTTCGTGATAAAGTGTGTTGGTGAACGGAACGAAATAGGAAACTCTATGCAATATTTATATGTTGGTATCAGATTTCATTTGGAATAATATAATTAATATATTCGCAAGATTAAATATGTTCATAAATATGTCATGCCATGGCAAATTTTTGCAATAATGCAAAAATAAATATCTAAATCTTATAGTTCTTCTATTTCATACTGAGTGCAATGCAATCAGTTAATATCAAATCAAAGCTTTGAAGTTTGAACAGAGAAGATTCGAAATAAAAAATATAAATTATAACGCCAAACAAAACAATTCTATCTAGTTCATTTTATTATTGTTTGTACATTTAATTTTCAAGTGTTAGTAAAGTAGTAAACATTTTCATCAGTAATTACCAATAAGTATTTTAGAACTTCATATAAATAATCGTGAGTACCTAGAGAAGATTATATTTCTTTATATATATATCTTTTGTATAATTTATAAACATTGTTGTCTTTTCTTCCTCATTCTTAATTCAAAATAAGTATTGTAATATTTCAATTTATTTATTTTTTACCATTTAATATTTTTATATTGAGAAAAAAAGAGATTATTTTCAGTATGTGAATGTATTTCATATAGGTCGTGAACTAGTTCATTTTTAAACGATGTAGTAGTTCACGACCTATAGTTCGTGAACGGTACATTGAAACGAACTACGAACTAGGTCCTACAGTTTGCCATCACTAGACTACATAGATTATACGTTTTATTACAAACAAAGAACAAATTATGCTTTCATGCATGACCATGAGAAATTATATGAATCAGCTATTTATATTTACAAATCCGCGTTAAATTAAACCAAACCCAATCGGAAATGAACTAAATAATCGGAAGTTACAAGTAAATAGGTGCTAGGGCATTATAGATAGGTAGAGTAATATATAATTTTTTAATTGTTATTTTTTACTTCATAAAAAAGCAGCAGGTAGCTTCTCGCTGGTATGAGAGGGGCATGGTAACAGGTTTGTTTTAAATTTATAATAACAAAAACATTTAAGTAAGTTTCCAATTGTTAATCTAGGTGTATTATATCTTACAATCTAATATTGCGTAAAGAAACATATGTTTTTTTGCTTGTTGTTCTATTACTTATTATGTGGTTCTTCAGATTATTTTTGAATGCGAATCTATTGGGCTATGCGTAGATCCATGAGCGTCCCGGAGTAAAGTAGTATTATAAGCGTTATATGTGCTGGATGTTGGTCTGGGGGTGGGATTGTGGGGTATCCTGTAGGGTAGGTAGGGTGATCTGTTGGCAGCGCATGATTGCGTCACGGCAGCGTCGCAGTCGCGCGCCGTATGCCCATGCAAAGAAACAACATTCACCAATGTGCTCGACGCCTGGCGCCTGGGTAAACATATTCACTCTTAATTCACTCCACACACAACTAGATACATTAAATAAATTGTTTGTCCCACGTTCTTCTTATCAATCAACAATGTTGATTCTGAAAGCCGCTACGTGCATTTGTTAATTAACTGTTACTCGGTTAGGAAACAGCCGCAACTGTAAAGTGTTACATTTTGTTATTATAGCGATAATTAAATAAAGTAATAAAAATGTCAGAGTTACACCTGGATTTAAATCAATCCCTGGATCAAAGAATAGCCCAGTTTAAAAATGACGATGAAAAAATGCGAGAAGTGAATGGGATCATAAATGATATCCTAGAAAAGGCTCGGATTGAAGCGGAGAATCGAGCTGACCAATCTGAAGCAGGAAGAAGTCGCCTGGTAATTTTATACTTTTCGATATGTGTTTTTTATAAATACTAACACCCAAATTTTCTTGCGTACCATATTGTGTCCAATAGGATTCGCTCGGATTCCAAAGTAAGTGATTTCAAATCAATATTTATGCTCGTGTTTTGTGCCGTGCTATCTTCCTTGTGTTATTCTTTCCCCGAAATCGATTGTTTATGTATAAATTATTTATAAGCATTTTAAAAAGGGCATAGTTTTGAATTTTTGCGCGAGTTCGAAAATCAATAAACGCGCGCGCCTTTGTGGTATTTTGTTATTTAGAAAAGATTGCATGCATATCAGCAATTTACTGTATACTTGCCGCCTTTTTTCTTAAATAAGCCGAAAATACCAAACAATGAATAAAGCAAACAAAGATATAAAAAGATTTGATCAAACCTGTGAACAATACGCATTGTCAGAGGCCAATAAATTTGATAATATACGATTCTGAACATAAAAAGCAGTATGTATTCTACAGTGGCGTTTCTTTTTTCTACGTAATGTGAATTTACCCCATATATTGCTTGATATAATGTCATCATTACAAAACTGAAAAAGTGAAGTATTTTTCTAAAAAAAAAAAACTAATTGCTCGATAATTATTCATATTGACTGCTGTTAACCACAAGAATAATTTAAAATCACCGTACATTGTTCCGGTTGTTTGAATATATTAAAATAATTGTTTATAATTATGTCGCATTGAGATGAATAAAATTATTTGTTGGATGTTGCATGTGGCAGAAAACATTTTTATTTAAATTGAAATCGCGTGACAGGGAAAATGCAAAATAATTATTTCAATAATAATGTCCAGATCAAAAATTTAATGTAAATTTGATTGCTACGCAATTTTATTATAGTTGTTCGCTACCAGTTATATATCTACAATTAATCCAAGGCCTCTTAAAAAAAAAAAACCTCAGATGCGACATTATAAATTAATAAGGACCGATTCTGGAACGTTTTTTAACGTTCCTTCACCAGACAAACATTATTTTATCATCAAAAATGCACCAAACTCAGGAAGGAGTGATTTCAGGAACGAATACTAACTCTATATAGAGTTCGTATTCCTTGCTTATAGTCTAACGATTATTAATAATTATACATTTGAAATTCATATATGACTTAAGATTGCAAAATATATTAGTTAAAGAGTCCGCAATCCTAAAGATTGGTTGGAAACAGCACGCCATGCCGATCTATCCTGAGCTAATCCCTTCATCTCCCTATAGCTATTCATCTCAACGTCTTCAACTATCTGACTCACATACTCCAATCTAGGCCTACCTACCCCTCTCTTTCCCTCCACTCTACCTTCTATGATCAATTGCATAATCCCCCCATGCCTAAGAATATGCCCTACTAATCTGTCTCTCCTACGCTGTAACACTCTCCAAATACTTCTCTTCTCCCCTACTAACTCTAGTACAGCTTCATTTGTTACTTTATCTTCCCAACCAATCCTCATCATCCTCCTATAACACCACATTTCGAATGCTTGTAATCTACGCTTCTCTTCCTTTCCTATAGTCCACGCCTCACACCCGTACAGTGCTACACTCCAAACATATACCTTCAGTAATCTTTTTCTAATACCCAAGTCAATATTTGATCTTAAAATCTGTTCTTTTTCTACGAATGCCTTCCTACCCTGTGCTATCCTACACTTTATATCTACCTTGCTTCGATTATCTTTTGTGATTCTACTGCCTAAATAACAAAAATCTGACACTTCTTCGATTCTATTATCTCCTATTGAGATCCTCATTTTTCTACTGCATTCCTTTTTGTCACACCTCATCACTTTAGTTTTTCCTATATTTATTTTCATGTTAAAATCCCTAGTCAATACTGCCTGCATACCATTCAATACCCTTTCTAAATTCTTTTCGCTTTCTTCCAATATAGCTATATCGTCGGCGAATCTCAGCATATATATTTTCTCTCCCTGTACATTCACACCTACACTATACTCTTCTTTTACTTTGTTTATTGCATCTTCTATATATAGATTAAATAATAACGGTGAGAGTGTACATCCCTGCCGAACTCCCTTCCCTATTTTTTGCTACCTCTTCTTCCCCCTCAATTCTAACTAAGGCAGTTTGGTGTTGCAAAATATATAAATTTAACATATTATTTCTAGATGGAAGTAAACGGATTGGAATTTGGTCCAGTAAAGCCAAAACAGCTACAAGAACATTTGCCTCTAGAGTGTTCACTGCCATTTGCAATTGCACAAACACTGTGAAGAGCGCGGTGGCTGCGAATCGTAACTAACGCCCTCTAAAATATCACTAACACCCGAAGAACCCGAAGAATGGAAGACTCCTATAAACGAATGATATTAATGTCCCTATTCTCATCCACCTGTGTTTTGTTACTCTTTATCCTCGGCATGAAGCAGCATGTGAATATTATATTCCTAAACACAAATATTACAAGGTAGATTGCACCACGGCATGCAGACGATCCGACTCGACCTCTACAGGAGGAAGCGTGGCGCCACAGGTCACGAGGAAACGTTCTATTACATATGCCTATAGAAGACTTGTTGACGAATTGCAAGAAGTGCAAAGATGGATACGGATCAGAAGGCGTTTGCAACTTGAATACGTCGCAAATATTTGCTCTTAAGATTTGCAAATTCAGATGTTATGGATGATGCAAAGAAATGCTTCAGGGTAATTGATTAATTGTTGACGTAAAAATGAATGATTTTTGAATGGATGCGTGTTGGTCCTATTGAGTTTTGCAAGTGTAGGGGCTAGTTCGATTCAATTCTATTTCTAAAGAACTTTATTATCTTCCTTTTAATTTTAACAGTGAGGATTAGCCTGCATAAAAATCTCCAAGTATGCGGCTATTGTATTATCGTGTTATCCTCTTATATGTAAGGACTTGAATGGAAATTTGAGACTAAAAACTGTGAAAAATGTATATTGCGTAATTTGTACCTGTTCATTTAATTGGGATATGACGTTTAGTATTTTAATATGCGAGGTGTCTGGTTAAGATTTCATTATTGTGGGAAAATAATCAAATCACATATCTATAGTTCTGCATAGTTTTCTACAAGACAATCAAATTTTTTTACAGACGATATTTCAGAATGTAATGCACAATTTTTAATCTGACATCCGAATTGTTTTTATATAAAATTTGACCAAAATATCGCGATATTTAAATTAAGAAAATATTTAGAAAATGCTGTTATTATTTTTATTATTACAAATTTTGTTTTATAAATTGTGGGATATGTATGTTGTAGATGACTAAAGTCCCCTTATGTTATCGGCTTTGTTATAGAAGTTTTAGATAGTGTTAAAAGGAGCAATAAAAATGTTGAAAAATATTAAATGTTACTCAAATACGTTTGCATATTATTTGCAGGTGTAATACATGTACAAATACAATAAAAATCCTTTACCAGCATAAACCTGTGGCAATATTGATACTGAATATATCACATCCCCTTTATCGATTTACTAAATTATAAGGAATTAAAGTCACCCTTCTCACCAGAATTATACACACACACACACATCAGATTATTTTAAATAATTAAATATAAGCATATTAGTTAAAGAGTCCGCAATCCTAAAGATTGGTTGGAAACAGCACGCCATGCCGATCTATCCTGAGCTAATCCCTTCATCTCCCTATAGCTATTCATCTCAACGTCTTCAACTATCTGACTCACATACTCCAATCTAGGCCTACCTACCCCTCTCTTTCCCTCCACTCTACCTTCTATGATCAATTGCATAATCCCCCCATGCCTAAGAATATGCCCTACTAATCTGTCTTTCCTACGCTGTAGCACTCTCCAAATACTTCTCTTCTCCCCTACTAACTCTAGTACAGCTTCATTTGTTACTTTATCTTCCCAACCAATCCTCATCATCCTCCTATAACACCACATTTCGAATGCTTGTAATCTACGCTTCTCTTCCTTTCCTATAGTCCACGCCTCACACCCGTACAGTGCTACACTCCAAACATATACCTTCAGTAATCTTTTTCTAATACCCAAGTCAATATTTGATCTTAAAATCTGTTCTTTTTCTACGAATGCCTTCCTACCCTGTGCTATCCTACACTTTATATCTACCTTGCTTCGATTATCTTTTGTGATTCTAGTGCCTAAATAACAAAAATCTGACACTTCTTCGATTCTATTATCTCCTATTGAGATCCTCATTTTTCTACTGCATTCCTTTTTGTCACACCTCATCACTTTAGTTTTACCTATATTTATTTTCATGTTAAAATCCCTAGTCAATACTGCCTGCATACCATTCAATACCCTTTCTAAATTCTTTTCGCTTTCTTCCAATATAGCTATATCGTCGGCGAATCTCAACATATATATTTTCTCTCCCTGTACATTCACACCTACACTATACTCTTCTTTTACTTTGTTTATTGCATCTTCTATATATAGATTAAATAATAACGGTGAAAGTGTACATCCCTGCCGAACTCCCTTCCCTATTTTTGCTACCTCTTCTTCCCCCTCAATTCTAACTAAGGCAGTTTGGTGTTTATATAAATTAAAAATTATTCTCCTATCCTTATAATCTATACCCGTTTCTTTTAAAATTCTAAACATTATGTCCCAATCTACATTATCAAATGCCTTTTCTAAGTCTACAAAAGCTATGCAAGTTACCTTTCCTACCCTCTTTCTTTTTTCTACTACCGTTCTTAGTGCTAGAATCGCCTCTCTCGTCCCTCTGTTTTTCCTAAAACCAAACTGATATTCTCCTAGCCTTTCCTCTACTTTATTTTCTAATCTCCTATAAATAATCTTTAACAATATCTTCGATGCATGTGATAGTAGGCTAATGGTCCTATAGTTCTTACACAAATTAGCTCCTATTTTCTTCGGCATTGTTACTATTCTACTACGCTGAAAATCCTGTGGTACTTCTCCCTTCTCATATATTTTACAAACTAACCTGTATAATCGCTCCTGCATTTTTTCCCCTGCGTGTTTTATTAATTCGGCTGGTATCATATCAATCCCCGCTGCTTTGTTATTCCGTAAATCATTTAATGCTCTATGAAACTCTGACCTAAGTATGCTAGGACCTAAGTCATCCTCGTCTATCTGTTCCACACTTTCTAGCTCCTCCATGTCCTGCCTACCTTTATATAAATCTTCAAGATACTCCTTCCATCTTCTAGCTTTTTCCTTATTTTCTGTGAGTTCCTTACTATTATAATTACTATATCACAGTTATATAGTTTCTAGGGTAAGAATTTATTAATCACACGATTGATAATTTATCAAAGCAACTGCTCATTGCTAATTATCATTGCCATTACTTGCTTACTAAATATTTAAAAAATATTTAACAACAGTTCAAACAATAAATATTTACTAGTGTATCATTTCAGTTAAATAAACAAAAAAATATATGAAGCAAAATAAAATAAAATCAAAAGAAAGTGTTCAATTCAATTAAAAGAAATTTAATAATAATTTTAAACTAACATATTAAGAAATGCCCGTATTTATCTCGCGCGAATCAAAAGCTCATAATAAGAAAGGGTTTTGAATAGGTGAGTTTCAATATATGCTGATTTTCATGTTTTTGTAATATTTAGTTGTACAAATATGGCTTGAGAGTATTAGATAGAATGAAGGAATATCTGCTACATTGATTCATTTATTGGTATTTTACTTTTCATATAATTTTTCGTGAATTTATATAATTAAATGAAAGCTTATTTATGATTACTTGACCCAGAAGCCCTGGGCCCTATATAGCATTAAAGCAGAAAACAAGAAAACATTTTTACGATCGTACGAATTCAATGATTTACTGAATTTGTTTATGGGGTTTTCGCGTATATTTTTAAGGACCTTTAAAACCTACGCAATTATAATTGAATAAAAATTTTATACAATTTATTATAGTGTATGATAATTATCTCGAAGAAAACGTTATTAATGGGTAGTTTATGTTATTGTAGTAATTATTAGTTCCGAAAACAAAAATTATATCACAACAAATGTCATCTTGCTGAAAGCTTAAAGTCTAAACTTAAAATCTCTATAAATAAAATAAAGAGACGTTCATTATTAATAAGGCTATTTTATCAAATGTACTATACTTAGTACGGAACGTTTACAGACGATATGAATCACTTTCCAGAAAGTGATTAATATTTTAACTTTCCATATATTTACAATTTTATAATACCATTTAAGACTCATTTCATTGGCGCACGAGCTGAGCGCAAAAGTTCGAATTATAAATTGTGAATAACGCTCCACGTAATTCAGATAAAGTACACATTATAAAATCCAGCAACATTCTGATAAGAATTTCAGTAGTATAAAGACCTTGTTACCGTTCCACTTGAAATTGTTAAACTTTCATAAATTTGCATTAAAATGCATTTTTCCAAAAATGTATTGAGCATACTGAGTGCACAGTTAAGAAGAAATGCGAGGCAGATTGGTGTTGTTCGGGCAATTTCAATTGAGGCATCTGTATCTTCAGATAATGAAAGTTTAGTTGTGAAAAATGGAACTGGAATTCATGAATTTCCACTGGTTTGGCTGAGAGATAATTGCAGGTGCCCAAATTGTTTCCATCACGATTCTCAGTCAAGAATTGTTAACTGGAACGATTTTAATATTGATGTTAAAGTGAAAGAAATTGATGTAATTGTCATTGAAATATATACTAGTATATGAAAACAAAATTTGCAGTTTCAACACCCCTGAGTGGTTAAGGGGAAAAAATGGACAATATTTAAAAGTACAATTTCAAATCAGGTCATATTAATTTTTTAAAAACATGGTTACTTTTGTCAACTATGAAAAATTCAATCGATGCAATAAATTATTGTTTGATTTTTGTGAATTGCATCGTTTTAAACTCAGAAATACTAAGGCCCGGTTGCTCAGTTACTTTATCCGATATTTAATCGGATTAAAGTTCTTAAGAATATAAAATATGCGAAATAATCGTAAATATTTCGAAAAATCCCTAAGAAAATAGTGACGATAATATAAAATGCTCATATCACTGTTATAAAATAAAATAAATAGCAATAATCGCATTGTACATATTTCAATTAATAGATAAGTAATTAGAATAAAAATACGTCCGTGATTAAAGAAAAGATTAATTATATTACGTGAAATTTTCTATTTTTATAGTTCCAAAAAGAAGATGAAATACAAATAAATTGGGATGATGACCACAAATCTGTTTTTGCGTACAATTGGCTCAAAGGCAGAAGTTTTTCCAAAGTACTACAGGAAGAATATTTAAAAAATAATTATGCACCTATAAGGAGATTATGGGGAAAAAATGATTTCTTTAATATTATGCATCGACATGATTATAAGAATGTTATGTCAGAGTAAGTGAATTTTATGCAGAGAATTTTTTAAAAAAAGCAATAAAATGTTTCCTTTTTTGTTTTAATATTATTTTTAATAATTATATGAAAGATCCTTATATTTATTACAGTAAGATGGCATTCTATAATTGGCTCATGGATTTAGCCATCTATGGGGTGGTTCTTATTGAAAATGCACCCCTAGATGAAACAGAGTGTCGAAAATTATCTGAAAAAGTTGCATTTATTAGAAAAACGCATTATGGGTGAGCATGAAATTAATAATTGTATAGAATTACCAAAATACCGTAACTCAAAGCAATTAAAAGATATATGCACATTTCGAATGCTATGCCTATCTTCAATTGTGTGTACACTAGCACCTGTTGTGCTACTAAAAATTATTTAACAAAATGAGAATTAAAAAAATTCCACTCAGCATTGAAAACGTTTGTCGATCATTAGCACTATAACTTATAATGTACTTTTCTAAAATAATATTTAAAGAATATATATATCGAATCTAAAGTTACACATAGTGAATTTCCAATGAAAGGGTTATTAAAATTTCCAAAGTTCCTGCCTTAAAAGGCACCCATGTATATTTTAAAATATTGATTACTCATATCAAATTAATATCAAATCGAAATAAATATTTGATGAAACCAAGTCGTGTTATAGAGTTCTTATTTACGAGGAAAGTACAATGGTATCATCTTCTGATGATAAAATGAAATTTCAGCGAAGATTTCCATGTTAAGAATAAGCCTGGTACGAACAACGTTGCTTATCTGAATGGAGGTTTGCAACTTCACACAGACCTCCCGTATTATCAGTATAAACCTGGTACAAATTTGCTTCATTGCGTTGTGCAAACGGAACAAGAAGGCGGCGAGAATTTGCTTACGGATGTGTTCGACATAGCAGAAAAGCTGCGTCATGAGAAACCGGAATTATTTGCAATATTGGTCAAAACCGAAGTAAATTGGTGTGATGTGGGAGAAGAAGACGGAGTGAAGTTTAATAAGCTGCTAAGATCACCAATGATAAGGTAAGTTAAGTTACAGTTTATGATAACGTGGAGCCGAATTGGCCTCGTGGTATAAATCTTCAATTCGCAATCGATGAGCTGCACGTTCGCCACGCAGTTATGTTATAAAATTTATTAAATATTTTTGTCCTTGCCATGGAAAATAGATTGTCTGTAATTGGCACCGCGGCCCTGTTGATGTTTCAACAATTAATAACATGTTTTCAAAACAATAAGAAAATTAAATGATATATATTGTAGCTTGGACTTGTATGGAAATGTAGAAAGCATTCGTCATTCAATTCCACAAAGAGATTCATACTTTTCAGTGGACTTGCAGGATGTAAAACCTTGGTACAGAGCATTTAAATATTTTGTCTGGGCAATTAATGAGAACGCAGTTAAATTTAAACTTAAGCCAGGTAAAAATCTTTTTAAATTTTGATTATACATTAGAACAGTATGAAGTGGATTAAATAGATTTGCGTTAATTTATTAACGAGTACAATAAATGTAGATATTTGATTTTCAAATTTAACATTAAGCACTTACGTGTACCTACATAAATATTTTGCAAGTAACAACCGTTGAAGCGAACGAATATGGTATTTGAATTTCGAAATGGGCATTGTTTAATACTTTTTTTGCATTTATTTTTAGGAGATATATTGGCATTTGATAATATACGTTTAGTCCATGGAAGGATGGCATTTAAAGACACCAAAGAAATGCAAAGATTCTTGGTAGGACATTTTGTAGATTGGGATGAAATTTATTCGAAAATCCGTGTATTAAAAAAGGAGTTAAACTTATGAAGGCCAAGATATTACACAATATGCTATTACTATGGGAAAATATATATTTTATTTTTTACATTGTAAAAGTAAAATACGTACCATAAAGAACAAATTGTGCATTATATTGCAACATCGTAGTATATTACGAAAATGAAATTTATTTAATTATATGCAATATTATAATAGATATTAAATTCAACTCGCTGCATCGGATTTCTTTAACCTTGTTATATTGATGTAACATTTAATATCTTTCTTGTTATAAATAATTGTATATTCTGAATAGGGAGGATATATTTTATAGAATGATCCAATTTCTAATTTATTTCTATCAACATACTCAGTGTTTACTAATACTATAAACTCATCACCTTTCGTATTATTACAAAGAACGTAGGTCGATTGAAACTCGTCCCACACTTTTTTTATATTAAGAGAAATAATTAGATTCTCATCTATGGGTGATATGGAATATTCCCCATTTTTGCATAAATAGTGTTCATGTTTCCAAATAGCTACATTTGCTCTTTCCGACTTTAAATGTTTCTGAGCTTGACTTGCTAGGCCGCCACGTTTATACCGTTTTCTTTTCGCATTAGGAACATGATAATAGAGCGATTCTAAAGATGGTGTAGACTGCGGTGAAATTGTTGAAGAATTAATTACTATGGAGGAATGCTGAGAGTTTACTTCACTAATCACGTATTGAGTTCTATTAGGTGAATCGCTTATTTCTATATTAGGACTGACCTCAGAAAATATATCGGGAGATAGTTTCAGATCCTCATTTAAAAATGTAGGTTTGTTACATTTTAGAATTTCAAACTTCTGGTCAAAGGTACGGGGTAATTTTCGTTTAATTTCGAAATTCGCAGTATCTTTAAATGTTGGTTCAGTTATAGGATTATCTTTATAGGTTTTATGTCGTATTTTGCGCTTTTTACCAATAATTGGACTTTTGCTAACGCAAGATTGTTTTATTAGAGGAGAATCACTTAATTTCATGACACCAATAACAGGAGAATCTTCCAAATCACTTAAATTGCAGGGACTCGAAAACAAAATCTCCTTAGCGCAATTCACGTTCATTTCGGAGTTCTTTGCATTCTTAAATTCGTCTTTTTCAGGAGTTGGTAAGTACCTGCCTTGTGCCTGTACGTCGATACAACGAAACTTGCGCCATAATTTAGACTGTTTCGTTATTTTATAAAGTTCTTCTGGACTACTCCATGATATTTGGCTAGACATCTTCATTTTGTTTTGGTTCAGTTGCTAGAAGTCATCTGGGTACCGGTTATCTGCTTTATATTATAAAAAATGATCACTACGGTGTTAAATTATAATATAAAATATCACCCAAATACGATAGTATATCAATCACCGTAACAAGCATTAAGTATATAGTATATATTTAATAGTATATCAATCACGATTCGTGACAGGGGTATTTTATTTAGTTTCTATCTTGTGCTACTGAAGATGGGGGCATAGCGCTTGAAATGTACATCTAGCTACTTAATGCTTCTTACGGTATTTGGGTGATATTCTATATTATGGTTTATATTACTTAAAAATACTCTTCGGCTATTAGGGCTGCAAGATTATTGGCGTCTAGAAGTGCAACTATTTGCGTAATATTAGAATTGTAAATTTTTTTACGGATATATATTTACCTGAAATTGTACAAATTTTGCTATAACTTGATAAATAAAGCGTATTTATTTATTTGTTGTTGTAAAACGTTTTACCGCAAACAAACTTCGTGACAGACTATTAATTAATACATTTATATACAATAAAATTAGGGAAAGTAGGGAAAGGAAAATAAACATAGGCAACTGAAACTACACTATAAAAACCGAGGGTTGTCCAAAAAAAGCAATTGATTTAAATATTCTAGCTACGTAATTAACGAAATATTAAATTGAGTAAAATTTAAAAAATATCCATATGTCAAAGTAAGTTATATATCTAGTAATATAAAATTTGTTATTACATTACTTAAAGCAAGCCTGATACCAGGCGTGCTTGCTTAGCAACAGTCCATATATATTTATCTTTAAGACTATAAGAAATGTGAGAAATGTGAATAAACTATAAATAAAATAAATAAAAATAAAGTCTTAATAGTTGATATTAAAGAACTGACCTAGGACCCATAGGTGAGCTTCAATGTTGCATCGAAAATCTGACAACCTTAATACCCCTCGAGAGTAGGCAACTTTGTAAACACTTCTGTATCGCGGAACACGCCCTAAATCATTATCCCTATTCAGCTATTCTCAGCCAGAATCGTACAATTATCAATGACAATGCATACATAGACGTTGCATGTCCATATAAGAAAACGAATCAATTTTAAACGGTTGATTTTCATGTAGCGCCATCTGTCGATATCTTCCCCACGAAAACTTGGTGAAGATAACTGAAGACTGCGCTAGTATATTGACCAAATACACTGGAATGAAAATTTGACAATTTTCACTTAGTGTGGCGCCATTGTCTCCCCATAAGCCATATGTTAATTAAATACAATACGCGCGTTGCGTCCCCAATCGACTTCAACCAAGCATTCGATTGCTGTTCGAACACAGTCAGCTGTTCGACATCAGCAACATCAAAACAATGAATAAAATGTGTTAAACATTCAACAACCCGGGAGAAATGTATCGATAAAATTCGATAAAATACATTGTCATTGGCATTAGTTACAAATACAATGCACATTTAATAAATATACGAGCCATATATTAAATTTGCACTCGTAAATTTCCTCTTCTTACACTCCATCAAAAACAATTTTTAAAACGCCCAAATCGTAACTTAAACTTCCGTCATCAACAAATATTTCACTTCTGTCACTCATTACAATTTCTTTATAATTGTACCTAAAGAAGTATACTATTTACTACCTTCAAAACTCTTCAATTTATTTTCTAAAAAATCTTTAACAATTTTCAGTTTAGCAAAAAAAAACAAAAATCTATACAAATCATGTAATATTTGACAACTATGCGTTGGCTGCGGTAAATGAATATAATCTGGAAATATAAATATTTTTTTATTGATTATCCGAACTCTTCCGCGAACTAACCCGATGAAAAACGAAAGAAATTACAAACAGCGTATGTACAGCTGTGGCTATTGAATCAACTAGATTATTATAATAGATGCATTCAAGCAGGATTTATCCTAGATATCAAATATTTGAACACAACCATAATTTATATATCACCAACAGAGTGCAGCACTTCCTGGCCTATGAAATTTGTGAAAATGTGATTCCCCTCTGATTCTCTCTTTTATATGAAATTGCAATGTCTATATATACATTGGCATTGCTTATATTATATTATATTATATTATAATAAACAACATATAAATTATTTACATAATTTTTATATTTTTAACAATTTTATATATTCTTAAGAATGTATTTACTTGTAATTCTTAAGAATGACAAGCAATAAATAACTGGGCTTATGTTAGTTTAGAATTACTTTTCGTAAGCCTTTGTTAGGTTAGAATCGCTTCTTGTAGGCCTATGTTCTTGTTTTCTTTATTTTTGTTAATTATTTTTGGTTCCGGTAAAATGTTTATGTGTTACCGAAAGTTATATACACGCTTTTTTTAATAAGAAGGCCCTAGCCGTTAATTTATTAATTGAAAAATGTGGAAATGCCACAAATGTGGAAAGCCCGTCTTTTTCGGTATGAACCATGCACTTTTCGAGTAAAATCTTTGTTCCTGGTTTAAAATTAGATTGTATTTATATTAAAAGGATATTTATACCTTCTTTATTCTAAATCCGAAATAAAGTCCTTTCGCTATAAGTATATGTATGTGGAACGTATCGAAGCGTATTTGACAATATTTTTAGTTAATGTTTACGGGTTATTTGTAATACAATCGAATTTTTTCACGTCAACTTCTTTTTAATAGCCGAGAGAAAGCAATCTTTGGGATATGATTGGCATCCGGAGTGTTTACGGTGTGAAGAGTGCGGGAAGCGCTTGAACCCCGGTCAACATGCAGAACACAAAGGTGTTCCGTACTGCCATGTGCCATGCTACGGGGCTCTGTTCGGACCGCAATTATTTGGCCATGGAACAAGGGTGGAATCTCACAAGAGTTTCGGACAAAAGGGATCTTCGCCAAAAGCGCTACATTTGGAAGCGAAAGAACTCGAGACAAAAGTGAAGGAGTACAATCAATACTTCGATGGTAAAAGTGGAGAAGTATGAATGATGTAGTAGTTTTTACGATTCGGAATTTGATGATAAATTGCGTTTAGATACGCAGCCGTGAAGTAAACGGCCGCTTAATCTTAGAGGGTTCTTTGCGAATTTTTTGGGGTGTGCACGGTGTAATTCATTTGAAAGAGAACGACGATCAACGTACTGTGGTAGTTCGGAAACGAAACTCTTGCCGGGTGGAGTCGGATTTTGATTCAGATGAAGACGAAGATTTCATAAGACGGTACCACGATGAGCATATGATGCAAGACGATAATAGTTTTGATACTAATGCCACAGATGAAAGTATATCGAACATTAGTTCAGATGTCAGGTATAAATAAATTCCATTTGTTCCTTGAAATAATGTTTGCCACCGAACTTGATATTTAATCAACTTTGCACTTCTTCTAAGTATTTTTTTATTGATTAAATAAAAAATCTTAGTTCTCTTCTAAATTTTTAATATTAAATTCATTTTAATTATCGCGTTGATGTCTCCTGAGCGAACTCCCTCATTTCCATACATAACATATCCCTTCCTTTAATACATGCATAACACCATGTGCCCATGAATTGGAAAATTATGCTGAAAAATGTTATATTTCGATATTATTATAATATATTTGTAGTTTGCCTGATAGAACTGACACAGGGATAGAATCAGGTTCTGATATTCCGAATACTATATCGAATAGTAATAGTACGACAGATATACTTGTGCAAAGTTCTATAAACGGAGCTTCCGAAATGAAGTGCTTAACTCTACCTGGTAAATTACAAGATGTAAAACAAATGGAGTGGGACGAATTGGATGAATTATTGCAGGTAAAGTAATGTTCACGTTATATTTGTGGAGTTCATCAACGAAACTTAACGTACCCATTGTTTTTTTGATGATTTTTCACGCCTACACTACTCTTCTTTAACGTTGTTTATTACAGCTTCTCTTTATAGATTAAGTAATAAGACTCCCTTTTCTATTCTTGCTATATATTCTTCCACCTCAATTCTAACTATTGCGGAATGATGTATACATAAATTGTAAAAATCTGTTATTAGTATAATCCAGTTTCCCGTTTTTAAATTCTAAGTATAATATTCCAATGTACAATATTACTTTTTCCAAAAATTTGTATAATAGAGTAGTATATATAAAAGCCATAAATGTTACTGAAGTCAAAATAAAGATCTGTGAGTTCTCTCAAAAATTGGATTTTTCTTTATAATATAAATTTCTTTTATAAAAGTTTGTGTGCATGTTTGAGGATTTTAATATTACTAATTATTAAGTAATTACATTTTAGGTGGAAAGAAAAGTGGATGAATGCGATAAGTTATATCAAACAATGCCAGAGCCTTTGCCGTCTCAATCTAGTACTGAAAGTGATTCTAGTTCGACAGAGAAGCACTGGTAAGTACTGTAACCGCGGATTATGCGTACATTTTCACTAGAATTCTGTAAGTATAGTGATATTTTCAACTCATTTACTATTTTCATAAAATTAAAATAATTTTAAGTCCGAAACAAAACACCCTGCCGTACATTTAATCTTTAATTACATTGATTGGTAAACTTTACTGGTTTGTTAAGTGAGGCGGCAACGAAAGTGTCATGCATATCAGAAACATTAAAAGAATCTTACGTTGCGAATGATGACGACACTACGACAACAGAAACGGACGTTGCCAAATGCGATGTGACGTCACCGGGGGCAAGTGCCATAACGGACAGCTGGCGTAGTGGCGCCACGTGCAGCGGTAATCATTTGAACCGCTCCATGTCGGGGCCGGATTGTCTACAAAGAAATAGTGCTAATATCACAAATAGGTAAGCGCAAACAAGACAAAAATGGCAATAATACGTTCATCACACGGGTACAAGAGAAATCTGCGCGAATCACCACCAATTTACAAACTTATAATCAGATTACTTTTCTAAGGAGATCTAACCTGTATGTTAATGCTATTCTAGAGTAAACACACTCGTACTTCGCAGAACATTCTTTAAATTGTAACCATACCTTTCCAGACCTTGAATCATTAGAAATTTTACACGTTGCTCAAAAAAGTAAACAATTAACTACTCTACAATTCCTAGAAATATACAGAAATATTAAGAACCCCTGTTCAGTTATACTAAATGAGGAAACGGATATTTATATATCTATTCTGTTCAATGTAATTGTACCTGAGTAATATTATTTAATGTAGTTACATGTAACAGTATATATAAACCAGATATGTAAAATAGATATTAATTCTGACTATAGCCGAAACTATAGTCAACATTTAATATACCTCTACCCTGATAGTAAAAGCAAAGTAGTTTTTTTTATTTCCCTATTAACAGAATATTCGAAAATCTATTTTCAGAAATGTAACTTGAAGAAGTCGATAAAACACATTGGACGTCTTTTTAAATTTTCAATATTCTTTATTACCTCCATTATTTTATTTACTGAATAACTAAGAAATCATTTCATTCATGTCAAAAGGTATCAAACTTTCATTTACTTGTAGTATAAATCTTATATACAATGCAAAATGATAGTAAAAATAAGTAAATATATTGAAGTGATTAATTTACTAATTTGGCATTGATATGTCAGTTCTAGTATGGACGATCAACTAAATTCAAATCAGCGCGCTTTAATGGAAGGTTCTACAACATCATGTGATATGAGTACCAGTGTTGAATTAGAGATGGATGAAGAAGTGGTTCTTAGGCCTAAGAAGACTGGATCAACGGCTATAAAACGACGGACCGGTAAACGGTTGTCCAGGTCGAAGATTAAGAGACGTTGTTCCATAAATGGACATTTCTACGATAGGGAAACTAGCTTCTTCACGCCACCTCATGGAAGTCAGGTAAAACAACTGGCGATAATATAAATCTTGCATTTCTAATCGCATATTGGCGTTTTAGATGAGCGTTTGGATTAGTTCTTTAGTCAATACTCAAGAAGTAGTAAATTTAATGTTAGAAAAGTACAAAGTTGATAGTGATCCCAGAAATTTCGCCTTATTTGTTGTTCGAGATAATGGAGGTAGAAATATAAGGACATTATTGATTTTAAATGTATTCAGTATTTACGGTTTTAGAACAAAAGCGATTAAAAGACGACGATTATCCATTGTTGACAAGAGTTATGTTGGGACCACACGAAGATGTATCTAGATTGTTCTTAATGGATGGTACCATTACGAAAGATGTTAGCAATGAAGTGGCGCAATTTTTAAATTTATCGACAGCAGAATGTAAAGCTATTGTAAACCAATACTGCTACCAGGAGGATAAGGAAATTTTGAAAATTCAAGAAAAGTTAGTGAAAAATATTCGATAAAAGTTCTTTTTCGTACATTAATTTCAATGTTTTTGTTTTTATAGATATAAAGAATTGCGAATTAGAATTCAGGAAAAGCTGGAAGAAGGAATTTTAGAATCTCATTAAATTGGCTCTAACTACGCAATTTTTAATAGTTTGATGGCAATAATAGCTTTCTCCACAAATAATAACTTTATACTCGTTTGTTTAGTATTTATCACTACACTAGAATCTTTTTATATATCTGCTATTTGTACATATAATTAATACACGTATTTATATTTATTATGTATGGAAATAATTGTCAATTTGGTATAAATAATTGACCATTTCACAGGTCATTCAATCAAGAAACATAAGTGTTTAAAGGTAATTAATACATATTGTGTACAAATAGCTTCATCTTATTTTTCATACTTTTTTCTTATATTTTTACCACTCTATTATTAAGTAGTGTTAGTTGAATCTATAATTTTACAATTTACAAATTATGCTGAAATGAGTCCTTATACAAATTGTGCTAGAAAGTTCCATAACTTATTTAACACATAATGTTATTGTTATTCGAATTGATCTGATGTGTAGGTAGATTGAAAACGGTCCGAAAAATATATCAGTAATAATTTATTAACACAGTATCGTGTTTTATTTACACTACTAATAAACTACTAATCTAAGATATAAGTTCGTAAGAATCAGAATTTACAAAAACTTAAGGTGTCCATACCGCCAAAATATGAATATTTTCAAAAATAGAAAAGTACCCTTTAAATCATAGTTTTTGTAACGTGCCTATAATAATTTTAGAAAAGTTTTTGTGAGAGGAAAAAATTATTAGTTGATTAATTAAAAAACAATTTCAACAAAAAAGAAAAACAAAGATTTTAATTCTGTAGTTATAAATTCGTACTTTTGTAGTTAGAAGAAAAAATAGGCAATAAATTTAATTGCTTGTAATAATAAATTTTCGATAAAAATGACAGTGTTGTGTAAAGTTGTGGGTTTCTAAATATTGCAAATAATAAAAGATTTTTTCAATCTTATTCATTATTTTTTGATACGTGCTTTCTCAAGAAAAAAGGAAAATATTAACAGTGTAATAAAATATGAAATTAAAATTTGTTTTAATGGAAAAAATGTTTTAAGCCCGGTGCCAAAATAAAATGAAAAACTTTTTTCTATTGTTTCTATCATTTTATAACAGAAATAATCTTCACTAAAATTCAATAAAGCGTAATTATAGTGAAGTGCACTTAAGTTCACGCACTCAATACACCACATTGTTCCTATTGCCACACATTGCAAGAAGCTTCTATATTGGTCAATTCTATTGCCATTAATTGTACAAAGCAATAGCAATTGTCAAGCGTGATTTTCTAGCTAAGGTAATTATATCTGGGAATTCTGGGGCGATGTAAAGTTTGGTCATTGCCTGAAGAATGGTTCGTTTCAGTCACGTCCACAATGTTTTCACTTTACCCACAGCCTAATACCATGTGTAGTATTACTACCCTCTGTTATGGTATCGTCAGTCCTTCTGTACATGAGTATCGTTTTACGCCACAGCACTTTGGGATACGATCCATATACACACACATTACAGAACATGGCATTTTTGATATCACGGAATATCAAGTGTTATGTTCCCGGTTACGTTCTCGAACATGAAGATGAAGGAACCTAAGAACAGTGTAGTCGTGTTTTTGTTCCTGTATTTTTATCTTGAATATTCGAATGGTTTCAGTTTAGCAAAAATAGGTGCAAATATGAAATATTGTAATTAGATTTTGCTTTATATTAACTTTAAAATCATAGAAATATAAAAAGACAATTAAATTGTCAATGGTAATATGTGAAATTATAACAAGTTGATATTCCATAATTATCAAAAATAGTTAGCTTTCTCTATGAATCAAAAACAGGCAGCATCGGTCAATTCATGGAGAAATGGAGGAAGGATCAGTGTCGGATCAGTGAAGGATCAGCTCTTGACATTTCAATCGAGGGGCGCATTTAAAAACAACAACTTAATAGTAAGAAATCTCACCTAAAATGGATGCAAAACAATTAAATTCAATCATTTCTTGAAAGTGAATTCCGCTCTTCTATCTTTTATTGATATAAACACTTCTTGCACAAGTTTGTGATAAATTTAAATCAGGCAATGGCCTACATAATTCTTTAATTTTT
This sequence comes from Leptodirus hochenwartii, assembly GCA_947310635.1. Classification (NCBI taxonomy): domain Eukaryota; kingdom Metazoa; phylum Arthropoda; class Insecta; order Coleoptera; family Leiodidae; genus Leptodirus; species Leptodirus hochenwartii. Next base: position 40,060,543 of record OX371177.1, read on the forward strand.
ACTTTGTTCTCAAGAGAAAGTCTACAAAACTCTATTTTCAATAAAACTACCATTATTCATTTTTATTAAATTATTTCCATTAAATATATTCATGGAGAAACACGTGGCAAAATGGTACATACGTAACTACACAAAATAATGCAACTGTCTTATCTGGCTATTCTATATCAATTTTCCTGTACTAGACTAAGCTTCTCTGTTGGGACGCTAAAGAATTGCGGCCCGGAATAGCTTAAAACAACGATATATTCTTAGCTGTAGAAGCAGCGTGACATAGCAAACCAGGCCGCTATTTTGTTTGCGGCTCATACGATCGCGAATCAAAGAAACAGATGTTATACTGCACACGATCGCTCTCACTCTACCGCTTGCAACAGATAGGATGAGTGCATATGCATTTAACTCATCTTACTCGCCGCCACACCGTGTTGTGTTGAGTGCTATCGCGACGCAAGCTTTATCTTTTAGGGAAAATAATGACGAGTTAAAATATCACAATACAATTATATATCTACTGTGATGCGCTCAATGTTCAGGGGGGGGCGCGCGGCCGTGTGGTCTTGAAAGAAACCGCCACTGGGAAGGATAGTAGTTCGAAGAATAAGTACTTCCCAGCAAAACGCAAAAATTGTAAGAATTGCAAATGCTTTTAGATTTACTACAAATTAATACTTTGGTAGTATGGAAATCGAAATGGATGAGCTTTAAATAGTGGGTTATTTCCAATGATTTGTGTTTCAATTTTGTCGAATTTCTTTCGTAAATTATCGTACAAAAAACATTCATTGGGACAGAAGAACGTTGATGTTTGATGGACTTTCTTAAAGAACTAGAACCTACTCAGTTTATTAATAAGAATGTATCAAATATATTCACAAACTTTCAGCAAAATGAAATATATTCAAATAGACGCCTATTTGCAGCGATTTTGAAATACAAAAGCGTTTGTCTGTAAAGTATACCAGAACTTACAACGAATTGAAATGTATACATATATGCGTCGCGACGTAGAATGTCTTTAAGCCAAAACACCGAAACCTACATTGGCAGCAGAGAAAAAATACTCGGGATTCTTCCGATTTATACATATACGTATTTAACATGATATTCCGGTCACTGCATTGAGCAACTGAACAAACAATGTAGTCGAGCGTCTAGTTAAAAATAAGTTAGCCGATCTAGCCAGTTGATATAATGCAACTGAGAGACGCGACTTAACTTCGGGAAATCTACAGAACAGAAATATATTCGTGTTCCTGTGGTAATTGTGATAAGTGCATAGATATAGTTTAAAATTACTGATTGTCTTTGAGTGAGTGCGTAAGTTATGATATGAGCGTTTTGGAATAATTTAGTACCTGCGGAAGTTTCAATGCAATGTAAACTAAAAATACACTGTGTTCAGCAAGAAAGTATTTGATATGATATATAATTTAAGAAGTGGATTTTTGTAAATATCACAATTTTTGGTAGTATAGTAAATATGAATTTTTAATCTTTAAAATTACAATCACAACAACATTAATTTTTTAAGCATTAGCACAGCAGAGAGCACTGATTTTTTGTGATTGCTAATCAGTTTTAGCTACTAGATATTATCCATCTGATGTCCTATTTTTTTTGTTTCTTATTATGAATTTAATGTAGATCCATATCTGTTAACCAAATTAGTAGAAAATAAACAGAAAATCGAACAGAAGTTTTAATGTAAAATCTATAAAATCAGAAGTTTTAATCTTCATTGAAGAATTACTTTGTACAGGAATGTTAGAAATAAAAATTTAAACGTAGTCGGTAAAAATAAATGAAAATCACGAATATATAAGGAATTTTAATTGATGCCAATTTGAAGCGGTTTTAATAGGGAATATATATTTTTATGCCTCCGTTTGCGTTATGGGAAGTTTTCCAATATATAGAACTGCTAAAAAATGAAAATCTAACTGTTTTTAGTAGACTTAAATCAGTAATTATTGCTGCTTATTTAAGTTTTCTTAATCCTGGACAATTTCAAGCGGGAATAATGAATATTTCAGGTAGCTTAAACCGCGATTGCATTATCTAGCGACGAGTGCAAGGTTGGCGAGGATTAACCTTGTCCCCAGCGACAATTCGCGCATTTATCCCGCTCTTCGAGTTGCATGCTGATAGTGTGAGACTGGGAAAGTAGGGACTGTGTCTGTGGAAAGGTTCTCGGTTCTGTTTTCCACGAAATGTGTATGTATGAACATAGGAGTTAGCGATGTGGAATTCGCTGTTGGGTGTTTGCGATAATATCTCCCCTGCTGAACAATAGATCTATTTACTCAGGACCGAACCATGTTCAAATAGCATGTAATTCACAAATCAAATGTTATTCCGCCTTGCCTTCTTGTATAAATACTATAACTACATTTAAAACAATCATTAAACCAAAATGTCGAGAGGTGCTGCGTTCATTTCTAAATTATATCGAATATAATCAGTTTTTAAAATGATCACTACGGTGTTAAATAGTTAAAGAGTCCGCAATCCTAAAGATTGGTTGGAAACAGCACGCCATGCCGATCTATCCTGAGCTAATCCCTTCATCTCCCTATAGCTATTCATCTCAACGTCTTCAACTATCTGACTCACATACTCCAATCTAGGCCTACCTACCCCTCTCTTTCCCTCCACTCTACCTTCTATGATCAATTGCATAATCCCCCCATGCCTAAGAATATGCCCTACTAATCTGTCTCTCCTACGCTGTAACACTCTCCAGATACTTCTCTTCTCCCCTACTAACTCTAGTACAGCTTCATTTGTTACTTTATCTTCCCAACCAATCCTCATCATCCTCCTATAACACCACATTTCAAATGCTTGTAATCTACGCTTCTCTTCCTTTACGCCTCACACCCGTACAGTGCTACACTCCAAACATATACCTTCAGTAATCTTTTTCTAATACCCAGGTCAATATTTGATCTTAAAATTTGTTCTTTTTCTACGAATGCCTTCCTACCCTGTGCTATCCCACACTTTATATCTACCTTGCTTCGATTATCTTTTGTGATTCTACTGCCTAAATAACAAAAATCTGACACTTCTTCGATTCTATTATCTCCTATTGTGATCCTCATTTTTCTACTGCATTCCTTTTTGTCACACCTCATCACTTTTGTTTTACCTATATTTATTTTCATGTTAAAATCCCTAGTCAATACTGACTGCATACCATTCAATACCCTTTCTAAATTCTTTTCGCTTTCTTCCAATATAGCTATATCGTCGGCGAATCTCAGCATATATATTTTCTCTCCCTGTACATTCACACCTACACTATACTCTTCTTTTACTTTGTTTATTGCATCTTCTATATATAGATTAAATAATAACGGTGAAAGTGTACATCCCTGCCGAACTCCCTTCCCTATTTTTGCTACCTCTTCTTCCTCCTCAATTCTAACTAAGGCAGTTTGGTGTTTATATAAATTAAAAATTATTCTCCTATCCTTATAATCTATACCCGTTTCTTTTAAAATTCTAAACATTATGTCCCAATCTACATTATCAAATGCCTTTTCTAAATCTACAAAAGCTATGCAAGTTACCTTTCCTACCCTCTTTCTTTTTTCTACTACCGTTCTTAGTGCTAGAATCGCCTCTCTCGTCCCTCTGTTTTTCCTAAAACCAAACTGATCTTCTCCTAGCCTTTCCTCTACTTTATTTTCTAATCTCCTATAAATAATCTTTAACAATGTCTTCGATGCATGTGATAGTAGGCTAATGATCCTATAGTTCTCACACAAATTAGCTCCTATTTTCTTCGGCATTGTTACTATTCTACTACGCTGAAAATCCTGTGGTACTTCTCCCTTCTCATATATTTTACAAGCTAACCTGTATAATAGCTCCTGCATTTTTTCCCCTGCGTGTTTTATTAATTCGGCTGGTATCATATCAATCCCCGCTGCTTTGTTATTCCGTAAATCATTTAATTCTCTATGAAACTCTGACCTAAGTATGCTAGGACCTAAGTCATCCTCATCTATCTGTTCCACACTTTCTAGCTCCTCCATGTCCTGCCTACCTTTATATAAATCTTCAAGATACTCCTTCTATCTTCTAGCTTTTTCCTTATTTTCTGTGAGTTCCTTACCCTGCTTATCACATATAATGTTACCCTTTGGTTTTACTTTAGAAAAATGTGACTTAATTTTCCTGTAGCCCAAATCTACTTTACCTCTTCTCATATCCTCCTCAATATCCTCACAGTTTCCTTTTATCCACTCTTCTTTCGCTAGCTTGCATTTCCTATTAATTAAGTTCCTTAGTTCCTTATATATTTTTTGTCCTGCTTCTGTGTTTCCTATTTTAATTTTCCTTCTTGCTTCTATCATTTCAACTATTTCTTCCGTGATCCATTCCCTCGTACCTGCCCTTTTCTTTGTGCCTAATACTTCATTTGCTGCTGTAGTTAACCCATTTCTGATTTCCCTCCATTCGCAATCTACGTCGCTCCTAGATGTTCCATTAGCCATGATTTCTACTTTCTGCTTGTACTTTTCACATACATCAGCTAGTTTTAACTAATAATTTTTAAATAATAGTATAGAAAATCACCCAAATACAGTCACTTAAAGCATTAAGTAGCTAAATGCGTATTTCGAACTTTTCGTTTATTTAATACACCAGATAAATAAAAAAATTATATAAATCACCACAATATGAAAATTAACCATTGTTAATTTTCATATTGTATCATTATACATATCAAGGAATGTTTCAGTAACTTGTATGAAAACGTGCGAAAATACCTGTTCGCTATTTATTTATACTTTTCAATGTTACTCACGTGACGTGATGATCTGTATACGTATAAGATATTGCGAGGCAACTTTTTAACAGAGTTATAAATTACCCATTACCCAACAAAATAATGTAAATTTAGACTTAGCACCTGTTGAACATGCATTTTAAAAATGAAATGAAATAGCATCTTGCTAATAAAAATACATTGTAAAACAATATGTGAAAAAAACGAAAATAATTACATGACGAGTCTTTTTACGCTTATATATTACATATGGTTATGATTAAATCTAATCTCAGTCGCTATAATTTAAACATAAATTAAAGCAATGTGATTTTAAACAAACTATTGCTATAATGTATGGCAAAAAATCAAAACAAAATAAAATAAACGACCCTTCATGTTGGTATATATACGAACATAAAGGCCGTAGATATTCCTTAACGAAAATTGTAATTTTTCGCCAGAATTGTGACAAATATAATATGATTATTACGTTTCATTATGACTAATGTAAATTTTGAGAGAAATTTAAATTAGCAATGGAAATCATTTCGATATATTCTAGACCATAAGGAAAACCTTCCAAAGAAAAATTTTAAATTATGATTATAAAAATTAGGCATAAAATTCGTGAATCTGTGGTCTCAGTCTCATGAATTGAGACGCACTTGTTTGTTGTTTGGAGCGTCACAGTCCCGAGTTGAATTATTCGGGAATTTTTGGACGAGATCCAGCAGGTCTGGGTTGTGGGAGTACGCGGAAAGTCACCCGTTAACCACGATGCCAAATGGCGTATTAAGCAATTAGATTTAACGCTTTTAAATTAGAGTTACAACGGTATCATTGCAAATTAGCAGGAACAATAACATCAATATATTTATGTAATGTAGGATTGCCAAAAATTCATTCCGATAAATTTCGTTAAAGTGATCTCGAAAGAACCAATAAAGAGAAGACTCATTTGCACGAGTGAATATCGTTAAATTTTCAATTAATGTGTGGTAAATATAACAAATTGTCATTTTAGGGATTGTATTAAAAGTAGTTTAAAAAACTTTAAGGCATATACACGAATAGAAAAGGGAACGTGTTTTTGTTCATCTACATTTTGTGTGTGTACACTTAACAATATTATCAAATTCAATTTGAAATTTATTAAAACATTGAATTGTCCTCTCTTTTATAGTATGTAAATTCACGTTAAAATAATTTAGTTAATTATATGTAGATTTGCGGTTTATAGCAATACTTTTAATTCCCTACTATCAAATACATATTGCAACAATGGCAGTGGTACACAGTGTGCTGTGAAGAGCATTTTTCTTTCAGAACTGGAGTTCATTTATCTTCGCGCTGCTCTTTAGCCATTCTAACATCGGGAACGTCCAGCTGTAGAAAATCAACGAATTTACGATTTTGGCGAGAACTATTGTACTAGATTAGCGCTCTTAACACAGGCGCACATTGAAATTCTAAATTTAGGAAATGCAAACGACCCGAGAAATTAAGCAAAAAGTGTTTAAATAAAAATACAAGGATATGAGACAAATGTTTCGCACTAAATCTTACGTCACTTTTGATACACTTACTAACGATTGTGCGGTCTCAATGACGATTAAGAATTTTTGGATAGGGAAATGTAGACAAATTTAAAGGGCGTAATTAAGTTACAATACTTCCAACAAAATCAAAATCGAATCAGCCTAAACCATCTTTAAATGATTCAAAAGTTGCTAAGGTCATTAGATAAACTGGGTGGTGATATTAACAAAAAATGATAGAGATGCAACATTTCATATTGAAGTACCATCAATGAAAATGTGAAAGGACAAGTTAAATTTTGCAACAACTAAAAGTAAGTGTCTAAATACGACCATGACTAATAATGCAGATTCTGTCGCGTTAAATAGTGAAAGAACTTATAGATTATTCAAAAATATCCAACGTATACTACCCCAGATTTTACTATACATACAATTAAAAACAAAATACAAATCGCATAGAATTACATAATGTATTGCAGTGAGTTTGAAATGAAGTCATGTCTCAGGAATGCTTTTAAAATAAATTTATAGATCAAACATAGATTGAAGGGGATTTTACAAATCTATATTTTGTTAGAGAAGAGATGAGTTAAATATATCTTGATTTAATGTAATGAAAATGTTTCTTAAAATTAGGCGAGCTATAATGAATACAGATCTAAGAAGACAAACTAATTTTAAGCTTTACATTCTGAAAGCCGAGAGTTGCACCCTTTAAAGAAGATGATAGATTTATTGATTTTACTCATATTTCAATGACAAGGTTCTAAAAAATTCAAGGTTCTAATAAAATTGATATCAAGTTTTGACTTTACTTAGATATTAGTGTGGTTCTTTCGTGTTCTTACATTTATTATTTTCAAATTCGGGAGAAAGTATTTAAGTAAACTGTGATATATATTATAAAAATAAATAAGTTTCAACTAAAAGTTCATATCATCATCAATGTCTAAATAAAATAATTGCACGAAAATGGCCGAAATTTCTACAAAAACGTCATCTGCAAATCTAATCAACCCATCGAACGCAAATGGTATTAACGACATCTTAGCAAATATAATCAAACTGCAATTGAAGAAGCCGAAACGGTGGAATTGGGAGTTGACCACGTCACGATCATCGCCTTACATTAGCCTACCGATTGTACAACTCTACGATGCGAAGGGAAAAGTCCTGGCGCAAACGACCGACGAAAGAGGCAGTGGCGTGACAATAACTAGGGGCAAAAATTGTGTTGAACAGAGGAGAAGCTGGCATAGTAATGATGTTGTGGGGGGCGGTAAAGAGAAACATGGAAGAGTCGGTGTGTTGAAATGCCAGAGTGAAAAGAATGTTGTTGGAAGCAGAACAAAACGTAAGAAAATAAAATTATGGTAAGGTCATTGTATGATGAGTTACTATTTTTCTAGAATTTCTCATTTCCACTTATTCTTTTAAAAAACCTACATGTTGTGCACGCTGTAAGTTTTTGAACTTTGTTCAAATGCATTGTGAATCTTATAAAAGAAACTCAATAATAATCTAGTAGTGCTCAACAATTCACCAAACAATGTCATGAAATAAGAAATATATTTTGTAAGTTTGTGACGCTAGATGCGAAAGCCTATGTGAACTAATCGCTCATTTAGCCCAGGCGTTGTAATCTTATGAATCCTTTCTTAATTACAGCGAATCAGAAACGGTGCCCATCAATAACACACAATCTGAACAAATCATCATCACAAAACGATACAGCGGCTAATGAACGGGACAATACGGACCGTGGTCGCGGCCAGAACCTTAACAGATCCGGAAGCGATGGCAAAGTTTTCAGGATAATTGAACAGCAGCAGCCGAGCAAAGATGCGATTGCTAGAATACGATCGTTACGGGAGAGGATACAAGATGAAAGTGTGAGTAAATAAAAAAATGTTCACATGCGTTACCTTAGTCAGTTATTTCGAAACAAACATTTAAAATTGTCCAGTGGATTGAAGAAGAAATATTTTTATTGAATGCCTTCGCATAAATATTTTGATTAAACATATCCAAGGGTGGTATTTTAAATAGGCCGATTTTAATTTTTTCGAATTTCATTTTTCGTATTATTAGGTTTACATAAAATTAATTGCATTTCTTCATATTTTTGTCTACGTCTAGATGTTATAGAAGCTGTTTTATTGGCAAATATATAAAATATTACCTAGACTTTGATTAAAAATTATGTATTCCTTTAATATGCATCCAGTGATGTAAGAAGAATAAGTTAGATAGATCACTTCTGGAAAAGCTATCATTCAATGCCGGTTTTGAGAGTTTGACAACTCACATTCAGTTGTTAATACAATTGTTAATACAATTAATGAAAATATGGTGCAAGATTTTTTAAACACGAGAATTTTCTTAATTTATCAAAAAAAGTAAATAGCATGATTAATCGTAACAAATATAAAGTAGATAATCTAATAGAGAATGGTACAAATATGTGAGCTTGTCAAAAATCATTTTGTAAATTTTCAGGATTAGCAAATTTCTAAGGTAAAATGTATTTTCATTTATAGCTATGTATATATTGAGGAAGTAATGCATGGAATATGGCATTAAGTTAATATATTATATTTTGTCGCTATTATGGGGGGAGGAAAATGTAAATTTAAACATCCGGGTTATATCATATTCAAGGGAGGTATTTACCTCCAGTCAACAAGGCCTTCAACATTTTAGCGTACACATGATAAATTTTATGCATATTTATAGCGGCAGTCGATTTGTTATTCCATGCAAGTTGTCCTGCAGACTCCGGCAATAACTATACGCTAGAGATGATATATAATCGTTTATTTCGAAACGACCGTTTTGAAGTTGTTAGCCTGTAATATGCCTCTTAATGCTTCTTTAAGAATGCTTTAAAACTACTTAAGAATCGTTTAGCAAGAACGAATCGTTTCGCAATCACACATCGCGATTTAAAGTTGGAATTCTAGACATATTGTATACTAGTGTGCACGTTGGTAGTCTGCGCGTCCTGTGTAAACTTTTCAGATTGTTATTGCGAACGGCTTTTTTGTCGTTGCAGGCCACACTGAAGAAATACCGTCGATCGAGGAGTGATGATCTATCAAAACGACACAAACAGCTTGTTACGATCGCAAACGATAAGTCGGATCCGACTGCGAGGCATCATCATCATCGATATAACAAGTACGCAATCACGGAAGAAGAACTAAGCGATGATAAGCATCTATTGGATATCGACTCGGCAGTTAAGCGTGCCGCTAGGTACGATACTAGAACCTCCAGTGCTGGCACACTGATTATTCGCATAGACAGTATCGATCGGAATGATGAAGTGACGAGACGCAGGAGAAAAAACGCTCCTGAACATTTAGATGAACACACTGGCAGACGTTTTGTAGATTTTCCAGACAGAGGAGAATCTGATATTCGGAGATCAAAAACTGCCGAATTTGGTACAAATAGAAAACAAGTGCCCCATGAAATAAGAAGAAGGAAAACAAATGAAATGGGAGGTGCAGTTTTTAACGAACAGCACGATAAAGATAATCAAATTAAGACAATTTTAGATAAAATTAAACAAAGAGATCAGTATTGTAAAAACGATCAATATAATAAAGCAAATGAAATTGTAAGTAGGCATAGTAACATATCAAGAATTCCTTCACTAAACAAACACGAAGAAGGTGATATGAGAAATGTTCAAACTAAAGAGTCAAATTTAGGAAAGAACGGTTTAGTTAATAGATACAATACGAGAGACAAATTAGAATTACAAAATACTGCTGGACAAGAACTAAATTATAAAATGCTAAATAAAGTTTTTGTAAAATACGCAGATCGTTTAATAACAGACAAAACTTCACATAGAAAACTAAACTCAATAGAGGATAACAATAACAGCAAGTTTGCTATAAATTCAGAAACTCCTAAAAGAATAATCAAATACGACAAGCAGCAGGGTAACCAACGGAAGACAGAAGACCTTAATTCTAAACATCAGAACATCCGCGATTCCAACCACAATCATCTACATAAACGTAACAACTCTGACAATAACAAGGCACTTCCTCTAATTAATTCGCTTAATGACGTCGTAAAACGGTCACAATCGGAACGCCACGATCGTCATATCGGCCTATTCTACTCGATGAGTGACGTATTCCCGTTCAAGCGGTTATTGGAGCCACCGGAACAGGAAGTGGGTGCTAATAGCGACTATCTGCGACAAGACGAGGCGGTTAGCAGCGATAGCGATCGCCTGGACGACGTGCTCCGGCTTAAGACCAAGGCGCGGTTGATGCGACGACTACATAAGGAAGACAGAAGACGGGGTACGACTGATAAAGGGGCTGGGGAGGATGCAGAGGCTGCAGGAGTCCAAGATGATGACGTTCAGATAACAGAGGAATATAGATGGAATGGTGAGTTGTGTGGATATGAATGTGTGTGGTGTAAATAACATGGTGTTGTGGTAATCGATTAACAATATTTTATGAAAGTACAAGAGCAGAGCACAAGACTCCACCAATTACAGTACATCACATATATCGGTGGCCAACTTGTTTGTTCTTAAAATCGACTTTTTTACTTAAAAAGTGATCGCGATCTACCTATACATTTTTTTTTTATATTTCACACAATGACATAATCAAGTTCATTCAAAAATCGATATATTGCGTTAGTTTTTGCAGTATAGCTATACTGCATACCGTCGCTCTAACTCTAGCGCTTCCAACAGATAGGACATATGCATTTGACTGGTACTTGCTAGCTGCCATATCGTGTTGAGTCATGAGTGTTAGGTATGTTCGCGGCGCAAGCTTTATCTTTTAGGAAAAATAATGCCGTGATAAAATATCGCAATACAATTATATATGTGCTCAATGTTCAGGAGGGGCGCGTGGCCTTGCGGCCTGCATAAGGAACCGCCACTGCCTAACATATATGTATATTAAAATTCTAAATATTAGAATTGCTGAAAATACAAAACTGCTCTTAGTAAATATTCTATACGAATTAAATTAAACGAAATGAATAAACATAAACATATAAAGAATTTATATGTCAATCCCAATAAAAAATACTCCACGAATTTCCATAAGTATTTAAAATAATTTTACGATATCTTTTATTATACTATTAACACAGCCGTATGCAATATAATTTCAACCGTAATTTATTATCGGTTCAAGTTACGCTATGAAGCAGAAGTAATTTAGGTGAATTTATTATGTATAAAATTTAGATATTAAACTGCAACTTTATATTGTCCGTAAAATACTGACGTACTCCAAGAAATAAAACGGATTTATAGTTTTCACGCAGTTTTGCACACATTACGCTTTGCAAAAATATATAGTTTTCTACCATTTAATATTCTGCAAAATTATAAATGATTCGCGAGAATACTAATTCTCTCTAATCTATATGATTGAAGATATTTTATGCGAGCCGGATGTGATAATTTACTGTTTTAGTTAAAGAGTCCGCAATCCTAAAGATTGGTTGGAAACAGCACGCCATGCCGATCTATCCTGAGCTAATCCCTTCATCTCCCTATAGCTATTCATCTCAACGTCTTCAACTATCTGACTCACATACTCCAATCTAGGCCTACCTACCCCTCTCTTTCCCTCCACTCTACCTTCTATGATCAATTGCATAATCCCCCCATGCCTAAGAATATGCCCTACTAATCTGTCTCTCCTACGCTGTAACACTCTCCAGATACTTCTCTTCTCCCCTACTAACTCTAGTACAGCTTCATTTGTTACTTTATCTTCCCAACCAATCCTCATCATCCTCCTATAACACCACATTTCGAATGCTTGTAATCTACGCTTCTCTTCCTTTCCTATAGTCCACGCCTCACACCCGTACAGTGCTACACTCCAAACATATACCTTCAGTAATCTTTTTCTAATACCCAGGTCTGTATTTGATCTTAAAATCTGTTCCTTTTCTACGAATGCCTTCCTACCCTGTGCTATCCTACACTTTATATCTACCTTGCTTCGATTATCTTTTGTGATTCTACTGCCTAAATAACAAAAATCTGACACTTCTTCGATTCTATTATCTCCTATTGAGATCCTCATTTTTCTACTGCATTCCTTTTTGTCACACCTCATCACTTTAGTTTTACCTATATTTATTTTCATGTTAAAATCCCTAGTCAATACTGCCTGCATACCATTCAATACCCTTTCTAAATTCTTTTCGCTTTCTTCCAATATAGCTATATCGTCGGCGAATCTCAACATATATATTTTCTCTCCCTGTACATTCACACCTACACTTCTTCTTTTACTTTGTTTATTGCATCTTCTATATATAGATTAAATAATAACGGTGAAAGTGTACATCCCTGCCGAACTCCTGTCCCTATTTTTGCTACCTCTTCTTCCCCCTCAATTCCAACTAAGGCAGTTTGGTGTTTATATAAATTAAAAATTATTCTCCTATCCTTATAATCTATACCCGTTTCTTTTAAAATTCTAAACATTATGTCCCAATCTACATTATCAAATGCCTTTTCTAAATCTACAAAAGCTATGCAAGTTACCTTTCCTACCCTCTTTCTTTTTTCTACTACCGTTCTTAGTGCTAGAATCGCCTCCCTCGTCCCTCTGTTTTTCCTAAAACCAAACTGATCTTCTCCTAGCCTTTCCTCTACTTTATTTTCTAATCTCCTATAAATAATCTTTAACAATATCTTCGATGCATGTGATAGTAGGCTAATAGTAATTAAATTTACTGTATGAAATTTTATTCACCACGTATATTATACGTTATTAATATTTAAAAAATGTGATTGTGTTTTACAAAAAAATTTGTCACCACGCTTCGTCCAGTTAAGGTAAAATATTCATTGTTCATGTTGGGAACAATTGTTTTAAAATATACGAACGTGTGTATGTAAGTGATTATTATATAAAGAATTGTAAGGAATATCAAAGAGAAAAATTGAGATATATAACGAAGACGCTTGGAATTTAAGCAACAATTTCATTAGTTTGTGTTGGACAAAATTTGGAGAACATTCAATTGAAACGAAGGCATATACAGGGAATCCCCCGAGAAAAATAATAAAAATACAAATTTGAAGATTTGGGTTAAAATAGAAAACTTTTATAGAGTTCTACATTCAATAATATTTTTAACTATACATGGTGATCCACCTTGGCAATGTACATGTGAACTCATATCATAATATTATATTATACTACATATGAGTAGCTTTGTATATCATCATTTGATAAATAAATAATAAATTATTTTCTCTAATAATAGGCATCTGTAAGGCTTTAAAAAAGTGCAGTAGCTATAATAAAATAAAATTGTTAAGGATAAATTCGATAATTCCAAAATATAATAACAAATACTTTTCTGAATTGGAAGGCCGCGTATATTATTACTCGGTCTTTTTAGACTTTTAATAGCTTTGAAAGTGTTTCCAAATATAATATATTTAAAATCATATATATATATTTTAATAATTATAATTATAATTAGTTATTTTGGAATTGGTAGCTTAGCCATAACAATTCTGCAAGAATCCTGCTGTATAAATCCTTGGAGAATACGTAAGTTCATTTAAAGGCACGAAAGTCATTCTTTAATTATATGAAAGATTTATTTTGTCTTCGTATTTCCTTCATTTTATATTTATTAATAAGTGTATAACGTGCAGAGATGGATTAGGGTGTCTATTAATGATAAAATGAAGAAAATTTAAATAGCAGATTTCCATATATCGAGATGTTACTGTTGAGTGTACCATTTATACAAAAATTGCTTGGAAAGGTAATAAAATTTTGAAATATGGTTTAATAATAATATATAGTGTGTTTCATTGATCGAAAGTATGATATTTTAAAACATTTTGGTAGTTATAATTGCTCCAGCAAAGCATCGCATCTGTATTTTTTGCACCATAATTAATTTCTACCGAAACTAAAAAATAAGACAGTATTCTTAAATAGGACAATAGTCTTAAAATAATTTCTGGATAACATGATGTAAGTAAGAAAAATATTATTTTAGTTCTCAAATTTATAGTTTTATACAAGAGTTTTCGATGTGTGACTGGCGGTCTACCCTGTATATAAGGCAAAGGGTCGGTCCAAGTTTTTATTAGTTTTTCGACAGCACCATCCTATGTCAGGGATATGAAACAGTAAATCGCGTTTTCCGAACATATTATTTCGCATACGAGTTGGAAAACCTTTATTTACGTCCTTTCTTGTTATTAATATTACTCTTTACAATCAGTATCGTGTACAGCTGTATTAAAATATAAGTTTCTCTGTCTCTTTAATTTTATGTTTCGAAGATTAAAGTTACGCTTGCAGCGTGGCAATATCGAATGAAATTATATCCACATCTTCAATATCGTTGCGCGAAGTTTTCAAAGTTCTATAGTGTAATTTATCACGGATGAAGTCGCAGGAGTAAATTGCTTCATTTTGTCTACTGAAAGATTAATATTCCATGCAGATCTAGGAAAATAATGCTTCGAGATTCTCTTTAACTACTGAAATATTCACAAACTTAGGAAAACTTAACAAGCGGTTTGTAATTGTATTCGTTTGGTTTTACTTGCAATTAAAAATATATAATAGCAACGAGAAATAATAAAAAAAAATCATTAACTGTCTAGACATCATAATCAAGGTATTATAGGAAACAATATTCGTAAATAGAATATTAATAACACAAGTAACACTCATATCCTACAGTCGCAATATTTCAAGCTATTATCTTCAAATTTCTAATTATTAACTTAGAAAGTATTATGCTAAGTATTGACTTAAAAATAAGTTCGTGTTAATTAAAAGTTGGCAGCTAATTAAAAGGGATAGCGAAAGGTTTTACCTCCTTAAAAAATATTTGTTTAGGCTGAAAGTAAAACTCGTAGTATGAAAGCAAATTTTATAGTGTCTTATTGATGGGTCTTATTTTCTACCTACACTCATATCTTTTATATAGGATACCTTTTGCTATAGTAGATAAACCTTTTGCTATATCTTTTGATAAGTTGCCAACCTTAAGTTAACTTCAACTCATTTCATTTTAAATAAATGATTTCGTAGCTATACTTTTGAACTGATTTATCATTATCAACATACACTGAAGATTTTTTAGTTTTTGAAAAGTAAACTCTTCTAATGGGATAGTTCGTTGGCCGTTAGTTAAAACTATACTACGACTAGACGTCAGGGGTCTCTCATGAAGAACAAGACAAAAGGTTAAATAGAAAACAATAATATTTGCTAGGAGTACATTTGAAACTCGGCTCGACTAGAGTTTTAATACAAAGAAAATGCAGAAAAAGTAAATTAAAATGTAGTGACAGTCGAATAACAGCAAACAACAACATTTGTTACAAATCAGAAGAAGATCGGGAGATTTCAAGGTATAAATTAAAAATACATTCTTTTCGTTTCTTTCGTTTCTTACGACTTCAGATAACACAATTTGCAATAAGAACTAAGTAAGTAGCATCGGTATATTTATATTGTCCTGATTTTGAATACAAAGTAACAACGTTACATGAATAATGTACAAGTAACATTGGTAGTATAAATTACGAGAAGTCCTGCGTGGATATTCGAACTTCTTTTGCTACAATCTACTTAGCGTTGCAAGGACATGCAAACTGTTATTATGTCTTGATTTTGAATACAAAGTAACAATGTAACATGAAAAATGTACAAGTAACATTGGTAGTATAAATTACGAGAGGTCCTGCGTGGATATGCGAACTTCTTTTGCTACAATCTACTTAGCGTTGCAAGGACATGCAAACTGTTATTATGTCTTGATTTTGAATACAAAGTAACAATGTAACATGAAAAATGTACAAGTAACATTGGTAGTATAAATTACGAGAGGTCCTGCGTGGATATGCGAACTTCTTTTGCTACAATCTACTTAGCGTTGCAAGGACATGCAAACTGTTATTATGTCTTGATTTTGAATACAAAGTAACAATGTAACATGAAAAATGTACAAGTAACATTGGTAGTATAAATTACGAGTGGTCCTGCGTGGATATTCGAACTTCTTTTGCTACAATCTACTTAGCGTTGCAAGGACTTGCAAACTGTTATTATGTCTTGATTTTGAATACAAAGTAACAATGTAACATGAAAAATGTACAAGTAACATTGGTAGTATAAATTACGAGAGATCCTGCGTGGATATTCGAACTTCTTTTGCTACAATCTACTTAGCGTTTCAAGGACTTGCAAACTGTTATTATGTCTTGATTTGGAATACAAAGTAACAATGTAACATGAAAAATGTACAAGTAACATTGGTAGTATAAATTACGAGAGGTCCTGCGTGGATATGCGAACTTCTTTTGCTACAATCTACTTAGCGTTGCAAGGACATGCAAACTGTTATTATGTCTTGATTTGGAATACAAAGTAACAATGTAACATGAAAAATGTACAAGTAACATTGGTAGTATAAATTACGAGAGGTCCTGCGTGGATATTCGAACTTCTTTTGCTACATCTACTTAGCGTTGCAAGGACTTGCAAACTGAACCCAGAAATGCATACTATATAGTCCTACCGGAGCATATAGAATCCTGCTGGGTAAATCTATGAACGGCGCATGATCAAACCTCGCCTTCACACCTTATATTCCTTCAACCATTGCAGATAGTACATTTTGTAATATTGCAAGCGGTGACAACTGACTCCCTATAGATGATGTGCTATTACTTTAGGCTGACGTTCAATTCAAGTGCAAGAGATAGCGATGCAGTATCTGATCGGATCTATACTGCACTGCGGTTGCTGGTATCAACTAAAATTGATATGAGCCTTTTGATTTTACCCCGATCAACCCCTGACGGTCCTAGAATGCGTTGCGATGCGTCACGAGCTTAATCCGACGCTGCCGTCGCGGCGGTTGTTCTTTCTAACAGCGCAGCAGTCTGTCGTAGCCCATAAAGCGGTGAATACAAACACAATATAGTAGACGAAACTGTCCAATGTGAATTTTCATTTTCACGTAGCGGTGTACCAGATCTCTATATTGGCGAGGAGACGTTCTGCAAATCCATTATAATATATAGACTCGCGCGAATAAACAGTGACGTTTTTTCTATATATAATATTTGTAGCGAGAGAACAACCACGTGCTGTGTCTATTGATATTTGGTATATTGGGCGATGATTTCAGTTTCGAAGCACGTGTTTTTAAAAATCGAACTGATCGCAAAATACTAATATGTAGAATTTCGATCAATATTATTGCTTGTGTTTTACTTAATTTTTGAGTGGTTCAAGTTTTTATGTTATTTGAAATGGATTCGATAATTGGTCAGTTCTCGAGGATTTCTGCAGAAGAGTATTAAGCAGGGATTCGTCTACTGTAAAGGTAATTCAAATAAATGAATAGTGCTATTGTATCACAGGGTTGCCCCACATCAGGCAGGGCGGTTCCAGAAATGACGTAGATTCCAGTTATATATTTGTATGTTGAACTACACATAGATTCAGAATTTTGACATTATATCATACATAAGTATGTTGAAAAAAAATCACAGTATAAAAGTACCGCATTCCAAAACTGGGAATTATTTAGTAAATTGATTGCATTAATTTTTACTTAGTTGTAAATTTGTTTAGATGTTTAAAATGCTTTCTTTGCTTTAATTGTCGGTTTAAAAGTAAATATTTTATTACATATTTGATAATTTACGAGAATTGCTTTCTGTGTCTATTTGTTCGATATTTGTAACGGTATCATAATTATAATGATTAAAGTAGACTGGAATTGTTATGGCCTTATTACAATTTCAATATTTAAATCGCTTAAACAAATACCGATATATACACGCCTCCGTTTCCCATTTATCAATGTTCGATGAAATGCATATCGAACTAGTATTAATTATTTTTACGGTGATTGTTCTATTATACGTCAAAACAATACTTGTCAAATATTGGTCGTTTCGTCCATAGATCAAAAGACCAAGGTAAAATATTATGAAGTCAAAACACACTATATCTAGGTATAGTAAATAAAATATAAAAATATAGATAATTAATAAAACCTATCATTATTTGCCATATTAAAATTGTGTTCGTAGTTTTCCATAGATTAAAGACTTGTTATGGACATACCATATAGCCGTCTGAATTAAATTTTCTTTTGCCGACATTTTAACATGGACGATAATGGTGGAATAATTTTTTTAATTAGATCAAAACTAATTAATAAAAAAAAAAGTCCTTTGCTTTGCACCGATTAGTTATCACTCTGTATAAATGTATATGCTATACAAAAGCAATTTCTCACCAAAATTAAATATAAAAATAAATCATATTTTGGCATGTTTACATGTTTTGAAACTCAAAAAGTCTTCTTACTTTTTGCGTTTTGTGAATTATAGATAGAAAATAAGTTTATGTGGATTTATTGGTATTTTTTTGAAATGATTTGGAGTTAAACACACAGCCAAAAATATGTTGTCTTAACTGGTTAGTACGATTTTGAGAATTACGAGTATTATTGTCTGGTCTTGTCTACCATTGTGTTTACAATTTATGTTCACAAGGCTATAAGATATTTTAATCGCAATGTTAAATTCTTACATTAATTGACTTAACACAGGGCCAGTAAGAGAGGGGTGATGATGATGGGGTAAAATACCCTAGGCTCGGGCTTTACCGGGGCCCTGCCATCATTCAATTAATTATGTAAATGTTTTGTGTTGATGCTGAAACTTTTGCTAAAAATACATGAATGATATTTCAGATGAGTTTCATTGATGAAATAATTCAATTGAAAATTATTCACGTAGCTACTTTTAGGAATCAACAATTGTTAAGATATGTTAAGTGCTTGAAAACAAATGCACATTGAAATAAAATTTCAATTTGTGAATTTTTGAGTTTTGTGATTTTTTTGTACAATTCCTATTACATGGTCTAGAAGTCGTTCAGTATACCGGTACATATTAAAAATGTTTTGCGGTCAAATATATACCAATATAGATTAAATAATCTTGGTATTTTAGCTATCGATTTAACATTAGTTAGAACTTTTGTTAACAAAATAAGCTAAAAAATTACTATTGTAATATAGCAATATTTATTATTCTATATGTTGTAAAAAGGCAGTATATTATCCAAAATAGTAGAATATAAATTTAAAAAAATATTTTTTCACTTGGAGCCCATTCTTCCTCCAGCCCTTTTCGACGCCCCTGACATTATAAATACTTGCTTCCATCTTTTGATATCTTCTAAAGATTTTTATATAGGACATTTCTATTTGCTATAGAAGTTAGAGCACAAATATATACATAATAAATCTTCACATCATTAGTTAAAGAGTCCGCAATCCTAAAGATTGGTTGGAAACAGCACGCCATGCCGATCTATCCTGAGCTAATCCCTTCATCTCCCTATAGCTATTCATCTCAACGTCTTCAACTATCTGACTCACATACTCCAATTTAGGCCTACCTACCCCTCTCTTTCCCTCCACTCTACCTTCTATGATAAATTGCATAATCCCCCCATGCCTAAGGATATGCCCTACTAATCTGTCTCTCCTACGCTGTAACACTCTCCAAATACTTCTCTTCTCCCCTACTAACTCTAGTACAGCTTCATTTGTTACTTTATCTTCCCAACCAATCCTCATCATCCTCCTATAACACCACATTTCGAATGCTTGTAATCTACGCTTCTCTTCCTTTCCTATAGTCCACGCCTCACACCCGTACAGTGCTACACTCCAAACACATACCTTCAGTAATCTTTTTCTAATACCCAAGTCAATATTTGATGTTAAAATCTGTTCCTTTTCTACGAATGCCTTCCTACCCTGTGCTATCCTACACTTTATATCTACCTTGCTTCGATTATCTTTTGTGATTCTACTGCCTAAATAACAAAAATCTGACACTTCTTCGATTCTATTATCTCCTATTGTGATCCTCATTTTTCTACTGCATTCCTTTTTGTCACACCTCATCACTTTAGTTTTACCTATATTTATTTTCATGTTAAAATCCCTAATCAATACTGCCTGCATACCATTCAATACCCTTTCTAAATTCTTTTCGCTTTCTTCCAATATAGCTATATCGTCGGCGAATCTCAACATATATATTTTCTCTCCCTGTACATTCACACCTACACTTCTTCTTTTACTTTGTTTATTGCATCTTCTATATATAGATTAAATAATAACGGTGAAAGTGTACATCCCTGCCGAACTCCTGTCCCTATTTTTGCTACCTCTTCTTCCCCCTCAATTCTAACTAAGGCAGTTTGGTGTTTATATAAATTAAAAATTATTCTCCTATCCTTATAATCTATACCCGTTTCTTTTAAAATTCTAAACATTATGTCCCAATCTACATTATCAAATGCCTTTTCTAAATCTACAAAAGCTATGCAAGTTACCTTTCCTACCCTCTTTCTTTTTTCTACTACCGTTCTTAGTGCTAGAATCGCCTCCCTCGTCCCTCTGTTTTTCCTAAAACCAAACTGATCTTCTCCTAGCCTTTCCTCTACTTTATTTTCTAATCTCCTATAAATAATCTTTAACAATATCTTCGATGCATGTGATAGTAGGCTAATGGTCCTATAGTTCTCACACAAATTAGCTCCTATTTTCTTCGGCATTGTTACTATTCTACTACGCTGAAAATCCTGTGGTACTTCTCCCTTCTCATATATTTTACAAACTAACCTATATAATCGCTCCTGCATTTTTCCCATTAGGAATTACATCATAACAGCAAAAAATTGTTATTATAAGATAATGATGGATTCAGCTATTTAGGATAGGTTTATATGATGATTTTTTTCAAAATATCATTAAGGTTGATAAAAATATGAGTGAAGAACTATTTTGCAAATAGATCGTTCATGAAGTAATATTTGAAATAGAACTTATTTGAAGTCTGCCCATACATGGGATTAACAGAAATAAAACATAACATTTTCTGCGAGGACTGAGCTTCGAATTCGCAAAGATTTACTGGCTTAAGAATAGCTTGCGACTTCCAAAACAAGTTAGAATAGAGTCAATGCAACATCTACGTTCCATTAATCGCTCTACTTATCTCCCACATGTATAAACAGCTCAAACTTTCCTTGTTCATAAGGAAATATATAACCAGGCTAATAATGCTGTCATCTATATTCCCATTATAATGAAGGGAATACTGGAATATACTGCATGTAATTTATAAAGGGTCTATATATGGCTCGCAGTGTGCTTCTGCAAACTGATAACTAGAACAGGTGTTATGGTGGCATAAATAGACTGCGCATAAGTGAAGAGGAAATTAGATGCAAAATATGTTTTGTCCAAGCAGGAAGTTTGTTCAATGAAACTTAGTAGTAGAGGTGTGTTGAAAAAGCCTATAGACAAATTTGAGAGTACAATAAATATAATACAAAATTTAGAAACATAATTTACTAGATTTGAAGAAGTATATTGTTTTGTATACGCATATTCACTTTATACAGATATATTATATACAGGATGTAAATAAATAAATGCGGAAGCCCGTTGTATTGAGTTTGTAATTGTGAAAATATTTTTTATTTATAATTTTGTTGTGAAATGATCAGAGAAGACAATATTGGCAGATATTTAAATTGATTATAAAAATTATAGAAAAAACTATTGGTTGAGTAAATCCTTACAGGTTTCTTTTTTTTAATATATATTATGTACATTTTCGACTAGTTTCAGCTTTTGGCCATCACCAGGTGAAAAAAGTGTCAGATATTACTTTAAGGACAACATGTTGTTTAGTGGTTTTGTTAAGATCATATACATTTTGTTAAATAGCATCAGACTTCAGATAATAATTCTAAAAAAGTATATAAATATAAAATTACTAGGTTTTAACATTTGTTTGGATATTTGAGCATTACTTGAAATTTTGATACGAACTTTATTTATGTTGTCCTAAAAGTAATATCTGACAAGTAAGTGCAAAAATTGTTCACAGATGAAGATTTTTCCCAGAATGTTCTCTCAAAAAATTATTATATTTTTAATTACTTTTAATTTAATTTATTTTCAAACTGTTACAACTCGTACATAATTTATTGTAGTTTTTTCACCTGATGATGGCCAAAAGCCGAAACTAGTCGAAAATTTATATGATATATATATAAAAAAAAAAAAACCTGTAAGGATTTACTCAACCAATAGTTTATTATATTTAACCTTACAAATATGGACTTCCACAACTTTATATGAAAATTAATTTGATATATAAATCACCCTATATATATGCCAACGAAATATTATAAATATTGTAAGAAAAGTCGAAAAAAGTAGTCAAACTGTTAAAGTTCAGAATTTAATTCATTTTCCCGATATATTTCGATATTTAGAATCTCTATGTGGAACATATGACTTAATCAACTTTAAAAATCAGTGTATATACGAAAGTCCTGAATTATCAGATTTTGTGGAGTTGTGGGATAATCGCAGAAATTGAAAGATCAAAACATAATCTTAACACTTAACACACAAACACGTAGACCAATTGAAGGAGCATTTAGCTCATTTCAGATTAAATAGAAAAGATACAAGTGCTGTAGCCGAGCATATTTTTAACGAACTCAGGTCATCCTATTCAAATTAGTTCGCTTAAATTACTTAAAAGTGTTTTGAATTATTCCGAGTTAAATGATTATGAAAGTATATATATGCATAAATTAAAATCAATGTCGATTTAATTTATTTAATAAGAACAACTTTTAAAAATGTTTTTATTATTTTTTTGGTTATTTTAGGTTTGACAAACCAATTTTTATTGTTGTTACTTGTTAGTTTCGATAATTATTAATTTATATTGTTTTAAAAGATTTATAAGTCATATTATATGCAATTTTTGAAATACTTCTATCATGTTGACTTATTTATTTAATAGTATATCAATCACGATTCGTGACAGAGGTATTTTATGTAGTTTTTATCTTGTGCGCTACTGCAGATGGGGGTATAGCCTTCGAAATGCGCATCTAGCTACTTAATGCTTTAAGTACTATACTATTGTTTAACACCGTAGTGATCATTTTTAAAAGCGCAATTAAACATTAATAGGATTCAATAAATGACGTATGGCTTTTCAATTCGCTCTTCAATTCAGGCAGCCTCATTATATATTGTAAGTTCCGTATTATTCACTCATATACATATTCAGCTGGTACGGAATAATCGACACTTAGTGTCTGTATTGTGAGAGAGTATAAGGGTTGAAATAGCAAGTGGTAGAGCGGGCGGATTACTGGGGCGGGCGTCTGGGAGTGTGGGCGATAGGGTAGTGCGGTACGCGGGTGACATGAAGGGTGGTTCACTGTAATTATGTACAACATGCCATACCACCAATAGATTGTGTACACAAGCATTGAAAGGATTCGCTGACACACGCCATATTATAGAATATATAATCGTAGTCTGTGCATATTGAATGTCGCATGTAGAGGATCTTACCGATTATCCATAAGTAAATTATTCATTAAAAAATATGACAGTTGCACTGGCATACGTGCTGTGAAGTCAGTTTTGTAAGAGATTATTCGAACTTAAATTTTTACAATACGGACATTATTTACAATGTTAAATGGGCGTAAGTTTACGATTCACCCGAACAAAAAAAATTTCTCATACCAAAATAAAGTTTTTCTTACAGATTGTGCGTAGATATAGCAGATCTTTTATTCAAATACATTTTAGAATTCTTTAGTTATGAATTTGATAAATCTTGAGTGTCTCCAAAAAAAATTTTTTGCAATCAACGTTTTGAATCTAGCATCAGTTTTATTATTAACATGTTATACATCAAAATGTAAAGATATTAATTCAATAAAAATTACTGCACTAGCTCTATTTTATAAAAATATTTAACGAGGTAAGTTATTTTGACTAAAGATTTCATAAAAGAATCTTTTAGTCGGCTCTTTGATATTGTGTATATTGTAAATTAAAGCGCTGTAGAATTACATAAAATTAAATTGCATGAAAGAATCTCTTTTACAAATAACTAACATATTTTTTATTTAAATTTGCCGAAATATTGTATGATATAAGATTACGCGATTCCAAATTTACGGCATTTTCACAATTTTATTTTTAGAAAAAATCTTTATTAATTCATTATGGTGATGGTATCTAAACATATGATTTCAATTGGGTTTAAGAGTATCAAAATAATTATGAACCAAAAAAATTTTTTGTGTAAAATATGCGAGCAAATAAAATATGTTAAATAAAATCTACTAGTTTTTAATGCATTTAAAGGTACACCCTCGAATAGATAAAATTAAAATTCGGTTTCTTTCAAAGTTTCAATTTTGGAATCTACTTATTACTGACGATTTAATCCATTTATATAATATTAAAAAATATAACAAGATATTGTAAGTATGATAATATGAAATAGCGAATCAATCTTTTTAAGGTGCAATTAAAAATGGTACCATAACACCAAATATTTCTTATACTTCTAAAAATAGAAATCATAACATTATTTTTTAGTCCTTCGATTTTATTATTCTATTAATCGTTAAATGATATGATCCTCTATTAACGTATTACTTGCTTTCATAATTCACAGCAGAATTCAGTGTTCCTGCTCGATTATTCTGAAACTGAAAAGCCGGACGGGTTCGATCCCTTTATATACACGAGCACGATTTTATTATTAGTTTATTTAGGTATTAGGACCAAACCAGGTATTATTAGAGAGTATTATATACATGATAATGATGATACCATACAGGGATTACCGAATAAATAAATAAAAATAACAAGGATTAGTTTGAAAACTAAAACGTGGCTTATATAGAAAATGACTGAGCTATTCAATCAATTGGTTTTGCATCACATGTAAAATATGACAATATCTAGAAAATATATGTATCTAGAAAATTACTTTGGAATATAATTTTCTCAAACTGTTACATATGTTATTATACCGACAGTTTGTGCAATTCACTGCAATAATTACGTCAAGAAATGTTCACAATTTAGAGTTTCGGTTGTATTCGCACGAGACACGCTAATATTTCCACCAATTACAATACGGCATTTTCAGACCTTATGCAACCCCTAATTCGGTTAAGCTGCTTTCCTATTCTTCGTACCGCAGTGTAATTTGAATAGTTTATGGAGTATTATACAATGAGGTTTTTGAACCTGAATATATGGTGCTGAATAATTCATTAAATACCTTCATAAGTACCTTAACTTGGTAACATGGCACATCCAAAGTTTCATTCTTTTTAGGTAATTCGTTATGAATGACAAAACATGAATAAGTATTCAATTTTTTTTCTTCAAATATTAACATGAGAAAATGCTTGTTAACTACCAATTTTGAATACAGTAACACAATATCATTTTATTTTAATTGTGGCGCCAGTATTAAGGTTGGACAAGTTAGTTAAAGAGTCCGCAATCCTAAAGATTGGTTGGAAACAGCACGCCATGCCGATCTATCCTGAGCTAATCCCTTCATCTCCCTATAGCTATTCATCTCAACGTCTTCAACTATCTGACTCACATACTCCAATCTGGGCCTACCTACCCCTCTCTTTTCCTCCACTCTACCTTCTATGATCAATTGCATAATCCCCCCATGCCTAAGGATATGCCCTACTAATCTGTCTCTCCTACGCTGTAACACTCTCCAAATACTTCTCTTCTCCCCTACTAACTCTAGTACAGCTTCATTTGTTACTTTATCTTCCCAACCAATCCTCATCATCCTCCTATAACACCACATTTCAAGTGCTTCTAATCTACGCTTCTCTTCCTTTCCTATAGTCCACGCCTCACACCCGTACAGTGCTACACTCCAAACATATACCTTCAGTAATCTTTTTCTAATACCCAAGTCAATATTTGATCTTAAAATCTGTTCTTTTTCTACGAATGCCTTCCTACCCTGTGCTATCCTACACTTTATATCTACCTTGCTTCGATTATCTTTTGTGATTCTACTGCCTAAATAACAAAAATCTGACACTTCTTCGATTCTATTATCTCCTATTGTGATCCTCATTTTTCTACTGCATTCCTTTTTGTCACAACTCATCACTTTAGTTTTACCTATATTTATTTTCATGTTAAAATCCCTAGTCAATACTGCCTGCATACCATTCAATACCCTTTCTAAATTCTTTTCGCTTTCTTCCAATATAGCTATATGGTCGGCGAATCTCAGCATATATATTTTCTCTCCCTGTACATTCACACCTACACTATACTCTTCTTTTACTTTGTTTATTGCATCTTCTATATATAGATTAAATAATAACGGTGAA
This sequence comes from Leptodirus hochenwartii, assembly GCA_947310635.1. Classification (NCBI taxonomy): domain Eukaryota; kingdom Metazoa; phylum Arthropoda; class Insecta; order Coleoptera; family Leiodidae; genus Leptodirus; species Leptodirus hochenwartii. Next base: position 40,087,206 of record OX371177.1, read on the forward strand.
AGTGTACATCCCTGCCGAACTCCCTTCCCTATTTTTGCTACCTCTTCTTCCCCCTCAATTCTAACTAAGGCAGTTTGGTGTTTATATAAATTAAAAATTATTCTCCTATCCTTATAATCTATACCCGTTTCTTTTAAAATTCTAAACATATGGACAAGTATCTAACATATATCATGGCACATTCTGTATATTCCTGTTTAATAAAGTATAGCTACAATTGTGTACGTCTTATTAAATTAAACGGGGTTGATTAGTTCTTGAAATTCAATTTTATAAATTTAAGCATCAATCCTCAATTTCTATCCACAATCAAAAAGAAAAGTTACAAATATTTATGCATTTAGGTTATAGATTTTGCCGTTATGTTGCGATATTCCATATTAAGGAAGAGAAATAAAAATACGATGTTTTATATCACAATTAAATTGTGATATAAAACATCGTATTTTTATTTCCCTTTCCCATTTGTGCATTTCCTGATAGTCATTCTATTATATACCATATCTATATTTATGTATACATTTTTCTTCTTGCTCTACTTGCAATATCTAATTGCATAATAGTTTTTGCCTAAGAACATATTCTTTTTATTAGCATCTCATCGTATAGCACCACATTTCAAACAATTATATCCTACATTGGTCTTGCTTTTCTATTATCCACGCTACATAGATGTCTTTACAGTCTTTTCACAATACCAACGTTAATGTTAAGATTGGTATTTTTCATTAACACCTTTTTACTATGCCTAAGCATACATTGGAATTTTTTTTTGGGTAATTCATATTGTTTAATATTGTAGATATTTGATTCAAAATAGAATTTTCCACGAGCGAAATATAATATGACGTTTCAAGTTAAGACAATGTGTGAAAATGTAGAAATTAATTAATTGATCGTTTCTCTCGAATAAAATCTAATAGCATATCTGTGTTTTTTCGCAGCGTTAATAAATCGTAGCTCTTAAAAATGTTCCTTTCAGCAGTAATATCTGTCATATCCTTTGTACTTTGTGTAAATCATTAATATTTCGCGTTCATTTCGCTGCCTGCTATTAATCCTTGCCTTATCCTGGAACCAAAACTTAAACAAATTGCTGATCCTAGTACCCTACTGAATTTTAGTATGGGTGATATACGGCAATTGACACTAGACGGGAAACATTCTCGCATAGAGATTAGTTTGCGCTCAAATAAATCGTTCATTAGCCGAACTAATCACTTTTGCATAACTTCATCTGTAATATGAGTTTGAAATGAACGCTGAAGTCACGACACAGGGTGGTGTTGCAGTTAATTACGGTGATATATCTTTCCGCTAACGTGACAATTTTCATTCGACATTTCGAAATGCCGCAGCTATAAACTACATCAAATTGACTTGCATCAATGATGCAAAAATGACGCAGCGATTAAAGACAATGAGGGTGAAATTAGAATTAGAAGGTATTAGAAGTTAAGTGTAGATTTAAGCATGTGCAATACCAAATGCAGAAAATTTCTTGTGTCGTAATTTTGAATAGTAACTCTGTGTATTGTATTAGAAATATTAATTTCACTGTGAAAGTTTTTTTATAGCTTTAATATCGATAAAGACTACTATTTTTATTTATTCTTGACAATTTCATTGATGCTGATGAATAATGAGTTATATCGTTACAGAGGTAAATGTTCCTCAAAGTTACCAAATCAGGAAAAACCAACATGCAAGTTACTAAAAATGGGGACGTAGACTTTAGCGATGGATAAAGTAGGTCACTTTGACGACCTAGTTCATAGTTCATAGTTCATTTCATTGTACCGTTCACGAACTATAGGTCGTGAACTAGTCACATCTTTTTAAAATGAACTAGTTCACGACATATATGAAATATATGTACATACTGAAAATAATCTCATTTTTTATCAATATAAAAATATTAAATAGTAAAAAATAAATAAATGGAAATACATATTACAATACTTATTTTGAATTAAGAATGAGGAAGAAAAAATTATAATTTATACAAAACATATATATAAGGAAATATAATTTCGTTTCGTTCACCAACACACTTTATCACATAAATATTAGTACTGCTATTGGTACTGTATATGTAATGTATACTATACTGCATCGTTTACGAGCCGCTATGATTCTTGAACGGTTTAGTACACAACGGGTTCAGGACTTAGTACAAGTACACCGTGCACCATGTAGTTCATAGTTCACGAACTAGGTCATAGTGACCTATAGGTCGTTGCAAAACACCGTCACAGTACGCCCGTCATTTGATTGAACCGTTCAGAGTGAACCGTTCGCGAGTGAACAACACATCGCTAGTAGACTTATCTAACGTACCCATATCTAACTAATAAACGTTTCTAGTTAGGAATGTCAGGTGATTTCAAATTAGATAGATAATAAGATGTTCTTAACTAGTATAAAACATTCTAAAAGCAATCCACTTTGCATGATTGGTTTCAGCGATGTTAAAACACGTGCTATTGCATTGTAAATTAATTTCTAATGGAATGAGATATTCAGGCGACAGACGAGAGGAAGTTTGGCTTAGTTCTGGGTGAATTGTTTTAGCTAGACAAGGACCTCGACAAGGACATACAATCAGTGTATTGTATTATACGGTTGTGTTATATATAACGACTACCTATTTCCTTACGATAAAGTCAAAACTGCGCGTGAATAGATTAGCTCCAGGAGCAGACAGACGCGTTTCCTACTAGTGTCTTCAACAGCTACTTTATCTTATAGTGGTGTAGATTTTCCACTTTCGTCAAATAGCATCAGAAACGTACAGACACATCAAATTGATCTAGGATTTTCATACTGAAGTAAATGTGATACTTTCCTCATCAAATAGTCACTTCAAGATCAAATACCGCAGAATGAGTTATATATTCAAGTAAGGGCAACACGAATCCTCACCAATTTTAACTGTAATGAAAAAAAAAGTAATGCTTCTTTTACCAATTGTTAAAATATTGATATTTATAATTCGTTGTCATATTGACGTAATAATTTATATTCGATAAAATGTTCAGCTATTTTTTAAAACAATTGATAAAAGTATTTGGGTGATATTCTATATTATAATTGATAAAAGGTCTTGGGAGATTTTATTTTACAAATTTATGGACTAACTTAATTCGTCTATCCAGTGTATTTGTTCATATAGCAATCGTGATTTATTTATGAAATGGCAAAAATGTGTCGGATGATTAAAAGTATACGGAAGTATACTTGAAAGTTAAAATAAATAAAATAGCGCATATAAAATGGTTCGCAACAAAATTGAGAATTGCGAGTTTCTGCCATTTCATATCCATAAAGTTCTTCCGGTTAGAGATTTTTGTTGGTATAGCGGCGATCGTGCCGCATTTATTTCATATGTATGGTAATTTTATGCATAAGAAAAGCGCACAAACAAATCACAGGAAACTTTGAAGCGAGGCGATCTGCGAGATGAAAGGATGTTAAAAGTGTATTTAAACAAAGGATGAGTAGAAAATACCAAGAGCTGAATTTGAAAGAAGATGTAAGAAAAAAAAGATATTGCAAGAATTCACTTATATTGCTTCTTACGGGCATGTACAGAGAACTTGGTCTGTGTGAAGAGAAAAAAAAATACAGTTAATGTTATGAAGCGGATTTATAGGAAAAACTTTGTTTATCCTACAAGAAGATATACGAAGTCGTATGCATTCAAGATATTAGCTATAGAATGAGCAATACAAAATTAGAAAACATAAGAAAAAGGATCTTAAATCAAAGACATTGGAAAGTTCTGGTTTTGTAACAGATTTGCGCTTGAACAGTTAAAGAAATTTACAAAACTGCAGCAGCGCAGTAGAAGAAACAAAATTTTGAAGATTCGGTGCATATAAAATACTTTCAGCGGTCTTACTATTTGGTAGGATTTCTCGAAGGACTAGAAATTAAAGCAATAAGTTGAAAGTTAGATAATCTTTCTTAGGTTATTACTTATTATACCCCACGACTTTACCTACAAAAAATCGGAACTTAACACATTAAAAAAGTCAACGTACTTGTTTTAGTTAGAAAACAATTACCTGATTAATAAATGGTTGATAAAATATTGGTTTTTGAACATTCGAAATATAAAATCAATCTACTAATTTATAACTACGAAAATACGAGTTTCTCTTAAATATCTTAGAAAACAGCAAGAATCGAAATGATGGCTTTTTCTTGTATTATTTATAGCCATCATGCATTATGCATTTTCAGCCAATTTCACATTTAGTTAATGACTTTTATATTATTATTTAAAACCCTATTTGGAATATAATTTTATTAATAATCTATCCCATACTGCCTATTATACAAATTTAATTTAAAACTAAGGAGCTGACAAGGTAGTGATGTATAGTTCACTCGCGAACTGTAACTGTTGACTCTGAACGGTTCAATCGAATGACGTGCGTATTGTGACGATGTTTTGCAACGACCTATAGGTCACTATGACCTAGTTCGTGAACTATCAACTACATGGTGCACGGTGTACGTATTGATGTACTTGTACTATGTCCTGAACCCGTCGTCTACTAAACCATTCATGACGCACAACGACTCGTAAACTATGCAGTATAGTATACATTACATATACAGTACCAATAGCAGTACTAGAATTTATGTGATAAAGTGTGTTGGTGAACGGAACGAAATTATATCTCCTTATATATATGTTTTGTATAAATTATAAACATTGTTGTTTTTTCGTCCTCATTCTTAATTCAAAATAAGTATTGAAATATTTCATTTTATTTATTTGTTTATTTATTTTTATATTAAGAAAAAAAGAGATTATTTTCAGAATGTGCATGTATTTAGAGTACATATAGGTCGTGAACTAGTTCATTTAAAAAGATGTTGGTAGTTCACGACCTATAATTCGTGAACGGTACATTCAAATGAACTATGAACTACGAACTAGGTCCTTAAAGTGACCTACAGTTTGCCATCGCCATGACAAGGACATTCACTTCACACCAAGCTACCGATCATGCTGACTTTTAGTGACAAACAGTACAGGTAGTATTATTTACACTCTTAGTATCTAAGATTGAAATCCCGATGAAAATATAGCTTTTAATGTTGACTTAAATTAATAATTATTATTTCGTGTATTGGACAAATTGTTTTTTTGTGCACTTCTCTCATTAATTTCTTCCTATATTCTTCATATTCCGAACATACAAATATAATATGATGCAAATCCTCTTGTTCTCCACAGTAATTGCAGTTTTCGTCATTTCTTACCCCTATTCTTTTTAGCTGTTACTATATGAACTGTTCTCAAACTGCTTATTGTTTTATTGAAATTTTTGCTTTTATTAACTGCTTTGAACCAGATTTTCTTTCTTGGAAATTGTTCAATTTGTTTATATTTTATCTCTGTTGTACAATTCTGATACTCTTCCTTCCATGTTGCATATTCTTTGGTTTTAAAAGCGCAGTACATATCTGCGTGGCAGAATTTATATTCATTGTTATTATTTATACTAGTAGCTTTCTTTGCTAGTTTGTCAACTGTTTCATTTCCTTCTATGGCCTCTTATCCATTGAAATGTTACAATATTTCCTTTTGTAGTTATATCTTTTATAGTTTTTAGAATATTTATTAATATGTAATTCTCCTTTTGAAATGGATTAATTTCTTTTATATCCTTATTAGCGCTTTTACAATAAGTTTTTTCGCAGTTTTTTCATGTTTAATAAATCTTAGTGCTTCTACAATTGCTACATACACTGAAAAAAGTTTACTTAGTGATTTTTGGAATTCATTCTTACTTGTTTGATAATAGAAAGTACAACCAACTTTATTGTTTATCATTGAGCCATCTGTGTATAATAATTTGTAATTAGGAAAAGTATCTAAGACATACTGCTTAAATTCCATATTTTTCATTACCAGGTTATCGTTATCAAATGTAATCAATCAATCGAGAATATAATTTGCTTTATGAAATCTATCCATAAATCTGAGTTGTAGTATTTTGTTAAATATTATATCTTCTTGATTATGCAGCTTGACTAAAAATTTAGATGTTAAAGTTTGCTTTCTTATTCTATTTCTCCTGATTCTGAAAGCACAGCATTTATCGGTGTTGATACCAATAGTCCTATTGCTCTCCGTAAAACCATATATTGTATACGATCTATTTTGTTTTTGCAGCGCTACCATAAAAAATGCTGCCATTGATGCCTCTTTTTTTGTCGCCTTGTAATAATTGGATTTTTCATTACCTAATTCTACAATACCAGCATAACTTTGTGTTGTCATTTTAAGCACTACTTGATATGAAATATTCTGATTCGCCATTATGACTTGCATTTTCTTTTGTTTCTCAAACTCAGGGCAGGCTTTGATGTCTACTCTCATGAGTTCCTTTAAAATTTACACATATCGCTTTTGGACTTTTACATAGTTCTTCTCCACATCGTTTGCATCTTACTTGATTAGATTTACATATTTGTTTTACATGACCATATCTATAACATTGCGCTACTTTTTCTACAAATGGTTCAACGTTGCAACTTACACTAAATATACTAACTTTAGGTGGTAATCTATAACCCTTAAAGAATACAACAATCATAGGTAAGGGCTTAAATGTAATTTTGTTATTCATTGTGTTATCAATAATTTTCCTTGTCAACCGTTTTACACTTAATATTTTAAATTCATATCTTAATAATTTCGATTAATTCTGCTTCTGTAATATCAATATCCACATTTCGGACTATTCCTAATCTTCTAATTTATTAGATATAAATGCCTTCAGATTTCTTTGTTTTAAAATTTCGGAGTAAATTAAGTAATGCGCACTGCTTGCCGTTCTCAAATCTATGGCAATTTGGCATAGAATGAATACATATATCTCTTTTCCTTGTGAATTATAATTCCTTATATTACTTATATTTTGAATAGAGCTTACCAAATTTGATTTAGATGATGAGGCACTGTTGGAGGATGCTCCGTATTAAGGATGTGTTATCTTCTACTATATTTCTACGGTGTAATGAATTTTGATGTAATATTTGCACGGCACTTTTTATAGTAGTTTCCAAAAGGGTTGTAGAACCCCTTCTATCAGGTGGCTCCACAGTTTGTTCTGCCATAAAACTGGTTCTTAAAACTTCCAATTACAATAATATTATAAATAAATGAAATTTAACACACGCGGTGTGATAAACGTATAGCAATAAACCGATTACTTCCATTCTCTACGAGAACCAATTTACGACTGAGATAATGATGGCTTTGTATATCGTATAGACATATATAACTTTTATTACATTGCCAATATCAGATAATTAGTTTATTCATTCGATGTTTATAAAATATGACTATTAAATCTATCTATATACGAGAACGAAGAATATAATGTATATTACTATGCTACTATAAGAACGATTTATAAACCACCCTATAAAAATTAATTATTATTGATCGGCTTGTCTACTATTTGCTCGTGTAATCGTTTTATATAAGTATATAGAGGGAACCAAAGAACGAAAAAAATTCACAGCTTGATTTCGTTCTGGAACATCGATAAAGCGCAGATGACGTCATGGGTAGAATACGACGACAACGGCAGTAGCTCTAACAACAGCATCAGCGTCCCGGCGCCGTTCTTAGTGGCGTCCTGACGCCATCGTCGTCTTACAACCCATTGGCTTCTGCTTTTACAGCTTGTATCATTAAAAAAATATTTTATACAGGCCTATTTTATACACAAGCTTTTCATAATTTCTTTGTACAGACTTAAAAAATATATATAGCCGAAAAGTCAAACAATGCAGTTATGGGCAGAAGTTGCTAAAATACCAGCAATAGATCAAAATACTAGCGATGGCAAACTGTAGGTCACTTTGAGGACCTAGTTCGTAGTTCATTTCAATGTGCCGTTCACGAACTATAGGCCGCGAACTAGTAACATATTTTTTAAATGAACTAGTTCACGACCTATATGAAATACATGCACATACTGAAAATAATCTCTTTTTTTCTCAATATAAAAATATTAAATAGTAAAAAATAAATAAATTGAAATATTACAATACTTATTTTGAATTAAGAATGAGCAAGAAAAAACAATAATGTTTATAATTTATACAAAACATATATATAAGGAAATATAATTTCGTTCGGTTCACCAACACACTGTATCACATAAATGTTAGTACTGCTATAGGTACTGTATATGTAATGTATACTATACAGCATCATTTACGAGCCGTTATGAAAGTGGTTTAGTAGACGACGGGTTCAGGACCTAGTACAAGTACACCGTGCACCATGTAGTTCATAGTTCACGAACTAGGTCATAGTGACCTATAGGTCGTTGCAAAACATCGTCACAGTACGCCAGTCATTTGATTGAACCGTTCAGAATTTCGTACATTCTAAATAATGTACGAAAATTTATTGATATATAAATTTGTATATTTGAGAAACGCCAACTTTGTTTTGATTGCAATTTGATGGTTGATTTATGAAGTAAAGCGGAAACATTTGATGAGGATATATTAATTAAAAGCTATGAAACAGAAATTAAGAATGGAAAAAGCGTAATTATAGCATCGCGAGCTGAGCAGTGTTGGGGTATATATACATAGTAATTTAATTGCGTCAAGTATCTAAAACTTTTCCAGTATACTACCTACAAAATACAACGACTTTCTCATGGTAATTTCGGACGGAAAGTAAGAAGCAATACACTCGTTTCTATTTTGCAAGTTAAGAAAGCATTATAGCTAACATGTAATGTTTTAAAAAATGGTGTGCACTTTCTTACATAGTAGTCTTTTTCTTAGTGCTTTTAATGTCGCTCTTCACACTTTTTTTTTCGTTGCATGCAAATAGGGTAAAATCTGAAGTAGCGACGCTTGTAGCGAGTCGTGTTCAGCAAAGTCTTTATAATTCTACGTGAGAATAACACAAAAACGAGAATTATGGGGGTTGTGTTTTTGATGCTTCGCTACACTTTTTAATTAACGAAAAGAATTAAGTATCATTACAATCTGTTCTTAGATTCAATTACACTTGTATAATGAACAATCAGCTTATGAAAATAATAAACCTATTATAAAATATTTACACTGTGGTTATATTACAAGCTATGTCAAGAAATCAAACAGAAAAAGTTACCTGCAAAATATTTTGTTGCAGTTTATGAGACTATTGCGCAATAAACCACATTTACCAAGTTTAAATAGGACGTCATGATGTTACTGCGAAATGGAGTTAGATTCAAAGTCAATTATCTTTTAATCAATTAAAGATAATAAGATTTTTTTTTGTGTATTTGTTGAGTGGTAAGGACCATTTATTTCGCACAAATAGTTTGACTTTGGCATGGGATAATATTAACATGGCCAGCATATAAGCTTAAAATGATTATTGGTTGCCCTTAAATACATAAGTTGACATCATAATACATAGTAATCTAAATTCAATTTTTTGAAATGTAGTGATTGAAATTTATTATAAAAGTTTCATTTGTTCATACCAATTATATACTGGAACTGATTTCGCATCACATCACTTTTTCATTAATAGGATTTTTTATATAGCATACTGGATTCTATTCTTAAAGTATCATGTTATTGTTAAATATACACCATATTGTAAGTTATACAAATAAAAATATTAGTTGTTCAAATTGGGGGAGCGCTTCAATTTGACGTTACATATTATTTGGTGGATGTATAGTAGAACTTTAACGAAAAATTGTTGGACTCAATAATTCGATCACTGTCCAACTGTCTGACGAGCTCCTATAATCCAATATATCATATAATCAAAACATATATTTACAATAGCCGCTTTCACAATTCACCTAACGCTATTCGTCAAGTTAATATATAGGTCATCGTTGCTCCGGCGCAAAGGTATAAATCTTTTACTATGTCCATCTTTAGAACGAGGCATGACCAAATTGTTAACAAATACCTACAAGAATTTGTTATGGTTTAAGAATAATTTAAAAAAATATGATCTACGAGGTTATAAGGAAAATCAGAAGTTCAACATTTCGTCATTGTGTCAGAGATGAATATTGAAAAATTGAGAAAAAATCGTTTTAACATTCTGTTACAATGTTGCAAGAAGCCAGTCACGCCGAGTGTGCTGATATTTGGCGGGCAATCGCATTCTATCGTTGTAACATGCACAAGCAATATGTTTTATAAGATATTTTGTACTTATTAAGTTTTGTTTATATTTTGTATTTTGTATATTTTAAATTAATTAATTAAAGTATTGTAATAATTCAGAAGTGGGATTACGACAAATACATTTTGAATGTTTCACCACGAAATTACGGTCGGTATAGGCGCAGAGCTAGGCGCGAAAGTGATCACACAGAACATAGTGATAGTGATGCCGGAAGTTCGCATACCCCCGAAGAACTTCAGCCACATTTAAATCCTGTGCCCATCTGACCCATTGCGAAAATAATGCAATTATGGACCTAGTGGAGAAAGAAGTTAGTGAAGTGTTGGCTAAAACGCAACAGACTGCTCCAAGGGCAGAGTTTCTGCCTTATTACGATCCAGTACAATCGGAGATGACCATAAATCTTTGGATCCACAAGATACGAGTAATATGGAGCGATCCAATGTTACAATATTGAAAGAAGCCACTCACGCCTGGTAAAAGAAGATGCCTATTCAGCAACTCTTATGAATAAATAGGAGAGTGTGCTGATATTTGGCGGACAATCGCATTCTATCGTTCTATATTTTGTACTATAAAAAAATATATTATCACTACGGTGTTAAATTATAGTATAGAATATCACCCAAATACCGTAACTTAAAGCATTTGTGACAGAGGTATTTTATTTAGTTTTTATCTTGTGCTACTGAAGATGGGGGCATAGCCTTCAAAATGTACATCCAGCTACTTAATGCTTTCAGTTACGGTATTTGGGTGATATTCTATAATATTTGTACTTATTAAGTTTTGTTTATATTTTAAATTAATTAATTAAAGTAATGTAATAATTGTCATATCTGATTTTTTGTTTCGTTAGTTACTCTAAATCGAAATGTGATTTGCCGAATGCTAAACTTTGGCCGCGCCTGATCTTCTTGTTGTTCCAAGGCAACGGTATTTCACTGCGAAAACAGTTTATCTCGGAAAATTCGTTATCTTCTGCATGGCGCGTGCGTTTGTAATCATATCGCTGTAAGAAATGTCGTTCGTGTGTATCGTATATGTAATTTCTGATTTCTCCCGTAAATGTTGGGAATAAAATATTTGTAACGAAAGCAATGGAGTAGACTTTACTATCTCATTTTACAATTCGCTTCGAATGGTCGTATAATGTGGATTTGAACAATTTTTTAACGATTACTTCAAAGTTTACGTATTTTTGAATTTTTTACCGACGTTTTCATTTAATCGGTTCTTCACATATGCCTCATTTAAAATATTTATTTGAAAGCGAAATCTCCCTTCTTCCTTTTATATTTTATAGTTAGTTAGTTAGAGAGTCCGCAATCCTAAAGATTGGTTGGAAACAGCACGCCATGCCGATCTATCCTGAGCTAATCCCTTCATCTCCCTATAGCTATTCATCTCAACGTCTTCAACTATCTGACTCTCCATACTCCAATCTAGGCCTACCTACCCCTCTCTTTCCCTCCACTCTACCTTCTATGATCAATTGCATAATCCCCCCATGCCTAAGAATATGCCCTACTAATCTGTCTCTCCTACGCTGTAACACTCTCCAGATACTTCTCTTCTCCCCTACTAACTCTAGTACAGCTTCATTTGATACTTTATCTTCCCAACCAATCCTCATCATCCTCCTATAGCACCACATTTCAAGTGCTTCTAATCTACGCTTCTCTTCCTTTCCTATAGTCCACGCCTCACACCCGTACAGTGCTACACTCCAAACATATACCTTCAGTAATCTTTTTCTAATACCCAAGTCAATATTTGATCTTAAAATCTGTTCTTTTTCTACGAATGCCTTCCTACCCTGTGCTATCCTACACTTTATATCTACCTTGCTTCGATTATCTTTTGTGATTCTACTGCCTAAATAACAAAAATCTGACACTTCTTCGATTCTATTATCTCCTATTGTGATCCTCATTTTTCTACTGCATTCCTTTTTGTCACACCTCATCACTTTAGTTTTACCTATATTTATTTTCATGTTAAAATCCCTAGTCAATACTGCCTGCATACCATTCAATACCCTTTCTAAATTCTTTTCGCTTTCTTCCAATATAGCTATATCGTCGGCGAATCTCAGCATATATATTTTCTCTCCCTGTACATTCACACCTACACTATACTCTTCTTTTACTTTGTTTATTGCATCTTCTATATATAGATTAAATAATAACGGTGAGAGTGTACATCCCTGCCGAACTCCCTTCCCTATTTTTGCTACCTCTTCTTCCCCCTCAATTCTAACTAAGGCAGTTTGGTGTTTATATAAATTAAAAATTATTCTCCTATCCTTATAATCTATACCCGTTTCTTTTAAAATTCTAAACATTATGTCCCAATCTACATTATCAAATGCCTTTTCTAAGTCTACAAAAGCTATGCAAGTTACCTTTCCTACCCTCTTTCTTTTTTCTACTACCGTTCTTAGTGCTAGAATCGCCTCTCTCGTCCCTCTGTTTTTCCTAAAACCAAACTGATCTTCTCCTAGCCTTTCCTCTACTTTATTTTCTAATCTCCTATAAATAATCTTTAACAATATCTTCGATGCATGTGATAGTAGGCTAATGGTCCTATAGTTCTCACACAAATTAGCTCCTATCTTCTTCGGCATTGTTACTATTCTACTACGCTGAAAATCCTGTGGTACTTCTCCCTTCTCATATATTTTACAAACTAACCTGTATAATCGCTCCTGCATTTTTTCCCCTGCGTGTTTTATTAATTCGGCTGGTATCATATCAATCCCCGCTGCTTTGTTATTCCGTAAATCATTTAATGCTCTATGAAACTCTGACCTAAGTATGCTAGGACCTAAGTCATCCTCATCTATCTGTTCCACACTTTCTAGCTCCTCCATGTCCTGCCTACCTTTATATAAATCTTCAAGATACTCCTTCCATCTTCTAGCTTTTTCCTTATTTTCTGTGAGTTCCTTACCCTGCTTATCACATATAATGTTACCCTTTGGTTTTACTTTAGAAAAATGTGACTTAATTTTCCTGTAGCCCAAATCTACTTTACCTCTTCTCATATCCTCCTCAATATCCTCACAGTTTCCTTTTATCCACTCTTCTTTCGCTAGCTTGCATTTCCTATTAATTAAGTTCCTTAGTTCCTTATATTTTTTCTGTCCTGCTTCTGTGTTTCCTATTTTAATTTTCCTTCTTGCTTCTATCATTTCAACTATTTCTTCCGTGATCCATTCCCTCCTACCTGCCCTTTTCTTTGTGCCTAATACTTCATTTGCTGCTGTAGTTAACCCATTTCTGATTTCCCTCCATTCGCTATCTATGTCGCTCCTAGATGTTCCATTAGCCATGATTTCTACTTTCTGCTTGTACTTTTCACATACATCAGCTAATTTTAACCTATCGACATCTACTCTGACCTGTTTAGACTTCTGTAATTTCTTGAATTTGACCTCTGAGTCCAGGACTACTAAATTATGGTCACTATCAATATCTGCTCCAGGGTAACTCTTACAATTCTTAATCTGGTTCCTAAACCTCTCTTTAACCAGTATGTAATCTATCTGATACCTCCCTATATCATCTCCTGGCATTTTCCACGTATATATCCTGCGCTTGTGATTCTGAAAAAGCGTGTTTGCTACCACTAGCTTATTCCTAATACAAAACTCTACCAATCTATCCCCTCTATCATTACGTGTTCCTATTCCATATTCTCCTACTATTGAAACTTCCTTTCCCTTACCTACTACGGCATTCCAATCTCCGATGATTACAATTAGATTATCCTGTCCTTTAACGTTTGCTAACCTAGATTCAATCTCCTGATAAATGGATTCTACCTCCTCATCATCGTGACTTGAAGTTGGCATATATACTTGCACTATAACTGTGTCCGTTGGCTTCGTGTCTAATCTAATAGTTATAATTCTATCACTAACTTGGCAATAACTCTTTATTCTACATCCCAACTTTCTATTCATTATAAAACCTACACCGGTATGCCCATTATCTGATGCTGTGGTTATTAATCTATATTCTCCTGACCACGTATCTACTTGATCTTTCCTCCTAACTTCACTAATCCCTACAATATCCAGTTATAATTTTCCAATATATTTTATAATAACTTAAAAATGATATTGGAAAATATTTGGTAATATGAATGATTTCGCAGTTTTATAATTTATAAATAACGGAATTATTATACACCGCAATATATATCGTATTATTAAAAAATCTCTGTGTTGTATATCAGCTGGGGTTGCGTATCACAAAACGGCACTTTTGTGGTGCGTAGTAGGTTGATATATTATACGGGGGTAATTGCCCCCCATTGCACTCATGCATTCTACGGCTATGAATTGCGGATATTTTCATAACGCAACAACGTTTAGAAATACAGTTTCCTCCAGGGTGTCGTGATTTACCGTTTATTCACAACGACCGTATATATAAGAATATTATATTGCAGATAAGACCCGAATAACATATATATAGATAATATATTTTGTATTCTAGTAATAGCATTCATAGTAATTTTGGATAAATATGTCGGTAAATCACACATAGAAAATATAGAAGAAGAATGGATGAATTGAGTATGGCAAAGATAATCTTTGATACGTGAAATACGTAAACTTTTCTTACCACTTATTTCGCAAGGGTTTAGCATGTTTTCCGAAGTACCTATACTTTCTTAGACACGTAATAAGGAAATACAATGACACAACGAATTCTAAATTGGGAATATACAAGAATGCGTCAAAATTCAATCAATTTATATATTTTTTTGAACTAGTGGTCATGATGATAGAAATTCTATCTAAAAATGAGGATAAAAATAGGAGACGATATAGAATAGAAGAAGTGTCGGACTTTTCTTACTTATGACGTTGAATTGCAAAGGATAATAGAAATAAGGTAGATATAAAATGTAAGATGGCACAGGGTAGGAAGGCATTCGTAGAAATGGTGCAGATTTTAAGATCAAATATTGACTTGGGTATTAGAAAAAGATTACTGAAGGCATATGTGTGGAGTGTAGCATTGTATGGGTGTGAGGCGTGGAATATATGAAAAGAAGAGAAACGTAGAATCGAATTATATACCTCTAAATATAAATGAGAGAGGAGGGAGTCTTAATAATACATCTTAATCCGCATTCAAGTTAAAATTCTGATAAATTCCACGGCACATTTTTAAATATTGCAACGTGTAGTTAGATTTTCGTATTTTAGGAACTTAGTTTAGTTAGTTGGTCTATCACCAATCCTAGTGATTGGTTAGAAACAGCACATCACACCTTCATACTCCAATCTGATCTACCTACATTTCCTCTACTCTACCTTCTATAGCTAATTACATAATACCCCATGTCTAAGAATATGACCAATCTAACGTTCCTGCGCTGTAATACCTCCCAAATACGACTCTTTTCTTCTACTAACTCTAGCACCGCTGCATTTGTCACTCTACCTACCCTCTCAATCCTTACCATTCTCCTGTGGCACCATATTTCAAATACATCAATTCTTTAAAGACTTGCAGTTAAAAAATCTTGCAAATGTTTTTTTGCAATTGCCAAACTTTAGTGGACTTGACATATCATCACAGAAACTTCAAATAGTATACAACCAGTTTTTCTTTTCTTTACATCAATAATTTTATAACATGAAAATAAATATAGGCCAGACCAAAGTGATGACAAAAAGGAATACAAGCGAAAAATTATGATAAGAATAGGAGACGATAGAATAGAAGAAGTGTCGGACTTTTCTTACTTAGGAAGTAGGATCACAAAGGATAACCGAAGTAAGGTAGATATAAAATGTAGGATAGCGCAGGGTAGGAAGGCATTCGTAGAAAAGGAGCAGATTTCAAGATCAAATATTGACTTGGGTATTAGAAAAAGATTACCGAAGGCATATGTGTGGAGTGTAGCATTGTACGGGTGTGAGGCGTGGACTATATGAAAAGAAGAGAAACGTAGAATAGAAACATTCGAAATGTGGTGCTAAAAGAGGATGATGAGGATTGGTTGGGAAGATAAAGTAACAATTGAAGCCGTACGGGTGTGAGGCGTGGAGTATAAGAAAAGAAGAGAAACGTAGAATAGAAGCATTCGAAATGTGGTGCTACAGGAGGATGATGAGGATTGGTTGGGAAGATAAACTAACAAATGAAGCCGTACGGGTGTGAGGCGTGGACTATATGAAAAGAAGAGAAACGTAGAATAGAAGCATTCGAAATGTGGTGCTAAAAGAGGATGATGAGGATTGGTTGGGAAGATAAAGTAACAATTGAAGCCGTACGGGTGTGAGGCATGGAGTATATGAAAAGAAGAGAAACGTAAAATAGAAGCATGCGAAATGTGGTGCTACAGGAGGATAATGAGCATTGGTTGGGAAGATATAGTAACAAATGTGCGTTAGATAGTGGAGGACATGTGGGATGAATAGTTATAGAGAGATGAAGGAGTTAGCTCAGGATAGATCGACAGAGGATGTGTTGTTTCCAACCAATCCTTGGGATTGACCACTATTTAACTAATTAAGAATTTCTAGGTAAACGTATATGTGCACATTTTGCTGTATTTAAAGTACGGGTGGTACTGGTTCCGGAAATTGCTATTATTCTTGGCTAATTAGTGCGAATAAGTTTATGCATAAGACAATAAAGTATATTCACAATTAAGTATATTCCTACTTCCTGTTGGATGACATGTAAAATCGTGGTAATTATGAGAACCAGATACAAATAAGTATATTGGTTATCCGGGATTGCGATGCTTTAAAGGTTAAAGATTAAGTTAAGTTAAACGTAGTTTTAAATCTACAAAAGTGTAAAATCTCTTTCATAAATTTAGTTTTATAGCAAGATATATTTTGTTACAAATTTGCTATAGTTACAATATTATTTATAAGCTGAGTAATCTCTTCGGAAAACTTTTGTTTCTGGGTATTATAGATTGCTTGTATATCAAATTTTATATATATATATATAGTGTTTAGCAGCAATGGCTACAATTTCTATAAAACACAATAAAAAATTAATTGTTATGTACAATGTAGATTAATAAAAAATAAAGGTATTTAGTTTTCAAAATCAAGAAATCCACATGGGAGGATACGTACATTTCGAATTGGCTAAACAACTTGGCTAAAGCAAATTTTATTGGATTTTAGGGGTTCTGCTCGGTACAATGTCTATCCTTTTCAACATTATATGTAATGCAAAGA
This sequence comes from Leptodirus hochenwartii, assembly GCA_947310635.1. Lineage (NCBI taxonomy): Eukaryota > Metazoa > Arthropoda > Insecta > Coleoptera > Leiodidae > Leptodirus > Leptodirus hochenwartii. The sequence continues at coordinate 40,104,638 of OX371177.1, forward strand.
GCTAGCGGCAAGTATCTAGCAATGCAATGCATCACAAGCTTGCATTGCTAGCGAGCGGAACGGTGAGTGTGTTATCGGATCAGATGGCGCCACTTTACACCGCACCCGCCCAAGGTTCCGGAGGAACATATACATGTTATATCAGGGACGTCAGGAAGTAACATTGGGCTGCAGGATGCGGCGGTCAGGTGCCTTCCCAGACATGGGAATCAATTCACTCAGCAAAGGGTTTACCGATCGATTTCTGAAATATCTTCATCAGATTTAGATGAAAGGGTTTTCTATGATCACTTAGAAGATTATGAAATTTCAAATTAGCTTATATTGCAATATGATGTTGCACAGATAAGTGTTTCGAATAATCATTAATTAGTTAGTTAAAGAGTCCGCAATCCTAAAGATTGGTTGGAAACAGCACGCCATGCCGATCTATCCTGAGCTAATCGCTTCATCTCCCTATAGCTATTCATCTCAACGTCTTCAACTATCTGACTCACATACTCCAATCTAGGCCTACCTACCCCTCTCTTTCCCTCCACTCTACCTTCTATGATCAATTGCATAATCCCCCCATGCCTAAGAATATGCCCTACTAATCTGTCTCTCCTACGCTGTAACACTCTCCAAATACTTCTCTTCTCCCCTACTAACTCTAGTACAGCTTCATTTGTTACTTTATCTTCCCAACCAATCCTCATCATCCTCCTATAACACCACATTTCGAATGCTTGTAATCTACGCTTCTCTTCCTTTCCTATAGTCCACGCCTCACACCCGTACAGTGCTACACTCCAAACATATACCTTCAGCAATCTTTTTCTAATACCCAAGTCAATATTTGATCTTAAAATCTGTTCTTTTTCTACGAATGCCTTCCTACCCTGTGCTATCCTACACTTTATATCTACCTTGCTTCGATTATCTTTTGTGATTCTACTGCCTAAATAACAAAAATCTAACACTTCTTCGATTCTATTATCTCCTATTGTGATCCTCATTTTTCTACTGCATTCCTTTTTGTCACACCTCATCACTTTAGTTTTACCTATATTTATTTTCATGTTAAAATCCCTAGTCAATACTGCCTGCATACCATTCAATATCATTAATTATATCCATTTCAAATATACATTTAAAATAATTTAAAAATTATCATTACAGTGTTAAATAATAATATAGAATATCACCCAAATACCGTAACTTAAAGCATTAAATAGCTAAATGCGCATTTCGAAGGCTATGCCATCTTCAGTAGCACAAATATATAGCCAAATACCGTATATTATATCAGTTAAATATATATCGGCGGGTGATAAAATGATATTTTCCTCATTTATATTAACTCGGCATCATATTTACGTTTTTGCAATATATTAATGTCGGTAGTTTCTAGGAGAAGTCAAATGGTTCGCATGACTTTATTTAAATATACCCAGGCATATTGAAAATATTGCACGTGCCAAAATGTTTGCATTAATGCATTAAAAGCTCTCAAGATGATTCTTTATATTCCCTTAGTTCCGAAAATTCTTTTAGTTATAGAAAACGAAAGGCAATATATAATTTGCTTCTTCAACTACGTTATCTAATTTTGTCAAAGCATGATTATGCAAAATATTAACAGGGTGTTCATTTTAGTTTATTAATTTTTGGCTCATGTATAGTAGAAGCATATATGCTATAGTATACAAAAGTAAAATGGAAAAGGGAAATGAAATTGGGGTGGACTATGTATGACGTTTTTAACTTTTCGAACACAAAATGGAAAGTGAAAATCGTGTAAATAACAGATAGAACACTATTTTAACGCAGATAATGTTATATATTCGCGAAACTAGAAGGTTTGTGTGTGTGTGTGTGTGTGTGTGTGTGTGTGTGTGTGTGTGTGTGTGTGTGTGTGTATATACAACTTTTTATTAAAAATATTTGTATTGAAACGAGAAATATATTATCAATTTAATTTCAAATAATTTGATTCGGGAAATTTTATCAGTTACGGACATCTAGAACTTAGTTTTTAAACATGTTTAATAGAAGATAAGATAATGTAGATTTTCTTCTCATATACTAGGTTACAATTTGTATAGCAAAGAAGAGCGTTACGAATTGTAGTAGGGTTAAAATACACAGACGATTGTAGATCATTTTTATCCTTACTTCAATGTTTATTGTATGTCAAAACAAATATGAATTCTGAGAGATATGTAGCCAAAAATAATAATCATGTACATAATACAAGATATAATAATAATACAAGAATTAATTACAACAGAATTTATAAAGCAAGAAGTAGTGTAAATTACTACGGTCCAAAAAAATTCAATAAGCTACCACCGCACATAAAAGAAATGAATTATAATCGATTTAAATCTAAAATCAAAAACTATTTAATTAACAAGGCTTTCTATCATATGATAGGCTTTTACTAAGAGGATGAATAACTTGCTGACCTCGCGATCTATTTATATATATGTAAATACTGATATAAATGTCTTTCAATGTGTAAAATGTAACTTTTAATGTACCCTTTGATGTCAATAATAAATTATATGACACTTTTGTGAGGAAACATCAATAAATTATTATTATTGGTATAGAATATCACGCAAATACCGTTACTGAAAGCATTAAGTAGCTAGATGCGCAATTCGAAGGCTATGCCCCCATCTTCAGTAGCACAAGATAAAACTAAATAAAAATATTCTGTACTATTATTTAGCACCGTAGTGATAATTTTTAACATTATTATTATTATACTTTGCTCATCCCCAGAAAGAGCTCAAACTTTCCAGTTGCTGTCCTTAATTTGTAGCACATGTCGTATTATTTTTTTAACCTCTCTGGGCAGCTTGTCAAATATAGATAAAACTTTCGAGGCAAATAAATTTCTTTTATATCTTTGGTACACATGTAAAATGTAACATAACGTGAATGGACTGGGGACTGTTGGGGACTGTTGGGAGCTGTTTATGTGTATTGCATGCGAAATTTCATGGGAAAACAGAACATTTGACAATATGCCCGCCACCACAGCCATTTCATTTTGGCGTCACTGAATAATAAACATGCGCGGAAAGTGGGTTTAGATGTTTACCGATCATTTTAAAATTTGAACACGTGCAAAATATGCTAGCTTTCACGCGGTTCGCGAACATATCAACGTATCACCACTATACAACCAACGATGGCTACGCTTTAATGTAGCGGAAACATAATAGGAGTCGCGACCCTTAAAATTAACACACCCTTCAGCTGTTTTAAATGTGCACCAGCACGTGCAATTAGTAGGAATTGAATGCACCACAATTGCTTTGCAGAAGAAGTGTCATAATCTCGAAGGGATTACTTTTACTGCCTTCATGTTATGATTGCTTCTCTAACGTAAAGTAAGGATGTGATATAAATATACTAAGTATGACTATTGATATTAGTTTAATAGTCCTCAATCCCAAGGATTGGTTGGAAACAGCACGCCATCTGTCTTGAGCTAACTCCTTCATCTCTCCATAGCTATTCATCCCACACGTCCTTCACTATCTGACACACATTTCTTACTTTATTTTCTATCTACCAATCCTCATCATCCCCCTGTAGCACCACGTTTCGAATGCTTCTATTCTACGTTTCTCTTCTTTTCATATAGTCCACGCCTCACACCCGTACTAATCAACCCCTACCTATTAGCTTTCGGTTGACTTTGAGCTGGGCATAGAATATTATTTCGATTTTGAACAAAAATATAACTTTTATTTCAATAAATATAATTCTACCAAAACACGCTACGCTTCTGTCTTCTCCAAAGAATAAGTAGGTGTGTCAAGTGCAGAAGGTGTGCGTCCTAAGAAATGCAATGTTGACAAATCACCACGCACAATTATAACCATTTTATGCAATTAGAATGAAATTAACACAAAATGCAGAAAAGTTATACTTGAATATAAAAAATGTTGATAAATACTTCTTCTAGTATCATATTTATGTCAGAATTAATATGTACGATAGCTATAAAATAGTGACATATTTAAATTCTTAGACCTAGAGTATTTTTTGTTGTCTGGTACCACTGGTACTGTATAACCCCGATAAGCACAACCCTATGCGCAGACGACTACCAAAATTCTCCGCCAATTTATAAAAAACTGAGCTGTATATAAGAAGTAATGAACAAGAATAGATTATAGGTGGTGGCCTATTAAAAATATAACTATATCGTTCTTCATTTCGAGTTGCTATAAAAATTGGACTACTTCAAATGCGCTCTTCTTCTCAGATATTGATTTTTCTTTATTGAATAATATATTATTAACCGCGTATTATTTAGTAACACATAATTTCTTAGTTATATTTATCTATAGAATAATCTAGTCGCTTCAACAATATATAATTATGTATGAGCTTGTTAGTTAGAGTTCCTTCGCAGCGTGGACTTGAAGGAAACAAATACGAAGCGACGACTTGGGTGCTGCAAATTAGAGAGCGTAATTCAATTTTCATTCGAGGAAAAGGTTTTCCTTAGATAAATTACACTTTGGATTTGTACTGCAAGTTACGAATTCTCTCTATTTCTATATATGAATATAATTTCTACAGATACTACTGCTTCTTCAGCATAATCAAGTACATGTTTAACAATGATTTTGATTTTCTAAATAAGGCAACAATAATTCGGATTCCATCAATACCAAGAATCATTTAAAATATTTATAAATAAAAATAATCTTATTTTGTATTGTAACACGACGTTGCAAAAGCTAGTTTAAGCTGAAGTCTTTAAAAGCATTATTTTTTTTAAGTGTTTTAGAATTCAAAAGCATGAATTCAAATGGCGAAGATGAATAATATTTTTATATCTATTTTAGCGGATTTAAATTTGAACTAATGCTTAAAAGTACTATTTAATAGATCCAATTAGTTCACATACTTATTTTCCGATAAAAAAATATTTTTGAAGCAAATTCTAGCATAGCTATGTGGCGTTCTGTACAGTGTGTATTATGTGAGTTGTGGAACTGTGTCATAGAATTTACCAGTTGGAAACACTACCAGATTCTTCTGCTTGATACTTTCACAACTTTATAAGTATTCCTGATTTCTTTAGTCTTTATTTCATCTCGGTGTTCCCGTCTCGCGGAATTTTCCTGAAGGAAAACTGAATATACTGGTTATTTCCATGTTGCTCGTCGTTGTCGCTTAAGATTGCTATCTAGAAATCAGTCGAATAGCCAAGAAGTACGGAGCCCTGCTCCGTTCTAGTCGTGAATAACATCGGCTACAACCATATCGGGTTAATAATGTTGATTCGCGTATTTATATCGCAAGGGCTTTCGGCCCCGACTCTATAGAAAATAGAGATGAAATCTATAGAGATCCGGGAATGAAAGAGAAAAAGTAGATGAGAAGAGTAGGTGGTGATATAAGTGCGAGAGAACAGACTGTTACTTTGGTTCATTTAATATCATCGTCAACGGATAGTTGTTGTACAATGCTTAGTTTCAGTACTCTTTAACTGGTTAACATTTTTTCCACATTTTTCAATAAAATGGAAAGCCTCACACGCTAGAATATACTTTAAACACATGTGACGATTGGCATTAAAATGAAGATCTTATGTGAAATAATAAAAAAAACGAATATTTGTGTGTATCCTGTGCATTTCATTATTTAAATCAACGTTGGAAGGACGGAAAGAAGATATTTTCCATAAGTATAAATATTTGTATAATGAACAATTCGTGTGATTGATAATTCGATTGGCATTATATTAAACCTTTCATTCCAAATAATCGGTAAGTTAGTTGTTTATATGACGTGCCTTATTATGCTAGTGTAGTTGGGTATATCAACGTTTACAAGAAACAACAACCGCATGAGCAATGTGTAATATACATTATTGTGGTAGAGGCAAAAGCAACCCGCGTCAGAGCTTCTAAGATAGAATATGCCCTGAGGCAAAGGATAATTATCAAAGTTTTCTCATTGGTGGGAATATACCTTTTGCGATACGGCTATAGCTTCTACTAGACTATCTAAATAGTAGATTATATTGAAACAGCTAGAGTACCAAAAAGTCACTTCAAAATTCGTAAAATGTCTTAAGACAACCGAGCTATCTAAAATTTAGTACTCTGGTATATGGTTTTACATAACAATGAAAAACGTATTTACAAGAAATTTAAGCACTGTTTAAATTTAAATATTTAATTTTGATTGCCAGATGTCGATTCTGTATTCCACGACATCATTCAATGATGTTGTGGAAGTCCTAGGTCCTAGTCCTATGTCGAGGCAGTCCTATTTTTTTTTAAATAATCTGAGACATGTGTAGAATACGAGTTCTTTAATCGTTTGCGACAATGTTTTACCCATTTTATAATGCCTAACGTAGATTGTTGATTAACCATTAAATTTTAATGTATTTTTTTTTTAAATCTAAAATAGCTATGGATAATATAAATCTGTTCGGCTTTAAATTGAAGCTGATGACGTATAGAAGTGGTGAAACCTTGAATATGCATTATATTCGTTGTTTCGACGTTATAAGTTAACTTAATTTATATATTAATAATTTCGATAAATGTTATAGTCACTCAGACTTCTAGTCAGTCATTCAGTTGGATTTACAAACAAGAAATAACACCCATGATCACCAGACTCGTAAGCAGGAAACAGAGCAACGTGGCGGAACGCCACAAGCCAAGCCAAGCCAATATTATATAAACAGTTCTGTATATAAACGTAGTTGTCTTTATAGGGAATTTGTAGGGACTGGGGATTTTGAGTGCGGTGTACAGAGGTCGGAATATGGGACTACCACACTAGGGGTTGCACATTAAGGCCAAGTCAAAGGGCAGTATTTCATTTTATATATATGGAGTAACATACTTTGTGATAGTTCAAGAATTAGGGCCAATAATCCGAACCTACGTTAAGATTAATGCAATATTGTATCGAGTTTCCTATTTCGTTCCGTTCACCAACACACTTTATCACTAAATAAATGTTAGTACTGTATATGTAATGTATACTATACTGCATCGTTTACGAACCGTTGTGATTCACACGACGGGTTCAGGACCTAGCACAAGTACATCAATACGTACACCGTGCACCATGTAGTTCATAGTTTACGAACTAGGTCATAGTGACCTATAGGTCGTTGCAAAACAGAGTGAACGGTTCGCGAGTGAACTACACATCGCTACAAACCAATGTTATAATTATTTTAGATGTATCGGGCTGTGTAACTCTTTTCCAAAAGTTGTAACTCTTTGGAAAACAATTGCCACCACTGCTGTAAATGTGACTTCTTAAATGAAATTTATTGTGATTTTTAAACAGAATTCATATATAAAAACATCGTTTAAACATGGTCAACTACGAACTTGTTGTCGTGTATATTAGTTGTCAAAATAGAAATGAAATTGCGAACTCAAAAATGGCAATGAACATTCTAGACTGTTTGGAAAATGTTCCAACATCCCCTTTATATGCATAAATCAACAAAAATGTGTAATATAAATTGTGTAGTTTCATCAAGCATAAAAAAAAATGTTGTATACCGCTTTTAACATATCCGGACAATTTGCGGGTTAAATTTTTTTTGTTAAAACCACTTGGCTTTTAATGCGGTATTGCATATTATGTATTTCACAGCTATGAAAATAGTAACAGTTAAAATCCGGTTTAAAATAGAATAATAATATAATATAATATCATAATATATATTTCCCTTGAATGTTCAGCGAAAGTAAGAATTAAAAGACCCCGATTAAAAACGCTGTCTTGAGAAACTTCAATAAATTCCCAAATAATTTTTCATACATGCAATTTTATTATATAAACTAGTCTGGTGGTGAGGAAATATTAGTTTATTTATTGGCTGCAATTTGATTCCTATATTCGATATGGTATTCGATATATTGGCAAATACGGCACAGAATATTCGCAGCCTATCTATGAACTGAAGGATATATATGCATATATACAATTGCAGCAAGAGGAGGAATACGCACACAGGACTCCTCGCGGAGAAGCGCATTCAGGAAACAGGAGCACACTTAACCTGTATCATAAAGTATGCAAACGTGCAGCATGTTCGGGACACATATGCCGCATATTCCATACACATTCCGGGCGGTCTTAGTGCCATAAACGACCAATTTTACCAACCGATTGCAACGAATAGTAAAGTTACACAGTGTGGAAATGCAGCCGGGATTGATGGTGAAGTCCGAAACGTGGTCGTAATATGAAAATCTTTACATTTTCAAGCGCATCATTTTTAAATAATTCAGAATGTACTTACTTTGAGTACCACAAGTTTGTGTTTGCCCTGATATAGAATTTACCCTTTTATAGAATTAAGAAACTTAGTATTCATTAAAAAATTGTCGCAATAATAAATTACGTACTTGTGCCATCAGCGAACAATAAAAAACAAGGAAATCAACTGCACTCAACATTGTTAGATTGTCAAAAGATAGTTACATGGGTAGGTATTTTTTTGCTTGGAAATAAAAAATCATCACCCCTACATTTCTGTTGAAAAAAAAAAACAAGAAGTTATTACTTTAAAATCATTAAATTTTCGTCCTATATATTTACGATAATGTTTGGCTGTAAGTGTTGAAAATACTCTAGTATAGTATAAAAGATTAAGTGAACAATAAATATAATTAAAAGTACGCTGCATGACAAGAATGATGTATCATTATTCGTTTCGGATAATATGAACAAAAATGTTGGAGCGAATTTTCTAATAATATATTTGCATATATTACTAATTTAACAAAAGCATAATATTAGCTCCATGTAGATTGGAGATTTCAAATTTTATAAAATTAGGTTGGATTTTTGTACAATTTCTCGTATTGCATTAGCGATTACAAACTGTAGGTCACTTTGACGACCTAGTTCATAGTTCATTTTAATGTACCGTTCATGAACTGTAGGTCGTGAACTAGTAACATCTTTTTTATATGAACTAGTTCACGCCATATATGAAATACATGCACTTACTGAAAATAATCTCTTTTTTTCTCAATATAAAAATATTAAATGGTAAAAAATAAATAAATTGAAATATTTCAATACTTGCTTTAAATTAAGAATGAGCAAGAAAAAACAATAATGTTTATAATTTATATAAAACATATATATAAGGAAATATAATTTCGTTCCGTTCACCAACACACTTTATCACATAAATGTTAGTACTGCTATTGGTACTGTATATGTAATGTATACTATACTGCATCGTTTACGAGCCGTTGTGATTCATGAACGGTTTAGTAGACGACGGGTTCAGGACCTACTACAAGTACATCAATACGTACCATGTAGTTGATAGTTCACGAACTAGGTCATAGTGACCTATAGGTCGTTGCAAAACATCGTCACAGTCATTTGATTGAACCGTTCAGAGTAAACGGTTCGCGAGTGAACTACACATCGCTATATTGCACGAAACGCGCTGTATAAAAAGGTACTACTAAAATCGGATACGGATTACGGATACTAAAATCAATATCTATATTCGATTTCTCAGGATTATTTACTAATCTAGTAATATTTTTAAATGTGCATGGAAGTCACGATATAACCAACCATGCAAATTATTATTATTATTATATTTAACAGAAATTCGAACACGATTTAATTTATTCAATGAAACAAAATAAACTATACGTAATATGAAAATATATCATATCGTAATAATATTTAATTTTCCGCCGAATTAAAATTATAAATGGTATTAATAAACAAAGGCGACATCAAAGTGCAAAGGCACTTGGTTCTGATATAAACACTGACGTGCCAATTAATATTCGTACGCTGGTAAACGGGCGGAACAACATTAGCTTGAGAGCATCTTCAAAATTAATCACACAAATTGATTAACATTTCACGAATCTATTTGCTTGCTCTGCCACACCGGATTATGCTATTGGTGATCACACATAATTGATTCTATGTATTGTTTCGGCACCCTTCTTGTTCGGAGCACCGACAATGGCGGTGCCTACCACCCCGCCACCCTCCGTGTCATATAATTTATGCCAGCAATGATCTTAACTTATGCATAGTCCTATATATAATCCAGATACTACATACGTCATACTATAGTGTGGAGAAGAAGTTGAATGGGAGTATTTCGGAGCAGGAGGAGGAGGAAGTATTTTGTTCTTATTGAATATCAACCAGAAAATCTGTTACAAGCTACATGCACATTTCGTAGACTAAGCTCCAATGTGATTGCGTTACAATTATTTAGAAAGTTTTATTGAAATATTGCACAAATGATTAGGTAAATTTGAAACCTGCATGGTGGTTAGGAATCGTTCATTATTTCCATCGAGATTTCGATGTATGTTCTCATCTTTAGCTTGTATATATCTGGAGATATCTCGAGTTGTTTCGGTTGCTTCGCGTGGCCTGTTATTTATCATAAACAAGCTAGTCTAAAATATAGATAATGTATGTGCGATTGCTGGCTTCGAAACCGAACTATGACGCAATGGGCACGACTATATTTCGGGTTAAATGGGACGAAGACATACAGGGAGGGATAAATCAGGAACTTGATCTAAATTTGCAGATAGTTATATTGGAATATGCAACAGTGGACGTGAACACATTTTTGAGATGCATTTACTAAAACGTGCCCATAACTATGAAAATTTGAAAATATTTCATGTAATTTCATGTAGGTCAATTGTTTTTATTAGAGTCTGAAATTTTATATATGTATATAATATGGTATCTTATTTTTACGTTGGAAAAACTGATTCATAAATAAAATTCCTTTGATATGAAATATTGAAAGAAAATGAAAATTCAGGGATTCTCAGCTGGTTTCAGCTGCAGATAGATATAGTGAAAATCTTTATCACGGAGCAAGGAGACTGGAAGAGATAAGATATCTCTGACTAGATGTTCCATTATTTATGGAATATCCCCGGGAGGATATTAGCTTCCAAACGGCATCGATATCACAAATAATTCGAATTGGACCATTTATTCCCTAAGTCCCATTGTGTGGTGTTGTCACATATAGCTATACAAGTAAGTGGGTAATTGAATTTTGTTGAATAGAAAAAAATGTGCAATCGAATATTTAATTAATATTGATTATTTGAAACTTGGCATGGGATCTTCGATGATTTTTCATATTTTGCAGTGAAAAATAATCATATTGCTTTTGAAAATCGCTATAGTAAAATTGCTATAGTAAAGTGTGACGACTCACGTTGAAAAGTTATGAAAATAAAAACAATAAATTGCCATTAATAATATCTTTGTTTCGGTGGAATCAAATCGTTTATATATATAATTAAAAAGTTTGTTAATCAATTGTAATTATATTTAAAGCTGCAAAATCATTACAAAATAGGCATCGCTACAAAAAATGATTAAATATTAATCCATTTGTATTTTCATCATTAAAGCAAAGCTCAACAGTGAAACGCGTAGTCAAATTAATTAATCGAACTATATATTATACAATTCTCAAAATAGCTTGCAGTTTGTTAATTGAAAAGTAATTTAATATTAATTGCTGGCTATATATTATCAGCTCCAATATAACTTTAATCTCGCTACATGTATGAAAAGCATATCAAATTATATGCAATGGAAATATTGAATTTACGGAGATGAACAGAGTTGGATTTTATTAGATTTAATATGAGCGCTGATTCCAGATTTAAAAATCCAAATATCAAGATAACAAATAAGCCCCAGGAGAAACGGAGATTGAGATCAATTTTCAGCCATTCCGAGCAATTATTCGATGAACGGACACTCTTGTTTGTCGAATATATTTTGAAAGATGGGAAGATGTTTACACAACTCTTTTTAAATGTAAAGCAAATATAATAGTTGGTCATTACAAAATTTGTGATATGATCAACTATCAAAATTAATAATAGTTCGGACATTTTTGTACATTAAATTGAATGCAACGTTTCTAGTTGATTAATGAATTCGTATTTTACGTCACCATTCATTTTTTTTAATCTTCTTAGTATGTTTTTTTTTTCCTTGTAGCTTGCTTCTATAATAAATTCACTTCATTTAATTCTTAAATTTTACAAAATTTTATCTCGATCCATTTCGCGAAGAATGGGAAATCTCATCTCTATTATATTAGCTGTATTTTCTCCGGCTGTTTTCTCTTCTGATATCACAGATGATAAGCGTTATACATTTTAAAAAACTGTCTAGCTTTGAAGTTTATCCTCCGAGCAAATTGTATAAGGATGTTTCTCTCTTCGCATTTTGATCAAAATATACTTTGATATACTTTGATCAAAATATACAAAAAATATGATGTAACAACATTTATATTACCTATATACTTATCAAAGGTTTTGTTAAATTTTGATTGAATTTGATTACGTTTATGTGTATTTTATGTGTTTTTACAACATGTTCGCGTGTAACCGATTTCATATGTTCCATCGGGTTTAATGTAAAAGAAAGGTTCCTCTGACAGTTTTTTAATTAAAAAATAGTAATATAAATTTATATTATTTGAATTAATAATTATTTTAATCCTAATATTGTGTCATCCCATATTTAGGTCCTTTTATCCAAAAGGATACCAGATTTTATATTGATTTTATGTTTTATAGATCAAATCATCATAACAATTATATTTACTACATCTGCATAAGTAAATTGGAATAAAAGCTACAATTAAAAAAGATTTTTTAATGTTTTACATTATTAATTTCCAGTTGCATTTAAGGATTAAAATTACATCACATTGTAAATTAGAATATTATATTAATAAGTGGGGGCCTGAGAACATAGTAATATAATATTCCTGATTTATTTTAATATGGATGCTCTGACTGAATTTTACAACAAAATTAGTTAATTAATCAGCAAATTTAATATTCTATGCAGCAGCATTTTATATTAATTTGATCGTGAGCAATTATATTTAATAATATGATTGGCGCCGTTAATATCAATCGAAGCGAAAACGCGAAAATTAAATTTCCGATCTTTATATATATATATATATCGATGAATTTATTTTTTAATAATTTTAAATTTTAATAGAATCAATCATGGTTATCGTGGCTTAAAAATATAATTCTAAAATAAATGCCTAATTTCAAAAGTGTTTGATTATCAATATATGTATATATATAATTTATGTTCGTGAAAACGTTTTACTTAATAAATGCATTTACTTACTAAAAATAAATGCATTTCTCAGTAATTAAACGTTAAAAACTCATACTTTTAACGAAAAGGATTTTGTGTGTAATCAAAGTTTATCAAAATGCTATATTATAATAATGAATATGATTTAGTTGAATTAAGTTTAACATACGCATAAAAATATATTTTATTTTTAATCAATCATAATGTAATGTAATGGGTAGCGATGTGTAGTTCACTAGCGAACCGTTCACTCTGAACGGTTCAATCAAATGACGGGCGTACTGTGACGATGTTTTGCAACGACCTATAGGTCACTATGACCTAGTTCGTGAACTATGAATTAGTTCACGACCTATATGAAATACATGCACATACTGAAAATGCAGTAGAAAAATGAGGATCACAATAGGAGATAATAGAATCGAAGAAGTGTCAGATTTTTGTTATTTAGGCAGTAGAATCACAAAAGATAATCGAAGCAAGGTTGATATAAAGTGTAGGATAGCACAGGGTAGGAAGGCATTCGTAGAAAAGGAACAGATTTTAAGATCAAATATTGACTTGGGTATTAGAAAAAGATTACTGAAGGTATATGTTTGGAGTGTAGCACTGTACGGGTGTGAGGCGTGGACTATAGGAAAGGAAGAGAAGCGTAGATTACAAGCATTCGAAATGTGGTGTTATAGGAGGATGATAAGGATTGGTTGGGAAGATAAAGTAACAAATGAAGCTGTACTAGAGTTAGTAGGGGAGAAGAGAAGTATTTGGAGAGTGTTACAGCGTAGGAGAGACAGATTAGTAGGGCATATTCTTAGGCATGGAGGGATTATGCAATTGATCATAGAAGGTAGAGTGGAGGGAAAGAGAGGGGTAGGTAGGCCTAGATTGGAGTATGTGAGTCAGATAGTTGAAGACGTTGAGATGAATAGCTATAGGGAGATGAAGGGATTAGCTCAGGATAGATCGGCATGGCGTGCTGTTTCCAACCAATCTTTAGGATTGCGGACTCTTTAACTAACTGAAAATAATCTCATTTTTTCTCAATATTAAAATATTAAATGGTAAAAAATAAATAAATTGAAATATTACAATACTTATTTTGAATTAAGAATGAGGAAGAAAAGACAACAATGTTTATAATTTATAGAAAACATATATATAAAGAAATATTATCTTCTCTAGGTACTCACGATTATTTATATGAAGTTCTAAAATACTTATTGGTAGTTACTGATGAAAATGTTTACTACTTTACTAGCACTTGAATATTAAATGTACAAACTGTAATAAAATGAACTAGATAGAATCTTTTTGTTTGGCGTTCTAATTTATATTTTCTATTCCGAATCTTCTCTGTTCAAACGTCAAAGCTTTGATTTGATATTAAGTGATTGCATTGCACTCAATATGAAATAGAAGAACTCTATAAGATTTAGATGTTTATTTTTGCATTATTGCAAAAATTTGCGATGGCATGACATATTTAAGAATATATTAATTATATTATTCCAAGTGAAATCTGATACCAACATATAAATATTGCATCGAGTTTCATATTTCGTTCCGTTCACCAACACACTTTATCAATTAATAAATATTAATACTGTATATGTAATGTATACTATGCTGCAAGTATATATATAGTACAAGTACATCAATACGTACACCATGCACCATGTAGTTCATAGTTCACGAACTAGGTCATAGTGACCTATAGATCGTTGCAAAACATCGTCACAGTACGCCCGTCATTTGATTGAACCGTTCAAAATGAACGGTTCTCGAGTGCACTACACATCGCTAAAGTGCATACAGAATAAATAATTCAGTATAGGGAATACTGAACGTTCACTTTGATGAATAGTTCAAATTGAACGATTCATAGGTGAATTACCCAAGCCTACATAAACATACATATTAGGTGCAATACATTAAGCATAAATCCAAAGTTTGTTTGTTTGTAGTGGAGCAGATATGAACCCGTATATTTTCGGATCTTCCGAAACTAGTATCATTACAATAAACTAGCATGAATTACATCCGTTTATGTATTTACATGTTCATTGGAAATTACATCTACGTATTTATCACTTATATAAAATGAGCTTCAGTAACTGTTTTCATATAAAGGTGTTTTCGTATTCGTACATATTTCACCCAAAATATAAGATATTGTTACACGTAATTAATTAATTAATTAAACGAAGAGGCATAAATGCAGATCTTAACTTGCACACACTATTGATTTAGCTGACTTCATTCAAACTCAGACCAACTAGAACTATTTCTTCTTTTATAAGTATTTATGATGGTAATATTTCGTCTTCACGCAGAATATGTCAATATTACAATAATGCCTTGTCTATCGTTATGATGTTTATAAGCGTATTTAAAGAAAGGTAACAATTCGATTTAATTAAAACATTTAAATTTGCCAACTATAATAATTTGTGCAGCAATTTTTCGTATTTTTCCTGTGTGATATCTTTTTGAATGATTAAGGAAGTAGGAACAAGCTGTAAAAAATGCGACCGGACGGTAATAAAATTATATGGCCGAATTTAAAGTTTCGCTATTTGCGACTGATCCTCAGCCAATATGAAGGCATGTAAAAATGACGCTATATTTGGAGAAATAATGGGAAAAGGCGAGAAAAGGTGAGCGCCATCAATGTGCAGGGCGAAAAATGAAAATACATTATTTATAACCGTCAAAAAGAAATTGTACTAACAGGACCACGCGAGACTCCCACGAGTATAATTTAAATATGAAATTTTTTAAATAAAATCATATTGTACGTTGTAGGAATTAGTAGGAAGTAATAATGAAATTCTATAGTAATTTATTCCAAAAGATAATAATAAAATTGATTATATTTGTGCCTATGAGCTTTTTTGAAATGTCCATATGAAAACTAAATATCGTGAATTTATGATGTTTGCTTTTTAGTATAAAAAACTCAATTAGGAAGGTTTTATCATTTCCTCTAATGAGTAACGAAATGTAAAAAGCATTCTATAAATAAGGTTTTCAAAATAAATTTCTGACCTATTTATGTAGATGATGGTATTTCTATTATTTAAAAAAATCATTATAAACGAATATAAAATTTTATATATATAAATATATATAATCTAAAGTTTAAGATGTTATTAATATATAAGAAACAAAAAGAAACATAGACATTGTAGTCCCAAATTCGTTTTTACTATATCAAATTTACAAAAGTTGCTGTGATATTTGTTGACAGTGATAAGAACATCGTATCTATCTGTTAAATTATTTTGACACAGCTTTCACGACATTACAAGCGAAAATATGTACAAGAAACAAATGAAATGACTAAATCCTGCTAGGGCGGCCATCACGGCAGACATTATGACGCGTCTCTTCGTCCTTCCGTCCGTGCGGCCAACTCTGCGTATACAACACGCAGTTATTTATGAGATGATAATATATTTCGAAAATTTCACTTTGGGTTGACATGACTAGAATATGCCACGCGTGTGTTATGCTATACGAGAGTTATATAGCTCATTTGCCCAAATAGAATGTAAATATTTAATATTACGATGCCGCTTTTAAGTCCGGAATAGGGTAGATTTGTGCATATATTCACAGGGTGTTTTATTTATCTTATATATTATATATACTATTATTTGCCTTGCTTATATAAAGACAGCAGATGGGAAATTGTGTTATTATAGCGCATTTTGAGAAAGCATTCCATACATAGCAAGATTTATGGAACATAGAAACATGTGATTAGTTTCTAACTTAATTAGAATATTAATAAATGACACAATAAATGAAAAATTGTGTCACAAATGTAGAACAGTATTCAGGTAATCGACGAGATTGAAAGAAGATTAATAGAAAACAATAAGTTGCATATTTACAAGTATATGGATAACTGAATGTTTATCTACTGAGTATGACTAAATTAATGATACAACTTTAGAGGGAATCTATTTAGCAAACACACAATGCGTTTAGTAGATGGATTGTGCGCCATTTTCGTATGAAATGGATTGTTTTCAGCAGATAAGCATAGATTATTACAGGCACTACTTTGCGCCAACCTATAGACATAATCCTGCACAGAATTAGCGATGTGTAGTTCACTCGCGAACCGTTCACTCTGAACGGTTCAATCAAATGACGGGCGTACTGTGACGATGTTTTGCAACGACCTATAGATCACTATGACCTAGTTCGTGATCTATCAACTAGATGGTGAACGGTGTACGTATTGATGTACTTGTACTAGGTCCTGAACCCGTCGTGTACTAAGCCAACGGCTCGTAAACGATGCAATATAGTATACATTACATATACAGTACCAATAGCAGTACTAACATCTATGTGATAAATTATGTTGGTGAACGGAACGAAATTATATTTCCTTATATATATGTTTTGTATGAATTATAAACATTGTTGTTTTTGTTGCTCATTCAAAATAAGTATTGCAATATTTCAATTTCTTTATTTTTTACTATTTAATATTTTTATATTTAAAAAAAGGGATTATTTTCAGTATGTGTATGTATTTTATATAGGTCGTGAACTAGTACATTTAAAAAAGATGTTAGTAGTTCACGACCTATAGTTCGTGAACGGTACATTAAAATGAACTACGAACGAGGTGCTCAAAGTGACCTACATTTTGCCATCGCTACATAGAATAATAAGAGAAAACATAAAACATAAACAAATAATAATAAAAAACACGTCTTGTATAATAATACATTTAGGAATTCTTAATAAGGGAGTTTAAATTATTTCGAATTGAAACTTTTGTACTCCCTTCAAAAGCTTCGCACAAAAATGCACATTCATAATAAAAAATGAGACATTTCACGCACATCCTGGTAAGTATGAGAAACGATATTTTGCAGTTGTATGAAGCAAAGGTTGGCAAGCACTGTTGGGAACCGCCCGGAAATATATTTATGTTTTTGGTTGATTCTATTGTATTGTATTTACGACTGTCTGTTGTTCCTTGTTGTTTACTGGGAACAGCGGGAGCAGCTAGTGTTCCTAGCATAGCAAGCCGTCTAAGAATCGCCGCAATAATTTCTTCGATCGTGACAGTTATCAATAATGTACCAAGTTTGTATTTACTCCAAAAGAATGATACAAATGTGATATTAATTTTCGGTCAACGAGGAAAAATAAAATATGGCCATTATATGAAGACAGAAACAATATTTTATAGATAAAACCGATGTACTTTGTGTATAGCCAAAAAAACATACGAACATGTTTTGTTAGATGATGTACATAATTAAAATATAGGTTATAGATTTTGTTGTTATGTTGTCATATTCCATATTAAGGAAGAGAAATATATTTGGTGTTGTTAGACAATTATAATTTGTACATAAAGTACAAATATACACAATAAAATATCTGTGTCATTTGCATTGCGGTACGTACCAATAAATTTGATTTTTCAACGCTAAACACTTTTGTGTATTTGTTAGTGGAAAATGTACCCCAAAATTTTATACTCTATGCAATAGTAAAAAATTATTATTAACCATACAAAGTTTATCAAAACAAAAGTATTTGGATGCGGCGAAAGCTAAATAAGAGTAAAATAATATTGTGCGGAATATTATTAAGTCAAAATATTTATTTATATGGCACAGGAGTGCCAGGAAGAGCCTTATATCTTATAAATCTTATTATTTGATGGCATTCCTTTTGGCTGTACTTTCACAATCTAGCATATGTCAATAAATGGATTTATTATTATTATTATTATTAACTTTCTGGAATTGCTATACAACTGCTTGTCAATGTAGAATTAAAATTGCTATGAGTGGAAGTTCTGTGGCAGGAAATTGATTTATTTAAAAAGTGCACAGCATAGTTTGTACTTGAATGAGCAAACTCATTTAACTACTATTATCTACAGAAAAACAAATATCGGCACCTGTGTTTCTGCATTTTGCAGGTCATATTATTGCGGCCTCGTATATGCACGTAGCTGTTGTATTCCACGGAATGTATATACAGCAATACCTCGCATAGCCCGGGTAATCGGTTCCACCGATATCAAAAAAATAAATTGATAATTGGTTCCAAACAAAAATTTCTCGCTGTTTTTCAATAAATAATACGATATCAATAAATTCAAATATCTTTATTAAAAATAACTAAACAAAAAATGCATGTATTTCATTTTTTATTGTCTAAAATATCGATATCTCTACATTTTTCTTCATTGGTTTTTTCTCTTCATACGTTTCTTTGTAGCAACGAATTGCATTGTTTATCACTCGGCGAATTGTAAAGCTACGTTCAATATTGGGATCAACTTCCATATGCTCTGACAAGGTTTCAACTATTCCAATAATTTTTGATAGTTGTTCAGCTGTTAATTCTTGTGCAGACACTTCAACATAGTCGTTGTTATCTAAGTTGTCCTTCCGCTCTTCATAGGCTCGTTGTTAATAAGTGTTTCATTATCCAGTTCATTAGTGTTTGAGTCAATGCACTCAATTAACGTTGACGGAATCTAGCTCTTTGAAACCAAGTTACTGTCCAATTTCCACTATGTTATTAGTGATTTCCACTACGTTTCTTGGTGACAGAATCACTTTCACATTTTCGTTTTGCACTCATTGTGTAGTTTTTTTTAATAGGATTAAAATTTAATTATCACAAAGCAACTATTGTTGATTTGCGCATAGAAAACTGATCACAAATAGTTAAGTGAACTAATTTGAATAGGATGACCTGATTTAGTCAAAAATATGCTCGGCTACAGCACTTTTATCTTTTCTATTTAATCTGAAATGCTCCTTAAATCTAGTTTCAATTGGTCTACGTGTTTGTCTAATATATAATTTAGGACAACCAAAACAAGATATTTCGTAAATACCCGATTTTTTATTGAAATCAATCAAATCTTTGGGATTTCCTAGAAAATTAGCAAGACTATTAGAACTATTATATGTTACTTTAAAATTATATTTATTTAAAATACTATCTACTAAACCACGTGCAATTATAGGATCAAATGGTAATTTAACAAATTTTGGAGTTGAATAAATTTTTTTTTAAACCATATAAAAATAAACCGGGAAAAGAAGGGAAAAATCCGAACATTTATAATTTTGTTGTACTAATTTTTGGGGATTAAAAACCGGACTATAGTGAATTCGGACTGATCGAAGCCGGACCTTTGCGAGGTATTGCTGTATATACCGATATCTATGCATTATTGCACATTGTTATCGTTGCTGGTGTAATTATAATACCTGGCTGGACGCTGGACTCTCGCTGGGCCCGTATTAAGTCCATGGTACGCCCACGCACTGGACCGAAACTCCGCACGCGAAATTCAGACATATCTATATCCCTTCGTATTATTTATACCTACGTGAATACGGAATGATGGCGGAATTTGTTCGTTCCACGCCAAATTCGAATTACATATATGAATGCTGCAGCTCTGTTGGTGTTTGCCCGTTTTGGGTACAGTATGTGTTCGCCATCATCAGACCCCGTGTCGAATTGTTTTATTTGTCATGTCAGTTGTGTTGGGCTGGCTTGGGTTTTTCTGTTCTGGTGGACACGATATGCAGGGTAATAAAATGCAACAAACAATAAAGGTCTTGGATCAACAAGTATAACCGCTTTCAATATCTTATTCCAATTGAGGGACGTGCTTTGATAAGCGAAGACATTCACTTTTACATAACATGTGTACAATTATGAAATTTTATCGGGTAAAACAATATGAGCAAAAAGAAGAAACCTTATTTTCAAGACTACCACAATTCATAAGTGTAATTAATATTTTGTTGTGAACTTTGAATCTGTGTCTTTTAAAGATAAGCGTCAAGGGCTGCGTATTAAGTTGTATTTTGAAGACGAAATGAAATAAATGATGAATACCATTTTTAGAAATCAATAAAAATATAATATATAATATCACCCAAATACCGTAACAAGGATTAAGTAGCTGGATGTACATTTCAAGCGCTATGCGCCCATCTTCAGTAGCACAAGATAAAACTAAATAAAATACCTCAGTCACGAATCGTGATTGATATATACTATCAAATAAATAAGTCAACATGACAGAAGTACTTCAAAATGAAAATATATGTAGAATTTCTATGCAAATATGACAAACCTTGCTATATATTCGCATTCGAAATAGATTAATTTTCAAAGAAGGGTCTTCACTCAAACAAAGAATTTTCGCGATTACTCAAGTACGTATAATTTTCTTTATATGGGTAAGAAAACATCAGAAAATGATATGGATTATTTTTTTTTTTCACGTCATATATATGCATAATACTAAAACTGAGAAGGTTCACGCAAGATGTGGAATAAAATAAATAACGGAAAATAAATCGTGCATATATAGGTACAACTCTTTTTTTTTAATTGGCGGAGAATTTTGGTAGTCGTCTGCGCATAGGGTTGTGCTTATCGGGGTTATACAGTACCAGTGGTGCCAGACAATAAAAAATACTCTAGGTCTAAGAATTTAAATTTGTCACTATTTTTTAGCTATCGTACAAATTAATTATGACATAAATATGATACTATAATAAGTATTTATCAACATTTCTTATATTCAAGTATAACTTTTCTGATTTTGTGTTAATTTCATTCTAATTGCATAAAATGGTTATAATTGTGCGTGGTGATTTGTCAACATTGCATTTCTTAGGACGCACACCTCTGCACTAAACACACCTACTTATACTTCGGAGAAGACAGAAGCGTAGCGTGTTTTGGTAGAATTATATTTATTGAAATAAAAGTTATATTTTTGTTCAAAATCGAAATAATATTCTATGCCCAGCTCAAAGTCAACCCAATATTACATGCCGGCAGAGAGATGGGTTTTCTACCTAATTGCCTTTTAATTTTTAAGTCTGGTTTAAAAAGTGACGATTACCAAATACATGACGAAATGAATTCTACGAATTACGAGAAATGGTTAGAAGAAAAACTTATATCAAATCTGCCGGAAAGATCAGTTTTGGTCATTGATAACGCCCCGTATCATAACATCCAAATTGATAAGGCCCCAACGTCAAATAGCAACAAAAGCCAAATGGTGGAATGGCTAACGAAACGAAACGTGATCATGATTATCGAAATTTGTACATGATTATCCAACAGTGTCTGGCGATAAAATTTTAAAGTCTGTTTTCCTTTTCTACGTCAGTCATCATTATGGATGGACCTTTTACGAGGTTCTAATTGAACGTGCGACTACTTTTAAGGATGTGCTAGTACACAAATAATTCCATTCAAATTTTAAAGATTACACTTAAAAATATTTTTGCCATAGCTCATAATGGGGAGAGTAAATCTAAAAACCACAGAAGCTTTTATTAATTTACCTATGTAGTAAAATTATAATATAGAATATCACCCAAATACCGTAACAAAATGTTAAATATGTAGTAAAATGTTTAAAGTAGTTTGTATGGCAAAAGCTATAAATTATACCATAACAATTTTGCAGAACTCCAACTGCATATAATATATAAAAGTTAACAATTTCTTGAACAGACATGGTTTATATGTAAATGCAAATTAAATTCACATTACATTGCAGCAAATGTGACATGGGTACCATGCTTATATTTTGGTGGCATAATATAAGTTACGGTACTTCTTCAAATCAAATATACTATACAAAGGTATTCAGTATTAATTCAATTTCACTTACTCCAGGGATTTCACTTTATTCATAATAAATATATCTGAAAATGAATTTTGTCGCACGTGAAAAGTTTTGTATTCATAATAACAATTTTCAAGCGAATAGAAATCCAATTTGAAACGCATTTAATTCATTCCAAAATAGAATGCACAAATACGTCGTTTTATAAATTTGTGGACTCGTGCGTAAGAATAGCGTGAAAATTTGTCCGAATTTATAACACACAAATTTGGAGTAGTTTTACTATTGACTGTAAAATGTTTTATTGGTATACACAAGTTGAGCAAAAGTTCAAATTATACGTGGTCATAAAAATTCAACAAATTTCGATTTAAAATTTGTATGAACTAAATTAATTACAACGAAATATATAAAAGATTTTGAACGTTCTACATGAGAGATGATACATTTAAATATTTTTTTATATTAATTTTTCACTATCCAAGTATTAGTTGTAAACATATAATTATTATATCCAAATAATAATTATTGTTTTAATACTTTCTTAATATATAACTGGCATTTACAACATAAATAATAATTAAATTGAAACAACTATAGTCAAAATAAATAATTAGAGAATAAGATAAAACTGGACAACGGCCATATTTATATAAAGAATAAAAATTCCATTCTGCTATAAATAAACGGTAAAATCAGTGAAACGCAGTCGCTGGATCCAGCACTGCAACAACTCGGGCAGAGCAACATTTAAATGAATACAATTCCCTCTACTAGGACCGTAACAAAAAAAAAAGTAATAAAAGTCTGCTACTTTAAAACGTGTTCAAGAAATCCGTATGGAATATTTGATGACTTCATCTTAAATATTTCGTCGTAATTATTTGTTTTCTTTTCAAGTATTTTCACGCATCAGCTTAAGCGACTATTTAAATCAGCACTATAATATTCTTTTATCAAAATCAGATTATCAACGTAATTTTGAACGTTTCACAAATGCATTGAAATTTTGCAATGTAAAACTTGTTTACTACTTTATTAATAAAATTTCTTAAATCCCTTCCTAATACACTATAGCACAACGAAGTATTCCAGGAATTCTTGGCCAATTTCCAGAAAGAATAAAAATACATTTTTTGAACTAATATTCATATGTTACGGGTCTGTATCCAACAGTTACAATCTAAATGCGGCAGTTCTTATATTTCTACTTCTTTTAAAATATTGATGGTACAGAGTTGCCATTTTGCGTTATAAAACGTTAATATAAAACAAAGTAATCTTAAAAACATTTTTGTTAATTGTTGTAAACAGCTACTCGTATGAAGAAATAGTATGGCAAGACAGTTGTGTGTATAATTGAATGAAAAGGATGTTGATGACGATTTGTTACATGCTAATTAGATAATTTGGAAAAATTGACTTCGAGAACATGTTTAATAAGTGTTCATTGTATACCATAATAGGACCACAACAAAAGATTAATGAAAACACAAAATATGAAGAGTTATAGAAGTTTGTGTGAGGAATCTTTGAGAAATTGTACAGAAATTCTTACAACTCCATCTTATACTTCCTTTGCTTGAAATTGGTCTATAGCTTGGGTTGACGATGAAAAATTGTTTTGTAAGACTTTGCGGTATTTTAAGGTATATTTATTTTTTATTTATTTATTATGTTTGCTGACTCTGTTTGTTAGTAACTGCGTGGTTGTGCGTAACTAAATTTTCTTAAATATATAAAATGACAGATTATTATATTCATTATCAACTAATTAAATAAATTTTTGATATTGTATAATTATTATTTATTAAATGGCATCTAAAAAATCTTCTATCTCAAATGTATTCAGTGACTTTAACCAAATGATTGCATTTTTATTAAAATAGTTGATGCTTTCTGTACTTCTCAATTTTTCTGGCATAATATTATAAACTTTTGGCCCAAGATATTGTTCATTTCTTTTAAATATCGAAACTTTTACAGGAGGGATTTTTAGGTTACCTCTTTAGGTCATTTCTCTCGTGTTTATATCCCCAGTAACTAAATACCGTCCCTTTCCTACATAAAAAAATTCTTTTTGAATCTTGCCATCAAATAATATTCTGACTGGTAATATTTTTGTTCAATGAATAATAGTTTTGATGCATAAAGCAATGGCCTTCGGTAAATAAATTTTATTATCCACTTTTGAGTAGTGAATAATAGTCTCAAATTATTTCTATACAATCTTACTATTAATGTTTGTTACGTGATTTTCCCATATTTAATTTTCGTCAATTGTAATTCCTACATATTTTATTTCTTTGCTTTTCTGAATTTTGTTACAAATTCATCTTGACTAGTTGTGTTATATGGGCATATAGTATTTGTGTATTTTTAATTCATTTGGTATATTGTTGTACTCGTTCTTTAATTGAAATGCTATATATTTTGTCTTGTTGTAATTTAAAGTGCTTATTAAAGAGTGAAACTATTATCGATATTTCGACAATTTCAATAACATTTTCGCAATTTCTATGCGTAAATATGACGACAGTATCATCTGCAAACGAAACAATGTTTTATTGGATAAGAATTTCAAGAGAATGCGTTCAAATATGTTGTGGCAACATTGTATATTAAGATCTACGGGAGAAAAAGCACACTTCTTCGCCGGTAGGATTTGTTCGCCCGTCAGCTTGCATCAGCAGTCAACAATCGAGAGTCAACAACACATTCATCGGTATGCCGTGGCCGCGGATCCGCGAACTAACTCGCGAGTAACCATCAAAATTGCGCGTATACCTTTTACACAGTGCTGTACTCTTCAGCTGCTGTAAAAATACTATTTCGAATCATATTGGCTTATAACGCGCAAAAATGCACTAGTTTTTTCACGGATGCACATCGCTGATTTTAAATTATTTTTTCGATAATTCCATACGAAATTAGTGAAAGTTTAGCACCTATTTATTTCATCCACAATTTCACGATAAATTATCATTTGTTTCTATAAAAATATTTATGTGTACTGCATTTTTTTTTGTGAAAATTAAGCTGTTTTGGTTTTGATGGATTGATATACAATGCTTGACTTTGCTATCGGTATGTCTATTTATTTAATAAAAAATGTATATTGTATTATAAATAATATGTATAATATTCCTATAAAAAAATGCGTTCGATAATCAAATTGCTTTAAAAATATCTACGTGTGCATTCAGAGTACTTCCTGAAAACATGATATTTTCAAATTTATAAGTAACAGGGTTTATAAAATCACCAACAGAAAGTTTTAGTCTTTTTTCTTTTGCTTTTGAACAGCAAATAATCAAAAATCATTCGTCTTATGCAGAGCGGAAATTTTCTTCCCGATAAGAAAATTTTTAAATTCAACAAAAATTCAACATAGCAATTGTAGAAAATGGGAAAAATGTCGGCAGAAAGAGATTTAATTCAACTAATCTGCCGCAATAAAAACAAAAATAGTATTGCGTGGAAAAATTTAAATAAATATGCACTGATAAAAAGAGTGTTGAAACGATATTCACTTCGATATAATAGATTCAGAAATGGAAGCTGAAATAACTGTTAAAATTACGAAAGCAAATATATCAAAAAATATCGCCATTAAAGGTAAATTTTATATAGTAATAGCTAATACCAACGTTGGAATGCAAAAAAATGTTTATACTTTTCCATCATAATTTGTTTTTTTTGTAAACACGGCATAATTACCAAAACGTTTAATTAAATTGAAATAATTGGAATAAATGTTGACATCATATATTTTATTTCGTAACGAATGGTACCTATTTTTTGTCAACATGTAATTGGATGGATATAAGCTACATCAATTACTCAAAATTATAATTAATTTTGTTTGATATTTAATGTGCACGATATTGAAGAAACGAGAAATTTGTAGTCACGATTAAAACATGTAATTATTATTTAAAATTATAGTAAATTGCTCTATTATCAATTTTATTTACAAACGATAATAATTACAATTTCTTTAAAGAAATATATTCATTACAAAATATTGTAATGAGCTTAATGAATTTTATATTCTTAATAAATATGTCGCTGGATAGTAAAGCCTTTCGCATTTTAATATTACAGAAAGAACAATAATAAAGAGTTCTTATATTAATTGATAAAAATATTCACAATAGTGTTCCATGTCTGCAGTTATTGTATTATTATATTTTTAAATATAATAAAAGTAGGTGATTAACGACTATAAATCTGGTTTCGATATTTAAAAACAAATGTTGAAATGATATTGTGTAAATTGTACTAGATTTTCTCATTATCTATAAATCGGTGCAATTATATTAAAACAAAGTGGAAATTATGAAAACTTGTTAGTTTAATGGTTAAATACCATGCCATATAACTACATAAACATTGGAAGAATTGAACAAATCAACGAGATTTTTATTTTATAAAGTGAGAATTAGAGCACGACAGACTTACTTTTTTTCTAAATAACTTGGAAATTGTTAATTACTTCTTTAATAATCCAAATGCGTACCGAAGTGAAGATTTCTTCCACTGATTAATTATTAAAATATGTTAAATTATTAAAAAATAATGATTCAGGCTTAATTGTAAGTGAGTATAATCTAGAATATTAATTTAATTGTGTCGCCAATGTAGTTACCTACAAAATGAAAACCTTTTTATCAAAAGAATTTTTAAAGTTTTTTTAAAGCGAAGATGGAATAAAATAAAATAATTATTGCTGCAATTATAAACAATTTACTATGTTAACTATAGAAAATTATTATGATACCCAAGGATATGTTCTAAAAATATTTTTAATTTAGATTAATTATCCGTAACGGTTCAATTTTCAGTGATATTATTATACATAAATAAATTATATGGAAAAATGTTTTTAGCGCTCCATGAGAATTGGAATACGATTTAAAACGGTTACATTTTATTGGAATGTAATTTGTCGTTGGTCATTCAACCATTTATGTTAATGGCTATGCAAGCAACATTTAAATTATTCACAGTTGTAGTTATAAATTTAACAATAAACTGTATCTAAAATAATATTTCACAATAGGTATTAGTGCAAAATAAAAGTCCAGCAATCTATTCAAACATTTCTTATAAAAGATTAACAATCAATTAGTTAGAAATTTCCAGAAATGTGAATATTTAAAAAGGTTTATTGTTACGATGTGAATAAAATACCCGATGGACATGCTCCATGTTTCTATTATGAATATATACTATAAAAGCATTAATTAAAGTCTTTGTACATTTTTGAACTAAACAGCTGTAGCAATTATATACATTTTAAATACAAATCTCGTTCAATAGTAACTAAATTTAATACTACAATAGTTAAATACTTTAGGTAGTTATTGGAGAGAATTTGCTATTTCAACTAAAAGAATAATTAAATTGACAGTTACGTACAAATATTTAAAAGTGCATAAGTTAATAGACATAACAAGTATTCAAGCATTCTTATATTTATATGATAAATAATCATCTCACTGTAATTATAATATAATTTAATGTATTAAAAAAAATAATTGGGTGATATTCTATACTACATCTTATGTTGTATGAATGAAAATTCCCAAGAAATTCTAAAAAAAACAATGAAATATGCAGCAATTCAACAACGTCCAATTAAACCAATTTAGGGGGCATCTCACTTGCAAACCCAATTTTTTTAAGCCTCGTTAGATTTGACAGGTCGGGGTGAAATCCCTCTATGCTTGTAATTCATACGTTTGTATAAATTTAAAGGCAACCAGTTGTGTGTAATAGGACCCGGATAAAATTTTATCTGCATATGCTTCAACAAATTTAAAAATCTATTCCACTCCATACTACGTATGCTATATAGCTAGTTGGACATTCATATATTTGATAATAAATAAATCGAAATTAAATAAATATGTGTTCCACGCTTTAAATATAAATGATTACGATATTATAAATTTATCTGGCAAACTAAGTACGCTATATCAGAATTTAGTAGTTGGATATTGATAATAAAATGTCAGAGAGCAGAAATGCGTCCCCTCCAAGGAATATGAAGTAAAAGTCACGCGGTGATTTGTTCATGTCACTTGTGTATTTTATAAAACAATTTCAAATCTTTGAAGATACATGAATAGGGTTGAAATATCCTTAACAATTCTCACGTTTCTTTTGATAAACATCATTGTAAAATCGTCACTACGGCGTTAAATAATTGTATAAAACATCACACACCAAAAACCGTAACACAAAGCATGTATTAGCTAGATGCGCATTTCGGAAACTATGTCCCCATATTCAGTAGCACATAATAGACCAAATAAAGATACCCCTGTCACTCACCGAAATTTCTATACAATTGAAGAGTATCAGAAAGAATTCTTCTAGCATTAGACTGCAATAAATTTTGTGAAGATATTGCTAATTCGAAAAAGAGCTAAGGGAGGGATCATAGAAATTGTTAATCAAATTAACTACATAATTCACCCGTCCCATGTGCCTTTTAATAATAATAATAATAATATTATTTATTGACCCCGAAAATTGTACATAATAAAACACAAAAAATTAATACAATTTTATATGCCTTAAACATAAAGACAATCTTTGGCGAAAGGCGAAGTTCAATAAAACAAATGGTAATGGAAGTTGATACTGTTCTTCCACTTAACTTTTGCCATAACCGAATTCTTTTGCCAACGCATTTCTGTTTGTTAAAGCATGATTAACTTTGGATGTGTTCTATTTGATCAGATTATTTCACGTATGGTAGTACCTTAGTTGTTGGTTGTACTTAATACGAATTTATTGTTCGATATTGGTTTGATTGCCTATTATGCGCCCCCGTTATTGATTTGACTGTTTGCATTGCAACAGTTTGATTGAGTCAACGCGCCAGAGCATCACAATTAAACTGATTCGATATTCGTCACATCAAAAGGGCTTTTCATGTTATATTGTTGTTATTAGCGACAGGATGTGACTGCACATGTTGCACAATGTATACATACGATGACATCGCGTTCATAGGTCCTTGGATCCTGCGTAACGATCCGATGGCGGGCGTTGTACAGTATTGTTTCCATTAATTGGATTAGCGGTCGTTGGGGATTATTATTGCGCATTTATATACCTGTCTAAATGTATATAGGTAGCCTATATATTCACAGAGAATATTATTATGCATGTTGTAGGTTTCGAATTCGGTTATAACATATCCTATTGGACTTGAGTCACGGTTCAGGACACTGTGTGTTGAGCGAGTTACGATCGCATTATGACAGTCTAGACTCTAATTGAATTATATTGCGTACCTATATACGACTGAGTTGGTTTTCTGCTGCTCAAGCCGAGGTAGAAGCAGTAGAAGTGTAGAACAACGATAAATTGGCCATTCGCCCTGTCTAGTGCCTGTATATTGTTTGAGACGACAGCGAGAAACAAGTATTGTTTATTATTTATTACGTAACTTTGCGGTCAAAAGGCGACCAAGCTCCAGCTCTCGCGAAATAATTACAAAACTCTTCAGAAAGTTCCGTGAACAACTGAAATGCAGTCTTGAAAAACTCCAGATAACACTTTAAGCTAAGAAAATGCCCGTGCTGTCATACTTTCGAATTTATTATTGACTATAGCTACGTTTATTTTGACGTCCTAATAAGAAACATTATCAATTGTGCAAGGAATTACGCCAATTTAAGTTACATAAAAATGATAAGTTTAGAAAATCTGTTTGGCAATAGAGACATAGTAGACAAGTTCATGATTATACCATCATGTTCAAAATAATGTCCTCACTAGGAATATAAGTAACGACATGAAACATTTCTTTTAAGAACATAGGAGAAAGACTATCATATGAGTATGAGGAGAACAACTCCCAACAACAAAGCTATACTTTCCTGTAATGAAATTCCGAGTTTCTATAAATGCCAGTAGTATCTCAGAAGTAAGCTTTTATACTTTATGATATGCCTGTTTTGATAATTATTTATAATTGTTTAATATATTAAATTCCTAAATGGTAAATATAGTATTACATATACATTACGGCAATATTATCATCGTTTAA
Source organism: Leptodirus hochenwartii (assembly GCA_947310635.1). Lineage (NCBI taxonomy): Eukaryota > Metazoa > Arthropoda > Insecta > Coleoptera > Leiodidae > Leptodirus > Leptodirus hochenwartii. Next base: position 40,135,561 of record OX371177.1, read on the forward strand.
GATTGAAGTACGATCTTGACTGCGATTGTTGAACTTAGTTGGACATATTGTTTGTATTGTATATTTGTACATATTGTTAATATTTATTGTCTATTTAAAAAATTATCACTACCAGTGTTAAATAATAGTATAGAATATCACCCAAATACCGTAACTTAAAGTAGATAGATGTACATTTCGAAGGCTATGCCCCCATCTTCAGTATATTATAATATGCATGTATATTTAATGTATAATATGCATGTATAATATACAATGCATGTATATTTCGTAATTCATTTTTTATTCTCTAAAATATCGATATCTGTTCATTTTTCTTCTTTGGTTTTTTCTCTTCATACGTTTCTTTGTAGCAGCGAATTGCATTGTTTATCGCTCGGCGAATTGTAAAGCTATGTTCAATATTAGCATCAACTTCCATATGTTCTGACAAGGTTTCAACCATTCCAATAATTTTTTATAGTTGTTCAGCTGTTAATTCTTGTGCAGACACTTCAACACAGTCGTCGTTGTCTAAGTTGTCCTCCCGCTCTTCATAGGCTCGTTGTTAATAAGTGTTTCATTATCCAGTTCATTAGTGTTTGAGTCAATGCACTCAATTAACGTTGACGGAATCTAGCTCTTTGAAACCAAGTTACTGTCCAATTTCCACTATGTCATTAGTGACTTCCACTACGTTTCTTGGTGACAGAATCACTTTCACATTTTCGTTTTGCACTCATTGTGTAGTTTTTTTTTTAAATAGGAGTAAAATTTAATTATCACAAATCAACTACTGTTGATTTGCATATACAAGACTGATCACAAATATTTAAGTGGACTATTTTGAATAGGTTGACCTGAGTTAGTCAAAAATATGCTCGGCTACAGCACTTTTATCTTTTCTATTTAATCTGAAATGAGCTAAATGATCCTTAAATCTAGTTTCTATTGGTCTACGTGTTTGTCCTATATATACTTTAAGACAACTAGAACAAGATATTTCATAAAAACCAGATTTTTTTATTGAAATCAATCGAATGTTTTAGATTTCCTAGAAAATTAGCAAGACTATTATAAGTATTATATGTTACTTTAAAATTATATTTATTTAAAATACTATCTAAACTATTATTGTCTATATTTAAATTATAATATATCGAAGTTGTAATTTATGTCGTTTTCAATTATTTTAAAGCCATTAATCGTAATTATGCATTAAATCACAAAATGGGAACTATAAACGCTGAAAGTGGCTTATAGATTAGGTATTGGTATTAGGAAAAGGTATAGCAATAAATTTTGTGGCTGCAAATCTGATATAATCTACACAAACACAAATCTCAGACTACTACGGGCGACTACCTCAAACGTATTATACATTTTATGTTTTCTTGACTCATACTCCAGTGACTATAAAAATCTAATGCCGAATGAAAAACTTTTTTATCACTATTATTGAAACTTTAAATAATAGTTTGTAAATAACAAGCCCAGAAATATTGATTGAAGAAAGAAAAACGAATAACAAACATATATCATCAAATCAGAGGTTTGCGTTACTGATGAAAGTGTGACATAAATCAATTTAAAGTTAGAACATTTCTACTTACACACTTCATCATCAGATAGTCTCCAATTCTAGGAATTATTTGGAAACAGTACGCCAAGCACGTTCTCTCTTGAATTAATTCATTCATCACTCTATAGCTATTCATCCCACACGTCCTCTACTACCTGACTTTAATCTGGGTCCACCTATCCCTTGCTTTCCTTCTACTTTACCTTCTATAACTAATTGCTATATTACCCCCATGTCTACGAATCTGATCTACTAGTCTATTCCTCCTGCGCTGTAATACCTAGCAAATGATTCTCTTTTCTTCAACCCTAGCGCATTTTCATTTGCACACTTAATTAAAAATATTATAATTATTGCGTATTCTTGTTTAATCGTAGTTATGGCAACTGGAATGAATCCATAGGCCAGAAATTTTCAAAAATAATAACAATTTCATAGAACTGTCTTAAAAGACTCAGTTATAGCAAACATTTTTGAAAATTAATTCTATTGTTAATATAAAGTTAATAAAAATATTTTATCTAATATTTCCTATTCTTACCCATGTATTATTACGTTATGTTAATTAATGTGTATTTTTAATCATATGCCCATCTAGTTTGTCTCATCATTAATTGTATTAGTTGAAAAAGCGGATAGAAAAGTACTCAAATTGTACTACACCAATAAAAATATACAGAGGAAGTAAAGAATTTCTTATCATAGTATCGCATTATATGCAATTAATTACCACAACATTCTGAATTTCTATAAATACAAAATATAATGAGGTATTATTTTAGAAGCTGTGAAAATTACAGTTTTATATTAATTCCCTCATGTTCGTAATTTACATAATTAATAATTATACGACTCTAGCTTAGAATATATACATATATTCAGCATTAATTAATATTTCGGTAGTTGTACATTAAATTCAGCAACAGTATTTATACTTTCCACGATAGCAAATACTCTCATGGAAACGCGAAACTTATAATTATTACTTACTACATACATGTATAGTGCGCGGGTGCCTCAGGGTCTCATATATTCAGTACCGCAAAAAAACTTTTATTTCGTCACATAAATTTTAATTAATACATTACATCGCCGCAGCAGACGACGCCCATGGCGGCATCGGCGTCACCGACGCTTCCGCCACCCCCTGCCGTCAAACCGCAATATTATATCACACGGGGTGTACCCGTGTTTTACCTAAATATCCCCCCACCCCCCCCACCCACACACACGAGAAAATAAATGATGTATATATACAGTGTTTCAATCAAGGATAATGTACAATAATATTTTCATTTTACTTCTTTTAAAGATAAAATATTAAGGACTTTACAAGATGGGTGATTGAAGAATGGGTCTATTTTATATCTATTCATTTAAAACTGCAAGTGCTTTCAAATATATCAAATTGCAAGCATTCTAACGAACCTACGGCAACAGACAGATAATTTCATATACATTTTATGTCCTCATTGTTTTATTATTTTGTATAACAAATTCTTAATAATTTTGTTGCGCCATCGATAGGAGAATTCATTTTTTGCGTGTTTTTTTTCGGACACTTTTTCTTAAAGAAATTCAGTTTTTATCTCAACAATATTGTGGCATTCTTTTATTTGTAAAAAATGCTTTCCTAAATCATATTCAAACATTTGATACAAAAGCTTAAATTATATATTATTTAACCTATTGTCATTTTGCAAATAAAATCTGCGATAAATACAAAGAGGTTTTTTCAATGTTTATTTAAAAACAAATAGGAAGTATCAAAACATTTATCTTTCTTGTTTTGTTCGAAATTGAATGTAATTCATGTTATATGGACTAAGTAATGACCATATAAAAATAAAATGCAACGTGGAATATTGATTAATGAACTTTCCACTTCTACTAATATGAATAGATCTTTCGGTACCACACTGTATTAATTGAAAAATGTTCTTTTCATGGACGATGGTATAAAATACGATATTATTAAGATATCCCTTGGAGATAATACATATTCTATGAGAATAAGCGCGAAATTAAATACCACCGTGAATTCAATTTATATTTCCACGTGCATCCAATTTATTGGATAATTACAGCTAATTTATTTGCGAAAATCAACATAACAAATTACAGCGAGTTTAGCCTCTGCAGTTTATAAAAGGTATGCAGATATTATATTATATACACTCACCGTACGTATGAAGATTTTCTTCTAGTTCTAGGACAAATACACACAGATTTTGATAATGGTGACGAACCTGGAAAGAAATAAAACGAAATGTTAGTATTCTGATCAAATATCTGTAGTATACAAGTGTGTATATATATAATTTGTTAGCAGTAAAACTATGTCAAAAATTCAAAAAAAAAAAATACTTCCGAAGTACATGTCTCGGAATTTCTAAATATTTATTTGTCAAGAAAATATAGGGCTAACATCTATTAGTTAGCACGTATGAAGACAATTAAAATGAAACCATGCTTTTGTATTGATTAATGATAGTATAATAATAGCCAGTAATGGCCAGTAGCGTGCATAATATGATACATCAAATCTTAATTACTACAATTAAACTATATTTTAATTATTTTTCCATGTATGTACAGAAAAGAACAATAAATGTTGAGTTACCGATGAAGTTCTTAATATAGCATGGACATTGCTTTATTTAAATCAAGCGTATATAATGAAAGAGAAAAAATAACAAAAAAGTGTATTTTTCTTCTAAAAATCAGTCACGAATTAAACTCGCGTATATTTATTTGACTTATTAGCAATTCAATTAATTGATAGAAATGTAACACTAATTTATATAGTGGGGAAATGGACTGTGTGAATGAGACCATGTGATCATATGAGATATATGAATTCTATAAACTATGTTGTGGATACACGAAACTAGTGGTTAATTCAAGAAAAATACAGAGTGAGCTTTTTTCATTATACGGTCAAAATTTTGATTTGGTGAATTAAAAAAACATGTGACTTGGCGACATGTTCGTCATCAAAAGGAATTTATATTCATAAGTAACTTTTCAAATGGTTATACTAATAATCATTCGCTCCATTTTTTTAGAGGGTCGCTCAAAGATGAATTCGTGCCTGACAATTTCCTGTAATTATAGAAAAGGAAACAAAATCCTCTTCCGTTTAGTTAAAGAGTCCGCAATCCTAAAGATTGGTTGGAAACAGCACGCCATGCCGATCTATCCTGAGCTAATCCCTTCATCTCCCTATAGCTATTCATCTCAACGTCTTCAACTATCTGACTCACATACTCCAATCTAGGCCTACCTACCCCTCTCTTTCCCTCCACTCTACCTTCTATGATCAATTGCATAATCCCCCCATGCCTAAGAATATGCTCTACTAATCTGTCTCTCCTACGCTGTAACACTCTCCAGATACTTCTCTTCTCCCCTACTAACTCTAGTACAGCTTCATTTGTTACTTTATCTTCCCAACCAATCCTCATCATCCTCCTATAACACCACATTTCAAGTGCTTCTAATCTACGCTTCTCTTCCTTTCCTATAGTCCACGCCTCACACCCGTACAGTGCTACACTCCAAACATATACCTTCAGTAATCTTTTTCTAATACCCAAGTCAATATTTGATCTTAAAATCTGTTCTTTTTCTACGAATGCCTTCCTACCCTGTGCTATCCTACACTTTATATCTACCTTGCTTCGATTATCTTTTGTGATTCTACTGCCTAAATAACAAAAATCTGACACTTCTTCGATTCTATTACCTCCTATTGTGATCCTCATTTTTCTACTGCATTCCTTTTTGTCACAACTCATCACTTTAGTTTTACCTATATTTATTTTCATGTTAAAATCCCTAGTCAATACTGCCTGCATACCATTCAATACCCTTTCTAAATTCTTTTCGCTTTCTTCCAATATAGCTATATCGTCGGCGAATCTCAGCATATATATTTTCTCTCCCTGTACATTCACACCTACACTATACTCTTCTTTTACTTTGTTTATTGCATCTTCTATATATAGATTAAATAATAACGGTGAGAGTGTACATCCCTGCCGAACTCCCTTCCCTATTTTTGCTACATCTTCTTCCCCCTCAATTCTAACTAAGGCAGTTTGGTGTTTATATAAATTAAAAATTATTCTCCTATCCTTATAATCTATACCCGTTTCTTTTAAAATTCTAAACATTATGTCCCAATCTACATTATCAAATGCCTTTTCTAAGTCTACAAAAGCTATGCAAGTTACCTTTCCTACCCTCTTTCTTTTTTCTACTACCGTTCTTAGTGCTGGAATCGCCTCTCTCGTCCCTCTGTTTTTCCTAAAACCAAACTGATCTTCTCCTAGCCTTTCCTCTACTTTATTTTCTAATCTCCTATAAATAATCTTTAACAATATCTTCGATGCATGTGATAGTAGACTAATGGTCCTATAGTTCTCACACAAATTAGCTCCTATTTTCTTCGGCATTGTTACTATTCTACTACGCTGAAAATCCTGTGGTACTTCTCCCTTCTCATATATTTTACAAACTAACCTGTATAATCGCTCCTGCATTTTTTCCCCTGCGTGTTTTATTAATTCGGCTGGTATCATATCAATCCCCGCTGCTTTGTTATTCCGTAAATCATTTAATGCTCTATGAAACTCTGACCTAAGTATGCTAGGACCTAATATCCTAGACCTCTTCCGTATTTGATATTATACTCGTATGTGATTAAATACAGAGCGATTGACGCCAATAGTTTATTTTTATTATAAGTAATTTTTTATATCTTGGCGGACTTAATTCAACCTCTACTGCGCATAAGGGTTGAGCTTCCAGTACCATTGTTGCCATATATAAGCCAGTACAAAGTGCTCAAATTGTAAACTGCATAGCAGAATTCAGATTGAGAATATTTAATGTATGAATATATAGGGCTTCGATTATAGTCCACTATTTAGAAAAAAGTTTCCAGTTATTTATTATTTGTTTTGATCAATTATTGCTAATATAATACTCTCTGTATTTGTTGGCTGTCGATATGACAACATTGCAGTAGTTTTGACCACATCCTCAAATGACAAAAATGCAGTGGCGAGCATCTCTTCACGAGCATAAGGTTTCGGGGTGTTGAAGCGGCCAGTATATTTTCATTTTTTTTTAATTGTATAATAATATCATTGGCCTTATGCATAAACTAGTCTTAATTTGTAATGTGCAGTATAAGGGGCCTGCTACTTAAAAAAAAAATAGCCTATACAGCAAACTAAAGAATTTTTTCTTGTAGTGATATTTTGCTCATATGGGAAAAAAACCAGATGAAGCAATATCTGTTGTTTTCGAAGTTTCCAATAAATATTATTTCCGCAGTGACAAACAGAAAATTGATTAATAATATTTAAACCATTGAAAAGTAACAATGTTTTCACCTGTTTAATCCTGAACAAAATTTCTGATGCGGGGTTCATAAATACGATATTTGATCCCGATTTTTAACCCATATCAAGGCGAACTACTTGATAACAATCACTCTGTATATAAATATAAAGGTTCGTTTTTCCCAGTTCCGCTAAAATCGGATGTTGAAGCACAGACAATCACATTGGCTGGGAGTGGCATACTATCGTACTTTTTTAATACTATATACAGATAGCATTGTCTACCTTGGTAGTCATAGAATAGCCATTGTTTTATGAACACATATTATTATTGGTAGTGCATTGTAAAACTTGCCGGTTGTGTGCTTGTAAATGTTTTAGCACTCAATTTGTTGTACACGAATATATTGTAATATCTTCTATGTGGTATGTACCGTCTATTCGACGTCCTGAACCATCCAGGATACGAAATAAACTGTACGGAGGTGCAACGAGTTGTATTGGTGTTTCGGGTAAAGTTCTCAGTGCGATTATTTGCAGTTTGCGGCGAATCGGGGCTATTCAAACTTCCATACAACAAGTTTGTATCGTTTATAAATATAAAGATTGCTTTAGCAATAACACTGGTGACTTTAATCTCTTGGGTTAAGTGGAAGAACGTACAGCGGATCTACTTTATTGCATTTACTTTAATTTCTACCGAGCTGAACTTCGCCTTTAGGTGTAAATTAGTATATAAATCGTTTACTTGTATGCCTCTACTTGCACTGAATTAAGATGATTTATTATTATTAATACAATGTACTAAATGGCTGAAGTCTCCAGCGATACAATTTTCGTTTATATTTTAGTAGTATTAAGTTAATTAAATAACTAATAAATTAGGAATCATTTTTAAGGCACGTACTTGGAATAGTTTAATAGTTTCTTAATTTAAATTAGTTGAAATAGGATATCATTAATGCTGTGCGATTTTTTTTTATTATTCTATGAAGATGTTTATGCTATATTAAGAGCAAAGAGGATTTAAATAATGTTGCTTCGCAATCGTCATCAAGAGGATTATTAACGTGCGCTTTAATAATACAGGATATCTTTCCGGTATTTTCACGTGTATTAGATGGGGAAATTTTGCTGATTAAATAGGAAATAAATAAATTGGCGTTATAAATTCTGCGAGGTATTAATACTAGTGCACTGAGGAGTTTATAAGATTATAATATACCAATGTTATTTAATAAAATAATATTTCTATAAAATGCCGAAATAAGCTCGAAATTTAAGCCTAGATTTTAAATACCCGATTAACTTACAAACCGAAATTGTATCTAGAATATCACTAAAAAAACAGTAACTTAACAGCGTTACTTAGTAGCTTCTCGAATTTCGATGGCCAAGCTCAATTTTTATTGCTATGTGTTATGGTTTTTGAGTGATACTGCACACTCTACGGCTATGAGGCGTAGACTATAAGCAATTGAAATGTGGTGCTATATGAAGATGATGAGGATTGGTTGAGCCGATAAAGTGACAAATGAAGTGCTACTAGATTTAGTAGGGGAGAAGAGAAGTATTTGGAAAGTATTACAACGAAGGAGAGATATAGTGGTGGGTCATATTCTTACACATAGGGGTATTATGCAATTTGTTATATAAGGTATGGTAGATGGAAAGAAATAGTTAGGAAGTCCTAGATTTTAGTATATAGGTCGGATAGAGGAAAACGTTAGGATTAATATAGGGAATTTTCTAGGAAAAGTTTCTAACCAATCTATAAAATTGAGAACTATCTAAATAACTTACTTTATACAATTGTTAGAGTCCTCTTCTAACTATCGATATTTTAGTAACTGACTTGGTATAAACAATCATAGTCATATCCAGTGATTTATATTTGAAAGAATAAAGCTTGAATAGTTCAGATTTAAATACTCAGTTTTTAGCGAGGATGGTAAATTCCTATAAATATGGGGTCAGGTAGAAGAAACCGAAAATGTGTATGGTCAAATTCCTACAAACGCCTATTGTCAATCGCCTTTCTCTTGCACGAAGCACTTATTTCTTGCACATGTAACTTTGTTTCCTCGGGGTGATCATGCAAGAAAATGCAGGCTTCTGCATTCTGAATTTCTGTACTTTCACCAACTGGGTGATTATTAATTGGGTAATTGTCACGATCGTTAAATATATGGGAACCTATATATATATGTCTTCATCTTCAATGTTTGCTTTCAATTGGAAATATTTCTTTTGAATATCAGTAACGAGGGGTTAAGGAGCTTATTTTCTTGGAGACCGAACCTTACAGGAATTTACATGTACCTTTGTAGGAATTTGACCATCATTAACTCGACTACCTGAAAATTATAGGAATATATATACACCCGCTTTTAGTTCTATTTGTACCATTGGATGGTTTCACATACGTACATTAATACGGCGTTGTTCTTTCGTCGTTTGCCCAACTGGGAACTTTGGATATTATCAAAATTTCTTTGGTTAGAAGACCGGGGGGCGGTGGGGATGTGTCGTGATGTGCTCAGAACAGTACGCTAATTGTTATGAAAAACAAAATGTGCGCCTTTATTTGCCTTACCAGACAATCTAGTGCGGCCTACGTGCACAAGAGTGCTGTACAACAGGGAGCCGCTGACAGCGAGACGCTCTGGAAAAATGAGAAGAAGGGTAATGTTGGCAATTAACCCTTTGCGTACTATATGTAGGGATGAAGAACTGAACTTTCATCATAATGTTCGTTCTGCGTATTTTTTTACAATTTAGCTGTTCTTGTATGTTCTAAATCATTTCCAAGTCAGTAAAAGGTGATTTTTAATTAATTGATTATAAATTTAGTTATATAATTTATTGAAATTTATTAAAAACACATTCAAATGATTTGATTAAAATTATTATAGTTATATTATAATATCATAAAGATATATGTATCGTTTAATACCTTTTAGTCATTTATTAATGGGATTGTTTATATTTCGCATATTATCTCATATGTGTATGAATAATTTAAAATGTCGCAATGAGCTCAACGGTTGTTAAACATTATCTATTCGTATCAAATTGTGTACTGAACCTTAATTTCCTCACGCGTTTTAAAAAAAATGGATCTGTGGGTATATGAGCCATAAGGCGAGATTTTCCCATTGTGATGTATTCATACATGAAAAATTGGAAGCAATTTCCATTTCCCATGTACAATCTAAAGTGAAAATGAAAACATGTATATAAAGATATCAATTGGGACAGCTCATCGCGTTGAGGGCTTGTAAGATTAATCGTTTTATTATTTTTCGGATATTAAGTCATATTTATTTTTGCATTACAATTTACATTGACTCCGTGAATGGAAAATAAAATACAAAGTACTCCAAGTAACAATAATATGTATATATAAAACAATATTTATGAAAAATCTGCAGTAGATTGAAAATAAATCTCAGTTTTCTTATTTTTTCCTAATCAGTATATTTGGACTACATTGAAATGTAACTTTTTATTTGAATTAACTAAAACGTTAATTTCACTATATGGAATTATTCAATTTTGTACACTTTTCGATTTGTTATAATGAAATAATTCGTTTCATTGCTCATTTTTATTTTATATTTCTGGATTTTTATATTGTATTTTTAATGGAGTAATTATTTGCTAAACAATAATTAAACGTTAGAATGCTGATTCGCAATTTCCAGCAAAGCACAATTCCGTGGTTATACCATTTTCTGTAGTTACAATTTGAGCAGATTAACAGTTTTACCTAACGGTTTTCATTTCTTCGGTGAATCGTCATCATCCTCAACATCATCATCATCATCATCATTGCAATTAAATTCAACGGAGATACATGCGATGTAGCTAGAAGAAGCATATTGATGCAACAGGACTGATGCAATCACTGGCACTGAATTTATTAACATAAAACTGTATTTAGTTCATTAAATATTACGGGTTTATTTAATTGGTTTTCAATTGTAAGAAAGTAATGCATGCAGCGTGAACATTACCATTACTTGATGCAAAGAAATTTTTAAATAAAGTAACTAATAATATAATACGATCAAAACGACGTCACACTGTCAAAAAGTTCATGAATATTATTTAGCAGGCAAGATAAATTTATAGAAAACATAAGCATTTACCTGTACTTGCACTCAAGCATTGTAGTCAAAAGGAAAAGTTATTCTTTAATGGAAAGTAAATTTAAATCGCATATGGGAGTTGAACAATTATATTTTGAATATATGTTAAGAACAAACGTATAGGAACAATATTGTATTAAATAATGATGTTCTCATTCGTTATACTGTGATGGAAACTAAAAATTGGGTCGTTGAAAATGCTATTCTGACTGGCTGCAAGCTTATTAAGACTAATAATATGATTAAGTTTTCCCTACGGGCAATTGGTTGATCCATAATTTCCATACAATTATGACTACGGTAAATAGCATTATGTATACAGTTTGAAGAGTTTGTTTCTAAGAGTATAATTTAAAAGTACTATTGTTATGTTTAGGCAGAGAAGAAATGTATAGTTTATTGTACAATAAACTATAAAGGGAATTGTGGTTGAATACTGAGGTTTTAAAAAATTAATGCACACTGTAAATCAGATATATTTAATTTTTTAAACAAGTAATTGGTTGAATATCAATGAGATTGGCAGGAGTCTGAATTTCATATCGTTGGTAGCAAATTCCTTCATTTCTCAATTTACTTTAACATATTGTCTAGTTTTGGTTTACTTATACAGGACATTCCTTCTGCTTTACCTTATATAATTAGTAGGATATTACCCCAGTAGCTGAAATATAATTTATTAGTCCATCTCCCTATGCTGTAATACCATGCAAATGTTTCTTGCTTCTCAACAAATTCTAACACGGCATGCTTTTTATTTTATCTACCCACTGTAGCGATGTGTAATTCACTCGCGAACCGTTCACTCTGAACGGTTCAATCAAATGACGGGCGTACTGTGACGATATTTTGCAACGACCTATAGGTCACTATGACCCAGTTCGTGAACTATGAACTACATGGTGCACGGTGTACGTATTGATGTACTACTAAACGATGCAGTATAGTATACATTACATATACAGTACTAACATTTATTTAGTGATAAAGTGTGTTGGTGAACGGAACGAAATAGGAAACTCGATGCAATATTGCAACAGCAGCATTGCCGAGCTGAGTCACAATTTATATGTTGGTATCAGATTTCATTTGGAATAATATAATTAATATATTCGCAAGATTAAATATGTTCTTAAATATGTCATGCCATAGCAAATTTTTGCAATAATGCAAAAATAAACATCTAAATCTTATAGTTCTTCTATTTCATACTGAGTGCAAAGCAATCACTTAATATCAAATCAAAGCTTTGAAGTTTGAACAGAAAAGATTCGGAATAGAAAATATAAATTATAACGCCAAACAAAACGATTCTATCTAGTTCATTTTATTATAGTTTGTACATTTAATTTTCAAGTGTTAGTAAAGTAGTAAACATTTTCATCAGTAACTACCAATAAGTATTTTAGAACTTCATATAAATAATCGTGAGTACCTAGAGAAGATTATATTTCCTTATATATATGTTTTGTATAAATTATAAACATTGTTGTCTTTTCTTCCTCATTCCTAATTCAAAATAAGTATTGTAATATTTCAATTTATTTATTTTTTACCATTTAATATTTTATATTGAGAAAAAAAGAGATTATTCTCAGTATGTGCATGTATTTCATATAGGTCGTGAACTAGTTCATTTTTAAAAGATGTAGTAGTTCACGACCTATAGTTCGTGAACGGTATATTGAAATGAACTACGAACTACGAACTAGGTCCTCAAAGTGACCTACAGTTTGCCATCGTTAATCCACTGAGTATTTATCATATTCTTAGAATTTAGAATGCTTTTACTCGTATCTTCTATTTCTCTTCATTTTTGCCTGTAGGTTTAGTTTAAATCTGCCCAGATATTGCCTCAGCTAATATGCATTTTATATATATTTGCAAAGGGAATTAAATACTGCAACTAGATTTTGATCATATTACTACATATTATATCTCCATTGATCTGCAATTTTTGGGAATTTTTTTTATTAATTATGAGGTACTTTAAAATATCTGTTCCTATACATACTCGTACACTGCGAATGATTCGAACATTTCGAAATATAGCCCGATGAAAAAGTAAACTATTATTATGAATTAGTAAATTTCTATTAAAGATATTTGTACCGAGTGAAGTTAGATAACTATAGTTAACAACGCCATCGACTATAATTACGATTTACGAAATCCTACAGCCATTATTGGCATCAGTAATAAAATGCCACCCCTATCTCTATACATATTCAAATTTACATTTATGAATAGTCACAATAATATAACAATTTGTGTGATATAGCTCTAATATCATACATTTCCAACGGTTCCATATTGTCCATGTAATTATTTTAATGGTCTAATTTGGAGTTGTGCCTATCCACATTCTATGCACATTCACCTGAGCATGTATCATTATCTCGGCGATGCATACAACCCGCGCATGTAGAACGTTTACATAGTCTGCACACGATTTCTTTGTCTTTTATTCTCGATTTAGTACCTCGCATATACACCTAGCTTTAATATGAACGAAAAGAGTTGCAGAAATAGGAAGCATATGCTGAATTTACTCTATGTAAAATTGTGTGAGGACTTTTTTCGAATTTTCTAGTGCACCGAACGGTAACTTTAAATTTAAATAATATCATTAAATAAATAGATCGATGACACTGTTCAAAATTATGCGACCACTCAAATGAGTAAAGCTTACTCATATCCGCCAAGAAAATCGTTTTAATCAAGGATATGCATGATATTAACTTTCCACGCTATATTTATTAGCAATTTAAACAGCGAAATGCGACGTGGTAGAGGATTTTAAGAGGTGTCAAATAATACAAGGATAATAATGTGAATAGTATCAATTAAATACCCATTGAAATAAATCAAACTTAGTAGTTTTTTTCATGTTTTTTTTTTTTTTTTTATTGGGACATAATGTTTAGAATTTTAAAAGAAACGGGTATAGATTATAAGGATAGGAGAATAATTTTTAATTTATATAAACACCAAACTGCCTTAGTTAGAATTGAGGGGGAAGAAGAGGTAGCAAAAATAGGGAAGGGTGTTCGGCAGGGATGTACACTCTCACCGTTATTATTTAATCTATATATAGAAGATGCAATAAACAAAGTAAAAGAAGAGTATAGTGTAGGTGTGAATGTACAGGGAGAGAAAATATATATGCTGAGATTCGCCGACGATATAGCTATATTGGAAGAAAGCGAAAAGAATTTAGAAAGGGTATTGAATGGTATGCAGGCAGTATTGACTAGGGATTTTAACATGAAAATAAATATAGGTAAAACTAAAGTGATGAGGTGTGACAAAAAGGAATGTAGTAGAAAAATGAGGATCACAATAGGAGATAATAGAATCGAAGAAGTGTCAGATTTTTGTTATTTAGGCAGTAGAATCACAAAAGATAATCGAAGCAAGGTAGATATAAAGTGTAGGATAGCACAGGGTAGGAAGGCATTCGTAGAAAAAGAACAGATTTTAAGATCAAATATTGACTTGGGTATTAGAAAAAGATTACTGAAGGTATATGTTTGGAGTGTAGCACTGTACGGGTGTGAGGCGTGGACTATAGGAAAGGAAGAGAAGCGTAGATTAGAAGCACTTGAAATGTGGTGTTATAGGAGGATGATGAGGATTGGTTGGGAAGATAAAGTAACAAATGAAGCTGTACTAGAGTTAGTAGGGGAGAAGAGAAGTATCTGGAGAGTGTTACAGCGTAGGAGAGACAGATTAGTAGGGCATATTCTTAGGCATGGGGGGATTATGCAATTGATCATAGAAGGTAGAGTGGAGGGAAAGAGAGGGGTAGGTAGGCCTAGATTGGAGTATGTGAGTCAGATAGTTGAAGACGTTGAGATGAATAGCTATAGGGAGATGAAGGGATTAGCTCAGGATAGATCGGCATGGCGTGCTGTTTCCAACCAATCTTTAGGATTGCGGACTCTTTAACTAACTAGTTTTTTTCGTTTCATTGGAGCTGTACCAGATAGTAAAAAAATTATTGTTTAGTAGATTTTTATTTGCTATAGGTTTTTTATTTAATAGGATCGGTGCAAACATTTGAAGGCATGTAAATGGTACCACGCTTAGCGTTGTAGGTTACCATAATCAATAAAATTAAAAAAATTAACTTATTCATGGCATACTCAGGAAATACTGGATTGGCGAACCATATACAATTCACACCCATGGTACAAAAGGCACTTTTCGTCTCCGAAAAGTGAACCTTCCGCAGTGAGGATTTGAACCCACGACCAGCGTAGAGTATTAGCAATCGTCCTTATGACGATACTTCTACGCCATGCTGGCATAATTGCTAAGGCTTCAGCACATAAATTCACAATTTGCTTTAAATTTGAACTCTGAGAACAGGTTCTATTAAGCACAATAAAAATTAGTTAAAAGTATATGTGAATATTTGCTCTTAATATTTGCGCCCTTCCCTCTTCCCTCTAAATCCCTCTTACATGGACCGCTTTATAACCCAAAGCGTCACTGTCTGTGTCTTGCCTAATTCGATATATGTTAAAATTATCATTTTATCGGATCTATTTAGTAACACTATATTTTTTAAAGATCACTATGCCATTACGCAAAAATATTTCTAGAGCGCTTGAAATTCCAACAAAAGAATTTTTCATCGATAGAATGTCACACTTGAAAAATAGAAATTCTATTAATTTTAATAGAAAATATTGTTGATCATTTGAAGAACCTTTTTCGTTTTGGGCTATCAATATTTTGTACTAACAACAAAAACATAATTATATAGGATTATATGACGAAACATTATCATTGTCTTGTTATTTGGAATATGGTCGGGATTTGACAAAAAAGAAAAAAAAATCTTACGATTTTTTTGCGATTTGTTCTAAAAATATAATCTCAAAAAATATATGACCCATTATATATTTCTTACCATAGTCGTTTTATCTTGTAGCAATGACGGCGATTTGCTGAAGCCTCAATCTATTGTACCAAACCAAGAGTTCCCTGGATTTCACATGTTCGTCTGCATCTGAAAGTAAAGTTCATTTTAAGTTATGTAACTTTTCTATTTGAGTTACCTAGCGCTACAAAATTCGGTAGTATAATTATGAAACTTTCAAAAACCGTATTTATCAGATCCTTTATTGGAATCTTTGGTTTTAGTTACATCATCAACTGAGAGCAGTCAATCTCGCGGTTATATGCCTATACACAATGTTCATGTTTCCCCCAAAATTCTTTTTCTATTAAACACACATGCACTCTAACAGATACACGAGCGAATGTGAACGAACAAATCCCCATCCAATCCACAGAATGGAAAAGAAAAGTTAATAGCTAGGTCCAAAGAGGATTTCCTTCGGCCTTAAGAGTATTAACTATAAATCGTGGAAAGATGGGTCAGAACAAAAGGAAATAATATTATATAAATCTATATTTCAATGTATTTCTTCAGGAAAGGTTTTAATAAACGGTAACGATTATGCGTACTCCAAATTGACGTATCCATTTTCATCAAATTTAATAAATAATAAAGTACTTTTTATCATAGCAGTGTTTCTTCGAAGCCAATATGAAGTGAAATAAACACAATGGCAGAGATTTGATTGTTAATTGATGATTGGATAATAAAGCTTTATGAAGTTCTATGTTGCTTCTCAGAAATCTGTAAAGTACAAAGAGTAGTTTTTAGTATTGTTCTCTACAAAGTTCCAAAGATTTATGTCTATATATCTTCGTTCATCAAACATGTAACCGAGGACCCTACAAAAAAGAAGAATTACTTTTATTTCTTCGGGCGATTCTGTATTTTCTTCTGGGAAACTCCCATCGTCAAATTGACTATGTAAACTTACAAGCGTGTTTGTATAGCTATTGCTCAATTGGCTGCGTAATCGTGAGTGTCCAGTAGTCACTTGGATCTCTTCACCCAGACAACATAATACGTACACATGTGTACAATCGATTGTTGTCGATTCGCCAGGATTAAATATGAAGGAATACTATTTGAAAGTACTTACATGATCGAATGGTTCTACAATCACTAAAAAATCATACTTCGGCTTGTATATTAGATGATTATGTAATAAACAAATTCATCACAAAATATCCTGTAACTGAATAGAGCTGTTTCCTTTAGTGCCTCCTTAAAGTATGTCACCCTGACCAGCGAAACATTTCAACATGAACAGCGGTTGTAACTATATTCTCAATCCGAGTTTAAGTTTGATTGTAGCCACTAGTGGGCACATTCTTGGGGCATATAGTCGGTCATTAACTCTTGCTCTTGTGTGCCCAAGGCGTTCATGATATGATACTATGTGCCATTCCTTCTGTTGTAGTTTACTTTATGGTGTCTTCGATGTTTCGCCAGCTGCAGTGCTCGTTGCATTTTAAAGTGGATCCTATTCTTTCCCAAGAAAACTAAACTAAACTTTAGTCTAAACAATTGTATCATTTAGTACATTTGTTACAAGTATTGGTAGTAATGATGGTTGGAATTGAAGATTGGTTTGGTTGGAGTTGGAATTGAAAATTGAAGTGGCGGTCCACCCCGTATATTCTTCATTTCCATGATATAATCAGTTTCTGGAGTTTTTTAGCTTACACTTTGACAAGCAGTTGTAGCGGTATATAATAACTAGTAACTAGTATTTTTCTGAGGAATTCTTTGCGCTTTTTTGCACTCTCTTCTCTGCGTTAATTTATACGTTTACTCGTGCTTTTTCAATCTAACATCACAAAGCACATCCAATAACAATATGAATACACATATAATGTGGATTTTTTGTTGTATATTTCTTCAGCTTTCTAAGATCCATTGGAACAGAATTAATGACACGTTGTGTATCTTATTTAATAGATATTGTGTTTGTACGGTTCTTTCAACATAGTGCTTGTTTATCCAGCAGCGATTATATTAGCAGGTTCAATGAAAGCAAAAAAATGGGAACAAAAACTTCGCCTTTTAATGGGTAGTTTAGGGAAAAACCTTTTGCTGAGAACGAGTTAATGGCCGTACGATTATCGACACTATAGATATAGGAAATGCTTTGGTTAAGTGTAACAAAAATATTGTAGCTAAATAGGTTAATTTAAAAGAATGATATTTAGATATTGTATAGAATATCACCTAAATATCATCAAGCATTTAATAAATTGATTCGTATTTCGAACGTTATGCCCTCATCTTCAGTAGCATCGGATTAAACTAAATAAAATAAAATACCTCTGGACTATCGAATACAAAAATAAGGAAAAAATATATATACTTTAATACGTACAAATCGTTTCGTGTCGATAAAGAATCAACAGTCTTTCAATATAATTATAATTTCAAATAGGTTATAGATTTTGCCGTTATTTTGTGATATTTCATATTAGAGACGAGAAATAAAATTATAATGTTTTAGTATTTTATTTCTCTTCCCTACAAAAAAATTCTTTGGTACAGGTTGTATGAAATGAAAAGGAAGCGTTTTCCTGCATAGGATTGAAAACACTTTGATTTCCTGAAAAAATCAATATTTTATAATGAGTTTCTTAATCACTCATCTTATTTTAGAATAATTTGAGAACCATCTGGAAAAACATTCCATTAAACTCAACACCTTTTGCTGCAATAGCGTTGATGAAGAACGGAATGCAGCAGGAAAGATAATGCGATACATTGGAAAATTAATTTCAATCTTGAATATCATTTAGTTAGCAAAATCCATAATGACGGTGCTTAGATAAAAATCTAATTTCAATTTTCTTCGCAGCCCGCATTGTTAAAGACCACCGTGCTGCCCTTGGTGCCCCCAGTACCACTACCACCGTCGCCCCTTCTATACCCACTGCCTCGCCACCCACTACAGCGCCCACACACGAGGACTTTGTAAATCTAGTCGTTCAACACTTAACCAACAATAACAACAATCAACATAATGTGAGCGCCCCGCCCCCGGCGGAGGCATCCATGGGCGCCAACGTCAGCCGACACAATAGCAAAGGCGGCAGTGGAGGAGGGGGCGGAGGAGGGGGAGGAGGAGGACTATCAGCTGGTCGACGTAGTCAGAGCAGCGGCAGTATTTACAGCAGAAGAAAAGGTAATAGGGCAACGGCACCTATAGAGAAGGACGGGGGTAGTGAGAAAGGATGCGGCAGTTTGCCGGGCTACTTCGATCTGACAGGCGGCAATAACAATGAGGATGAGGAGAATCATCAGGATGGTGGTGCCGATGGCGTTGATGGATCATCTCTAAACGAGGTTAGTGTAAAAGCATATGTTCCAAGTAACGGATGCTTTTTGTAAGAATGTGCTAGTTGTAGTTAGAGGAGCTGCCATTCGTTTATTTTTAATAGTTTCATGTGTGTACTAAAAATGTTGCATTTTGCTGCTACTATTTTGGCAAATATAAAATGTTGCGTTCTCAAAACATAAATAAGTAGCTGTAGGATATAGTCCGGCATTATATTCAGTTTCTTGTAGCTTCATTGGTTTTTAATAAAATGTCAAGTTATATATATCCCATGTGATAATCACCCTCATATATTCTAGGAATTTTACTGCATTAAAAATGCATATGCATATAAAATTGCATTAAAAATGCACTAAAAAAAACGCTTTCATCAACTTTTCAATGCATCAGAAAACAAGTGCATATCTATTTTTTTCATCTGATGCCGTGGAAAGAAAAGTTGGACGGACAGTCTCGCTGCTAAAACACAGCTCGAACTATAAAGTTTGCAGCGTGAGCGAGAGTCATGCGCCAAATTGACATTAAGGTTTTAGTAATACGGCGACCAACTTTTATATAAAAGGGAAATGAAAGAAACACGATGATAGAGTGGCTCACGAAACTTGCCCCCATGAACTCCTTCATGCATTAATCATGATGTAAATAATTTATACTGAACGATCGACATTTTAGTATTGTTACTTCGAGATGTATTGTTCATTCATTATGCATTACATTATTGCAAATGTCAACGTCGATATTATTAATTAATCATTCATTTTATGTTGAATGTGTACTACTTCTTAAGCAATCATGTAATACGCCTTTGGAAAATGACAAACGATGCATTTAAATTCGCATTGACAATGTTACGTATATAAAAATAGAATAGGATTAAATACCAATTCTATTCTTTTTTATATAAAACTTAAATCGACACTATACAATTTTTTCGAGTAAGAAGATTACAGTTACGTAATTTGTTTTATTCTACACATGTGGACTAGACAATAAGCGTGAAAGTTTTTCAAATAAAATGTGTTACAATAAAGTATTAAACTAGACAAATCTGCTACTTCCGCGACAAATTGCAGACAATTAGTTATTGTTTATTATTTCGTATCGAAAGTAATATGGATTTTATATTGTTCTATCTCTTCTTATTTAAAACTCATGCTTGTACTAACGACTGCATGATCTTAGTAATTTGTTGTGGAAAATATAAATATCACGACTACATCTTACAGCGCTAATTGTAAAGATTTTCTTCATCGGCTTGCAGGAATATTCGTAAACTAAATTGAAATTCAGGTCATTTACAAATTTCTCCAGGCTGACGTTGAATTATTTTCCATGACAAATGTATAGTTAAAGAAATTGTTTTTTTGCTTGCAGCATACCTTGTGGCTTGCGGTATCATGCTATATCGTTACATATCGGATTAAATATCGAATATATAAACACATTGTATATCTAACAGATTTGGTATCCAATGCAGGTTGAATCTTGGTATAACGACTGAACGTAATGTGGTTTAGTAACCGAAATAAGAACAAATCTAGAACAGCCAATGCGACTGCACATCAAACCGTTGTAAGCTCAAACTTATATTCAATATTCGTAATGCTCATATGCGTACGAATAAATACATTGTAGATCATATTGAATGATATTCTGCTGCACGTACGAGAGATAATATTCTGCAAACCAAATTGAAATTAGACTGAAATGAAATTGTAATGGAAATTTATATTGTTTGTGGAAGCGAACGCGAATTTAAGGTTACCAACTTACAAACAAGTTACAATACATAATTATTTAATAAGAAACATCCTTAGCTAATCTCTTGGTTTAAAAAGAAGCGCTTATTATTACCTGCAATCTCTTATGCGTAAAACTAGGCTAATGATCTTATTTGCCGAGTTCTATAAGAGAATGTTAATGCTGTTAATTAAATACAAAACATTGTAATTTTATTTCTCTTCCCTAATATGGAATATCACAACATAACGGCAAAATCTATAACCTATTTTAAATGTTAATGCATTTGTAGTATATTGGATTTTTTCAAACAGTTAAAAAAGAACAAATTTTTTTCTTATCAACCAACGTTGTTACATAGTTTATTTCATTAGGCTAGTCAAAATAAGGGAAGTTATAAAACACTGTAATAATCACGATCTAAATATTTTGACTTTGTTTTCATTTGATTTTGACAATAATAAAAGTTTGAGTTACCTATAAATTTAACATGATACTTTTATTTTGACCTGTCAGAAAATGCACAATAGAATACACGTTATTTTTTAAATCGTTTTGAGAGTCATTTGTTAAATTGAATGTTATTGAATGTTATTTCCAATTACTTGGTTGGCAACCTTATTATACGTTTTACGAATATATTTCACTGCCTTTTTCAATCGTTTTATTTGTGTGTATTCAAAATTACGATGCCATCATTTTCTTGCATTATTATTAACGACCACTATAGCCAAATAAATATGGATAATGCAGTAAATGTTAAATACATATTGGTCAATAAGGATAGGGGAGATTTCTTACTATTCTTCCAAATTGCGTTAAGCCGTTGACTTATGTTAAGTCCTAAACTTTTCCAGGAAACTGAATGATCGAAAACCACGAATTATCTTTTATATTGCTCATACGCATTCATAATGCAATTTTTAGACAAAAACTGGCAATGTCTAATTACAATCTAAATATTAGATAGTTTATTTTTATTATAGTACAATAGGAGGGATAAAGTATTACATCAATTTTTAAACGATTGCCTTGATCCTTGCAATGGTTTAGCTCAAAGTTCAATGAGCGTACAGAATTCATATACGGACTCATTATTATTGTCTTTTATTGTATATATACATCTGAGGCGCCCAAAGCAATAACAACTTAAACTCTGACTTAACAACTGAACAATTTTCGTCCTTAAGTAAGTTGTAAACAGCATAGTGGACAATTCTAGGGTTGCGTAAAAGCTTTTTCGTATTTTGCACGAAGCATCTTTCTAGTGTTTCGCGTGCTAATATATATACGGAGCCTTTTGACTCCTGCAGCCATTTATCATTTCCCACTGACGTGACAGAAGAGAACCAAGACATCGAGAAATTAACCCGTTCTCTTGCATCGTTTAGTACGAGTTCCTTTACCTAGGGAACAGCGCTAGTTGTCTTCACACCTCCCTGTAGCCTGCTGCCTTCTTGTTACATAAATTTTATTCACGAAAAGCAATTCTTGTATATTAAACTAAAACAGGACACGCGTGAAAATATATTAGTATAAGTAATTAAATTTATTAGCAGCCTAAGAAAGATAAAAACGATAACAGCAAGGAATACACAACTGTAGTTCACCATTTGAAAAATGTTCTTGGATGCCGATGTGACTTTACTTTTATATATTCCAGAATATGTCGATGCGTATTTTCCGAATTTATTTATAAGATAAAATCCAGTGGTTTTCAAAGCCATTAGCTATCCATTTATAAGTTGTTTCAAGTCTTCCGAAGGAACCGCTTTTATACACATAATAAAATAAATATCCACACAATCGTAATATAAAACATTTACACCATAAAATGAAATAATTGAAATACATAATGCATCAACGACAACGATTGCTAATTTTTGGATAACTTAATAAACGAGTCAGTGAGCAAAGTATTAGTCGAATAGAAACCGTTTTGATAGATGCCTAAAAGGTGCTTACAGGTAAGGTTAGACAATATAAATTCACCAAAGCTAATCTAGATACAGGCGAAGAATATTATTATTAGATATAAACTATTTAGATAAACTGTATGCGCAAGAAAAACGTTTTATCGGATTATTGATTCCTTAAGCACAAAATGCACTAAGAAACTGTTTTTAAGCAGTTTTCAAGCGTATTTATAATAAAACATTAAGAAATTCATATCTAAGCAAGCAATTGAAAAGTAGTGAATAATTTTGATTTAGTTACAAGACATAGCTCGTCAAGAAAACATTAGATGATTTCCGTGCCAAGCAAAAAGCGTTTGAAAACCTTTGGGCTGCATTGCCTCAAGCAAATTGTTCATTAAAATATTAACGATGTAAATAACATTCAAATGAGTTGCATAACTGTTAAAATATGTCTTTTCTTCCAATATATCCGAATAAATTATGAACACAATATTTTGCATTCATTATAGATGAAGCAAATACATAATTACCGAAAACAAACTGGAAAACCAATAACGAGCAGTTACGCTAGCTAAATAGTTGTTATATTATAGCGGTAAATAGCCAAGTATCATGTCGAAGGTAAAAATGTGATGAGTAATGGATTGCGAATACAAATATAACCTGATGAATGAACCTGTACAAACATATATCCTTATGGAATGTTATGTATAAGAATATTGAATTCGAAATATAACGCCACATCAATTACGAAATTATAGAAGTCTAGATGATGAAAACAAGTTAGACATTCAAATTGATGACTACTTTTTTTGAAAATGGACTGATATCACATTGATAGTTAGTTAAAGAGTCCGCAATCCTAAAGATTGGTTGGAAACAGCACGCCATGCCGATCTATCCTGAGCTAATCCCTTCATCTCCCTATAGCTATTCATCTCAACATCTTCAACTATCTGACTCACATACTCCAATTTAGGCCTACCTACCCCTCTCTTTCCCTCCACTCTACCTTCTATGATCAATTGCATAATCCCCCCATGCCTAAGGATATGCCCTACTAATCTGTCTCTCCTACGCTGTAACACTCTCCAAATACTTCTCTTCTCCCCTACTAACTCTAGTACAGCTTCATTTGTTACTTTATCTTCCCAACCAATCCTCATCATCCTCCTATAACACCACATTTCGAATGCTTGTAATCTACGCTTCTCTTCCTTTCCTATAGTCCACGCCTCACACCCGTACAGTGCTACACTCCAAACATATACCTTCAGTAATCTTTTTCTAATACCCAAGTCAATATTTGATCTTAAAATCTGTTACTTTTCTACGAATGCCTTCCTACCCTGTGCTATCCTACACTTTATATCTACCTTGCTTCGATTATCTTTTGTGATTCTACTGCCTAAATAACAAAAATCTGACACTTCTTCGATTCTATTATCTCCTATTGTGATCCTCATTTTTCTACTGCATTCCTTTTTGTCACACCTCATCACTTTAGTTTTACCTATATTTATTTTCATGTTAAAATCCCTAGTCAATACTGCCTGCATACCATTCAATACCCTTTCTAAATTCTTTTCGCTTTCTTCCAATATAGCTATATCGTCGGCGAATCTCAACATATATATTTTCTCTCCCTGTACATTCACACCTACACTATACTCTTCTTTTACTTTGTTTATTGCATCTTCTATATATAGATTAAATAATAACGGTGAAAGTGTACATCCCTGCCGAACTCATTGAATTATATATATATATAGCACCGCTGTTTGAAAAAATATTTCCATATATGATAAATATAAATAATCGACTGTATGGGGTAGTTATTGAAATTACGCTAATAAGCAGATATCCCACAAATTTCAAGATATTTCACTTTTCCAAAGTGATATTGAAGATGGGTATAAAAAGAGAACGTTTAACCAATTAAAGAAACATAATTCTTACTAAACCACAACCTAACAAACGTACTAACATAGTCGTTCTAGCAAGAATCCCCCCCATAGCCTGTACACCCTTCTCCCCCTCTGATGTTGCAGGACACCTCGAATACTGGCACCGGAAGCCGTATACCCCCATTGGGTGATGCCAGTGGCGGCGGCGGCGGCGGCGGAGCACCTTTGCATTGGAAATTTAGTGACGGACCACCGAACGCGGCTGCACCTTGCTCGGTTCGCATCAACAACGGTGGCGCCGGTGTCGGACACCACCATCATCACCACCAGGTGCTCTTCTGCGACCAGGGCTATGGTAGCGAACGTTCGCCGGAAGAAGAGTACCCACCTCCATTGCTGGGAAGTGCGGGCGGTATGGATGGGAGTGGAGAAGCGGTGTACCACCAACTTGAGTTGCACTCATGCTACCCTTTCATTACGCCGGGTGAGTCGCTTTGCATTTCTTAAGTATTAAGATGGATATATAGAGCGTTGTTCTTTCAATATCACAAAAGCCAGAAGAATTGTAATGTGAAAATACAATTGCAGTAGAAGAAAATCATATAGGATATTTATAAATTATACCATATACCCCCCAGACAAATAATATAGGTGAAAATGAATTTATAAAATATTTTGATACAAAAAAGACATTGATAAATGCGATCTACGTTATAATTATATTGCGTGTATTAATATAATAATTTGATTATCGTTTACGGATAGAGATAGTGAAAGTTAATCCGTAATTGAGAAATCTGAAACTGCGCTATAAAAGCTTATTTCCGAAAGGTTATACAAAGTTTAGAGAAAAGTTATTTTTCGGATAATATAATGTATGTACGTAACCGTAGGCCAAGTGCGCCAAATGCTAAAGTACATATATTCGCTGTTACAAACAATATGTTTTATAATTCACCATCTTAAAATATTTCTGATACTATACAATTAGTTATATTTCAGTTTAAACTATCTTTCTGTTCCTTTTATTTAGAAAACGAAGTTTGATCTATCGAAGTAAACTATTACTGTATTTAACTTATTTATTATTCTGGAATTAAACTATTAACGTAAATTCACCAAGCGAACCTGAAGGATATATGAATTGATAATTAATACTTGTTAAGCGGATTATATCATAAGTAGTTTTAGAACATCATTTAAATTTAAATTCTGAATTACGTATCTAATTTTTTGGTTTCACCGAAGAAATATACTTCTTTTTCTATAAATCTCGATTAAAATGGTCAGTTTCGACCTACGACCAGATCAATGGAATATTACGAATATTAAAAATCACTGCGGTATTATAAATAAAATTATATTAAACGCACAACAAGTATTGAACTATCTACTTTAAAGTATTTATATATTTTCCTCGGTATTCGGGTGAACTCCCACGGTGCCGATAGAAACTTAAACTTAAAGTCACGGCATAAAATTAATTCTTGACTGGGCAAGTTTGATTAGATAGTCTAGAGACGTGGAGCCGTCGAAGAGGGCAAACTCGTCCCGCAGTTGGCACAAATGCATGGAAATTGTGCTGCGATTCAGGGACCTGTTTGAAATTTACATTCATTGAAATCGTGCTGATTTTATAAATTCCCTGGGACGCTCAACGTTCGCCTATTTGCATATCTGCTTCGTAAAAAGATAGAATACGTAAATACCCATGCGGATAGTGCGCAAAGAGAAATTAAAAAATATGAGATTAAGATATGCGAAAAAGAATCTGCAAAGTGCTGTAATACAGAAAATGGAAATTTAATCGTATGGAATAAAATTCAACTTATGGTATTATAAAGTGGAAAATAGAAAAATAAAGATTCTGGTTGAATATAAAATTGAAACATGTCTGTTCGAAATGAATCTCTTCGTATAAAATTCCTTTACAGTATTATAGGGCCACCTTAATTTTGTTCCCCCTTCCCTGAGAAAAAACGTAATTTTAAATTAAGAAGAAGATTCGCATGTTTATAAACTTTGTGAGTAAGTATAGATATTTTGATATAGAGGATTTGTGGGTCCAATTAAATGCGCGCATTGCTTCTAGTTCATATTCACGTACACAAATTCCATTCCTCTTATATATAGCAACGAATACTAAATTGCAACCCTTTTTGCCGGGGTGAGTCCTTGAATAGCTCTTACAAGAACATGACATTGCATCCATAAAGCTGCTCCCCGGATGGATAAATTGACGTCCGAAACGTAAAGAAGCAGCTATACTCTTTCATACATATATGCTGTAGTATGCATCAGGATGATGGGAGAAACACCAAAGTGGTAAAGTGAAATCTTTAGGGTCCACTCAATAAGTGCTAATCTACCGTGAGAAGGCAGAGTCTGGACCTTTCTTGTAAAATTTAACACCCGACGTTTTCCAGTGGTTGAAGGGCATAGAAGAAAATAGCTGCCTAGCACTTTACATAAAATGGCAAAGAATATGCTATATTGCAGAAAAGTATGTGATGTGTATGCATGAAAAATATTTAAGAAGAGTGGATGTCAATGGCACAATATCACATGATCTTTGACCAAATTGAAAATTAACTTCGGTCTATATTTAGAACAAACTTCTTCATGTACCTTTACTTGAATTCCTAGCTACTTTTAAATAACAATTCATCCTATTAGGACAATCTACGTAAATACTGTCTCTGTTTGAGGGTAGTAACTATCAAACCGATATATTAGCGCTCATTTTTCGCTTCGTTGACCCCAAAGACATATTATTCTAGCACGAGGAAGAGTAAAATCCTTCTTTATAGCATCCGATATCTATAGTCAATTATTTATGTACATGCTAGCGTTATATCTGCATCTGCAGGATACGCAGCTACCGTTTATAAACTCTTTGTCTTATTCTTTATGATAGTATGCAGATATATGTACTCATTTCTGCAGGTCCAGAATCTAGACAAAGGTCCAGAATCTAGACAACGGTCCAGATTTACTAATATATGATCTTACTTTGTTTTATTTAAATTAAAGTGAAGGTATTTCAAATGTTATAAAAAATAATAATTTCCGTGTCAAATTTGCAGAAGCAAATTTTAGATGGATTCGTCAAGAATAGCGCTAATAAATATTTACGATTATTTATCATAATACATAATATTAGTAGGGATTGTACTAGTCTACTATAGTTTTTAATATTCGAGTATTATGGAAGAACAAAATTTGTGCTTTGAATGATTTTATATATCTAGCATTTTACCACAATGTTTTTGTATGTTTCTATAAGTCAGATTTAGCTACATGAGGCTTAAGTTTTTTATGGTTATTACAATAAATTACTTCAAATAGATTATGAAGTGGATGATATTAAACTATGAAACAAATTCTTAAGAATACTGTCCAAAGTATTTTCGATGTATTGCCACTTAGAGCATTGATTTGGTTGATTTGTAACATTGTAAAATACCAATAATATTTGTAGTTTTCAAACGATTGTGGATACATGCTAGCTTTTGCTACATTGGCCATTTTGCTAGCTAGTAGCTTGCAAATAACTATAGCCTGGGCTTAGCTTTACCATACCTCTTGGAGCAAGCACGCCAACACTGAAATGATTAATGCTACATGCCTGCAGTCGTTTATCTTTTCTTTGCCTATGTTTCCGTTCACTGACAACATGCAGTACATTTTTAACACTATTAACTAAACACACAATTTAACAATACTTATGTAACACTTTACGCATACTGTATAATCCCTGTGAATGGACGTACAGTAGATCGTATATCTCAGCTATGAAGGACTAATGTATGTAAAAATATAGCGCCATTACGACTGGACTGCTTGCTCGATGGGCAGAGGAAGAAAGGCATTCGGATATGGAGAAAGTGTCGGCTAGAGTTTTAGTATTGAAGGTTTTCAGATTATGGCTGCATCCTCTGGGGTAGCACCGTAGTCTTGTTTTACCCCAAGGGTGTAGTTAGAAAGTAAAAAGTTTGCGATGTGCACTATGTAACGTAAAGGACAGAATATGTAGGATAGAAAAAGTTTTGTCCGTTCATTTGTTCAGGTGCATAAATTGATTTGATTTGGAATGATAAATGATGATTGATAATAAAAAACAATCAACTCAAAAAATTGTTATATAGAGAAAAAATATAAATTAGATATATGCTAGTATAGAATATCACCCAAATACATATATATGATATATGATGGTTGTTTTAAATTTTTAGTTAATTAAAAAATTTGCTCAACTACAATCCTGGAAAATTGAATAGGTGCAAAGTGAAGCATGTTCAAGAACAAGTTTTTCAATAAATTGATCTAGTTGAAGTTTGAAAAAATGCTGCAGTTTTGTGGTCGAAAGTAAACATTGCATTTGTCTAATAAACTATGAAATTGGAATAAAGTATTCGTTTGAATATCGAATAAAAGCATCAAATTGTCAAGTATGTAGTCTTCTGAAAAATAAATGTATAAAGTATTGGATAATACTTCCGGAAACGCTGTTAAAGTGCTATCTTAATAATGTTTAGCATGATAAAAGTGTTACGTGTCTATTTTCTGGGAAGGGAAAATTCCAAGAGGCAGTAGCATTAAATCAGGGTATTAGTGAAGCGAGCATTTCGCATGTTCTATCCGGAAAATAATAGCGCATCGCCTATATATAGATGTCATATTGATGTACAGAATGTTCGAGAAAAAATATATGCTTACAATCACAAAATGTAATCAATTAGTCGCACGAGAAATAAAATTAATGAAATTAGTTACAGTTACACTACATCAACAGAAATTGTTGATAAAAATTAATACCTGTATACATACATTATACTTTTATCAAAAATAAATCAATCCTATAACAGATTATTAACTCTCTGATAGAAACTATCTTTTAATAAGTACTAAAAAATTATAAATATCGTTTTATAATATAGCTTATTCCGAACACACTGTAAACATATTTCTCTTGCTACAAAATTTTATTAGGTTAAATATCGGATGAAGGTGTAATCTTCGGGGACGCCCATAATCATTTACTGTTCGTCCTAACCGTAGGAAAAATGGAATTATAATGAATCTGAGTCCTATTAATTATATAACCATACGTACAACAAAAATCCAATGTATAAATATAAACCTAGGATGCGTACTTTCGAGAATGCAGTATTTAATTTAAT
The DNA here is from genome assembly GCA_947310635.1 of Leptodirus hochenwartii. NCBI lineage: Eukaryota > Metazoa > Arthropoda > Insecta > Coleoptera > Leiodidae > Leptodirus > Leptodirus hochenwartii. The sequence continues at coordinate 40,165,613 of OX371177.1, forward strand.
ATTTATTTTACACTACGGTTTAGCGATGTGTAGTTTACTCGCGAACCGTTCACTCTGAACGGTTCAATCAAATGACGGGCGTACTGTGACGATGTTTTACAACGACCTATAGGTCACTATAACCTAGTTCGTGAACTATGAACTACATGGTACTTATTGATGTACTTGTACTAGGTCCTGAACCCGTCGTGTACTAACCGTTCATGAATCGCAACGGCTCGTAAACCATGTAGTATAGTATACATTACATATACAGTGCCAATAGCAGTACTAACATTTATGTGATAAAGTATGTTGGGGAACGGAATATTTCCTTATATATATGTTTTGTATAAATTATAAACATTGTTGTTTTTTCTTCCTCACTCTTAATTCAAAATAAGTATTGTAATATTTCAATTTATTTATTTTTTACTATTTAATATTTTTATATTGAGAAAAAAAGTGATTCTTTTCAGTATGTGCACGTATTTGGCCCATATAGGTTGTGAACTAATTCATTTTTAAAAGATGTTAGTAGTTCACGACCTATAGTTCGTGAACGGTACATTGAAATGAACTACGAACGAGGTCCTCAAAGTGACCTACAGTTTGCCATCGCTACTACGTTTTGTTGGTCATTTATACGTTAAAAAGCTGATATTGACAAGAAAAATTGCTGTAGTGATCGCATAACTTTCATATACGTTTTTGTCACTTTTGACAAACTTTTGAATATCAGACCAAATAATAATCCGCATGATTCACTTCAAGAAGTTTCAAACAAATATTGTATACAATCAGTAAACGTCATTTTTAACATAATCGGTACTTATAGTTTGTCAAGTTCATTTAATTGAACGTCAATCTTGTTTTCTATGAATTCTTTTCCTCATTTATTAAGTTACGGTAGACTGTTAAACTACGCGTATGTGTGTATATATATACACACACACACACACACACATTTAGTGCGAAATTCCTTTAATTTCGCCATATGGGTTTTTGCAGCAGGTTTTTGAGCTCGTCGTGTTAGATATAGATACAGTCGTCGGGTTATAGGATAAAAGGGCGAGGGGCCTACAATGCGAGGAAAATCTGAAATGCCCGAATGGACAGCCGCCGGATTGCGTTAATAAAGTTATTCAACGAGCTATATAATAAAAAACGTGCGAATGTGCCCCGCATAAACCGTACCTTTGATGTATAAGTTTTCTGTGATTTAAACTGATAAGTGATATTCGAAATGACCCGGTCTAGTACATAATTTGTATCAAGTCGAATTTTGATGATTGTAGTAATCAAAACTGATTTATGTCAGTTTGTTTTCCATTTTTGTCACGAACTATTACCAATAAATATTTGGGTATTTTTAATAAAATAAATTATAATAGATATTCTATACTATTGCAATCAACAAAGTAAATTTCGCTGTTGGAAGCTTTCAAAAAATTTGCACCTCAACCTCTAAGTGTAACAATTTCGATTAATTAAATTCATGCATGAATTCTGAATCTATCTATATTTAGTAGAATAATCCTTCTCGCAACATTCTTTCAGCATAGTATCTCCATAATGTAATTCTATGACCCTACCAACGAATTATACACAGACAAATTGACTTATTATTAATTAAACTAACTGAATGGTAGAAATATCAACTGCTTGTATATTGACATGTCTGCAGAATGGTGCTGCGCAGCAACGCAATCCCTGCTTTAACTTCCGGTATTGCGTCCCTGTTTCCGGTGTGTCGAATAACCTCACTAATGAACTCGCTGTATCCCAATAAGGATCAGATCAGGAAATCGCGTGGATATATTCGAAAGCTATTATCTAATATGTACGCTTTAAGCTTTCTATAACATACCTACCGTCTAAATTGAATATTGTTCAAATAACGATCAACAAATCTATCTTCCAGATAATAAAGAGCAATTAATATAATGGGCATCGTCAAATAAAGTACTTACTGTACAGGTATTGTTCAATATATTGAATTGGTTTATATTATATTGGACAATCCAAAACAATTGGTTATCTACCCATAATTTTCAACGTGTGATTTAGATTGTAAGTATTTTTTTCAAATTAGGTGAAATTTTCTAAAGTTAAAGACCAATATATTAAATAATCGACTTGTATCGCAATAAATCATTGGTTTCCAAATGAAAAGAACTACCCGATCAAATGATGCGTTTCACAATAATAGAGTTTGTCTTTAGAGATATGCAGTGGATGCTATCGAATTATCAATAATGTGTTAATTGGAAAAGAATTATCGATCACAGAAAAGCCACAGACTACAGTATGATAAATATAACATTATATGTTAACAGAACTAAAATTTCTAGATGTTTAAGTTAAGTTACATCATGTTGTGAAGGCGTTTTCAATCAAACACAATATAGAAAGGGTCTTAGTTTAGTTAAAGAGTCCGCAATCCTAAAGATTGGTTGGAAACAGCACGCCATGCCGATCTATCCTGAGCTAATCCCTTCATCTCCCTATAGCTATTCATCTCAACGTCTTCAACTATCTGACTCACATACTCCAATCTAGGCCTACCTACCCCTCTCTTTCCCTCCACTCTACCTTCTATGATCAATTGCATAATCCCCCCATGCCTAAGAATATGCTCTACTAATCTGTCTCTCCTACGCTGTAACACTCTCCAGATACTTCTCTTCTCCCCTACTAACTCTAGTACAGCTTCATTTGTTATTTTATCTTCCCAACCAATCCTCATCATCCTCCTATAACACCACATTTCAAGTGCTTCTAATCTACGCTTCTCTTCCTTTCCTATAGTCCACGCCTCACACCCGTACAGTGCTACACTCCAAACATATACCTTCAGTAATCTTTTTCTAATACCCAAGTCAATATTTGATCTTAAAATCTGTTCTTTTTCTACGAATGCCTTCCTACCCTGTGCTATCCTACACTTTATATCTACCTTGCTTCGATTATCTTTTGTGATTCTACTGCCTAAATAACAAAAATCCGACACTTCTTCGATTCTATTATCTCCTATTGTGATCCTCATTTTTCTACTGCATTCCTTTTTGTCACACCTCATCACTTTAGTTTTACCTATATTTATTTTCATGTTAAAATCCCTAGTCAATACTGCCTGCATACCATTCAATACCCTTTCTAATTTCTTTTCGCTTTCTTCCAATATAGCTATATCGTCGGCGAATCTCAGCATATATATTTTCTCTCCCTGTACATTCACACCTACACTATACTCTTCTTTTATTTTGTTTATTGCATCTTCTATATATAGATTAAATAATAACGGTGAGAGTGTACATCCCTGCCGAACTCCCTTCCCTATATTTGCTACCTCTTCTTCCCCCTCAATTCTAACTAAGGGTCTATGTCGCAATTATTTCTAATTGCGCTTATTTGATGTAAATGATAATATAATCGTTTATAAACCATTTTCGGGAAAGACAAGCGAGGACTCTCGATTATCCCTCCACGTAGTTAGAAGTTCAATATTTCGCCAATGGCCGATATCCAATATCTGGACTAATTATATTTCCACTTTGTCTCAATATCGGCTGACATCGTTGATGGCTTCGCCATTAGCAGTTTCCGAGGAAACGATCGTCTTGTGCAGATAGCCCTATTAATATCCATCATATCCGCGGGAGGAGCGCTGCTCATATCATTTTGTCTTTATCTCGGCATCACAGAGAAAGAAACCAGTATCGCACGCACACTATACGATATTGCTATATTATCCGTCGCATTGTGTCGGTTAATAAAGCGAAGAGGAAACAGTTTTACGACCTTATGACTGGAAATTCGAAGCATATACACGTACACCTTGCACAATTGAACAAACTGCGAAATGAAATACGACGGTGTAATAAATGTATTAAGTTTCAACGTTTTGCATGGAAGTGAGACCAGAAGTTTGCTTGTGGATCAAATATAAAGCGTAGTTACTAAGGAAGCTAATATAAAAGCTCATTGTAATATTATAATGTCCTGTAAACTACCTTATTTTACTTAGTTGCAAATATAAAGATATGCACAGTTATGTCAACTAATGTAACTGTACTTTGCTGTCTCTTATTTTGCTTGGTTTGTCACGTAATTGTTTTAAATAATCTTGAAGTTACTTATTTAATATTTATTTGCGTTCGTTATTAGATATAATAAAATTAAGAAGTTCTACTGTCAAATAACTTCAAATATATTCTAATTATACATTTATTTTCTCGAAAAGCATCTTTGTACGTACGTCAATAGAATTTCTGTAATGCATTTGCAAATCACAACAAACATTATTTTCAATTGCGCTCTGTTCTATTCTCTAAACTCATCTGTATGTTGTTTATATCATTTGTAACTTTATCAATTAGCTGATGCATAAATAAGTCGGTTTTATCCTATAATGTAAAAACACAAACATCAAATATAGTTTGAGAAGGTATACCGAAAAGCCATCTAAATGAAAATCAATTGTTTCTTTCACAAAATGAAAAGATGAACCATTAATTCAATTTTTTGCATTATTTCAAATTCAATAGTGTTATTCATACACACATATTCGTCATTCGATTCAACATTTGTTTGCACTCGTTGCTACACCTCTAGAGAAAACGAACACCTCTCTTGTACTATAAAAACGAAAAAGGATCTGGTTTGTTTTGCCATTGAATAAAATAATAAATTTGCCCATGTTCTAATAGAAATAGATCAGAATTTGGATTTATTCAATTGTACGTCAAAGCCCACGATATATTTTCACTGTACGTACGAATTTTATAGATTTTAATATTACAGCCTAATAGTCTTAATGCGCATCTAGGTTAATAAATTCATAATAGCAGTATTTGCTTTTAAGTATTGCTAAACAACAATACCACTTAAAGCATTGTAATTAAATGCTATGCGTGAAATTGGTTCAATTAACGCGTGTCCGTCATAGTACCTTTATTCTAGCGATTATGTTCTGATAGCGTTAAAAGGAGAAGAAAATTGCATGGTATTTTAATGGTATCGATAGTGTGGTTATATTGCACTACTTAATTGTAAGAGCATGTATTTTTCGACCAGTGAGCAATAGCTTGTTTACATGACTGTAAATCAAAGAATATAATTCGTCTTATTATATGTCTAAAGCATGCCTATAATCAGCATGTAATGTAAATCAGAATTATTCAGCTTAATTAGTATTTAAATTAAGAAAGGATTAATGTTCCGATTATAATTTAATAGAAATTTTATATAAAAAAAAAAGAAATCGCACAGTAAAAAGCTAAAATTTGCAGGACTATATAAAAATGTCAAGCTCAAATCTCTTTTCCTTAACAAACTCTTGCATGTTTCCATTTGTCACTTTATCTGCCGAACTAATCCCTATCCTCTTATAACACCACATTTGGAATGCTTCCATTCTTTTGCTCTCTCATTATCCACACCTCACAGCCGTACAATAGTACGCAGTATACGTATGCTTTTAGTGATCTTTTTCGAAGTCAATATTTGACCTTAAAAATGGCTCCTCTTTTGCTATATGTTACTTCGGTTATCCGTCGTAATTCTGCTTTCTAAAAAATATACTGCGGGCTTTATTAAAGACATGCTATAAAGACTATTAGCGCAGAAGGGTGCTAATAAGAAGGTTTCAATTAAAAATTGATTTTCATTCATCCTCGTGAAAGATGATCTTAAATTGCGTTAAATATATGAATATTTATTGGTTATGCAATGGGCGAAGAGACAGTAGCCTCTGTGCTAGCCACAGTCCTCCTTATATGCCGTTATTAAATTTCAGACAATGCAAATATTGATTTTCTGCGGTTGATCTGTATTTATGTGTGGAAAATACGACGACTATATACGATTCGATATTCCAATTCCGTCAATATAAATACAGATGAACAATGGAGGAGGACCGAATTGAATAGTCCGAATATATATAGCAGTATTGGATGGACAGTCTGGCCCGAGGCAAAATCATTTATGTATTTCTTTTCTAGCACGAGTTGTACGGAATGTAGCAAAAGTAAATTATGTACAAATGTGCCCGCAAAATATATATTTGCAAGCATTTCACAAATTATAGTATTAGTACTGGTTGAACGTGATATAATATAATACATCCTACGTTACTACTTAAAAAGATTCGCAGTGTATGATTATGCTGGGAATTCTCTAATGGTAAATGGATACGTAATGTAATTTCCTGCGGGCAGTTGTGAGAAAAATTAGCACGATATGCAAATTCTGTTAAGACTCGTACAATTTTAAACTTGGAATTCTGTATTAATTTTGAGAGCTCTTATTATGTATTTTTAAAAAAGTTATTATATTTCGTTGCTTTGTCGGCTCTAGTGATTTTAATGGTTTCTATTTACTTTTTATATGAATAGTGTGCTGTATTATGTTGGTTTTCTATGTGCAGCGATTTTCACGAATTGAAAAATCAATAGGCTTTGGGGTTTACCATTGTTAGTCGTCGGAATAGTCGGTGCCTTTCTTGCTTTCGTCATACTCAACTCACATCTGCAACAATATACCATAAACGTTTTCTGCTAGTCAAATTCACAACATGATTTTACACATAAACCATTTTAATTGGAAAATTTTAATGTATCTATGATAATTTTTTTTCAAGTGTGCTAAATATTCAATACTACTCATTATAAACCCAGCCCATTATGATACAAATACAAAAAGTAATTAATTTTTGTACTAGTATCAAATACTTGACCTGACCCGATCTAAGATTGATAATTCTTAATTTAGCATATCTTATTTATATGTGAATATAAAGACATAAGGAAAACAAAATAAAAAGTAACTATAACCGATTGACTTAAAAGCGGTTTTTATGTCAAGATTTTTATAAAAACAGCTTCTATGTATGTTTCTCTCCGACATGTCTCAGCTATAATTCCAGCTAAGAACCGGCACCCGGGCTCTTTGATCTATGACTGCGCTGATATTTCCCGTGCAAAAATACTGATAAAAGTTTGCGGCAATAAATTTTCCCGCTCGCGTTTTACAACTGCAAGTATAACGCTGTAAATACATATATGAATGTGTTGGGCAAGGGATTGTAGACCTGAAAATATTTTGCATATATTATAGAAAATATATATGCTGAGATTCGCCGACGATATAGCTATATTGGAAGAAAGCGAAAAGAAATTAGAAAGGGTATTGAATGGTATGCAGGCAGTATTGACTAGGGATTTTAACATGAAAATAAATATAGGTAAAACTAAAGTGATGAGGTGTGACAAAAAGGAATGCAGTAGAAAAATGAGGATCACAATAGGAGATAATAGAATCGAAGAAGTGTCAGATTTTTGTTATTTAGGCAGTAGAATCACAAAAGATAATCGAAGCAAGGTAGATATAAAGTGTAGGATAGCACAGGGTAGGAAGGCATTCGTAGAAAAAGAACAGATTTTAAGATCAAATATTGACTTGGGTATTAGAAAAAGATTACTGAAGGTATATGTTTGGAGTGTAGCACTGTACGGGTGTGAGGCGTGGACTATAGGAAAGGAAGAGAAGCGTAGATTAGAAGCACTTGAAATGTGGTGTTATAGGAGGATGATGAGGATTGGTTGGGAAGATAAAGTAACAAATGAAGCTGTACTAGAGTTAGTAGGGGAGAAGAGAAGTATTTGGAGAGTGTTACAACGTAGGAGAGACAGATTAGTAGGGCATATTCTTAGGCATGGGGGGATTATGCAATTGATCATAGAAGGTAGAGTGGAGGGAAAGAGAGGGGTAGGTAGGCCTAGATTGGAGTATGTGAGTCAGATAGTTGAAGACGTTGAGATGAATAGCTATAGGGAGATGAAGGGATTAGCTCAGGATAGATCGGCATGGCGTGCTGTTTCCAACCAATCTTTAGGATTGCGGACTCTTTAACTAACTAATTATGGTAACTTTCTAACGACTATAAACTCGTCTATAGATTTTATAACAATCACATAACAATAATTCATTGTAAATGAAAGCAATCGCCATTTTCTCTGGAAACAGTTACTACAGTTGACAGTTTCAGGGCCATTTTCATGATAAATTCTGAGCTATACAGAATGCTTATTTGTATTGTATGTGTGTAACTGTTAAATTGGTTCAAATTTAAGATTATTGAATTGAAGAGATAACGACAACGAGTAGGAATTGTTCCATGAATACACATAGTTGGTCAAGATGGTTGATGGTGGCTAATACTTCGGGATCCCTTCATCTTAACATGAATAGATCAAGAGTGCTCTTAAAATGAAATGTGGTGACCGTCAATAAGAGCTAAAAAGATTGGTATGAACATAGGGGTGTATACATATTCCTATAATTTCCAGATAGTCGAGTTAATGATGGTCAAATTCCTACAAAGGTACATGTAAATTCATGTAAGGTTTCCTATAATATTTCAAATTGAAATCAAATATTGAAGAAGACATAGATATAAGTTCCTATATATTTAACGATGACGCAGATGACCCAATTGGTGAAAGTACAGAAATTCAGAATGCAGAGCCTGCATTTGATTGCATGATCACCTCGAAGAAACAAAGTTACATGTGCAAGAAATAAGTGCTTCATGTAAGAGGAAGGCGATGGACAACTGGCGTTTGTAGGAATTTGACCATACACATTTTTGGTTTCTTCTACCTGACCCCATGTTTATAGGAATTTACCATCCTCGAAACATAGATACATGTGTACAAGATCGATTCCTCCCGAAGAATATGTTAGGATAATCTTTCTTCATGTTAAAAGATGATAAATTCGATACAAAACATACGAAGTACATGAAATGCCTTTGCTGTGTAACATACATTTATATAAATCTTGCGATTTCTTCTTTATATTTTATAAGTACCTACCACGTCATATGGTCAACAATCAAAGCATGTATCATTACTATCTAAATCTAGTGATTAATTTAATATATATATTAAATTGAGTATAGTTTTTTAATAACAATAAAAAGATTAAGCAAATCAACAAATAAAAAAATCATGCTACCTTTGGTGGTGTAACATCTCTGACTTTAAAACTGTCAGTTTTTTTTGGTGTAGAAGGAAAGTTGGAGGCACAAGTTTTACTTAAATCGAGACGACGCAAAACAGCAGCACCAGCTGTTACGTACATGAGAATTGTTTTTAATTAATTTTAATAAACTGTCTAAATTCGAATACAAAGCGATTATTTTGAAGAAAATAATGTGCTTAAAAGTTTGAAGTTTTGAAGCCCATAAAGTTTAAAAAAAATTCTCTTAGTGGATAGAAGAAATAGCGCAGAAATGAAAAATGCTTTCATATCATTTAGTTCAAGTTTTCAAAAGAAGAACAAAATAACCGACTAAAAAGTTATATTATTTTATATATATATTATATATATAGATAGGTTTTAAGTATGACTGTCCTCAGTTATAATTAATTTTTTTCGTTTTCTGCAGCAATTTAGACAATACGTACTTTTGCAGGTTACCATCGATCATGCAATATATCAAAGTGAATGACGTTATAGTGCGGTATGAATTATGGATATATATGCAACGTTGAAACACTTAAGACTAGAGTCTAGAAGGCATTACAAGTGATTAGAGTGAAGATGGAATTTCAGCGATTCCTTCCTCACTACCCTAGTCTATGTCGAAACAACCACATACGTAAACGATATTTTGAATACCCAGAGAGAAAGCAAAAGCAAACCACTTGACACTATACGTAACTGTAGTGCTAGTAAAGGATGTGGTAACTTACCCCACTGAGCGATTCACGCGAAATTAATACTATTTTCCATAATCCTTTAGATTTTAGCTGCTGGCTGCATCATCCAGACGCAAATTTTAAGCCTACAAATTTGCAATGCAGATGCCAGTGAAATGTGTATTCATGCACAGCAACAAAAACAATTGATATTCATTGATAAATACCCCAATGAAAATATTATATGCAAATACAAGTGAATTGAAAATGTCACTAATCCGCGCGGAAAATGTATAACAGAATTCTGCTTACGCAATACTGATAGAGATATCAAATTCGGAGGTTTATTTTCAATTACAGTTTCTATGCGAAAAATAAAATGTAGGAAGTATATTCGAAACTAAGGTGGAGCCGATTCGATTTTTTTAAGCATATATGGGGAAGGATATCAGGCAGAAAAGACTTAGGCCGCAAAATTGAACCGACATAGTGAGCATTCATTCCTCTTCTAGTCAAAGCCGATTTCAATCGTATATTCTTATTTGCCATATATATATATTTAGGATAAACATACCATGTGATCCACGCAAACATTTTATATTTTAAAATAAATGCTTCTATGTACAAAAATACAATGCCTACTATACTAAATTTCTAACATATTTATCTTGCTAAATAAAAATGCTTTCAAATTGAATTTTGTTTATAGGCCGACGCCCAAATATAGTTGTTTAAGGCATTTAATAATATATGCGCATTTTGAAAGCTATACCCCCATCTTCAGTAGCATAAGTTAAAAACGAAGTCACTAATCGTGATTGCTATACAGCTGAATAAAAGTCAACATGAAAGTTTTTCTATCTATGACGTCTATAATATGACCTATATATATTTTTTTTACAATAAAAAATACGATGCACGACGTAATCAAATAATAACATTAAAACGGGATAGTCAAAAAAAATATTAAAAAACGCACATATCAATTAAAAGCTTTTCGTTACTTTAGTCAAATCCACACACATACGCAAGTAATGACATGTTTCATCTAAAGCCCTTAATCCTTGTATAAGTGTGCGGTTTTCTTCTAGTCTTTCATCTCCTTTCTATGTACATGTATAACGCCTAACAGTCTTTCCTTGCGATGTACGCTTCCTCGTCAATTTAGTGGAAATAAATTAGATTGATTTGGGTTAGATTTGGTTTCAGGATATGCTCTCGGGGATGGCTGTAAGTATTGCTATCTCACTTGTACGTTTGCAAAGCTGCCAGCAAGGTGCAGCCGTAGTGATTAGATTCTGGATACAGCCGACGCTATCGAGAAACGCCGTCAGGATGAGAGATATTTAATAGTACGCGATAGGAGCGGACGATAATACGAGTGCCAGTGCATGTAAAGAGGCTCTTACTCGATAATATAAGATCTTAAATAATGATATTGCGTAAATGATGAACAATGTTAGAAATTTTTTATAATAGAATTCATATTCTGATAGATGGATATTAGCTATTGGCTGGTCGAAATAAGCAGGCATTTAAAATTAACGCTACAAAATCGTTCATTCTTCAGCAAATCACGAAGATGCTGGAAAATTTTATTATTAGTTAAATAGTCCGCAATCCTAAGGATTGGTAGGAAACAGCACGCCACGCCGATCTATCCTGAGCTAATTCCTTCATCTCCCTATAACTATTCATCCCGCACGTCCTCCGCTATCTGACACACATACTCCAATCTAGGCCTACCTACCCCTTGCTTCCCATCTACTTTACCTTCTATAACTAATTGCATAATACCCCCGTGCCTAAGAATGTTCCCTACTAGTCTATCTCTCCTGCGGTGTAATACTCTCCAAATACTTCTCTTCTTCCCTACTAACTCTAGTACGGCTTCATTTGTTACTTCATCTTTTCAACCAATCCTCCCGTAGCACCACATTTCGAATGCTTCTATTCTTCATTTCTCTTCTTTACCTATACTCCACGCCTCACACCCATACAATGCTACACTCTACACATATGCCTTCAGTAATCTTTTTCTAATACCCAAGTCACTATTTGATCTGCTCCTTTTCTACGAATGCCTTCCTACTCTGTGCTATCCTACAATTCATTTTAGGTCAGATTTCTTATTATTACGTTATTTTTTAAGAAATGCGCCCCCCTCGATTGAAATGGCAAATGGCCACTGCATAAACATGACAAAGCGGCAGGTATCTTATTCGTCTGATAGTTGTGATGTCGACGATGGAGGCATTACTTTCGAAATATTATGAGTTACAATTCTATAATCATATTCTATAATATTAATATAGTATACTCTATATTTATACGCATAATGATACTGTAACTAAAGTAATATGTTATAGAACATTAAATAGGTCAAAAAATATAATCTATATAATATTTTATTGTAAAATATTACTTTGCGTATATGTACATATAATTAATATCATAGAATATGATGTAAAAATTTTAACTCATAATATTTTCATACATATAATTTAGAATTTTAAAAGAAACGGGTATAGATTATAAGGATAGGAGAATAATTTTTAATTTATATAAACACCAAACTGCCTTAGTTAGAATTGAGGGGGAAGAAGAGGTAGCAAAAATAGGGAAGGGAGTTCGGCAGGGATGTACACTGTCACCGTTATTATTTAATCTATATATAGAAGATGCAATAAACAAAGTAAAAGAAGAGTATAGTGTAGGTGTGAATGTACAGGGAGAGAAAATATATATGCTGAGATTCGCCGACGATATAGCTATATTGGAAGAAAGCGAAAAGAATTTAGAAAGGGTATTGAATGGTATGCAGGCAGTATTGACTAGGGATTTTAACATGAAAATAAATATAGGTAAAACTAAAGTGATGAGGTGTGACAAAAAGGAATGCAGTAGAAAAATGAGGATCACAATAGGAGATAATAGAATCGAAGAAGTGTCAGATTTTTGTTATTTAGGCAGTAGAATCACAAAAGATAATCGAAGCAAGGTAGATATAAAGTGTAGGATAGCACAGGGTAGGAAGGCATTCGTAGAAAAAGAACAGATTTTAAGATCAAATATTGACTTGGGTATTAGAAAAAGATTACTGAAGGTATATGTTTGGAGTGTAGCACTGTACGGGTGTGAGGCGTGGACTATAGGAAAGGAAGAGAAGCGTAGATTAGAAGCACTTGAAATGTGGTGTTATAGGAGGATGATGAGGATTGGTTGGGAAGATAAAGTAACAAATGAAGCTGTACTAGAGTTAGTAGGGGAGAAGAGAAGTATCTGGAGAGTGTTACAGCGTAGGAGAGACAGATTAGTAGGGCATATTCTTAGGCATGGGGGGATTATGCAATTGATCATAGAAGGTAGAGTGGAGGGAAAGAGAGGGGTAGGTAGGCCTAGATTGGAGTATGTGAGTCAGATAGTTGAAGACGTTGAGATGAATAGCTATAGGGAGATGAAGGGATTAGCTCAGGATAGATCGGCATGGCGTGCTGTTTCCAACCAATCTTTAGGATTGCGGACTCTTTAACTAACATATAATACTATATAAAATATTTTTTTCTAAATTTTTCTTTATATATATATTATTTAATGTATAAATTTTTTTATAGAATATTTTCAACGAACAAATATTCGATCCTACGAAGTTCCTTTGTAAAAATATGCAAACGAGCGTTAGTTTCATTTTGATCTAGTTAAACCCGAACCCGATGCCAATTATTTCGGCAAAAAATTGCCTGGATAATAAAATTACTACCACGATATATGTATCATGTGTCACGATGATATTCAATCAATTTGAATGAATGTATATGAGAATCCTTTTAAAAGTGTAACCTACTCTATTACGCATATACAGTGGGTATATATGATCCAGAATTGAAAATCGTAATAATTCATTTTCGAGTTATGGAGAAGAGCAAAGTCTCGTTGAAGGGTTTAAGGTTGAACTTAATATATATTTAATCATAAAAATTAACGAGATCTACGATATGCGTGCTTTTAAGTATACGTCATCGTTAATTACGTCTTAAAACAATCATTAAAGATACTCAAAAGTATCCTTAAAACTATTATGTAATTTGTTACAGTATTGACTTATTAAATGTAGTATTGTTATGTTGCATTGAATCAAAAAAAAAAATCTATTATTATTATTATTAACCGTATAAAATTGTTGAAGAAATCAATTTGAAATTTCTGGATGGAACGCAATTTGGTTTTACGCAAATTAAAAGTAATAAAAACGTAATGGCGGTGACTAAATCGGAGATATACTTAATTTGATTCGTAATTGAAGAAGAGCCAGCTAACCAATGTAACTAGAAGTTACATTTTTTAATTGAAAACTCCATTTGTTTGTTTTATTAGTTTTTATTAGTTTTGCAAATGAGAAAATTAATCTATTGTACGTAACATTTTCTAGTTGTAAAAACAGTATCAACTGAAAAATTATCAACAGATACAACAAAGTATCAACAACAGATATCAACACAGCGGAAAAAGTAGGAAATTTTAATGGAAAATGATGCTGTTACTTCAATCGCGTAATATTTAATAACTACCACCCATTGCATTGGTGGGAGTATTAAAGTTATACGTTTCGTAATATAAAATGGAAGAGACATCGTATCATTTGTTTGAAAGTGCAACACTACCAACATATTCTATATATACATTTCCTTTAAAAATTTACGTGTGCTATCCAATTAGTTTTTATTGCGAGAACTTTCTGAAACTGCATATAAGTTTGGAAATCACATCTTTTAAAATTATTGATATCGTGTGCATTTGGTTCGAATGTTATTTATCTTGTCGCATCAACATCATTGATTCGATTCAGAAATTTCCATAGGGAAATTCTGTTCGATTTACAAAAATTCAGATCAAATTTCCCAAAAATAGTTTCTATATTCTTCAAGTTATTTGCGTACATAAAATCCAATGTCACTTTCACGAATTTGTTACTACGTTGTGAAACTTTTAAGAATTGGAATCCATATTGCCGATTGATGTGAAAAGTTACATTGTTATAAATAAAAATTTACTCAAATAGAAATACGGAACCGTCGAACAAGTTTCTGAATTTTTAATTGCGTATGCGGTATTTTGGGACTTTTTATGTATAATTTTCAATATAAACAATACGCACCATATGAATTACACGAAGAAATATATCTACACAAAAAAAATTATACCATTAGCATAAAGAATTTAAAAAAATTCTTAAAATACCTCAAATTTGGCTTTGTAGTTCGATAATCGAATTTATACCATTTTGAACCTCATCAAAAGTAATAGTTTCTACTATCATCGGATAAGATATATTATATATATTTTTGTTTGTTCGTAATTATAGAGAGCACCTTCACGGTATCACTGGCGAAGGGATCGCGAGGGTTGGGTTTGAGTGTGACAGGGGGCATCGACAGCGGCGGATCATGGCCGGGTCTCATCCGGGTGAAGAGATTGTTCCCGCACCAGCCAGCTGCCGCTTGCGGATGCCTTAGCGTCGGCGACCTCATCATCGAGGCGAACGGTGTACCTCTCACCGGCCTAACTAACTACGTAAGTTAAACACTGCACCAGTATAAGTAAACTACACTCAAAGAGTGAACACGTGATGCTCTAATTTAATGTAGTATTTGCATGAAATGATTTATTTCTAAAAAAAAAACCCCGAAGGTTATGCAAATTGATTATCAATGTGTTGATGTATTTGACTATATTAATCGCACTGAATATAAAATTTTAGGGTAATAACTTTAATTTACATATATTTTAAGTCTCACAATGTAATAAGCAAATTTCGTAAAGCGCAAATCATTACAGGTAATTTTTTTCCAACTGGCGAACGTTCGCGCACCGATAACCGCTGCACAGACAGCAACAACCAATAAGATATGCCATAGAGGATGTATACATGTGAACGCTTTAGAAGCTGTGCTTACTCCAGGGCTGTAAGACGAGTGCGCATACCCTTGCAGCCGCGGACGTTCGCCAGTTGGAAAAAAATGTACCAATATGTACATAGATAATGTCCGTATTAGTGCGTCGTTAATTCTATTATTATAGTGGGCTTACCCTCGCAGGCTTTGATGTTTATAATAATTATCTAAAATTTGATGTAGTTTTTAAATATTTCTGGCCTTCATCAACAAAACTTAGAAAAAATCGATGCAATTGTACAAGCATATTTTCAATTTTTAAAAATCGTTACAAATAATATATTAGTAGTAATTGCATGACATATTCTACAATGATTTATTACTGCGCGTAAAAAATATGTGTGTTTTCCAGTAATAATTATTTCAGCAAGCAATTTTCATTCTGTAATATATTTCAACAATGAAAAGAGCAGCTTTTTTAATAGAAAAATAATAGTAGGCGGTGAATGAGGACTGTCACGTGTCTGCATCTGACGCAAAATAAATTACCCTAATTTTCACTGCATTCATTGTTAATTGTGTACCAGTTCTATTACAGTCCGTGTTCATTTTCATTTTTGTGATAAGCAGACAAAAGAAAATTTTAATGACAAGGACATTTAACCGCAATTTGTTTGAAACTAAGTCCATTTAGATTTATATAAAGTTTACTATTATTTTATATTCTTTTATTTTATATTGATATTCAATATTCTTAGGATGATATGATACACAAATGGTAGTGCTGAACATTCGGATTTCCTCTATAAAAAACCCGATTAATATTCAATTGTATTATATGTAATAAAAAGCACAATGAGCACTAATCTTCTATGTTTCTAGGATTAATTTAGAATAATATCTACTTAATTCAAGTCAAACTTAGATATAACTTAATCAGATACATTTTACTAAGCAAACCATTGACCTATATCGATTAAACAAGCAATAATAGTGTAAAAGTTTATTTGTAATTGGGACAGATTCACTTGACAATTTCATAAGTTAATTAAATAGTCCTCAATCCTAAGAATTAGTTGGACAACAGCACGCCATCTGTCGATCTATCCTGAGCTAATTCCTTCATCTCTCTATAGCTATTCATCCTAACGTCCTCCACTATCTGACTCCAATCTAGGTATACCTACCCCTTGCTTTCCCTCTACTTTACCTTCTATAACTTATTACATAATACCCCCATGTCTAAGAATGTGATGTACTAATCTATCTCCAAATACTTCTCTTCTCCCATACTAACTCTAGTACCGCTTCATTTGTTACTTTATATTCCCAACCAATCCTCCTGTAGCACCACATTTCGAATGCTTCTATTCTACGTTTCTCTTCTTTTCGTAGTCCACGCCTGAGACCCGCACAATGCTACACTCCACACAAGCGAAAATTTCATAAAGATATATTAAAAATACGAAAAATGACTGAATGTTAAGTTTTGATGAAATATTTTATTAGGAAGCCCTGGAGGTGTTACGAACCGCTCCAGCTCAGGTGGATTTGCGAATCTGTCGGCCACCACCCGACGTGCTCAACTGCGTTAGTCCTATATCAGAGGTGCCACCACCGCCCCCCACACGTCGTGACCAACCCCCTTCTAGTCTAAACCTCAGTGGCGGCATCACCTCTGACGATGATTACCACGGAGTGAGAAATATTATAATATATAGTCATTTAGATACATAACGGGAATATGCATAATTATTTTTCTATTAACGGTTACATCTAATTGTAAAGATTAAATATTACCCTGCATTGTGATATAATGGTTGTCAAATACTTGGCAAGGAATATATCCATATCTTTACGTATATTTTAAAAAGTTGTAGAAGTCCATTTGTAAGGTTCAAATGTAATAAAAAGGCTGACGAGAGGTAAATCTTTACACGCGTATTTAAGTACAATTTAAATCCTCTATTTAGTATATTTTAACTTTACAAAAGAAAATGTAACCCTAACAGCGTCTGGGAGTAATTTAATTAATCTCTAAGAATTTATCTAATTATTTAGACTAAAGCTCACAGTTGTGGTGGTAGAGTAATGTGAAATATTAAAAAATTTCACGTTTTCAATAGGCGATAAATAATTTAATAAATGTCGATATTTATCGTATATGATACTAAATTTCAGCTTAGCAAAATATTCTCACGACACATTTAATCATTGGCATCGTTTCACCGTATACACAAACTCTTCATAATTCCCATATAATCTGGAACAATCATAAATATATATCTATTAGTTCTAACAAATAAAATTCTTTCCCTGTTCTGCTTACCCTTTCTACTACCACCACTACTACTACAAATTCTCACAGCAACAGTACTACGTAAGTAATCTACCAGATTTTTAGCAACCCTCGACTTTTAAGATATAAAACGCTCCATAAAGCGAAATATCGTAGTGTAAAATACACTAAATATATCAAAGCTTTTTAAAATTAGATATATATATTTCTCTCTGCTGTTACTATTCTATTCTATATATACGACTAGTATAATATATACTTTTTCTTTAGTGATCCACTTTTCAAAATAAATTTAAAAATATATGTATGGTATCCAAATTAAATGTCACTTTACGAAACTATCGAATGTTCGAAGAGAAACCAATTGTAAGTCGTCAGTTAAATATCGTTCCAAGATCAATAATAAGCTGTCTTTGTAAACATTTTTCATTTCAAATTTGCCCCGATTTTCAAATATATATCACCTCTCTACACCAGTTCTTATCATAATCATTAAATGAGAATTTATAAAATATGTCGATGCATACAGGAGTTCGAGATAACAATGCGGAAAATGCAGGGGTCCCTGGGGTTCACGCTGCGGAAGGAGGACGACAGTGCCCTCGGTCATTATATTAGGGCTCTAGTACGAGAGCCAGCACTCAAAGACGGCCGAATAAGGCCCGGTGATAAAATTATAGCGGTAAGTAAATTGTGTCGTTGATTTGCATTTGCCAATCTATTCAAATCTATACAGAAAATAAATATTTTTGCTTATTAAGCATTATCAAGAAATGGTAATACCAAAAGGGTAATGTTTAATAAGTGAAACTATAGTCGAATAAACCCTCGTTTTTAACCGTGATATAAAACATTGTATTTTTATTTCTCGTCCCTAATATGGAATATCACAACATAACAGCAAACTTTATAACCTATTTATTTAGTAAATATGTTATAGTTGCGTATTTACCGGGAAAATTTTAAATTTAAACAGATGCCCCTTAATTAAATCTAGTGCAATATTATTGTGGAAAACATAACGACAAGTGTCTCTTTTTAAATATTCTAGTAATACTTTATATAGATTTAACTTATTAATTATTAATGATCTAGAACGATATAGTAATTATAATAGTTATAACCTGAGAAAATCACTTCAACCAATTTACAATTATATTAATTCCCATTAAAAATTGTAACAATAAAGATACTATCAGGACAGTAAAGTAAATTATACATGATATATTTAATTCGTTTTTCAATGTGTAAAATATATATATAAGTTAGATTTTTGAAAATTCAAGTAGTAAGTCATTAATTGAACTCCTGGAATATTCTATTAGGTTAAATTGCCCTCGGGAATTATGTAAATGTGCACCGCAAAAGCGGCTTGCTACCGTATTTTATATCCAGCAGGCGTATTTTAGTGGAATAAGGATTTACGTCGAATTAATGGTAATCGGGAAGATTTTCTTTAGGCAATTTTGTGTCGAGATTAAAATAGTATCATCATGAAAAAAGGACGCGAATTGAATTATACTAGCACTGAGTAAACGCATAATCTTTCAAGCACATTTAACTTTAGTTATGCATTACATCAAATGTCAAATACATTAATAATTAAATTAACTTAAAAAATTGCAAATGCAAAATTTAAAATTAATATTTTAACATAATGTAACGACGGAATTTTTTTATACTAAAATTTTCTAATAGGTAAATGATAAGGAAATTTCTGATATGAGTCACGAAGAAGCTGTGCAATTTTTAAGACAGTGTGGAGATCTGGTTAAGTTACGATTATATAGAGATGCCGCTCAGACACCCATCGCCACTCTGTCACCCACTGAGACGACACCGCGGACGTCGTTTTGTCGAAAAGCTCAACTAAGGTAAAGAACACGGAATAGAAGACATATGTATCACACAAAATTTCCCAGCAAATTTATTATGTACTTTTAAAGACATGGTACTTCTCGAAGGTAATTTCCCTTTTTCAATTATCACTTTTCAATTTTGGAAATCATATTTATTCTAAAGTTCTTTTGTCATCGACAAACCGTAAATCTAACATGTAATCTACTTAGACAAGAGGCTGTGGACATGTTGAACGACATCGCCGTCCGCAAACTGCTCCCAAACCAGCAACAACCGAGTGACTCTCATCGAAGTACGGGCAGTCCCACAACATCACCGCGTCGCATCCGACGCGCCCTAACCTCTGATAGCTCTAGCACTAACTCAGTGAAAACCTACGCTACCCTAACCGAAGAACAGTTCCATGAGGCACTACTGCACGATGGAGTATACCACAGCGGCCACATTCCCCTGGATGAGGAGTCATTCAACTCTCTATTCATACAAGACGACGAAGACGATCCAGACAAACCGTCCAGGCCCGCATCGCTGGACTTGTATAATCCGAACCAGACGCCTGTAGCCGCGAGGAAACCCAAGTTTAATTTCAGCCTAGCGCATAATGCGTATGAGTTGAATAATTTGGATGCGGAGATATTAGATGCACCCAATTTTACTTATCACATGAGTGAGTATGAGGGTGTTGATAAAATACATTGTCTATCGATACAATTTCGAATTAAATATTTTAGACGAAAACCTACACAGCGCTGAAGTGGAATCTGTGGACGGTTACCCTCACGAACCAGCATCCATGCCTCATATCCCCACGGAGTCCACATTTAGCTATAAGAATCCCGCGTACCAATCTGCACATCCGACTTGCACAATGTCAGCACCCGCATCAACTACAATGGCAAACGAGAATGGTACCACCGGAAATGGAACGGAAACGACACCGCACCGAGGGAAGCCGGGAGGAGATGGAGGCAGATCCCAGGACAGAGATCGAGCGGCCATTATGGCACCAATTGTCAGTGGAGAAGAGAGTGAGATGGAGAGCGGTACAATCAAGAGGAGAAGAAAGCCAATATTGAAGGAAAGTAAACCGTTGCCCGAGGAAGAACCAAAAGTAAAGCGCAATCTAGTGAAAATGTATCAAAAGGAAATGTGACAATTAGTGTTTTTCTTTAAGATTCTCGCCATAGAACTGAATCGCGGCTGGAATAGCCGTTTGGGTTTCAGTCTTCAAGGGGCGGCTGGAGTCACTTACGTTAGTGCTGTACATGCCGACAGTGTTGCCGCTCGTGATGGCAGAATAAAACCGGGCGATAGAGTAGTTAAGGTAAATAATATCATTGAATGCAACTCTATGCGTTATTTTAAATTTTATGACTTTATATTCGGTGCGGTACCCCAGAAAATTTAATATATGGATAATATCTAACAATTAAAATACTATACGAGTATATATATAATATCAACCAAAAACCGTAACTTAAAGCATTAAATAGCTAGATGCGCATTTGGAAGGCTATGCCCCCATCTTAAGTAGCACAAGATAACAAACGAAATAAAATACCTCTGCCATTAATCATGATTGCTATACAATTAAATAAACAAGTCAACATTTCAGATTAAATAGAAAGGATAATAGTGCTGTAACCGAGCATATTTTCGAATCTGGTCATCCTATTGAAATTAGTTCACTTAAATTACGTAAAAGTGTTTTGAATTATTCCGAGTTAAATGCTTATGAAAGTATATACATGCATAAATCTAAATCAAATTTAATGAATTTAGATTCAGGTCCAATTTCCTTTTATCTATTTAATTTATTCAATAACGACTATTTTTAAATTTATTTTTTATTTTTGGTTATTTTAGGTTTGACAAACCAATATTTATTGTTGTTACTTGTTAGTTTCGTTATTAGTTAATTCTTATTGTTTAATAGGTTTATAGGTCATATTATATGCGATATTTTGAAATGCTTCTGTCATGTTGACTTCTTTATTTAATTGTATAGCAATTACGATTCGTGACACACGTATTTATTTAGTTTTTGTCTTGTGCTACTGAAGATGGGGGAGTAACAGTCGAAATACGCATCTACCTATTTAAACTTTGAGTTAGGGTACTTGGGTGATATTCTATACGATTCTTTAACACCGTAGTGATGATTTTACTATAAGAGTGCTGCGATAGTGTAAGTAATTCTTTCAGGTAAATGACGAAAACGTAGATCACTTAGGTACGAATGAGATAATAGATTTGCTGCGCATCATGCGGGGTCCAGTATGTATAGTAGTAAGCCGCGGAAAGGCGGCAGCAACGAGGGCGACCGTTGGGGGGTCTGCAGCAGCAGTAACTCAAGACTGTCTCAAAAGCAATGCAGTGAATTGAATCGTAGTACAATTCCTATAAACTTATAGATATTGTAAGAATCATTAATCAAATATATACCTAATATGGACACTGACCTCAAGCAGTGTCCTAAGTTTTAGAATAAAATAAAATATAGTTGCAATCACTTAACAGATTATTTTATAGAACAATACCAATTAAGGCCAATTAAATTAGACTGAAGCGTATTTGAATATAAAAAATCATTTGCATTTCTTTCAAATTTAACTGGCCAATTATTAAAGAATTTATGTGTGAAGTGAAATCAAATCAAATTTCCGTATTTTTTATAGAGGTGTATATTTTTTTGTTGTCATGTGATTGTTTTTTAATTTGCATTGGTTATAATTTTACGATAATTGTTTGTAAATTGCAGCAATTGTAAGCAGCGTATTTTGTGATAGATCGTTAGTGAAATATTGATTAATGTAACAAATAAAAGTATATAATTATTATGATTGCAATTTGAAATATTTACGTAATTATTTGTTTAATTAACATATATTCTATAGATACAATGGTTTTGTTTGTAAATTATAATGTATAAACATACTTTTTAAAGTTTGTTAAAGTGTAATGTCTATAAATGTAAACTAGTCCTTATTGTAACATATTGTATATTACAAGTTGGATTCTTAAGTCCCCAATAAGTGTAAAAGTACAGGTACGTACACACTGTAAGTAGTAAACGTTTTTAAAAACAGATTTTTAAATGACAACTGAGATGATACGCTTTAGAAACAATTATCACGTTTTTTTAATTAGGAAGAAAATGTACATTTGTAAGTGGTGATATTATTTACTGAAAGTCTGTTTTTAAGAATACCAAACCGCCAATTTTTTAGATGTTATCCTAGTGAATAAAATGAACACCTCAATGGATAATTACAGTTGGCACAATTCATGTAGAAATTTGATGTATGTTTGATTAAACTCAAAGGAACCTAGTAAATATAAATTTAGTACATAATAACCAATTAAATAAACTACAACCTGTAAAAATGATTCAGAAGAATATGAAATAATGCATTCTAAAAATTTGCCTATATAAGCTTAATAATATTAAAAAAATATATTATAATAAAAGTTTCAATTAAAATTTAATAAAACATAGCTCTTACTCATATTGTATCGTTATACATATAAGTATTACATTATAATTAACATGTAAATGATATTTTTTTACTGAATCTATTTCTGATTTTACTCTTAATATTCTCGAATTCTTCGAAAGAAAATCAAATTAGCGAATACGAATGAACACCTTCCTCAATGTTTCCAAATATTTAATAATCATTATCTGAAAACGTTGTATATCGATTATACTCAAGAAAATGTTTAGTATCGACTTAGAAAATTAAGTATACCTATTTGAAACATGTATAACACTTATTATTATTATCATCATCATCATTGTTATTATTATTATTTCCAACGTATTTTCCTATTCTACTATTTCGTTTTTAACCAAAGACAAAGTTAAATTAAAATAAATATATTGTTCAATAACTACGAAAATTATTATTTTTAAATAAAATATACCCTAAACCTTAAATTGAAATCTACTAGTAAACAATATAAATTTATATATATCGAAAACTTGTTCAAATAACGCTTACTTCTTTTGTTAAATCTGACCGAATTTAATGAATCTTTAATGGACAATGTCAATTTCATATTTAAAGGTAAGAGAGAAAGTTTGCTTTTTTTTATTTATTATGTTATATTAATATACGACATCAGTGGCCTTCAAATTTTGTCGACTCATAGAATCACTATAATAAAATAATAATAACTTGCGGAACTCTTACAATTCCAAAAACCCTGTTGAAGAAATTACTAAGACAAGATATGGATAATCATTAATTTTATTTTACTTTTCTTCTCTTGAACAATTCTAATACAATTTAAATAGGATCAAATAACTCAAATGTGGATCTACATGACTCGTAATTTAGTAATCATTGCTAATGGTGAAATTTTAATGGCTGGGCTTTGTTTACATTTTTTACACACAATATAGAAATCTTGCTATACATATGTTGTCTGGAAAATCACTTAGATTCGATATGCAGTCTACGTACTTGTTTTATTATTGCGCAGGTTGAAAATAATTATTGAAAATCGCGAATTTTGCATCACCAAATTTTGTTTTTTATATTTGGGCTTTTACTACATGACAGATATAAATACAGTTTTGGTGCACAATAATAGCTATTTATAGAAGTAAAAGGAATTTATTATGAATGAACTATTTTGAATATTTAGCTGTTGTGTTTCGCGGAACGAGAGTTTGAAGGTCACTGGTATAGCATAATCTATCTTACAAAAATTTTTTGGGCGAGTAGTAGTGGCCCTACTCTGGTGGCGCGACCGACACTGCATAGTACTTATACATGTTTATTTGGTTACTATTGCTAAATATAAAAAAATTGTGTGTAGGCATATTTTTCTTATTTCCAAGATTAACGGAATAGTTTTAAAGGTATTTAAGAAGGGCAAAGAGTATAAAGAAATTTTAAATTACATTGGATCTATAATTCAATGTTTCTCTCTATAAGTTCCTGAATAGCGAACGACAAGTAAAGTAAAATTTATATTTCAATACAATAAATAGCGTATACTGTAACTACATCTTTCTCCATATTTTCCGATTATTTACGATATATTTGTGGGAAATAGTATTATTATAGATTTTACGAGTAGCGACATTGCACAATCTCTTCCTACGGAATGGAATGCGTGAATATACACAAAAGCACTAATACGATTTGCACGCATGATGATTTGCGTTATTATTTAATGTATGAAATTGTTTTCCGAGTTGAATATATATTATTTAGAACTAGATCTCAGCGTGAAACTAATAGGCGATTCCAAAGAATCCTTTATTATAAGACATATAAAAATACATAACGGTAGCATCGTACGATTGTACGATTTGAGCTAAATATACCTAGAGAAACAAGATAATATTGATAATTATAAGAACAAAGTTTTTATAGATGGAAGCTAAAAAATAAGATTAAGTCCATTCGATTTGACAATATTGTGAAATTATTAAATCAGATATTCTCTGCTTTATTACATATACGTAACGTAGTGTATCGAAAAGAAAGAAAAGAAATAAAGAATTATGAATTATATATACAAAAATACGATTTTAATGAATTGCAACTTAGGCGCTCGATTTAAAATTTCACAAACGTAAAATTTCTATACAAATACTAATTACGAATTATATAATCATTGCTTAGTGCACATGAGTGTCATGTTTAACGAATTTGCTGTACGCAATAATAAACTCATTATTAAGCATTCAATGACGCGTTTGATTTAGTGTTATGTGTTTAATTCTCAATTTGATTTATTGAAGCTTTCCAGACGCAAATTACATTTGCATACTATGTAGAGTAATGGGAAGTATTTTTGAGAGCGCAGTTCTCGAAACTATTGATGCCTTTTAATAGATATAAATAACTATGGGAAACAATCTTTAACTTAGCAAGGAATATATTTTGACATTTAATGCTAATTTTGTAATGATAGCAGCTAATATCAGTAAATGTCAGTATTTGAAAGTCACGCATGTTTAGAATTATAAAAATAATTTATTAGCAATGATAATTTACTAATAAAGAGAAGTGCAAACTAGTATTATTAACATATCGAAGTGATCTTAAGACGACGATTTCTTTCCACATTATTATTATATCAATCTCTGTGCGGCTATATGGCGATTAAACAAAGTAATAGTAACGGTAAATCAAACAAAATAGTCATTTCTATGAAGATTTGCCATGATATGTGTTCCAACTTATCAGATTTAGTTCATATACTTGTAATAAGAAGTTAGTAGAGAAAGTATAATCATTTGTAAGATATAGTCATGATGGCATTAAGAGTATT
Source organism: Leptodirus hochenwartii (assembly GCA_947310635.1). Classification (NCBI taxonomy): domain Eukaryota; kingdom Metazoa; phylum Arthropoda; class Insecta; order Coleoptera; family Leiodidae; genus Leptodirus; species Leptodirus hochenwartii. The sequence continues at coordinate 40,191,643 of OX371177.1, forward strand.
GTTGATACGAATCAATAATATATGCTTTGCTTATTAAATTCAGAATTGATCATATGGAATAATGGAGGCGATAAAAAGTTCCTATGCTATTATAATTCATTTGCAAAAAAAGTAACATTTCAGATATGAACAAATATATCATTATTGAATGCAGAAGAAAGAACATACTTATATTTATATTAAAAAGTGATAGTAAAAAGAAAAGTTTGAAAGTATTCTTGAGAAAATGATTTAGTACTTGTGAGGATCGGTATAATTAATGAAATGAACATTGAATGATATCTAATATTTCGCGTTACTTGTAATTAACTTAGTTATAAAATTCACTGCAAGGATGACGTATATATGAATCAACGAAACAGAAGATTTTGTTTAAAGTGTGCAGTTGTAAAGTCTTAATACTTATTTTTAAAAAAATATTAAATCCATACATTATCCTTTCTAGATTATAAGTTATAGGTAATTCAATGATATTAATCCTTTTATGGAAATTAAATCTATATAACGTCGCGTGAGAATTCTATAGCATTTGTACCGCAAGGAAGATACATTAATCGAAGATATATAATCGGATTTTGTAAAAATTTATGCGAAGTATAACGTTCTATACTGAAAATAGACCTTAAATTACATAATCCGATTCAATAGCCCGATCAAAGAATGTAAATATTTATTAATATATAATAGCAGCAGCCAATTGGTAAAAACTTTTATGTAATTATTTTTAACAAAATTCTGCAGAAACAGGCGCGGAGATAATATATGCATTTTTATTTCTATTGTGCCCCTTTACAGATTCATCTTGGTTTAAATTTGTGTAATAAATATTATATATAGTAAATACAAATGGAAATGTTTTAGCAAAATAAAATCATAATAAATGGTTCGATTTCACTTCAGTAAACTTCTTTGTGCAGTAGATTTGACTTATAGCATAATATCGAATTAGTCGTCTATTATCAAATTTATTTTTGATAACACTTTAATTATTTTATACCATATTCTAGAAATGCAGATTTATTTTATATGTATATATATGGAGGTACTGGACATAAAATATTCGTCAAGGCATTTTTAATAATGCAGAAATCGAAAAATCCGAAAGTTATTGGAAAGTATATTTTAATTTTTTTTTGTTAGTACCAAATCTTTATCAATATATTCTTTAAATCTGAAAATTCTTTTTCATATACTTATGCCTTAATTATTGGTGAATTAAGGGGGCTTGTTTATATCAATAATTGTCCATGCAAGCACATGGGATTATATTAATATCTATAGTGCATCTTGATTTACTATTTTACCAATTTTTGATATTAGGTTTTTAGAACTTTTGGATAGATTTTTTAAAACAGTTAACACTGAATTTCAAAAATGTAAAAGATATCTAAAAATAATATATGAAAGGTAGTATCATACCTTCTCTTTATTATAATATAAAATCATCAGAAAACTGTTCCTAATAGCACCTTTAAGACATCTGCAGTACTCCTTCAGTTCACGAATATATTATTTGCATCGTAGCCATCGGCTGCGGCAAACCTTCAGTGTGATTATAATCAAGTATGTATATCTGAAGAACACAAGAGAATCGACCAAACAGCAGACACGCATCAGAAGCTCCCCTATTCGGAATTATCATTATTCATCATAGGATGTTATAGAAATTCAATTCTAGGACATTAGGATATACGTGATAATATACTTTAATATGTTTTTTACTTAAAAGATGACATCGAAACAGCAGTAGCTGACCATTTCATTTAAACATGGTGTGTAAATGAATATTTTAAATTACTCCGGTATATGCAATATATGTTAGTTCTAATCAAATTTGGATTGAGAAAGAAAACGAATAGTAATTTTAATATCCAAAAGTTATATAGCTCAGTTGTGAGAAATATGTTTTTGATGGTGCTAATAATCAAGCAAAATATTGTATAAAATCTAATACCATTGGATTTAATCTAATACCATTAATAAAAAGAAAACTTATATTTTATTACATTGCGCTTATAATAATTTTTCGATGTCGCAAATTGAATCTCACGAATATTAAATTAGTTTAAGTGGCATAAAAAATGACTTCATATGTCGCGACATTCATTAAAACGTCGCAAGATGAATCTCTCGGAAGATTAATTACATTTGTGAGAGGTGCCAGTCAAGAAATTTAATGACACTAAGGTACTTTAATGCCTTATCCATATCAATTAAACTCTCGATTAAAACATATTCTTTTAAGATTGAACGAGTAATTTGCAAAATGAAAGTATCAAGAAGCATTGGGATAAGTTTTCTAAATAACATAACAATATTGCGATTTAAAAGTTAGAGTAAAAAAAAGTTTAACGAACAGTTAGTTATTTCTGCCTCTTAAATCGATAAAAATGTATTTATATTTATTATACTGCGAAAATATAGCAAATCGATGATGAAGTTTTTTAAGCTAAGCGAACGGAAATGTTATTTGAACGAATAAAAACTTTCAATACTTCAAAAAGAGGAAAAATGTTTATGACTAGAAATTTATAGTAATTAAAACCTGGAAAAAGTGAGTGCGTTATACGAAAAAATCGATTAATTAGAGTATGTTAATAATTATGACATCTAACACAACATTTTCAATACCAATACGTGAAATGATAATCTGTTCTGAAGTGCGAAGATTTTCCCATAAATAAATTGCGGTGATGGTAAATTCCTATAAATATGGGGTCAGGTAGAAGAAACCGAAAATGTGTATGGTCAAATTCCTATAAACGCATTAAGTAGGATTATATGGATTATATGAAAATTATTGCTTATAAGTAATTATTTCTAATTTTGTCATTTTTTCCGGCCGTATTTATCTCGGTATTTCTGTATCGTCGTCCATCACTTAAACAGTATTTTATTTCTATGTCCCACAGCCTTGACAAAAACCCATCTGCTAATTTCGCCTGCACCAAATTCATCGATTTTATTATTGATGAACGTTATATTATTATTGATTATTGTTTTTGTTTTCGGTGCGTGCGCGGGTCATCGTTAATTGGGTAATTGTCACGATCGTTAAATATATGGGAACATATATCTATGTCTTCTTCTTCAATGTTTGATTTCAATTGGAAATATTTTATATAATATATTTTATAAAACGATTTTATATAATAGTATAGAAAGAAGATAACACTCGAGACGTACCGGACCAGCAGTGACCACCAGTCGCCAGTAACGAGGTATTAAGGACCTTATTTTGTTGGAGACCGAACCTTATAGGAATTTGACCATCATTAACTCGACTTATACACCCATAAATTTCATCATAACTTTTGGATATTTAGTCGAGTGCTTTAGATATTGTAAGCGAATTATTCCAGGTAGATTCTCTGTTAACAGTTACATGCTTATATCTAAAGAAACTTCTGAGGAGTGTGTACGAGTCTTCCCACAGGAGGCCTTTTTTTGCGGGGAAATATAATTTCTCTGCTTCTCCGATTGCTGGCGTATTGTCCAAAAACTTTAGATCGTACTAAGTACTAGCTGAATATAGATTGTTAAAATCGTTAAAACAAAAATGCATAATGCATTGAAGTCCAATGAAGAATCGGAAAAACGAAATTATTCTGTTTGATGTCGCGAACAAATATTATATATTCATTACATTTATTAGAATATCCTTCGAGGGTTTTATATGCATTTTGACAACCCTTGCTTGATAGCAATATCATCTTCTATCTACCCAGAAGGTATGATTTCTACCCTGCGCTGAATACAATACGGATCATGATATACACATGTTCATTGTTGGTATGATGGTATGGGGCATACCATATCACGGATGAGTGACATCGTATCCACGGTTGCACTGCGGTAGCGCATTCAGTTTACCTTTATCCATCGAGAAGAATAACACGTTGTGCAGCGAGCTTTCACGGCGTCTGGAGATCGCGAGCTTTGTAAAATGTTATCTTAACTCCAGGTAGGTCTTAAGACTGGTGTGCGGGGTTAATATAGTAGATGAAAATCGCGCTCGTGGCTTCTTTGTCAAGATATAAAGGCATAATTAAGATTATCGTGTGATCTCGTCTATAAGCCACGGTTTAAATGTGCCGACTAGTTGCTACTTACTTGGACATTGCAAATGATACATAATCTTGTTTCGGGTGGTTATAATCTTGGATATAAGATTATAGGTGAGTGACAAAAGTATCAATTTCACAGAGATAAATGAATGTGTAATTAAATCCATAATAGTGAAAATAGTAATAATATGGTTGATAACGCGCATATACAAAATCATTTATTACAAATATTCTTCACCATGAAAGAAACTTTATGGGGTTAGTCTGAGTCAAATTAAATATTATTGGTTCAACAAAAGTTTCTTCTTTTCATAGCCGTTCTGTATCATTTGAAAAATGCAAATATTTGCATCCACTAACTAAACAAGGGCTTATAATACAATTTCATTTTGTAGGAGGAACACAGACAATTTAAAAAATCGGTAGCTTTGCAGATAGGGATCATACGTTATTAACTGATGATTTTTATATAATATTTTTAATAATATCACAATTTTCTGATAATCACCAAAATTCTAGGATATTTTTATTGTGCATACATATGAATAACATATTCAGGATGTCTCAAATTCAATTTGATGGATCTCCGTTTATTATAAGATATAAAATGTCGGTTAAATTGGAGCACAATTACATATTTTTACACTGAATAATATGTAGAAATGAAATTAATTTGCTCTCGTATGGTTTCTAAAATATTGTGCAGTGATGTCAACTTTTTCGGTTTCTGAACAATTAGTAATAGATTTGCTAAAGATTTGCATATTATTGTACGAGAAACTATTCTTTTTTGATCAAATATATGTAGATAATTAAATAATGTTTGCAATTAATGCATGAGCAATTCACAAACAAATACAAAACATATTCAAAACGACACATACAAGAACTACTAAAATTGGTGCATTTATTGGAAGACAAAAAGTCGATAAAACGAAGAACTATAAAAACTGCAAAAATTCGACGAAATGACAAATTGATATAAACGTGAAAACCGTGGTGAAAATACAACAAGATTTTCTTTCGCCAATACTTCAAGAATCATAAAAGAAGACATTAGATGTTGTTTTAAAATAATAATGAATGTCTTGCAGATTCAAGACGGCCATAATTTCATCGTTTATGAAACTTGCCGACTTGTAAGCCACATTTTAAAGAAATGCATTGAAAATATATTGTATATGCACATATGATATATTTAATTTCTTATTTACAATATTTTTTCAATGTAATTTTCTCTAACGGATAGTGTCACCTGTCCATTTGAAAATAATCATTTTATAATTATGCAAATATGGATGTGTAAAGCTGTATCTCGATGTACTTTTATATAAAAATAATAATATTTATAACAATGAAACCTATACCTACATAATATAATTATTTCATTTAAGTGGTACTTTCTCCAAATTAGTTACTAGTCAACAGTCACGAGCCGGGTGTTATTAAAGTACCGTAATTTGACATTTCTGATTAATTGAATTATTATTACTTTGGTTGGACATAATAGTATAAGTGCAGGCTGTCTATTTGTGGTGCGAATTATGGTTGTTTTTCTTCCTATTATTATATACTAAAACAAATTCGATTAGGTGGTTAAGATGTTGGCATTATCATATACCTGCGTCAGTCAGTAGTTGCAATTATGTTTAAATTGTTTAAAATTAAATTATAACTCATGTTTAGAGTAGTCTGTACTTACATTATCGGCGAAAGAAATTAGTAATTTGGTAAGTATATGACAATATCTTATTTTTCATATGCGTGGATTTTATAAAAGTTATTATACCTTCAACTACGAAATAGGGAACAGTTAGGATTTTGCCATTTAAACATCTAGGATAGTAAAAAGAGTAGCAGATGATTTAACATAGTACTATGATTCTAAACTATGTAAACTTACTAATATGAAAAAAATAAAAAATAAAGCAGCGCCGTACCTACAAGCGAATTACGGTTATTATTATACTAGCGCGAGGATTATATTTTGCCAACAGTCATAACTTATTAGAATATATATTTCTTAGGGGGGGGGGGGGGGGAAATACATATATAAAAATGCAACAAGGTTAAAATAATTTCTGGTGGTGCGGTAGCAAACATAAAATATTATAATGAATAAATTAGATGTCTTTCGGAAACGTTCGTCATGTGAAAAAATCATATAAGAATATGTAATACGTGGCGTTATTGACGATTAATACTGTAGTTTAAATGTGAAAGTGATAATGAGTAAGCGCAAGATGAAATTTTAAGAAAAAAAATCGAGATTGAATGCACAAATTAAAAGAAATATCAATGATAGTGTACAGAATATCATCACCCAAATACTGTAACTTAAAGCATTAAGTAGCTAGATGCGCACTTCGAAGGTGATGCCTCCATCGTCAATAGCACAAGATAAAAATAAATAACATACCTCTGTCATTCATCGTGATTGTTATAGAATGAATGAAAAGTTCGATATTAGGATATTATTATTATAATAAATTACTTTACGTTTTATCACTTAGTTTTTAAGAATTTGTATTGTTCTATACAGGTTAGTTGTAAAATAAAATACGAATCTAATTAATAAGTCATCGTGTATATAACGAGCTACGAAAAATTATATTAATTTCATATAACATAGATATTATTATTCATTATATTTATATAACTGTTATTTTGGACTTGATTATGTATACTTTGCGGTAATTTATTCGTGTGTGTTTAAAATGTGTAAAGAAGATGAAAATTGCAAATTCTTTGTAAAAATGTATTAAGATACATTATCGCGATACCAAGAAAGATCATTACGTAAACGTGTAATTACGTGTAATAATATAGCATAATATAACGCTGATGTGACTAATTTAATTTATAACATCTACAAAAATTACTTTAAGAAAATAATTTTAAACACATACTACACACATCCAGAAATAAATATTGCAAATCAATTTTATAGTATAAAATTTATAGAATACCCCCTAACTCGAATCAATTCTAAGTTAATTATTTCGAAAGCTATGTCCCTCTGATTATCTTGCAATAAAATATAAACGCTGAAAAATACTATTATAATAGAATTATTATGTGCATGAAAATAAAACAACTAATAGCCATTTTCCTGATATGAAACGACGGAAAAGAATATAGTACATTTTTTATGATTGTGGTTAAACTAAATCGTTGTAAACGATTTTTAGTAAAATTCCAAAAAAATGGTTTTATTTATTAGGTCGGTAAATGTGCGAAGTATCAAATTCCAGCACACCTATTCCAAATGCTGAATACGTGTATAATATTTGTTAAAATATTATTTAAAAAATTAGCATAAATTGTTAGAATTTTCTCAAATTATTCTATCAAATGGAAAAGTTACTTCACAAAAATCTGTTCTTAAGAAAGTTGCTTTCGAGTGTTGACCAAAATTGAAAATATCAATCTAGCTGTCACAGCAAAAAGATGGTTTTTGTGTCAAGAAGATAATGTAGCATTAATTGGTACAGAAAATGTTCCATATACGTAGTTAATTAGTATATAAATAAAAGACGAACTAATTTCCGGTAAAATGTCGACTTTTGTATAACATTAAATATATTTATTATACACCAGGTGAAATCAATCACATTCATAGAAAGAATAATGAGAATTTATTTGTTCTTATTTCGTTTTCTCGCTTCCTTCCTCTCAAAATATGTCTTACTTCATTTTACGTCGAAAGCGTTGAATAAAACTGCGATAATTTATATATATTATATTATCAATTAACTAGGTACCACTACAGAATGACTAATAATAAAAAATCAGAAAATGTATATCTTCTTATTTTATTCATTTTATACGATGATTTCACTAGATCACTTTTCACATTTTGTATTGGAATTATTTGTAAAAGACAACTTCTTGAATATTTGTATATATATTTTTTTTAAAGAAAATATATTGCTTTTTGTTAAGATTACGTTTACAATGTTAATAAGCTTTTAGTCCCAAATCGTCTCCAAAGAGTATCGCAATATATTCCATTGCAAAAAAATTTGCGTTTTCCTACTGCTAGGAACACTAAATTATTTTAGTATCTCTTATATGTAAATGTATCACCATATTTCTATCATGATCTAATTAGTTATTTAGTATGACATACCACACACTGAGTGAAATAATTGCCAGTAATAAATCAACGACAAAGATAATAAACCGTCACAATGGAATGTAACAGATCTTCTGCGAAGATTGCATTTTGTCGTCCATATATCTTGCGTAATTTGCTATTGAATAAACCGTTTAGATGTATTAGATCTGTCGTTGTCTAGCTATGGCAATGGTACAGATAAATTGACACGCTTGTATCCTGAGAATGCAGACTATGAAGAATAGACCATCGGCATTTTAATTATGCATAGTTATATGGCGCCGACGTTATTCCCAATACATATTGTAATAAAAAAATCCAGATCATTTTAGTATATTTTCAGAATAATTAACGCTTTTATATATCACCATGATTTAGAATATTAAGATTCTTTTGAAATGTAGTTTGGGGAAAATACGAGGATCAGGTGTTGACTATATAACTAACGTACGATTTCTTATTATTAGTATATTAATATCGAAGATAACAATAGCTTACTAAAATTTAAAAAGAAAAATATATTCAACAATAATCTTGTATTATATCGATGTAATTTTAGAAAGAAAGAAAAATGCATATGGCCTTTTTGAGCGCTCAAATAAAACTGCTACATCTTGACAACGTGTCATGTATGTACCTTTCGGTAAGGCAGTTGTCGTATTAACTCTGCCTATAAAACGAAAATCACGCACATATGTAATTACAATAATTATTATTAAGTGAATTATCTAACAATTTAAGATGCTAGCAATGCTTATAAATACCGTTCAGACTGAATCATTTTATAATCTATAAACGATTGCCTGTTATACGCAGTTTCTCAAATATAAATTCAATATTGATATCGTGTGAAATGGACTGGTAATGTGAAAAAAATAGTACATCCTTTCGATATAACCAAGCCATAATTAGTGTAGCTCATTCCAGATGGGTGGTAAGAGTTACATACGTTAAGAAAGCTTAATTAACCTATCGCCGTATATACTCAATATTTTTTTGTATTTTAGGTATCTTAGGGAATCTTAGGTACCTTTAGTATCTTAAGGAAATAAGTATCTTAGGGAATTAGCCACAATATGTATACTGCGAACTAGAAAAGAACATTTCTTGATAATGCTTAATAAGCGAAATTATAGTTGAATAAATCATCGTTTTTAATTGTGATATAAAAAATTGTATTTTTATTTCTATTCCCTAGCAAAGAGCATCTATTGGAAGCTATTAATGTGTTGTATATTACAATTTCCTTTCTAGATAATAAAATATTTATGGTTAGTTAAAGAGTCCGCAATCCTAAAGATTGGTTGGAAACAGCACGCCATGCCGATCTATCCTGAGCTAATCCCTTCATCTCCCTATAGCTATTCATCTCAACGTCTTCAACTATCTGACTCACATACTCCAATCTAGGCCTACCTACCCCTCTCTTTCCCTCCACTCTACCTTCTATGATCAATTGCATAATCCCCCCATGCCTAAGAATATGCCCTACTAATCTGTCTCTCCTACGCTGTAACACTCTCCAGATACTTCTCTTCTCCCCTACTAACTCTAGTACAGCTTCATTTGTTATTTTATCTTCCCAACCAATCCTCATCATCCTCCTATAACACCACATTTCAAGTGCTTCTAATCTACGCTTCTCTTCCTTTCCTATAGTCCACGCCTCACACCCGTACAGTGCTACACTCCAAACATATACCTTCAGTAATCTTTTTCTAATACCCAAGTCAATATTTGATCTTAAAATCTGTTCTTTTTCTACGAATGCCTTCCTACCCTGTGCTATCCTACACTTTATATCTACCTTGCTTCGATTATCTTTTGTGATTCTACTGCCTAAATAACAAAAATCCGACACTTCTTCGATTCTATTATCTCCTATTGTGATCCTCATTTTTCTACTGCATTCCTTTTTGTCACACCTCATCACTTTAGTTTTACCTATATTTATTTTCATGTTAAAATCCCTAGTCAATACTGCCTGCATACCATTCAATACCCTTTCTAAATTCTATTCGCTTTCTTCCAATATAGCTATATCGTCGGCGAATCTCAGCATATATATTTTCTCTCCCTGTACATTCACACCTACACTATACTCTTCTTTTACTTTGTTTATTGCATCTTCTATATATAGATTAAATAATAACGGTGAGAGTGTACATCCCTGCCGAACTCCCTTCCCTATTTTTGCTACCTCTTCTTCCCCCTCAATTCTAACTAAGGCAGTTTGGTGTTTATATAAATTAAAAATTATTCTCCTATCCTTATAATCTATACCCGTTTCTTTTAAAATTCTAAACATTATGTCCCAATCTACATTATCAAATGCCTTTTCTAAATCTACAAAAGCTATGCAAGTTACCTTTCCTACCCTCTTTCTTTTTTCTACTACCGTTCTTAGTGCTAGAATCGCCTCTCTCGTCCCTCTGTTTTTCCTAAAACCAAACTGATCTTCTCCTAGCCTTTCCTCTACTTTATTTTCTAATCTCCTATAAATAATCTTTAACAATATCTTCGATGCATGTGATAGTAGGCTAATGGTCCTATAGTTCTCACACAAATTAGCTCCTATTTTCTTCGGCATTGTTACTATTCTACTACGCTGAAAATCCTGTGGTACTTCTCCCTTCTCATATATTTTACAAACTAACCTATTTATGGTAAATAACAAAAATAAAACATCAATAAGTTTCTACTTTCTATAGAATTTAGAATCAAATATGTCTATTTAAAAAAAAACTGGAATAGTAGACCATACCAGGATCATAATATAAAAATAAAATCCAAAGAGTAGCATTAATATTTCATGCATTAAAAACACGAATAAAAATAATGGTGGGGCAGTTTACGGCAAATTTGCTTATATTATGCGAATTCTTTTTTGATTTAAAAGTGGCACGCGCGTTAAAATGGTTTTTGAGTCACTTATAAATTTCAATTAAGCCTTCCCAGTTTCACTAGTTTACCTTCGATATGTCCTCTAATGTCAAATTATAAACCATATTAATTATAATTACCAGTTAGTATTATTAAAAGTACCGTTTTAAGATTTCACAACTTTAAAATGTTCTAAATTAATTAAATCAAATTAGATCCATTAAATGAGATATTGCAAATGTAAATATTGAAAAAATCTGATGAACTAGTAATGGAGATAGTACTGGATTACTTAGTTCTAATAAATTATTCGTCATTCGATTGTGGCGAATTGTACATGTATTAGCATATCGTTACTTTCCAACATCGAACTAATAATAAATTTTAATCTTCGACGAGCGATCTTATTCAGGGGACCTAAATCCATATATTTAGTAGACAAAGATTCATTTATTAATTCTAAAATGCAATATTATCGAAACACTTCATTCAAATAGAAACGGTCATTAATAATAGAATGGGTTTAAGAGGTTGCTTATATGGTTGCGGGATATAAAAAGAATGAATATGTAGCAAATATCAATCAAAATATTTTTTTATTTTATTATCACTACGTATAGATTTGATTGATTTCAATAAAAAAATCTGGTATTTACGAAATATTTTGTTCTAGTTGTCCTAAAGTATATATAGGACAAACACGTAGACCCATTGAGACTAGATTTAAGGAGCATTTAGCTCATTTCAGATTAAATAGAATAGATAATAGTGCTGTAACCGAGCATATTTTTTATTCAGTTCTAAAAACGTTTGTTTTCTTTACAAGTGATCGTTTTTATATGTTTTATTTCGTTTTATCTTGTGCTACTGAAGATGCAGGCATAGCCTTCGAAATGCGCATCTAGCTACTTAAGTTACGGTATTTGGTTGATATTCTATACTAATAAAAATAATGCTATGTACATAAGGAGTTTATAATGGCAGTGTACCAAAAAATTTACATGATTGTAAGGAAAATGATGAGAAATTATTTCGGGATATGGATAGGCCGTTAAAAATTACTAAACAGAAAATCTGCTTAAAGCTTAAACAAATAGTGAAGGAAAAGAAAAGTTTCAATTATTTTGGAAAGTTGAAATATTGTTCATATACAAATCAAAATGATCTAATTTTATGAGCATCTGAATTCGTTTTGTGCTAATGCTTTGACACCGTAATTTTTATATAATATGCACAAGCTTATAAATCGATGTCACAACCTCTTTTATACAAATTTTTGCGTAAATATTTGAATATATCAAACCACTGTATATGTTGTATAACATATCACCGAAATTCCGCAATACAGAGTATTTAATAGCTGCACATTTCGAAGTCTATGACCCCATCTTCAGTAGCACAAGATTAACTAATTAAAACACAATCCTATTATTATATTCTACAATACAATTCGAAAAGCACATCTGGATTTTTATATAAATTCGGTATCAATGGATATTTTAAAAATGCAGAAGGAACATATGTAGTCTCAAAGACATTTGTTTGAAATTTATATGTATAATCTTTGGCATCATCTTGTATTTGTACATGTATGCATATAATTCATCAAATAATTGAAAAATCAATGTTCGAGTAGTTTCGTATTTATTTATGTTCTTTCAATCTATAACACGCTTTTCTAATCGTGCTTGTACGGTAACTGCAATGAAGTTTGTTTGTTGAAATATTCCTATACTCAGTCAAGAATGTGTTATTAGGTACCAATGTCGTCAATATATGCATATTATACGAGAATCAATTCAGGCAATGCAATAAGAAGATCAAATTCTATTCCGGGTTTAATTTATGATAGATAAAGACTTACGTCTAATACTATGAATACCATGTGACAAGTTTATACCTTAATTTCATGAAAATAATTATTATTAGTGTTTAAGAGATAAGTTATTTCGGTGTCCACGAATATCCTAAGTCACAATGGCGTTAAAACAATGATTAATAAGAAAGTGAATAATAGTATCTCCAGAGAAATATTTTTTATTAATATGAACACGTGATTTGGTTGTACTATTAAATAAAAAATAAATAAATGCATATGTGAATTTGTCCCCAACCTTTTTAGTTTAATTTCGTAATAATTCCAAAGTCTTCATATCGTTTTAGCGGACTATACATGGTATACAACTATGCATGAATTATTATGCGTACTTCCTATAAAAATTCAAAATATTATTCTTCGCCTCCACCTAATATTATTTCTCCGGTTGTGGATTTGAAAGCAGTCACCTGTTATACGAAAAAAACATCCACAGACGAGTTTAGTACGCGGAAATGATTCCCACCCAAAGCAATAAACAAGTACATATTTAAATAAGCAATGCAAGCACGAGATAATATAATAACATGTACAGATTTCTCGATTTACTTATGCAAAAAAAAGGGAAAAGTACTATAAATAAGGATTTAACAAGAATTCATTGAACTTCGGCGCAAGGTATCAGAATACAAATTAAAACAAATTAATTTAAAAACAAAAACCGTTTCCTGCACTGCGTTGAGATAACAAAAAAATTGTAGTAGCAATTTGCTTTTGTATATTACATATTTACAAAAGATTTCTTTTTTTTAAGGTTCATTGTAATAAATTAACATACGCAAGATATTACCAGCAAAATGTAAAAGTATATAGTTTTTTAAACAGTCGAATTACTATTCCCTTAAGCTTCAAATTAATGTGACCTAGTTTAAAAATGTACAACCTCGCCAATTTACAACCAACTTTCCTTCATAAAATTGTATTTTCGCTCTAAAACTCTTCCAAAAGCGATCCAAAGTTGTGCCTCTTCTAAATTTTGCTTTTAACAATGGAAACATGCACGTATGTGAATCCAGTCATCAAAACACAAAGCGTATAATTTCGTCGACATTCAACTAAAACTAAAGCGATTACAATTTTTTATTATTTTTTCGTTGTGCAGGATAGTTTCTATTTCCCCTAGTAAGCATTAGAGATGCAAAACGTAAGTGTGAACATTATCTGAAGCCGATTTAACGTTCCCAGAATAATATCGTCAATTGCACAAGTTGTCTTTGCGGATTTCGAGATATGATAAAGTCTTTAAGACGCTCGAAGTTTATTCTCACTGTATAAGCCAGCTAGGTTAATTTAAAGCTGTCTATGGCAAGGTAATCGACTAGTCATCACAAAATCAGCATCAAAATCAAACATCAACTCTAGTCAAACTCAATCCAAGAACCGATAGCAGAATAGTTACGATCGTATTTTATATGTTTGGGTACGTCCGGTATTATTACCCTCATAATACTTGATATGTGTTGGGGATTAGTCAGACGGGTTTGATTTTGTTTGTGGTCTTTGCCAATGACCTCAGGAGGCACTCTACCATCATACTGTTGTTATACACTCTGATTTGCATTTGACAGCGTGTTGTGGGGAATATTGCGTACACATCATATTTAGAGATTATTACTACCTGATAAAATAGTAGATTTGACACAGGTGTGTCTAATATTATATAGTACCAGCATATAGCTTAATTAGTTGTTCTTTGTTATGCAGCGCCAATTCGATAAGAATTGCGTAATAACTGCAAATATATTAGATGAAGCCCACGTAGTGTAAATATTTTCTTTAGTTTTAAATTACCGATTTCATACCATAGTATGCTAGAAGCTTTTTGAATATGTTACAAACATACAAGTAAAATAATATACCATACAATTCTACAGACAATCTTGCTTCAATTAAATAAATGGGTATTCAATTTTTTTTAATCAAAACAATACTTAAATTTAGTATCCGTTGCTGTAAAAATGTTTGCATGAAATATTAATACTACACCACTGTATTGAGCATAATATACAGTTAATATATAAAATAATTCTCATTAAAAGGACGGAAATATAGTTTCTACATCCCGCGTAATACTTACTGCAAAAAATAAAACAAATGTCAAACACATTTACTATAAATAAAATTATTATAAATCATAGTTTCTATTATAAACATGTACAGTTAGCCATTAAGTTAAAATCCCAATTAGTGCGATGAAATGCATTTAGATTGGCTTTCAAAGAATATATGAATGAATATATATTGCTAGCAAACTTTCGTATTAGACGATAATTTCGGAATGTAATTAATAATTTGTTTTAAGAGCACCACGAGAGCATTTAACTTATTAAATTATAAAGTAAAAAATCGATTCTTAAATTAGTAAAATGGTGAAATGCGATAATATTGTATTTAATGTTGGTAGCTTAATATAAAGTTGCAATTAGCCAAATCTACAAGTCTTAGACTTGTGGAAAGTGTTTTTTTTTTCTTTTATTGCGGTCATCAATTGCATAGGATAAAAAGATGAAGGAATACTAAACTGATACAAAGGAAGCGGCGTCAATTTCGCACTATAGATGCTATTGTGTGTATGGCCTGATCAATTCACATACATTGTTCCAATTAGAAACTATTTGATTGACGTGAAATTGGAAGCCAATAAATACAGATGTAGTAAAGGTGCTATTACTCTATACAATGTCCTAGTAATAAGGCCTCTAATAAGCTTGTTTTGCAGTTGTTTAATTACTTGAGCACGCGAAAGGGCTTATTTGGGTCTAAAATAGTTCGTGAATTATTCATTTCGAAAGTTTCGTAATCGCATTCGTTTTCTGTAGTAAATGTCGCGCTGTCAGTATAAACAAAAACCGTCTATAGGTTTTCGTTAATTGGTATTTATCAACTCGGAAAATATTCTGCACTTACTGAGTCATTAAGCGTAAACTGGAAACCAATCACGTTCATTTACAATATTCTACTGTATGTCATAAAGGAATTGAATTATTAAATAAAATTCGGTCAGTAAGAGTTCTGACTCATTATATATATAAATCGTTGGCTGAGCATTGATAAATTAATTTTTAAAAAAGAGATGAACACTTGCATTCTCCAAATCACGTATCAAATAGAAATATTTATATCGACACGGTATTTGTTTGAATCTTAAGAGCACGTAGAACCCAGTTTTAGGTTTTTTTTTATTCGCAGAAAGTAAGTCAATGCTCAATATTAATATACGTGATAGATATAATAACAAAATTGTCAAAACAACTAAGCGTTAATCAGATATAATAAAAATTTAGAAAAATAGCAAGAATTTAGTTCAACATTGATTAAATACTAACGCTTCAAAAAATTATGACCAATCTTCAAACATAAATTGATCAAAAATTAGTCAATAAAACTAATAATATTATTCAATTAAAGCCCCATCCTTATTCGTATAATTTATTCAAAGATATATTTGAATTTTCTAGAAATTAGTGATTAACTTTTCAAAAAACGAAGTATGAAGGAATATATAGCGAAATATAAAATTGAAGCTTTTGAAGATAAATTACAATGCGATATAGCATAAACAAAATAAATCAGACTAGTAAATTGACGACGATTAATGAAATAACCTCTAGCTATACGAAATTATAATTTGGACACGAATTATAGTCTGAACGTAAGAGATTCTCATCTCAATAAACATAAAGTCAATCAGTAAATACTCGCGCTATTTTTATGAACGAAGTAAATAATGTCTATTCGGACGGATTTCCTGTTTTGGTAACATGGTAATATGGAGAGAAAGAAGAAATGGACGAAGAAGTCTTTCTAAAGACGTAAAGCGTATATATAAGGCAGACTTTGACTGCAAGCTCCGAAGTAATTGGCAAATTAAAGAGGACGGAGCAGCAAATTGCGAAATTGACCATCCGTTAAAAGCTTCTTGTACATAATTCATGATAATATAATATGTATGTAAATCGTACAAATTATCTTTTATGAAATAATTAACTGTCCTAGTATCCTAGTCCTCAAATTACAATCTACTGAAGAACTATGAATATATAAAGCGTATTAATTTAATTTTGTAGTTTAATAATACCATTGTATTTTATATATACTACTAATTTTATTTTGTTATAAATTATATACTTGCAGCAAATAAATCGAGTTATAGTTATTCGGTTTTTACCTAAGACACTTAAGTAATTTAACAAATTAAATAATACATAATATAATATATGCAGTAGATTAATTATTGCCAAGTTAATAATGAAATTATTATTATGCAAATTTACTGTAATTATTGTATAAGGATTAAAGATTTTAGTATTATATTATCCAACATTTCAGTTTAGGTCCATTGCCATTGTTGATTTCTCAGCGGAGGAGGAAATATAGAGTTAGACTTTATCTGAATTGTGAGAACTCAAATAAGACAATTTGGATTTAGATTTGTAATAATTCAATTTTTTAATTTTAAGATAAAAAGACGATTCTCGTATATTAAATTATTTATCACACTTAATTATTCCTATTATTTCTACTATTTTCTCTTATATACAGGTTGCTTAACATTTTGATAGTCCATATAAAAGATAGCAAAATAATGAACAACTTTCTTTATAGTATCAAGAACAGATTTGCAAAGTTGTTCTTTTCCTATCTTTTTTAAAACCTTACGCGCATTTTACGTTAATTTGTTGAAGAATGAATGAATATTATTGCAATATAGTAATTATCCGACATTGCATAAAGTCAAACTAAATTAACTAGTCCATAAGGTAATTAGATAATTAAATTCACTTTTTACGTAATACATTTAACAATGGCGAGTGAAGAATACACTAACTTTATTTCTCTTTAGGTAACTATTACATTTAGAACCATGAGAAGATGAGCAGAAGGTATTTCAAATAATTATACAGTGGTTATAACTAATACGTATACCCACAGTTTTAATAACAAATATATACAGAGTCCTTACGGAAAAAGTTGCAGTGGTATTAAATTTAAATTATTATTTCGACGAACTATAGTGATATCTTTTTATGACAGTAAATGTCAATAAAAAGTAGATTTCCCATAAAAAACTATAAATGAGTTTTGTTAAAAATTTCGAGTATGCAAAATGTGAAAAAAATGAATAAAACAGGTTACCACTACATATTTGCTTTTTATCATCAATTTTTAAACTGAAATATCTTAGCATAAGATATTTTCGATTTATATAGAAACATATACCGATGTTATTTTTCTTCAATATTGTGCCGATTATGAAAACTATCAGTTTACTATATCTCTTCAAAATACAGCATCAAAGTAGTGTTATATACAATATCGCTTTCAATTTTTTTTTAGCCCATTACGCGACTTTGTCATTGTTTTGATTCTTTGTGGTTTAAATTTAGAGTTTGAATGAAACCAACGACTTTTCGTAGCACCGAAAGTGTGTGTATATTGTCGAACAAGAGTTAGTGATACATTATAATTACAAATAGTAGACTGAACCATTGTCATACTGAAATAACAATACTTTCCATTTCTACCATATAGTATAGAAAAAGACTGTCAATCTCAATACAAAAGTATATAATTTATAGACGTCGAATTTAGTACAGAGTGATCGAAAAATATCTTATATTGAGCGAGGTTATGATAGAATGAAATGAATGATTGAAATAAGAATTGTTACATAATATGTTGAATAATTTAGGAAAAAGAATATATTGTTTTAATAAAATAAAAGTTGATATTTGTAAAAAAAAAAAATAGAGGGGCTTCGTTCGTCCGCTAAAGACAGATGAGTTCTATGATGTACTTTTACTCCAGGATTAACATGCATTTTTTTTAACCACCACATTTTTTTACCATAAAAAAAAATTCTTTGCCATCAAAATACACGATGTTTACACTCTTTTGTAATATGGTTGACTATTTAATGAAACAACAAATCAAATAGTTTTAATTGATTGATTAACTAAAAAATCTTCTTTAGATTTCGCAAATTCAGGTCAGAAAGGGAATAATAATGTTTAATCCCATATATTAATTTGGTCCACCATTGCAGTTAATATTACTTATAGTATCGAATATCACCCAAATACTATAACTTGAAGCATTAAGTAGCTAGATGTACATTTCAAGGGCTATGCTCCCATCTTCAGTACACAAGATAAAACTAAATAAAATACCTCTGTCACGAATCGTGATTGATATACAATTATATATTTTTTATTTAGTTTTTTCTTGTGCTACTGAAGATGGGGGCATACCCTTCGAAATGCACATCTAGCTACTTAATGCTTTGAGTAACGGTATTTGGGTGATATTCTATACTATAATTTAATACCGTAGTGATAATTTTTAAAATTAATATTACTTAATATAGATTTACTATTTATTCTATATAATTTGTCGTCGTGAGGAAAGAAATTGCAAGTTTATTTTAGAGTAAATTTAAAAAATATATTGTGGTTAAGACAATATAACGAAAACTCAAAGGAACTAGTTTTTATATAAAAATAATATATAAGTTAAGTAATGTAAGTTAAGTGATATTTTTTAAAGATGTTTATTTTTAAGATGAATTTTATATGAGGTATTATATGAAGTATATATGTCTATATGAAGTATAAAGTTAGTAATTTTCTAAATTTGATAATGTCGCATAAATGGAATGAAACAGCAATAATATCGATTTTTTATAAATATTATTAAAGATAAAATCACTATTTTGAAAATATAAATATACTGATGCAATTGCAAATTTGCTATATAAAGTCCTTCCACAATTCGTATAATAATTATTTGTTATATTTACCTAATCTAGCATAACATAAATTCCAATAATACAAATAGCTATTGGCGGAAATACATTACCCTAGATATTTTAATATCTCATCATCTCACCACAATACTGCTATGAAAAAAATGCTCTAGTCTTGTTAATGTTTTAAAAGATTTCGCATGACAAGATATCACAAAAACTAATATTTTCTTAAAAAAATTGTTACTGTCAGATGGTCAGTGTCCTATATCTGGTCAACGGCCTATATGCAAGAACTGATCCACTAGTAATACCACTATGAAAAAAAACTTTACATCCTTTTAAGAGTATGTGTAAGTCATCGTCTAGTATTATAGGGCATTTTAGTATTGGTCTTACAACATAGTGCTTTTGGTGCATGCAACGGACAAAGGAGGCAGTTCCTCACGTTTCGCTCTACAGGACCGTAACGATCACGTATAACCTAACAACAGATGAATATGCCATCACGCACCATAGTGCTTTATACGAAATAATATAATTATGTATTCTTGCAATTGTGAACATTCTCCGTACAACCACTAGTGAGTTCGAAATAAAATGAATTCAATAGAATCAAGGGCCGGAATTCCATAAGGATGTAGTTAATTTTAGGGTGATAAATGATTATTTTATAAAACGTCCATGAAATTTATATAGAATAGTATATAATAAATTTAATTACTCGGTAATGTTTTTGTTCATAGCGTGAACGAAAAAATATAGATATTTCCGGAGATTTATAAATGTATAATAACGTATTCATTTTCGTATATTTGTTCTGCAATTTTAATTATTTAACACCCACAATATGAAAAAGCGTCGACAAATTCATAGAATGGTAAACAATGGTTTCATTTAAGTAGTACGATATGAGATAAAATTCTTTCAGAAGATTTAAAAAAAAATGTTTGAAAAAAATGTATTCGCAAAAATCAAACTACTCTGTGTAGTTTGCTTCTAGTCAAAAACTTCTTGGACCAAAATTACATATACCACATTTTGTAAAACAACTGTTACTTTATATATAGTAATTTTTTTTAAATACTTAAATAATGTATTACCCAAATCCCATTCGCTGATATTTTCTTAATGATCATATTTTTAAATACGAGTACATTTTAAATATTTCGAAGAATTATCGTAAATTGTAGTTGTGGAATTTACTCAAATCGGCACAAAACTATTTTTAAATTTATTTTTATATAATTTATTTATTTATTTTTGGTTATTTTAGATTTCACAAACCAATATTTTTTGCTGTTACTTGTTAATTTGTATTGTTTTAAAAGATTTATAGGTCATATTATATGCCATTTTTGAAGTACTTCTGTCATGTTGACTCATTTATTTAATAGTATATCAATCACGACTCGTGACAGAGGTATTTATTTAGTTTTTATCTTGTGCTACTGAAGATGGGGGCATAGCCCTTGAAATGTACATCTAGTTCAGTGCCATTTCAATCTGGGGGGGCGCATTTCTTAAAAAATAACATAATAGTGAGAAATCTTACCTAAAATGGATGCAAAATTATTAAATTCAAACATTTCTTGAAAGTGAATTCCACTCTTCTATCTTTCATTGATATAAACGCTCCTTGCACAAATTTGTGATGAATTTACTTCAGGCAATGGTCTACCAAATTCTTTAATTTTTACTTCGTCATCAAGAGAAAGTCTACAAAACTCTATTGTCAATAAAGAACTAACAATATTCATTTTTATTAAAATATTTCTATTAAATATATTCTTGGAGAAACACGTGGCAAAATCGTACATACGTACATATCGTACATACACAGAACAAATGCTACTGTCTTATCTGGCTATTCTATATCAATTTATGTACATATATATATACTCTCTGTATATATATACTACTCTCTGTTCTCTCTGAACTTCTCTAGGACGTTAAAGAAGCGCGACATCCAATAGATGATATACTACATCGGTCGCCTGCACTCTATGATACACTCATCTCATTGCATATGTACTGTATATATGTGTTTGACTTGTACTGGCATTGGATAGCCGCTGGGAATGTGTGACACATATTAGACGATGAAGCAAGGAGCGAACCGAAGAAACAGAAGATATACTGCATACGGTCGCTCTCACCGATTGCTTGCGATAGAGTGAGATGAGTGTATATGCATTTAACCTGTACTGTGTGGCTGGGTGGCGCTGGACACCCAGCGGCACCAAATTAGCGATATATATATACCACGCGAACGATAGATACAGATAGATACAGCATATATACAGCATAGATACACTGCTGTGGCTTGCAACGGATACCACAACGAACGCCACACCGTGTTGTGGTGATTGTTATCGCGGCGCAAGCTTTATCTTTTAGGAAAAATAATGCCGAGATAAAATATCGCAATACAATTATATATCTACAGTGATGCGCTCAATGTTCAGGAGGGGCGCGCGGCCCTACGGCCTGCACAACGAACCGCCACTGATCTTGCTACTTAATGCTTCGAGTTACGGTATTTGGGTGATATTCTATATTATAATTTAACACCGTAGTGATAATTAAAAAAAAAAATAGAAGCTTTCTTAATTTAAAATTTCAATTACGTTCAGCTAGTTATCCTACTATCACTAAGATACAATGAATGTGTCACTTAGTTATTCAATCTTAAATGACAAAAACATAGTCCTTTTACAAACAGAGAAAATGTACCTAATACAAAATAATCGAACGAAAGTTTAAAGTTTGACGATACACTTGGTATATTAATTTGAAAAGATTAACAAGAGCCCACGGCCGTTGTTAATTTTTAGATTGCTGTAGCTTCCTGTCTGCTAAGCGATTATTTATGTATTATATACAATATATTCTGGATGATTAGGAAGCTATTAACGAATAGTTAATTACAGATTTTGATATCATCCGTTAATATATAATATTTTTTATACTACAGAATGTTTTCAATCCGGATACCATCAACCTAGTTGTGTAAGAATAATTCAAATTTTTGTAATTAAACAATTAATTTGTTGTATAAATTCAAATTCGGACCATTCACAACATCCATAGTTCGGAAGGAATTTTTTCCGTTCCGAAAAAATGCCCACAATTCGAACCCACAACCGATTTAAAATCCCGATTAAAAATCCCGATTTAAAATTAGATCATTTTTTAATTTAAAAGGAACTTCAATTATTACGCGACAATAAATATTGCATGCACGGTTTTGTTTGTTTATATCTTGTGAATTAGTCTGCGTTGTTGGTCTAGGTAAGTTATAGGAGCAGGTACGAAGCAGGTAATTTTAGAACGCTAAATATAGGATTTTGTAGAAAAACGGTTGCCGTAGCTTTTGTACTACTAGCCAGCCACAAGACGCTATTTGGTGCATAACAATTATCTGTTCGCGACCGTTACAAAAAAATGCGTAAAAGAAATTAATAATCTGTATAAATGTGTATATATAACTGTAACAGACAGAGTGGTATGGTTAAAATCACGATTAAATTATACACTTGCAACTTTACAGAATGGTAAATCGTTTAATTCAATGTTGTATGTGGAAGACAACATTGGGTAATTAAAGGCTTTTATCCGATTTCAAACACTTATCTGATTTGTACGAGTAATATTTATGCAATCGCTTCCTACATATTATAAAGTACGTCAAGTTTAACACTACATCCTCTACTTGCGAAGAAAAAACATATAATACAAAATGTGTATTCCTAATACTAGTATACCTACAAATCATGATTTGTCGGTATGACAGTATTACTCACTTTTTAAATATTTCATTCAAAATATTACATAAATAACTTTAATAACGTGTGAATATTATATTTAATTCATTGCTATTATATCCGTCACTTCTTCAAAGCCTATAATGTAAAGGCGAAATTGAAGGTAGTAAAAAATATATTAAGAATTAAGTATGAAGAGTTTTCTAAGTCTCTTCAATGATAAACATTTAAAAATGGAGCAAAAAAACAAAGCATCAGTTTATCTCTTGTAGGTGTATGTTAAATATGCATAGAGATAAATATGTATAGGGACATTGGTAGAATGTGCATCAATCTTTATCTCATCAGAAATGCACGAGTGTCGCTTACAATTATTATCATAAAGCAAAAGGTTGCGAACCGTTACTAATAATGTCCTTTGTTTCAGAGAAAGTGTATAAAAATCCTCGAGCGATAACTTCGCACGACGCCTCATATATCCATCATCGGTCAGCGGCACTACAAAATACCTACAATCACCCATTACTATATAACAATAAAAATACATACAAGAAATAATTCACCATGAACGAGAATCTGTGTCAGGAGCGACCAAACTTGTGTACCAACCCGAGAAAAATCAATAAGTTCAATCAATTATCCATCGATCCAATTATGTAATAAACATCGCGTCAGTGCATCGGTAATTTAATTAACGCCCGAAAACAGCAATTCAGATAATGTGAATCAAAATTGTTATACAAAACATGACGTACAACGAAAATGACTTCATGCGAACGCCACTTCCAGCAAACTGGACGACTGAAACGAGAAACTGTTTTCCAGTTAAAGTGCGTATAAAAAACAATTGCCACGACTTAAGAAGAGTAGTTTTAAGCTTAATGATAGTGCTACTATTAAGTATAAGGCCGGTATTGTGCAATAGACTGCCCAGGTTTCAAATCGATGGTCAGAGCGAAATTGTTCTAAGACTGAAGGAAGGCGATGAAACACCTGTTGGTAGGTTGCTAATCACCTAATACAAAATAATGCTAAAGTAATACAACAATGCTTACATTTTATATTAACACACTTATCAGTAGTTAATGGTTTTTAAGAACGCAAATTATATACTTTTGTGTCACTGAATGCTTGAGTAATTACCCAAATTAAATTGCATTAATTGCATTTAATTAACTTATATACCACAGGTACATTAATATATAATCTAAGAGGTTTGGATCCAGACGGCGATAGCCTAGAGTTTGGCGTACGATTACAAAGCGGAAGTGACGTCATTCGTGTGGAAACTATATCCGCCACGGAGGCGAATATTTATCTGAATAAAGAACTAGACCGAGAGGTGTGCACAAATTTTAATTCGTAGATTCAGACATTCCTGAAATCTAATTTTCAATTTGCAGTTGAGAGATGAGTACGCATTAGTTTTAACTTTAACGGATGGTAAACTGAATGGAAACCATGTGACCCAGAGTCTTTTACTCCTCGTCGAAGATGTTAATGATAACGTGCCAATATTTAAACCGCATCAACCGTCGATCACAATACGTGAAGATGCACAACCCAATGTTATTACTACGTTAGAAGCTACCGATTCGGATGAAGGTATAATAATTATATTAATACCTTCCCAAAGTTTGATCACGGCTACCATTGCACTCAAATCTATTCAGGCCTATGTACTGTATTTATCGGAATAGCATAGTACTCATTTAAGTATATGGTTATTGCAGGTGCTTATGGTCAAGTAGTTTATTATCTCCAAGAAACCGATGCTCAAGAAGCAAAGTTCGGTATTAGCACAATCAATGGCAAATGTGTCGTTAGATTGATTGGAGCGTTGGATTATGAAAAACAGACATTACATCAGCTAAGAATTTTAGCTGTTGATAGGGCGAAGCAAGGACGGGTCAATACCGGTACTGCTGCGATCTTAATTAAAGTGGAAGACGTTGAAGACCAATTGCCAGAATTTGTAAGAGTGCAACCTGTTGCAAGAGTTGCAGAAGATGCGCCTGTTGGCACATCAATATTACAAGGTTTCTATAAAATGTGCTAGAATGAAATATGCAATTTATCATTACATATTTCCAGTTACTGCCGTTGATGGAGATCGAGGAGTCAATAATCCAATAGCTTATTCTTTGACATCTAATGGAATTGACCAAGAGTCGGATGTATTCCGTATTGAAAGGAATACAGGAACTGTAATCACAACAAATCTTTTAGATAGGGAATCCCTATCATCATCTTCTGGCGCTTATATTTTACAAATTACTGTAAGTATTTTTATTTACATTTCCTCGATGCTCGAAGATGTTAATGAAGAGCAGAGGTGGAGATTTTTTATACATTTTACGAGTACATGTTCTTTTCTGAGACAGGCAACGGAAATAGGAAGCCGCGTCCGACCTCCACCCAGCACAACAACAGAAATTACAGTCATGATAAATGATATGAACGATGAAACTCCAACGTTCAGAAGTAGCCATTACGAATGTGTAATTGCGGAAAATTCGCCAGTCAACACACCGTTAACATTTGCGAATAATACCATACCTGAAGTATTCGACTATGACCAGGTGGGTATGCTCAAATGTACTTATCCATAATATACTTAACCATATTTTTAATAAACTTGCAGGGAAATAACGGAACGTTTCAATTATTTCTACTTGAGCAAATGAACAATTTTGAAATATCGCCGCATAAAGGGATTAATGAGGCTACCTTCCTAATACGTGTTCGAAATTCTAGTATTTTAGACTACGAAGAAATTAAATCTGTTAATTTTTCATTAGTAGCTAGAGAAATTGTTAAAGATAATCCAAAACATAGCGAAGCTACCGTTACAGTACATATTCTAGATAGAAATGACAATTATCCAGAATTCACTCTGGATGTTTATGACGTTTGGGTTCCAGAAAATTGTAGATCTGGTACTATTGTAGCAAGAGTGGAAGCATATGATCGCGATTCTGGAAACTTTGGAACTAGAGGAATTCGATATACAAACCTTGCAGGAAGTATCGCTGATTTGTAAGAATCTAATAAAATGCTTTACAATATATTTCATATCATGAAAATTATATTGTAGGCTACACCTCCATTCAGTTTCTGGTGTAATAACAGTAAAAGCAGCTGGCGGACCAAGTTGGGATAGAGAACAAATTTCAAAACACTACTTAACAGTTGAAGCAAGAGATGATCTTGGCAATGGTAATCGCAATACTGTTCAACTTGTTATTAACATCGAAGACGTTAATGACAATGCTCCAATATTTACTCAGAGCAAATATGAAGTACGGCTTCAGGAAAACCAATTAGATTTCGAATTGCCTTTGCGAATTGAAGCTAGGGATGCGGATTTAAACGGTACAAAAAACAGCAAAGTCGTTTACACAGTCATCGGAGATGCAGGCAAAAATTTTAGTGCCGATTTAAACAGTGGAATTGTGAAACCAAAAAATGCCATAGATTTTGAAGGAATTGATGTTCCCTCAAAAGGTGGTGTAAGGAAAATAGACTTTATAGTGAAGGCTGCCGACATGGGTGTTCCAAGCTTATATAGCGAAGCAATAGTTTCTGTTTTTGTAATCGATGTTAATGATTTTGCTCCAACTTTCGAAGATATATATTATCATAAGTCAATACCCGAAAACATGCCTGGAGGGACTTCAATCTTACAAGTAAAAACTGCTGGTACATACACGGGCTAGATAATTCTTTAATATTAATTCTTGCAGGTGAGGGCTTATGATTTGGATGGTTCATCTCCCAACAACTATATCGTTTATAGAATAGGAATAGGTGCCGCAGATAAGTTTATAATTGGTGCAGAAAATGGTGTAATAACAGTAGCGAATGGTGCTACTTTAGATCCAGATCTTACAGAACCTAGAAAAACTTTATATTCCATGAGAGTTATTGCTCTGGATGGAGCTACTGGAGAACGACAATTATATTCTTCTGTGCAAGTTAATATCACAGTAACCGATGTTAATAATAAACCGCCTGTTTTTGAGAATCCAGGAAAGATCCACATAACCGAGAACATACCGGTATATAACTTATCTTGCAATAGAGTTGGTGTTGACTATACAAATGAATGTTATCAAAATATTGAAGTTAGCGATTAATAATAATTCACCAAAATAGAATTCACCAACGAATTATGTTCACTATCCGAGAAATGAGTACACTTTTTCGATGTTTTATGTAATCTTACAAAATTATGCAAATTCAATTACATTAATTACGACAATCTTTACGTGCGTTGAATTCATTTACCAGGTAGGAACTATGGTAACTCGCGTACGTGCCCGGGATTTGGACTCCACAGCTAATCTTCGGTACAAATTAGATCCGGTAGAGTGCAGTGCGAACTCGGAGCGCGGAACACCACTAAAAGCGGACGATTTTGATTGCCACGGATTGTTTCACCTGGAGGATGTGAACGGGGTTCTTACTGTCGCTAAACAAATCGATAGAGAAATTGTCGAAACGGTGCAATTGGGTTTAATTGTTGAGGACTTTGCTTCTGACACTGGACCGCAAATTGCCCACGGTAAATTAACTTAACGATTCCCAGACAATATCATAATTACCACTTCGCTTGCAATTGTCTTTTAATAGCCAAATTAGCAATCACAATCGAGGATGTGAATGACAACAATCCAAAATTCCGAAAACCGTTTTACCGATTTGCTGTCGCTGAAAATAGTAAAAATGGAGTATCGATCGGTTCGGTAATTGCGGACGATATTGATAAGAATCGTACCATTACTTATAACGTAGAAGGTCGACAGGAAATTTTAAAATTAGTACATTTAGATGAAGATACTGGAGACCTGATTGTGGTTAATAAAATCGACCACGAAGCTTATGATTGGCTAAATTTAACTGTGAGTTAATTAAAAATATTGATATAACATAATTCTTCTAAAAATCTGTAAGTAGTGATGCGATATATAGGAATATATACATATAATCATTTTAAAATGGATGCGCGCGAATTTATAATAATTATAAATGTTACTTTAAATTTTCCAATAATTTACTAGCTCAAAGCCACAGACAATGGCGTACCAAAAAGATCTTCAAGAACTGAACTATTTATTCAGGTCTTAGATGAAAATGATAATAATCCATCTTTTATGCCTGAACCAAGGTCTTTAATAATCCCCGAAGATATAGGTGTTGGCCAAACTATTGCCATTATTGAAGCCAGAGATTCAGATTCTGGAGAATTTGGCAAAATTACGTATCTGTTGGATCGAATATCATCGCAAGTAAGATTCATCCATGCCTATCAATGCGATAATTTTATTCATTTGATTGGTATTGTTTTTATAGGGTAAATTTAGCTTGGATGCAGATAGAGGGATACTGCAAGTCACTGAAGATTTAGATAGAGAGAGTAAACTGTCTTATCTACTAGTTGTGGAAGCATGGGATAATTATCAGTATGGCTATAATAGTGGAGAAAGTAGAAATGCTTTTAAACACATCAAGTAATGTCAAAAAAATGAAAGAATAGTATATCGTATTATTATTTACGTTTATAACTTCTTTGTGTTAACAGCGTAACTATTATGGACGTTAATGACAATAGTCCACAACTTGTTCTACCAAATTCATGCGTTACCATCACAGAATTTCATGACGCAAGTCAATCTATAGCAATTGTGCATGCTACAGATGCAGATGATCCTGAAACTCCAAATGGACAGGCAAGATATCTCATAAAATTGTGGTGTGCTTACCATAGAACGTTCACTTACGACCAGTTAAAAAAATAAAAAATCTTTTTGAAAAAATCGAAAAATCTGTCTGAAATTTTCTGTCATTATTGGCTTTAAGAAAGATTTAAGTATTTTTTTATTTCTCTTGCCGTAATGTAAAAAAATATTAGACGTTTTCTACGATATTAGAAGCCTAGACCGACAATCAATTAAAGTTTAAATTTAAAATTACAATTAAAATTTAAAAAACAATTAAAATTTTATATATAATTTAAATAAAATCGTTTTATAAAACAGCAAATTATTTTGTTTCGTTATTTTATAGTTAATATTGGACATATCTAGTGGAAATGAACACGGCTTATTCCAATTGATGCAAGTAAACGAATGGTCTGCAGAAATCCAACTATTAGGATCCTTGCGCGGAAGACATGGGAATTACACTTTGACATTGCGTGTTCAAGATTTAGGAACTCCAAGTCATTTAGTAGAAGGCTTATTACACATTTGTGTAACAGATTACAATGACCACGCACCGAACTTTATAAGTCCTCCACATAATTCAACACTACGAGTACCTGAAGTAAGAAACTCTATCGGGATGTAATTGTATTACGGAGAAACTTTACGAGCGTGAATATTTTTTAGAATGCAACAGTGGGTAGTGCACTAGTTCAAGTTGTAGCAACGGACGAAGACGTAGGTTCAAATGGGGCAGTCAGGTATAGGTTGAAATCGGATCCAGCTGGACATTGGAAGTATTTCAATTTACAGCCAGTTTCTGGAATTTTAGAATTACGATTACCCTTGGATAGGAAGAAACAAAAGATATACGATGTAAGATCTGGCTTTTATAATTTCTTATGTAATTCATAAATTTTATTTGTAGATTCGTATTGAGGCTTATGATCTTGGAGTTCCAACAGCACTAAGTTCTGATTTAGACTTGACAGTTTACGTTAGCAATATAAACGATTATTTACCGCATTTTCTGGTGGACGAATTTGTACTAAATTTCACAGGTAAACCAATACATTAAATTCCATTAGGAAATTTTAAGATTATTATTTATAACGATTTTATAACAGAAAGCAAAATTCCTGGAATTGAAGTAAAAAGATTGCCATCAACTGTAGACAGAGATGAATTAGAATTTGATGGACCTGTATCGCCAATTTGCTTCTATATTGTGGGTGGTAATGAAAAAGGTCTTTTCTCTTTGGATCGTTTAACTCATGAGCTAAAGGTAAGCAATTCTTTAATATACGGTTAAATAAATATTTTTTATTACCGTTCATGATTTCCTTTATTAGACCCGACATGAATTAGATCGTGAAAAGGAATCCAAACATCTCATATTAATAAAAGCAACAGAGGATTGTAATACACCACCCAATAATCAAAGTTTCTTTGATCAAAATGACGATACGTTATTGAAAGCTATCATTAATGTTGTTGATGTTAACGACAATGCTCCACGATTCACAAAAAGGGTTTTTACCGGAGGTGTTAGTACTGCTACTGCTTTCGGAACTAATTTTATGAAAGTGACAGCAGAAGATAAAGATATTGGAGCCAATGCGAAAATCACGTACTACTTGATTGGGAAAATTCAAATGACCTTAACAGAAGGTTTGGAGAATTTGCAAAAACCACCGTTTCTGGTGGAGAAAGAAAGTGGAGAAGTGAAACTGAATTTTGATCCGCAACAGGGAATGAAAGGATATTTTGATTTTATGGTATTAATTCTATCTATTCAATAGTGTTACTAATGTTATTAAAACAGATATTTTAGGTGTTGGCTAATGATACAGGAAGTCTCCAAGATATGGCCAGAGTATTTATTTATCTGCTGCGGGAAGATCAACGTGTACGATTTGTGCTTCGCCAACAACCACCGGAACTAAGAAATCGAATAGAAATGTTTAGAGAGTAAAACTGAATATTTAAATTTATGAGATATAATACCACGAAAGATATATTTTCAGAATTCTGGGCAATGTAACAGGAGCCATAGTGAACGTGGATGAGTTCAGAGTACATGCGAACCAAGACGGAACTGTCGATAAAACTAGAACCGATTTGTATTTGCACTTGGTAGATAGAGATGATCATTCAATTTTAGAAGTACCTGACGTTTTGAAACTCGTCGATCAAAATACGGAAAAGTTAGACGATTTATTTAAGGTGCTAATTTATTGTTTGGCTTCAACTTGATTAGTTTGAATTAGAACCATATCTTGTCCTTTAACTACTCTTCTAAATGTTGTTCTTTGTCTGCCATTCGTACTTTAATCTAGATCTGCCTACTCTTTCATTTTACTTTATATTGTATAACTATTATTCCCATGTCTAAAAATATGACCTACTATGGAAGATGTTACAAACATAAATGTATCAGATAGAAAGTGTTTTACATAAGATTTTTGTGATACAATGAATTGTTTTATATCTTATAGAACTTCAATGTACTGGACACGCAACCAGGTGGAACCTTAGCATTAACTGTAGTACAAACAGCTGGAACAACATTCTGGCTCACAGCTTCTTCTCTATTATTATTAGTATTGTTGTTTCTTTCATTGGCTTTATGTATAAATCAACGTCAAACTTATCATAGGAAATTAAAGGCTGCTACAGCTACAGCATATGGTACACATAGGATAATTTTATTGTTATTGGAATCTATAAACATATCATTCTAGTGGGAAGTGATTCAGATCTTGGTGGAAGGGGAAGATTAAGTATTTTGGGTGGTAAAGTTCCCAATACTAACAAACATAGCATGGAGGGGAGCAATCCCATGTGGTTGAAGGCCTATGAAAACGAATGGTACAAAAACGCTGATGAATTTAGGTAAAAGTACAACTACTATTTTTTGTAGGACAATGAGAATAGTGCTTCGAACATTTAAATATATTGTTACATTTTTTTAGTATCAAATCCATTGGTAATGTAAACTTTTTATGATTATTTATAGTCAAGGTTCTGAACACGATTCATTGGACGAGAACGTAATCTCAGCGGAGGATAATCTGCAATGTCCTCCAGAAGAAGTGGAGCAACCTGCCGAGGGAAGTCATCGTCCCCAAAACGTATATCAAACACTGCCACCATTGCTGCCACCCCGTAAGTTAGAAACGACAGAATTATGATTAAGGGTTTGCCATTGGGTGGAGGATGATGAGGAAGAAGAAGAAAACGAGGAAAAGACAAAATCTGATGGCCCTAAGACTGACTCATAATTATTAAGTAGACACCAAAGAATATATATATCTCAAAATTGTTAATTAAAGATGTACAATAATTCTTAGATAACAAGGATAGTCGAATGTGATCAAAAAATCGTCCGATTTGATTCGAATATATCCGATCTGATACGAATATTTACAAGTAATGTTTGTTCACAAGTGTACAACGATATAAATAGTATATAAATGCAGCCGCAATGAATATATTTAAATTAAATTTGTTGTAGGTTGTATATAACTATACGCACTAGTTAATAAGATATATAATTTTAAATGCTACTTTTATTTGTTATATTCATTTTAGTACTAATTTTGTATATAGAAAATTATAACTTATATAACTTATAACTTATATAAATATAGTAAAATCTTTTATACTTAGTTTGAGTTTATTTACAATAACTAAGTAAATAATATGGTTATTTTATCATACCATAAATATTTTCTAATATTATAATGAAATAATCGCTATATTAGAAACGCGATTAATTTTCAAAGACCAATATGAGATCATATCTATTATAGTAACTCGAACCGATCTTAAACGTTGAATACGTACAGTGGTATCTACATGTAAAGTAGATGTATATAGTCACAAATTATTTGAGTCGACTACGCGACCCACAAAAATTTCGACATAAACAAAACTATTTTAGCCTCCACATAATACGAAATACTACTACTTTTGTAATATTTGTTGTGGAGACAACATGTGAATATTTTTCGTGACTTTCTGTAATTGAAGGGTATTTTAACGATTTATTTAAATTGCATATGGTAAAATTGGTAGAATCTTAAAAACCAAGTATTTTGCATATATGTGCGTTTTAAATCCTACCCAAAACGTTTTGTTTATAAAGTAATAAATAGTCTAAAACGTTCACATATTATTTGTCATTTGTCGTTAATTTTAAAATTTTAAGTGTAAAAAATGTCAAAAGAGAAATCAGATACAGTGCCTGGATTAGGTTTTAAAGATAATGGGGTGGCCATACAAACGCTTAAAAATTTGCAAGGGCGAGATCCTGAATATCAAAAATTTGCTGTAAAAGGTTTAATTGGTCGAGCCAAAAGAGTTCTTACATGTAAGTTTTAAATTATTTTCAATATTTTCTAAAATTAATTCATACACAATGTATATTTGCATTGTAGTAACAAAAGACAAAGAGAAATTACAAAATATCAAAGATGCAATGTCCACTTTTGATAAATTCCTAAAAGACTTTGAAAAGAACGGTTTATCAAAGGATAACAGAGCTTATATTCCATTCGAAACTATTCAAGTCTTGGAATCATTACTTTTCAAGTACAATGTAAATACAAAAAAATCTAAGCCCTTCATGAAAGCTTACGAAACCGCTAAAGAATATAAGGCACTTCGCACTGTGGAGAGCGAAGAGAAAGGCGTCACATGGGATATAATTCGCAATAGGGAGCTAAAAAATATATGGAAGTCAAATATTGATGCAAATATGTGGACAGATGATGACACTCCTACAAAAGAACATATGGAAATGATCATGTGGGGATTTAGTCCAGAAGCGTCGAAAATTAAGAAGAATCTTGATAAATTGAAAGAGAAAATTGGAGGTGATAAGAAATCAGCATCAAAGAGAAAGACCGAGTCTTCAGAATCATCCAGTGATGAATCTCCCTCCAAGAAGAAAAAATAAATTTAAACGTTATTTACGAGTGTTACAATAGCAGGTGGCCAAATGTATCTTTATACAAAATGAATGTATATTTAACTTCAAATCGAAACTGTTATTCTATTAATATGTAAAGTGATATCTGTATATGATTTTGCATTCATAGTTATCTACCTTTACGATTTCGGAAAATTCTCTAAATAAAATATAGAGTATTTACAAAATTTGAATCATATAATAAAAATAATATTTATTAATAATATTACTTTAATTATTATAATTATAATTATAGTTATAATTATTTCAATCTACAACTAGTTGTGTGTACCATTGTTATTGTCTGTAATTAAATTCTTAAAATACATATTGCAAAATTTTGTTTATATGTAATCCTTTGTTTTAAATTGGATTTTTTATTATTTTTTGTTTGATTATAATATATATAATATATATTATTTATTTAATAATATTTATTATAATATATATAATATATATAATATATATTTAACACGTGCATTTTGCTAACATATTTCGCTTTTTTATTTTATATCTTAAAATACTAGCAACATAAAATTTTTTTAGGCGTTTAGAAAAAATACACGGAACAAGTCTCATTTGGAGACTGTGTTGCCATCTGGAGCTTATAATTAAACTAAATAGCGGTGGTCGGGCGAAATACGAATCTGACCGATTGCCAGGGATTGTAATAATTTAAAAAATAAACTAATATCGACTTTTAAAAATTTTTAATCGAGTTTAAATTCTGTTATTACAAAAATATAGTCCCGATATAATCGCTATTCAATCTGAATGAAATTTGTTGCTGTTATTAGCCTATTAAGAGTGCATTTTAATTTTTCTTTACACCAATTTTTAGGGTATTAATGTCAGTGACTCTTGTCTATTATGTTTTGACATATTAATTTAGTCATAGTTATGGTTTTCCGACAAAGGCCATGTTTTGTATATCATAGTAAATTTGGTGCTATTTAGAAAGTACTTACCAGTACCAGCAATTACAGCTCGTCCTGCCAAAGACATGGTTGGGCCAATCTCGTCCATATCCTATTCTCCTTCTTCACTATTCCAATTAACTTCCTGAGGGTTGGGCTATGGCCGATACAGATTGTTTGAGCGAAAGTGCCAGCTCCGTTTGCGATGAGGAACGGGTCAGGCGTTTGTTTCAAACCTGCGATGGTAATGGAGATGGTTTTATAGACAGGTAAATTTAAAATACGCATATACTGAACAATGGCTTAGTCTATATTCAATTTGTTTTTTCAGTCACGATTTATTAACGGTGTGTCGTGAACTATGCCTCGAAGATTCTCTAGACGAATTAATGCAACAACTCGGCGCAGATGCTCAAGGCAGAATAACGTATGAACAGTTCTTACAACGCCGGCAAGCTCTAAAACCGGAGATTGAGGCACTGAAAGGACCAAAACCGCGTGACAATGCTAGTGAAAATAGTCAAGGTAGATTAGAAAATCAATTAATTTGACTTAGCCGATGTAGACATCGTATTCACTTTCATTTATCATCTATATAGGGAAGTTGGATAGTTGGGAATGGGATTCAGGTGCAAGGGATATGAGTCCGGTACCGAAATCAATCGCTACAAGAGCTGCTAATCCGGCCAAGTATGCTGAGGAGTTATTTAAGGTAAGTCAAATATTAGAATAAAGATAATTGCTTTGTCGGAAGATTTTCGTCTTACCATCGTATATGTAATACACTATTCACCAACACAACACCCTTCCCTACGCAAATACAATATGATGTTTCAATCACACTTCCAAAATTGCACTAAAGTACACCATCTTTAAGCACGTACGAGTTCTACATTGAGACAGTCATTATAATAAATAACAAGAGCGCCAACAAATTCGGTTGTCAGTTGAATTTTGTAGAAATTTCAACGACAGTTTATGTGTATCATTGGTTGCATACAATATAATCCACTAATCTTAGATAATTTTACGGTATACAACACATAATTTATTCATTGAAATTTCAATTATTACTTATTGTTATTATTGAATGTACATGAATATCATATAATACACATGAATGCAAAAATATTAGTTATAATTATATTGAAGACGATATGTTATCACAACTTTATTTCATGTGAACAGTGACACTGCCATTTAATGTGTTGGGTGTAACCATACTAAAAATTACGATAAAAAATATACAAACGAGAATTTGATTCTTGCAAATATAATTTCATTTAAAAATATTGATTGCTTCAAAATTCCAATCAAATAGTTCAATTTTTCATTAACATTAATATGCGTTCTGCGTGGAAATAGAATTTTTCATACAGAAAATATATCTAATATATATTATCATTATAATATATAACAAGGGCACCAACAAATTCGATTGTCAGTTGAATTTTGTAGAATTTTCAACGACAGTTTATGTGTATCATTGGTTGCATACAATATAATCCACTAATATATTAAATATTCTTAGATAATTTTACTGTAAACAACACATAATTTATTCATTGAAAAGCAGTCAGTCATCGATCCCAATCTTGCCTCGTTCTTTCCCTTTACTTTGCCTTCTACAGTTACTTATAATATTCCCGTGTCTAAGAATATGCAACCTATTAGTTTATCTCTCCTACAACCAAACACCTTCAAAATGGTTCTTATTTACCAATAATTGCTTTGTCGGAACATTTTCGGCTTACCATCGTATATATAATACACTATTCACCAACACAACACACTTCCCTACGCAAATACAATATGATATTTCAATCACACTTCCAAAATTGCACTAAAGTACATCATCTTTAAGCACGTACGAGTTCTACATTGAGACAGTCATTATAATATATAACAAGGGCACCAAAAAATTCGATTGTCAGTTGAATTTTATAGAATTTTCAACGACAGTTTATGTGTATCATTGGTTGCATACTATATAATCTACTGATATATTAAATATTCTTAGATAATTTTACTGTAAACAACACATAATTTATTCATTGAAAAGCAGTCAGTCATCGATCCCAATCTTGCCTCTTTCTTTCCCTTTACTTTGCCTTCTACAGTTACTTATAATATTCCCGTGTCTAAGAATATGCAACCTACTAGTTTATGTCTCCTACAACCAAACACCTTCAAAATGGTTCTTATTTACCAATAGTTGCTTTGTCGGAAGATTTTCGGCTTACCATCGTATATATAATACACTATTCACCAACACAACACCCTTCCCTACGCAAATACAATATGATATTTCAATCACACTTCCAAAATTGCACTAAATTACATCATCTTTAAGCACGTACGAGTTCTACATTGAGACAGTCATTATAATATATAACAAGGGCACCAAAAAATTCGATTGTCAGTTGAATTTTGTAGAATTTTCAACGACAGTTTATGTGTATCATTGGTTGCATACTATATAATCCACTGATATATTAAATATTCTTAGATAATTTTACTGTAAACAACACATAATTTATTCATTGAAAAGCAGTCAGTCATCGATCCCAATCTTGCCTCTTTCTTTCCCTTTACTTTGCCTTCTACAGTTACTTATAATAATCCCGTGTCTAAGAATATGCAACCTACTAGTTTATCTCTCCTACAACCAAACACCTTCAAAATGGTTCTTATTTACCAATAGTTGCTTTGTCGGAAGATTTTCGGCTTACCATCGTATATATAATACACTATTCACCAACACAACACCCTTCCCTACGCAAATACAATATGATATTTCAATCACACTTCCAAAATTGCACTAAAGTACATCATCTTTAAGCACGTACTAGTTCTACATTGAGACAGTCATTATAATATATAACAAGGGCACCAAAAAATTCGATTGTCAGTTGAATTTTATAGAATTTTCAACGACAGTTTATGTGTATCATTGGTTGCATACTATATAATCCACTGATATATTAAATATTCTTAGATAATTTTACTGTAAACAACACATAATTTATTCATTGAAAAGCAGTCAGTCATCGATCCCAATCTTGCCTCTTTCTTTCCCTTTACTTTGCCTTCTACAGTTACTTATAATAATCCCGTGTCTAAGAATATGCAACCTACTAGTTTATCTCTCCTACAACCAAACACCTTCAAAATGGTTCTTATTTACCAATAGTTGCTTTGTCGGAAGATTTTCGGCTTACCATCGTATATATAATACACTATTCACCAACACAACACCCTTCCCTACGCAAATACAATATGATATTTCAATCACACTTCCAAAATTGCACTATAGTACATCATCTTTAAGCACGTACGAGTTCTACATTGAGACAATCGTTATAATATATAACAAGGACGCCAACAAATTCGATTGTCTGTTGAATTTTATAGAATTTTCAACGACAGTTTATGTGTATCATTGGTTGCATACAATATAATCCACTAATATATTAAATATTCTTAGATAATTTTACTGTAAACAACACATAATTTATTCATTGAAAAGCAGTCAGTCATCGATCCCAATCTTGCCTCGTTCTTTCCCTTTACTTTGCCTTCTACAGTTACTTATAATATTCCCGTGTCTAAGAATATGCAACCTATTAGTTTATCTCTCCTACAACCAAACACCTTCAAAATGGTTCTTATTTACCAATAATTGCTTTGTCGGAACATTTTCGGCTTACCATCGTATATATAATACACTATTCACCAACACAACACACTTCCCTACGCAAATACAATATGATATTTCAATCACACTTCCAAAATTGCACTAAAGTACATCATCTTTAAGCACGTACGAGTTCTACATTGAGACAGTCATTATAATATATAACAAGGGCACCAAAAAATTCGATTGTCAGTTGAATTTTATAGAATTTTCAACGACAGTTTATGTGTATCATTGGTTGCATACTATATAATCTACTGATATATTAAATATTCTTAGATAATTTTACTGTAAACAACACATAATTTATTCATTGAAAAGCAGTCAGTCATCGATCCCAATCTTGCCTCTTTCTTTCCCTTTACTTTGCCTTCTACAGTTACTTATAATATTCCCGTGTCTAAGAATATGCAACCTACTAGTTTATGTCTCCTACAACCAAACACCTTCAAAATGGTTCTTATTTACCAATAGTTGCTTTGTCGGAAGATTTTCGGCTTACCATCGTATATATAATACACTATTCACCAACACAACACCCTTCCCTACGCAAATACAATATGATATTTCAATCACACTTCCAAAATTGCACTAAATTACATCATCTTTAAGCACGTACGAGTTCTACATTGAGACAGTCATTATAATATATAACAAGGGCACCAAAAAATTCGATTGTCAGTTGAATTTTGTAGAATTTTCAACGACAGTTTATGTGTATCATTGGTTGCATACTATATAATCCACTGATATATTAAATATTCTTAGATAATTTTACTGTAAACAACACATAATTTATTCATTGAAAAGCAGTCAGTCATCGATCCCAATCTTGCCTCTTTCTTTCCCTTTACTTTGCCTTCTACAGTTACTTATAATAATCCCGTGTCTAAGAATATGCAACCTACTAGTTTATCTCTCCTACAACCAAACACCTTCAAAATGGTTCTTATTTACCAATAGTTGCTTTGTCGGAAGATTTTCGGCTTACCATCGTATATATAATACACTATTCACCAACACAACACCCTTCCCTACGCAAATACAATATGATATTTCAATCACACTTCCAAAATTGCACTAAAGTACATCATCTTTAAGCACGTACTAGTTCTACATTGAGACAGTCATTATAATATATAACAAGGGCACCAAAAAATTCGATTGTCAGTTGAATTTTATAGAATTTTCAACGACAGTTTATGTGTATCATTGGTTGCATACTATATAATCCACTGATATATTAAATATTCTTAGATAATTTTACTGTAAACAACACATAATTTATTCATTGAAAAGCAGTCAGTCATCGATCCCAATCTTGCCTCTTTCTTTCCCTTTACTTTGCCTTCTACAGTTACTTATAATAATCCCGTGTCTAAGAATATGCAACCTACTAGTTTATCTCTCCTACAACCAAACACCTTCAAAATGGTTCTTATTTACCAATAGTTGCTTTGTCGGAAGATTTTCGGCTTACCATCGTATATATAATACACTATTCACCAACACAACACCCTTCCCTACGCAAATACAATATGATATTTCAATCACACTTCCAAAATTGCACTATAGTACATCATCTTTAAGCACGTACGAGTTCTACATTGAGACAATCGTTATAATATATAACAAGGACGCCAACAAATTCGATTGTCTGTTGAATTTTATAGAATTTTCAACGACAGTTTATGTGTATCATTGGTTGCATACTGTATAATCACTAATATATTAAATATTCTTAGATAATTTTACTGTAAACAACACATAATTTATTCATTGAAAAGCAGTCAGTCATCGATCCCAATCTTGCCTCGTTCTTTCCCTTTACTTTGCCTTCTACAGTTACTTATAATAATCCCGTGTCTAAGAATATGCAACCTACTAGTTTATCTCTCCTACAACCAAACACCTTCAAAATGGTTCTTATTTACCAATAATTGCTTTGTCGGAACATTTTCGGCTTACCATCGTATATATAATACACTATTCACCAACACAACACCCTTCCCTACGCAAATACAATATGATATTTCAATCACACTTCCAAAATTGCACTAAAGTACATCATCTTTAAGCACGTACGAGTTCTACATTGAGACAGTCATTACAATATATAACAAGGGCACCAAAAAATTCGATTGTCAGTTGAATTTTATAGAATTTTCAACGACAGTTTATGTGTATCATTGGTTGCATACTGTATAATCCACTAATCTTAGATAATTTTACGGTATACAACACATCATTTATTCATTGAAATTTCAATTATTACTTATTGTTATTATTGAATGTACATGAATATAATATAATACACATGAATGCAAAAATATTTGTTATAATTATATCGAAGACAATATGTTATCACAACTTTATTTCATCTCCTATGAACAGTGACATTGCCATTTAATGTGTTGGGTGTTACTGTACTAAAAATTATACAAACGAGAATTTCATTTAAAAATATTGATTGCTTCAAAATTCCAATCAAATAATTCAATTTTTCATTAACATGAATATGCGTTCTGCGTGGAAATAGAGATTTTCACACAGAAAATATAAGCTCATCATTATAATATATAACAAGAGCGCCAACAAATTCTATTGTTTGCCAGTTTAAATTTTCGCAGAATTTTCAACGAGAGTTTATGTGTATCACTGGTTGCATACTATATAATCCGCTAATATATTAAACATTCTTAGATAATTTTACGGTATACAACACATAATTTATTCATTTAAAAGCAGACAGTCGTCAATCCCAACCTTGCCTCTTTCTTTCCCTCTTGCCTTCTACAGCTACTTATAATATTGCCGTGTCTAAGAATATGCAACCTACTAGTCTCTTTTCTGCACCCAAACACCTCCAAAATGGTTCTTATTTACCAATGGCGATATTAAAATTCACATTTATTTATTTTTATAAATATTTCTTTATATATAAATAAAACGAATCTTTTCATATTAGGAATTGGTAATTTATGAGGGTTTTATTTTTAAATATCTTAAACTTATCTTTACTTAGATTTTAAATCTTCTTAAAAATATTGTGACTGATTTATAATAATATTTATAAAAGAAAAAGTATACTTGGAAGTTATATTTATTTAAAAACAATGCAAAAAAGCATGTAATTAAATATAGTATCCAAACATGGCAGGAATACTATAACATATCTTTTTCAATTTTGATTATCATTTTTGCAATAGATTATTATAGTTAGTTAGTTAAACAGTCCGCAATCCTAAAGATTGGTTGGAAACAGCACGCCATGCCGATCTATCCTGAGCTAATCCCTTCATCTCTCTATAGCTATTCATCTCAACGTCTTCAGCTATCTGACTCACATACTCCAATCTAGGCCTACCTACCCCTCTCTTTCCCTCCACTCTACCTTCTATGATCAATTGCATAATCCCCCCATGCCTAAGAATATGCCCTACTAATCTGTCTCTCCTACGCTGTAACACTCTCCAGATACTTCTCTTCTCCCCTACTAACTCTAGTACAGCTTCATTTGTTACTTTATCTTCCCAACCAATCCTCATCATCCTCCTATAACACCACATTTCTAATGCTTGTAATCTACGCTTCTCTTCCTTTCCTATAGTCCACGCCTCACACCCGTACAGTGCTACACTCCAAACATATACTTTCAGTAATCTTTTTCTAATACCCAAGTCAATATTTGATCTTAAAATCTGTTCTTTTTCTATTATAAATTATTATAAATTACTTCTTATTTTGTTATTAAGCACACAATATTATAAAGTCTAATAATTCAAAATCCGATTCTGTATATTATTTTTTGTGTCGGCATTTCATATGAATAGCTGAACTGCTTCAATCTTAACTATATTAAATCAGATATTGTCTATTGTGGTAACATTTCCGGAGCGACCGCATTATTCTCTACAAAATTACTGCCGAGGACTTACGCCAGCTATAATCTTCGAACATGATTGTTTAGCACGTTATTACAACACCATCTTGAGCTGTACACACATGCATGCAAGAAATATTCTATAAATTATTCACCGTGTTCAAATTGTTTATTTCACGATGAATCACACCAGTCCTAGGCGATATTTATACTCATGGAGCGCACATATTTTCATCCCGATTGTGTTTTATTTTATTATTATTTAATATTTCAAAGGGTAGAAATACTGGTACTTTTAAATTTATCATTTGCGTATCTATAGAGACCTAGACCTAGTAGCTTTTTCAAAATATATATGAAAAGTTTTCCAAAGAAAGGAAGGATTTAAGTAAACCACGATGTTTTAAAAGTAGAGTTTCAATTTCTGCTTAGAGCAACATTTTATTCGACCAATATTATTTTAAAGTAATATTTAGAAATCTCAAAGTGTATAATTTTAGCAAGTATTTGGAATCATGCGCTAACATAAAGCATGCTGCAGCTTTTCAAAAGATTTCATCTGGCTGACATAAGATGAAATCGTGGTAACTCGTGTCTATTGTCTGTTCAAACGACTCGAGACTCCTTAACATTGCATATAACTATAAGAAAGCTATTACAAAACTTCCTCGCACATCCTTTCGCGATTCGATTTCGCCTGTTCTTCCTCGTAGTAAATATTGCTGTCACGTACAGGAGCAATAATTTTTCAGCGGCCAAGAATTACATTATCTGAGGTACACCGCAAGCGATTGTAATATTGACTATAATTTGATAGAGATATCAGCCAAGCTATATAGGATGGAAAAGAAAGGTAGAGTGAGGCAGAAGCCAAAGGTAGAATACGATGAACGAAATTTGATGCTGCATAGTCAACCCCTATAATCATTATTATTATGTAAAACCAGTAAGTAAATGTAGATGAGCCATGGGGGTTACCTCGGGGGATGCTGTGAGGGATGTCTGTTAACTGTCTATTTTACCTACCTAATTCTTTAATTTTTATTTTGTCCTCAAGAGAAACTCTACAAAACTCCATTTTCAATAAAGAACTAACACTATTAATTTTTATTAAATTATTTCTATTAAATATATTCTTGGAGAAACACGTGGCAAAATCGTACATACGTAACTAAACAGAACAATGCAACTGTCTTATCTGGCTATTCTATATCAATTTTCCTGTATACTACACTAGGCTTGTCTGTTGGGACGCTAAAGAATTGCGGTCCGGAATAGCTTAAAACAACGATATATTCTTAGCTGTAGAAGCAGCGTGATGTGACGTTGCAATAGCAACGCGGGCCGCTATTTTGTTAGCGGTGCATACGATACGCGAACCAAAGAAACAGATGATACGGTCGCTCTCACTACCGCTTGCACGGCTAGCATGAGTTGAATATGCATTTAACTCAACTTGCTCGCCGCCACACAATGTTGTGTTGAGTGCTATCGCAACGCATGCTTTATCTTTTAGGAAAAATAATGCCGAGTTAAAATATCACAATACAATTATATATCTACGGTGATGCGCTCAAAGTTCAGGGGGGGCGCGCGGCCATGCGGCCTCGGAAGAAACCGCCACTGGCATATACCAATATTATAGCTTAATATATAGGTATAATAA
Source organism: Leptodirus hochenwartii (assembly GCA_947310635.1). Lineage (NCBI taxonomy): Eukaryota > Metazoa > Arthropoda > Insecta > Coleoptera > Leiodidae > Leptodirus > Leptodirus hochenwartii. Next base: position 40,235,944 of record OX371177.1, read on the forward strand.
TATTTTATTCAAGTGATCACACTTAGAGGTTAACAAGAAAACCTAAAAAAAGGAACAAAAAATCATTTATATGAGAATTTCTTTAAAATTGTTATAGTATCATAAAATAACAAAATACAGTAAGAGAAATAATAATAAAAATTAAAATGTTTGGTTTGAAGAGTAATAATTATTAAAATAAACTAAAATAAAATAATACTTAAATTTAATGAGATCTTTGTTCTTGAATCATTTTTGATAGTCCATTTATGTCGACATTACTTTGTGATACTAATATCCTCAGAAGATTATGCAAGTTTTGATCTGTCAACCGTCTTTTCCAATGCTTTCTAACGTATTTGGTTTCTTAATTATGAAATATTGTGTTAAATATATATATTTAGATTATTACTCGATTACTCGGCGGGCCGCATCAAGCAACACCCGCGGGCGGCTGGTTGCCGACTCCTGCTCTATAACATCCTAAGGGTAACATAATGTACAATAACATTATAGGTTGATGGAGCTACAGAGGGAATTTAGGGCACCGTAGTGGCAATAAAAGCTCGTGCTATTACCCGTATTATATTGATTACAAAGACTGCTGGTGTTAATGTTGCTATTTCCAATACTGGACGGACTAGTTTTATTTAGAAAAGTCTTTCGACCTTATACGCACACGAACCAGAACTAGAAGAATACTGCACGTAATTAACCTAAATTGGATATTTAACCGCAATGGCTTGCAATTAGCAGAATTAAATGGGGTATATAGAAAATAAGATCTGAATTGTGCAAAACAAAAATAGCTAGTTAGTTATCAAGTGAATGAAAGCTAGAGTCCAAGCAGCTAAGAACGCCAAATTATATAAGGCGTTCATTCTTAAACTCGTGAAGATTTTCTGAGAAAATTGTTAAATATTTTATATAGGACTAAAGTATAGAATATCACCCAAATACCGTAACTTAAAGCATTAAGTAGAAAAGTATATTTTGCCTGAAACAAGAAATTTTAAAATGATGAAAATCTTCTAAAGCATCAAAATATGTTTACTAAAGAAATCTATTTCATATTAATCTACAAAATGAAACATAATATATAAAGATTTAAATTTCACGGAAAATATTGACAAACGATAAATTTCAAACAGACAGTCTATATTTTTCTTATCCTCTTCCGTATGAAGCAAATCTATATAGATATATTGGACCGAAAGTTGAGTACGCTTTTCAATATCGATTTACGAAATATCATTTCTCGTCTGTGGAGACCTCAATAAAAGAAGCTGCGGCTTTAAAGTAAATTGGCGGAATAAATCACGATGTTCTCAAGCAAGACGTTTTTATCCTGTTACACGAAATAAGGACACCGCCTTACAGTTTCTTTACCTTTCACAATATATGTACCAATATTTTAGACACATCTTTGCCGAAGAACAGAATTTTAGACTTATTAGTCAGTGCTATTGTCACTCTCTTGTAAAAAGAACTGTCTGAAGATTCTAACTATGATACTTCCTTTGCTATGTTGCTTGTTTACCAACCTGCCTTTACTTAATATATAATATTGTAAGAATTTTAACATATTTGTTATTTAGAAATAATATGAATGGCAATTTAAAAATCGCAATGATTTAATTTAATAGCAAAGATAAGCTAGTAATGGGAGGTTAATTGTTTGATTTTAATGATTTTCGACAAAATTCTAAATTGATTAAAGCAAAAAAAAACGAATTTTCTAGTTGATCTGTTCTAAAACGGAGATTCCATAAGGACCAATCAATATACAAATACAACAGATTTAACAATACTTCAGAAGAAACGTAATCCACTAATGTTAGCATCATGGGATGTAAAAGTATAAGATACTGTGTACAACATAAGGCTCTTCTGTGTTCCTCGTCAAGGATCAAGAGATTGAGAAATTTATTCTCTTTTCGTCTTCACTGTGTTAAAAAAACACCCGCGGAAAAGAAATGTTACAATTTATCATGCTATTCGGATTTGTTGTACGAATATACATTTATTGCATAAAGAAATTGATCTCATTTTTATATCGAATCACACAAATATTTATTATTATTTATGTAACGATGTTCGTTATGTATTAAGATAGATGGAAGTGTATGTATAAGCTGCAAGTATTTTACTTTTATTAAATGGATCACCCTATAAATAATATTTTGCAAGCCTCTGGATGAACACCTTTATTAACTTAAAATAACTCTTCTTGAGGAGACCAAGAAGAATGGAGAAGTTAGTTGTCGGCCCTCAGCAGAAAAAGTCATCATTGGGCAGCCAGTTTGAACAGTGGGCTGAAGCCCACCTACTTTATTAAATATTGTATTATACCTATAAGTTCAGGTTTTTTTTTAAGTTATTATATTATTATTATTTTTGTACATTTTAGCCTCTAGGAAGATTTCAAATAAAAATCGAAACGTTGGCAAAAACTTATATAGTGTTTGCTTCATTTGTGTCCGCTTCCCGTTATTCATTATTAAATAAAATAATTTTTAAATAATATTAGTGGCACTTTTCATAAATTTGCAAAAAAAAAGTTAGTTAAAGAGTCCGCAATCCTAAAGATTGGTTGGAAACAGCACGCCATGCCGATCTATCCTGAGCTAATCCCTTCATCTCCCTATAGCTATTCATCTCAACATCTTCAACTATCTGACTCACATACTCCAATCTAGGCCTACCTACCCCTCTCTTTCCCTCCACTCTACCTTCTATGATCAATTGCATAATCCCCCCATGCCTAAGAATATGCCCTACTAATCTGTCTCTCCTACGCTGTAACACTCTCCAGATACTTCTCTTCTCCCCTACTAACTCTAGTACAGCTTCATTTGTTACTTTATCTTCCCAACCAATCCTCATCATCCTCCTATAACACCACATTTCGAATGCTTGTAATCTACGCTTCTCTTCCTTTCCTATAGTCCACGCCTCACATTCGTACAGTGCTACACTCCAAACATATACCTTCAGTAATCTTTTTCTAATACCCAAGTCAATATTTGATCTTAAAATCTGTTCCTTTTCTACGAATGCCTTCCTACCCTGTGCTATCCTACACTTTATATCTACCTTGCTTCGATTATCTTTTGTGATTCTACTGCCTAAATAACAAAAATCTGACACTTCTTCGATTCTATTATCTCCTATTGTGATCCTCATTTTTCTACTGCATTCCTTTTTGTCACACCTCATCACTTTAGTTTTACCTATATTTATTTTCATGTTAAAATCCCTAGTCAATACTGCCTGCATACCATTCAATACTCTTTCTAAATTCTTTTCGCTTTCTTCCAATATAGCTATATCGTCGGCGAATCTCAACATATATATTTTCTCTCCCTGTATATTCACACCTACACTATACTCTTCTTTTACTTTGTTTATTGCATCTTCTATATATAGATTAAATAATAACGGTGAGAGTGTACATCCCTGCCGAACTCCCTTCCCTATTTTTGCTACCTCTTCTTCCCCCTCAATTCTAACTAAGGCAGTTTGGTGTTTATATAAATTAAAAATTATTCTCCTATCCTTATAATCTATACCCGTTTCTTTTAAAATTCTAAACATTATGTCCCAATCTACATTATCAAATGCCTTTTCTAAGTCTACAAAAGCTATGCAAGTTACCTTTCCTACCCTATTTCTTTTTTCTACTACCGTTCTTAGTGCTAGAATCGCCTCTCTCGTCCCTCTGTTTTTCCTAAAACCAAACTGATCTTCTCCTAGCCTTTCCTCTACTTTATTTTCTAATCTCCTATAAATAATCTTTAACAATATCTTCGATGCATGTGATAGTAGGCTAATGGTCCTATAGTTCTCACACAAATTAGCTCCTATTTTCTTCGGCATTGTTACTATTCTACTACGCTGAAAATCCTGTGGTACTTCTCCCTTCTCATATAAGAAAAAAAAGTACTGCACTGGAATATTCAATGAAATTCAAAACAGTACGACTGACGCCATACTGTTTTGAATAGCACTGCTCTGTACTGTATTGGTCAAGCCATTATACAGGTCTTGATTTATGATGCGTGAACTTCTGTCACTTTCCGCCACTTTCAATAAAACGGTGTATATTTGTAATTATTTTTAAGAATTGCAACAAATAAAACAAGTGTGTACATTTACTAATCTCAAAGTTTCCAATCCAAGGTTCCAAATCTAAATCAACCAATAAAAAACAATTGAAGAAGAAATTGTAAAAACGAATTGTGTAAACTAATATATAAGTAACTGGAAAAAACGTTTACTTTATTAATCTTTGCGAAAAAATTCATTTTCCTTGTTTTTGATACGCATATTTTACACTTGGTGGATTTTCATCAAAAGATTCGGATTATTAATTAAATTTTCATAAAACTTTTGGCACGAGTTTGTTTTATCTGTTTTGTCATTCAATATTATTTACATTCATGAAACATTTTATGGTTTTTATATTTAACTAGTTGCAGATTTAGAACCTCACATCATTTCTCATTAGAAAATGTCCCATTCAATCATTTTTTCACGTAAAACTTTTCACTTTCTCATATTCGCTTCGATCGAGTTTAGACAAATTTTGCGATCCACAAACGCACAGAGCTCTCAGTTCAGGCTTAGCATACATTGTTACGTAAACGCAATCTCTTATCTGCACATGCTATTTTATATGAGCAGTTTCAATGGTACCTTGGTCTAACAGTTGAAGCGAAACTACCTTCGCTTCGACAGCAATTCAAGAACACCTGCACAAAATTGCAAGAAATATTTAATAAATTATTTGAGAACTTATCAGCAGCCTCTTCGTGCTATGATGCGCTGATATATTTTTATTTATTATTGTATGTATTCTCAGTACTTAAAAAAAATTCTGTTAGTTTTAGTATTACATATACACGTATATAATATATACATATCAACAATTAGATCACTAATTTTTCAAAATTAGCCAATTAGATAATTAGAACCCTACCAAAAAACATCGTAGTATAAATTTGAATATACCAGCAGTATTGATATATTTAAAAAAATAGAAAATGTACAATAATAGTACGATAGCAAATTGGAGGGACCCATATATATATATTAAATGAAATATGTACTGAGGTAGTTATAAACTTTCATGAGTAATGCAAAATTGATGGATAGCGAAGATGCAAATCAAAACTTCAGTTGACCAAATGTATTATGTATTACTATATGCTATACATCTAACAGAACTTATTTTACTACTCTTCGTATAATTTACTTCTAAACGGTATATTTTATTTTAAATTATAGTTTTAAAATAATCTTTTACCATATGAAATCCTTTCATGTAGTGAGTAAAGCTCTTTCAGCGATTCTTCATAGCTGTAAATAGATTTCTTTAGTTCATGCATTGAAAAGTTACTAACTCTGAAACATGTAGAAGTTTTAAAAAGCTCTAGTAGCCTTAAAAATAAACGTTTTATAAAACCACTATATAAAATGACAGTTTTCATGTACTATGATATATTATCGCTAGGATGTTTTGGATATAAGCCATACTTTTCGAATTATTAGTGTTTATATACATATATTTTTATAGATTACATTTATTTACACTTTTATAACTAATATTCTGTAACTAACTGCACTTAATAAATAAAACCATTGTAAAAGGAAGAGATTCTATACCTGCCTCGTTTCATTTTACTTAGGTCTTCATCCTTTGAAAATTTAAGATTATATCTAAAACTTTCCTTAATTCTATGAAAAGTCAGGTCAGGTCATGTCGTTTCATTTTTCTTAGGTCTTCATCCTTTGAAAATTCAAGATTATGTCTAAAAGTTTCTTTAATTCTGTTAAAGGTCAGGTTAGGTTAGGTCAGGTTGCCTCGTTCCATTTTTCTTAGGTCTTCATCCTTTGAAAATTCAAGATTATGTCTAAAAGTTTCATTAATTCTGTTAAAGGTCAGGTCAGGTCGGATCAGGTTAGGTTAGGTCAGGTTGCCTCGTTCCATTTTTTTTAGGTCTTCATCCTTTGAAAATTCAAGATTATGTCTAAAAGTTTCTTTAATTCTGTTAAAGGTCAGGTCAGGTCAGGTCAGGTCAGGTCAGGTTAGGTTAGGTCAGGTTGCCTCGTTCCATTTTTCTTAGGTCTTCATCCTTTGAAAATTCAAGATTATGTCTAAAAGTTTCATTAATTCTGTTAAAGGTCAGGTCAGGTCGGATCAGGTTAGGTTAGGTCAGGTTGCCTCGTTCCATTTTTCTTAGGTCTTCATCCTTTGAAAATTCAAGATTATGTCTAAAAGTTTCATTAATTCTGTTAAAGGTCAGGTCAGGTCGGATCAGGTTAGGTTAGGTCAGGTTGCCTCGTTCCATTTTTTTTAGGTCTTCATCCTTTGAAAATTCAAGATTATGTCTAAAAGTTTCTTTAATTCTGTTAAAGGCTTCGATTTATTACAACACAAAAACGTCAACACGAACACGCTTAAAAATTCTTATTTTCTTATACAAGCGCGTCACATATAAAAATATCGTTGTAAATGTATGACTGCCTACAGCGACGCCTAGAGAGAAAATTGTGAAAGATGAACGGCTTTCCCAGCAAGTTGTTGCGGTGAGACATATCCATTCCCTAAGTACCGATATATCTTGAAAATTCTTCAGCCGCATTTATCCTTATAAATTTTATACTTCTCCTAATTTCCCGACGGATACACTTTGCTGGAAAAAGTTTTGCTCTACCACTATAATATTCTTTTAATCTTTAGGCAATTTTAGTAGCGGGATTAATTTAAATGAAATGGATATAAATAAACTATTGTATAGTTGTCTTCGTATAATAATTTTTACATTGCGATTTAGTAGTCTGCATTATAATTAGTTTTGTGGTGGACATTGTTATTGAGTTGCCCCATCACATGGGGCAAAAAAGAATTCTTCAAAATAAGGCAGTTTTAATAGGAGTGTCTTTTAAGCTGAAAGAATTGATATGCATTTCCTAAGAATTTCAAAACAAATAATCATTTCTTAAAATGTGTAATTTATAGTTTACGCCTTTGCTCTAGCAATTTTATTCATTTAATATATATTTTTCTATTGTTTGTCCATCTTCATTGATTTTTCGAATATAGTTTAGCGTATAGTTTGAATTCAAAAAACTTCTTTGTCTATATGACTTAGTCTATTTCTAATAAATTCATTTTATTTCCATTTCTATTCCAATGCACCATATCCTGCCCTTCTTAATGTCCTTGCTACTTCAATATTCAGAATCACCGATTATATGCGGTATATCATGGTTCGTAATAAAAATTTAATGTATATTCATGTGCATGTGCGGGCAAAACGATATAGGAATATAATGGTTTTGCAGACATTGTTCTGCAACTAATTTACACGGATTATTTATTATATTGGCCTTGACTTCTCGTCTGGAACTGGAAGCGTCATCTCGCAGCCTCTTTTGCTAAATATCATCCATGTGTGCACCCCATGCTCAATCATATCCTTCCTAACCTCGCTACACTAGCTGCCAGGAAATCACATTGCTACCCTGTGTAATACAGGGTAGTTTAAATCTTTTTGTATCATTCAGATTTATTGCCGACTCCATTTGAGTTTACTTCTTTTTTGAAGTGAAACTTCTATAGGCGCGGTATGGCAAATTGGCCTGAACGTCACGAAAAGTGAAACACGCTACGCGCATGCGCCGCGTGTACTATGTGTATACGTAGTATAAGGCAACCAGTAGACGCTTGCGTATTTTATTATACATTACACAAACACAGCTTAATCTTTTAGCTAACAATTTCCATTGTGTGAAAAGTGAAATAGAGAAAAATACAAGTGCAGACAGAGTGTGAGCCTTTAGAGAACGGAAGAAAGCGAATAAAAACCGTCAAGAAAAGTGCCAACAAGTACCTTGGAAAGAATTAGAGAGTATCGAGCCGGGCAAAGGGCGTTAAAGAAACACGGTGGACAACATAACCTTCCAACGACCTCAAATACTCTGGATGAATCGATACCGTCGTTAAGTGAGGACACAGTGAGTGGTATAGAGAATTTGAACGCCACTGATTCAGGCGTGCCATCTACACGTGAAGATACACGCGGTGTGAGTGATCAACGAAATGAATCTGATGCAGCTAAGCGAGCCATTGACAAATAGAAATGCACCCACTAGTGCATCATATACAAAATTTATTTTCCAGCCGATATCATTGAAGATGTGATAGCGTGCAATTCATGCCGAAATGCTCTCATTCGCAATACGATTCCAATGTTATCGAAGTCAAATGGTTTTGTCTACCCAGAATTACCTGGTCATCTACCAAAATTAGATTTAGTGTCAGAGAGGTTAATTTCACCCAGAATTCCATTTATGCAAATTTGACGTTTACGACATGTACATGGTCAACATGGGATTTATGGGCAAATTATTAATGTTCCAATATCTGTGAATACGATGGTGAATCATTTGCCAAGAGACATTGAAGATGATCATTGTATTAATGTCCACATAAAAAGAAGAAAAATACACAGATCGAGTTTTTCAATTGGTTTGGTGAGAAAAAGAACTATAAAAAGAAATGCACCCACTAGTGCATCATACACAATATTTAATGCAAACTCCTCTTTATAGACTGTACGATATTACAGTTAATAATGATTTCATTGATGATCAGTGTCAATCAAAATCAATCAAAATCAAATCGTTAACAAATGGAAAAAAAGCAATGCATAAAGTCAACTTTTCCTAGCAGCTAAGAAGTTTCACTTCTACCGCGCGAGAGTCTCACACATGTTTTTTTTTTAATTGTAGCTTTGCTATTATATTTTAAGACACTCGAAATTGGGTTACATCTATGATTTGAAAAGGTTTTGGAAAGGTTTGTTGCCCAGATTGTAGTGCTATTTATATTGGCCAAACAGGGCGCAGATTTAAAATTAGATTTAAGGAACATCTAAGTAGCTTTAGTAATAAGAAAATTAATTCAATTTTTTCAAACCACAAATAGATTTAAATAGATAATAGATAATATTAAAATTCTTACATATAAAGACCGAAAATAAATCCTTAAAAAAGAATCCTTACAAATCCATAAATATGGAGAAAAAACAATATAAACATAATAAACAATATAAACAAAAACATTATAATTTATTAAATGACTAACTAGGATTTAATCATCTCTTCTCTGTTTAATGTAAATCCTACTACCCATTTCTAATGCCTTATAGATTTGTACATTGTAACATTAAATAACACAGATTCACGCCAAGACCACCCTTTAAAAAACACTGGAGAAAGAAACAGACGTTTGACACTCCACATACTGGCCTAACAAGCCACCACATACAAGACAGCGGTACATTGTAACTTATTCTAAGACTTGATAATGTGTTAATAGCACGAAACTATAGTCGTTTTCTTATTTAATCAATTTTCGGTCAGATAAAAACAAAGTAACCGTCTTTTATTTTCCATATTATGGAATATCAAATAGTAACGGCTAAATCAATCAATTATTTAACATATATTGTGTGTGAATGTTGGCCAGAGCGATAATGTTTATTGGAAAAGTTGCGCATAATTGCTCCCTTATATTACGAGTTTCAATATGGAAGAATGCGTTCTCTCAATTAGATTTTTCTTTATCTACATCTCATGGCGAGAGTTAATATACGCATTTAAGTACCTTGTATAGCTGATGGCATGGTTGGCGCATCCTTCCTGCGTTATACGTCCTTACGTGACGTCACTAGATCGCAAGTTACCACCACCTACAGCGTCGCGACGCTATAGCTAGATAGTAACGACTCCTGCCGTTGAGACGCCGATGGTAGCGCTCGCAGTTCGGTTCGAACGCGTGTCACGTATGCTTGCTTATGTTGCGAAGATGTGCGAGTAGATTTTCCGCACGAATCTTCCAGTTCAGTCTGTCCGATTTGCTAGTCTCCTAATCGCAACCCGCAGCATTTTCACTTCTTTTGCTGCGACGTCACACATCCCGCCCATTCATCTGGTCGCCCAGTCGCCCGGGTGTTATCGTATGAACGATTTATATTTGCGCTTATTTATAAATGAATGTGAATTTGTTAGCGTCCGTTGGTGCTGTAGTGGCGTTTTTTTAGTACACTGCCAAAGTGATAATGATGTAAAATATGTTTAGCGTCTACCTGTAACTTAAATTAACCCTGATAATTAATAAATTGGTGTGCAACGAAAAGAACGGATGCGATTTACAATCAAAAAGATTTCTAAATAAAATATGTTAATTGTATAATTTAACAGTGTACTTAAAATCCATATTCCAACAGGTTTTAAATTTTTTAACAATATATTTTTCAATCTATTTCAATAATAATTCAAAACGGTGTGTAACCATCAAATAAAAAAGATTAATTTTCAATAATTTTAAGGTGTTGAATTATTGTATATTTCGTATAGTAACATTTTAATTGTCATGCAATAGCGTGCTTCGTGGCGGCAATAATTTCTAACGGAACACGCAATAAAAAATTAATACGCGTGAAGAATTACTTCAATGCCGTACAGTTGGAACAATTAAAAAAAAATCTGTGTGCAACATTCTGATTTTAACACCATGTCGATTTATATTAATAAAGTTCAATCAGTAATTTGCGGTGATATCGAACGATTAAATCAATCACGGCTATAATATTTATAGCCTCTGGTTCCTTAAACAACGCGTTTTTTTTTTGTAATTAATTTTCATTCCTATTCTCCGACCGGTTTCCCGAGTGGACTTAAATATAAAAAATGCGAACATCAGATGCAGATCCGAAAGAAGCAATTAACCTACCAAAAATCTGCAATGTCGATTTGCTTTTATCCAGTTCTCAATTCTGGGGATATGTAAATTGTTTTAATTCATTATCTACGCGGGAAATTTGTGTAGGCCATCGTTGTTTTTATTGCGACTTGAATTAATGTATAATTGATATCGAAACTCGTAGATAAAGTCATTTAAATGGTAATATAAATATAAAACAATAAATTTCCATATATATGCAAAGCAGCTCCCACAACATTTTTACGTTTTAATTGATTTTCTCTTTGATAGCATTTACGCATCCCAATATAATATTTATAAAATTTGACAACGTAAATTGAATTTTCACATATATACTGTTTTATCCTCCAATTATATAATGCTAAACCTAAGGAAATCGCGAAGGTATGAAAGACGTTCTAGTTTTTTTTTTAATATACAAAGTATATATAAATATTTTTCTAATTTGCGTTTCTAATAGAGCTATCAACGAACCAAAATGAGTTCGTTTATAGCGAATTCGAGTTCGCTTATAGCATAGGGCAATTTAGTGTTTCAAAGTTGGTAGCTCTGCTTGCCAGTTATCAAACGTCAAACTACAATCGAAAGCAACAAATAGTTTGATTTAAATTTTGTCCCTGAAATGTACAATTGTACGTCAAACTACAAAAGAAAGCAACAAATAGGTTAATTTAAATTTATTTGACAATTTATTTCAAATGTTCCAAATGTGCCAATAGTTACTATCAACAGTCAAAAAATTCCCTACATTTTTAAATTTCGATTTTTTAATTAAAAAGGGCATAAAAGACGCAAATTAGAAAAAATAGTATAAAAAACTCATTTCATAAGTCATTATGAAATGAGTTTGAAATTTTTATAAAACCTGCCTTATGAAACTCGTTCTTTAATACACTATTATCTGATAACATAATTAACGGTTTTTAGGACCGCTACATAAATATTAATTAATTTTTTTACGGTCTGTGTGCTTTCGCATGTATAATATATTACAAAATAATTTTATGTAGCTTCCTTATATCTCTACTAAAGCCAGATTATAGGGCGTATACATTATTCAATCAAGATGACTTATTATGGAAAAGTAGAGTAGATAATGTATCCTCTAAAATCCAACATGAGCGTTGAGGAAGAAAATTGGTAAGGGCTTTAGCTAAAGATTAGCATAAGACAATAAAAATAAGAATACATTTATATTATATCCCGCAATTCTTTAGCAACAGAATAATTCAGAATTTTAACTTGCTGTTGTATTGACTATCGTGATAATGATTTTCGAAAAAATCAACACATAGATAAAAAGGAATGATCCTAAGTCAAAACGTAAAAAATCCTAAAAATATAGAAATAATTTGTGGTAAATATACTTTCTTTCAAAAATTGAAAGTAATTATAGAAGAAAATGATAAAATTCCTAGAACAAATTGAATACTACATCTTGTTATTGCTGCAAGAAAATTTCCCTAGTCTTCTCTGCAGTTTACCTCAACTTGGAAAAAATCTATTATAATATAGCAAAACCTACTAGTTATTATACATATATAAAATATTAATTAAGATAGCCATTTTAATAATTAGAAAAGATATTATTAGTAAATTATTTCTGGCATCGTTATATAGTAAAGCGAAAAAAATATAATTAAAGAATAATTTAATTTGGAGTGGATAAAATAATTTTTTATATAAAGATATAAAATGAAATATCTATAGTGCATTTGGTATAGGAACAATAATGCCAACCACACGAGGGAGTGAGCATTCTAAACTGTGTATATGAAATGGACAATAAACCTCGAAGTAATTAGCAAATATTGCTTCTCTTACATCACCGCATCAGAAAAGAGTGTTTATATTTATAGGCGCATCTCAACAATGAAAACGGAATAGTTTACACAGATGTTTCAAATGGCGCAAGTACACGCATCCATACGCTCGAATTGTTAAACAGACAATGTAATGGCAGTTTATTGTGCAGAATAAATATTGTTCCATCTATAAGCTTAGCACACATTCCAACATAAAAAGGTTGAATGCAAACGTTATGCTATCTATACATATATACACCAATATTGATTAGAACGTGGCCGAACTATTAATTGGAATCAATAAATGCTAATACCATTTAAGTACTAATCGAAACAATAGGAATTTAATTCGGAATGCATATATGATATTACATTTGATATATACAAATAATCGAGGGAAGATTTACCATATATACTTCAGTTTAGCGATGTGTAGTGCACTCGAGAACCGTTCACTTTGAACGGTTCAATCAAATGACGGGCGTACTGTGACGATGTTTTGCAACGACCTATAGGTCACTATGACCTAGTTCGTGAACTATCAACTAGATGGTGCACGGTGTACTTGTGCTAGATCCTGAACCCGTCGTCTATTAAACCGTTCATGAATCACAACGACTCGTAAGCGATGCAGTATAGTATACATTACATATACAGTACTAACATTTATTTAGTGATAAAGTGTGTTGGTGAACGGAACGAAATGGGAAACTCGATGCAATATTGCCGAGCTGAGTCACAATTTATATGTTGGTATCAGATTTCATTTGGAATAATATAATTAATGTATTCGCAAGATTAAATATGTTCTTAAATATCTCATGCCATAGAAAATTTTTGCAATAATGCAAAAATAAACATCTAAATCTTATAGTTCTTCTATTTCATACTGAGTGCAATGCAATCACTTAATATCAAATAAAAGCTTTGAAGTTTGAACAGAGAAGATTCAGAATAGAAAATAGAAATTATAACGCCAAACAAAATGATTCTATCTAGTTCATTTTATTATAGTTTGTACATTTAATTTTCAAGTGTTAGTAAAGTAGTAAACATTTTCATCAGCAACTACCAATAAGTATTTTAGAACTTCATATAAATAATCGTGAGTGCCTAGAGAAGATTATATTTCCTTATATATATGTTTTGTATAAATTATAAACATTGTTGTCTTTTCTTCCTCATTCCTAATTCAAAATAAGTATCGTAATATTTCAATTCATTTATTTTTTACCATTTGATATTTTTTTATTGAGAAAAAAAGAGACTATTTTCAATATGTGCATGTATTTCATATAGGTCGTGAACTAGTTCATTTTTAAAAGATGTAGTAGCTCGTGAACGGTACATTGAAATGAACTACGAACTACGAACTAGGTCCTCAAAGTGACCTACAGTTTGCCATCGCTACTTCAGTTCATTAGTCTGTAATTAATTGAAAATATAATTTATTTATATACCGCGTTCGTTTACTTATGAAGTCGTTTACTTTTGAATTGAATTGGTTCAATCAATAATGTATTGTTTTCGGGTCAGGGTATTCATGAATATTCCTCATAGATGCACAGTGTTTTTGATAGAAAATTATGCAATGAAATGGAATGCATTACATATTGTCTTAGGCACATAACTCACTATTAAATTACTAGCTTGCTATTTGGAACAGAGAAAATCCATTATTAATATTACTGTTCGCATCTTACCAGAAATAGTTTACTTCAGAAATCCATATGAGACAGATATATGTTATATCATAGGCAGTTTAATATAAGACTAAAAATTTGTATCGATGTAGATCTATCCTTTGGAAGAATGATAATCATCAATCAAGACTATTTTGAAATCTATAAAAATCGTAAATTCTTCTAGAGAAATTCAAATTATTCAAATAATCATCCATGCGATTCTTCAAATCGTAAATCACCAAGGACATACTCAAAAAATAAAATACATACATTTGATTTTTCGAGAGGTTTACTTTTATTATTTTCGAATATCTGGAAAAATGAACTCAAAATCGTGTTCCATTAATAATATTGGAACACCATTTGCAATGCGCACTGACACCTCAATTTAATTGGAAAATTTCATTTCCTTTAGCATTGTTGCGTGTTGATCCTATCTTTATCAATTGAACTCGGTGTTTATGTATGTATTATCCTGACTTATCTAATTGAATCACCCTATATAACACTATAAATCTTACGGTACCCGTATAGTATAAAGATATATAATGGAATTCCGCATAGCGACTTTTTTCGCCCTTCATTCTATTTAATAAATCTGACAGCTAACATAACGAAGGCGGACAGTTTCTCTTTAATATTATATTTCCAAAACAACCATATAATGCACAAATGAATAATATAAAAAAGACTCTTCAAAGCATTTAATAGGGCTCATTCGAACAGTAGTATATGTAATTATACTATGCCAATAATTAATAAATGATAAGACTTAAAATAATTAATTACCTACTATTGGAAGCTGTTAAAATATAACTCGATTTGAATAGGGAGGAAAAAGATTTGCATACGTAGATTACAAAATAGGGTAGAACACACAGATATGTATTTGCACCACTCGCTTAGAAAAGCGATGAACAGATGGCAATAGAAAAGTTTTTTAATTTGTCTGAAAATTCTCTTTGAGTAACTATTATTATACGCACATTTAGTTTTTTGGGCCGTTGAAATCTTACGAAGATTCTTAAAAAAAATCGAATCGTTATACGAATCCATCGATTTAATTTCTATTCGTTCAATTCCAAAGTACAGCCACATTTCCCACAACAAATTTAATTCCAATTTTGGTATCAGGCAAGCAAGAAAGACAGAACAGACTGACGGAAGAGCGGACTGCCAGAAGCACACACGAGATGGCATAATGCAAGAGATATAACTGAGGTGTCAGCATGGGAGTCTATATCGCCAATAGAGAAAGTCACTCCGACAATGAACAATATACCCTCAAAGACAGATCAATGAGCGAACGATCATGTATTCCTTCAGACTATATACTCGCGTTGAATGCTCTACTTGAGAAAAAAGAGTCTTCAGTTAGTCCTTCATCAAGACAGCGCGGAATGTGTGAAGCAGAATGGAGGAGAGCATATGCTGTAATATAGGAAAAGCTCGAAATACGTTCAAGCTCAACGTCACGAATCAGTTCAACTCTTTGATAATGCTTGAATATACTGAATAAAAATTGATAGAACGGGTAATTGTTTGCAAAATTTGTGAAAATTAAATAGTTTGCATTTAAATTGTATTATGGATCTAATCGTTGAGTATCTTTATCACGTTTTCGAAATATTGTTTGAGGGGGCGAAATATAATTCCATATAGACCTAATATAATTGACTTTTACTAATACTAATACAATTTTTGAAAGAACTCGTATAATTGAAAAAAATACGAAAAATTCAATACAAGACATTCATTCTGAAAAAAATCTATTTCTTACAATATACTTTAACAATACGAATGCAGGAAACACTGCACTTTTTTTTTTTTGCCTGGGTTGAGGTCTATATACGATATTTTCAACTCAATAATTTCTTTCAACAAAAATATTAAAAATCTGTACAGTAGTAGGCAATATGGAAATAATAATTGTATTGACTTATTTTCAAATTAAATAATTTCATGCTTTGTTCTATATTTTCTATTCCGGCAATGTAAAACCAAAAAGGTAATTATAAATTTAAAAGGAACAGTCAGTAAAAAGAAAAAGCGGAAACTATTAGAAATTAGTTCATAAATTCGATAACTTAGAACGAGTTTTAACGCATTTCATATTATATCTGATCACATACACCTTATAGATATCTGAAGAGAAATTACTGTAATGTACGGTTGCTGAAAAATTGCGAGAAATGTCATTAATAATGAAGAATAACAGAAAATATTTGAGGCATCTGAAAATATTATTCTCTTGAATGGGACTAACGGAAGAGAATTGGGTGAAGAACATTAAATTAAATCGTTGGGGCAAGCAAACCTAATGATCACTATAAGCAGGGAAAAGTAATGGTTTTGAATTTCTTCTGGAACGAATGATAAGAAGCATTAATCTTATGGCTCGTGTAATCAAGTGGTTAAAGGATATTTCTATACAATGCACAACTAACAATTTACGACTTGTCTTATATATTTGCAATGCTAAATAGGTCAAATATTATCCATTTTATTTATCTATGTTCCAAAATACGCTAGTTGGAATTCTTGAGCGACTACATCAGTCGCATATCCTAAAATAGAACGCATTTCTTTCGGAGAGTTTATTAGTTGTTGTAAAATAGCTCGTAAATATTATTAGACAGCGAAATATCTCAACTTGTGTTCTTATTTCCTTATATAATGTAGATCGAGGTGGTCGCCATCTCTTGGAATCGTTAAAGTACAAGCCAACTGTAATGTATTATTGATTTTATATTAAATCAGCCGCATTCGAAAACTGCATTATACCTCAAATCGAATCAATATAAAACGCAATTGATTCTCAGCACTGAATGGATATAAAGCGTTCAGGAGCCAAATCATTACCTTTTATTAATGCTGAAACTTTTATACATCACCCATGCTGTTAAACATTACAATAGTTAGACGAAGCAATTAACTGGATACTAAAAACATTGTGTTAAATTATGATCCAAACTCTGAAAATTAAAAAAAATATTTCTAAATTTCACCACTAGCTTGAATCTACTCAAATGTTGCTGACAATATTGGAATGGCCATAAAAATTGAATCAGAATCTTTTATATTATAAGAAAAGGTTAAAACATTTATTTCATTTTATAGCTATGCATTGACTAAATGAACAAAACATAAGTCTTAAATTCGCAAGTGTATAAAAAAAATTCGTGGGATAATATGTGAGACATTGACAAAGTGGTTTTAAATGGTTGCATTAAAATTAGTGTAAACTCCTGATTTTCACAATGTGAACTACCAACATCACATACCAGTGCATCATCCATCACGCATTCTATAAAGCAAAATTTAAGAACTTATCATTACGATAACCAATTAACCAAACCACCCATATGTCCGATGCAATTACCAACAACCACCATCACCACAACCAAAGCACCCCTTCGAATCAACAACAGCAATCCAACGCATGCCTCACCACCTATATCTTCAACCCAGCCGATTCTCTAGCACCCAGCCCCGAACGTAGGGATGATTCCCCCACTGTTGGATCACACCACCATCATCATCAACATGGTCCTACCTATCACCACCACCATGGGCAGCTCCGTACGCACCAACATCAAATATCTAACGCGAGCACAGCTACTGTTAAGAGTGTATCACCGGAAACTCTTCAGCTCACGTTGGATAGAAAAAGCTTGGGCCATTGTAACTACATGGCGGAATATGATACTGACTTGGTGGTTGTTGGGGGTGGCATGGGTAGTGGAACAGTGGGGAAGAAATTTGATAACAGGTGCGTTGGTATAAAAGAGGATATTGAGGGTTTGTTGTTGAAGTAGGAATAGTGCAAATGAATAGCAATTTTTAATATATACTCGAACACGAATAAACCTATTCATAACTTCGAATTCTCAGCAACAGGCTAACTCGAACCCCTTTTATAACACATCTCCACCAATATCATCTACTCCATGCTAACTAGTTTCGGTCCTCTCTACACCATCAGCAGTCAGACTACCACCACGGAAGAACGTACCTATGACGAACCGTGCACCGGAGATCTGCATCGCCGTTCGTGGCTTTGCTGTCCAGGTGGTGAAACACACACAGGTGTAGGTGCGTTGGGGGCTGTGGAGCCACCGCCCCTCCTCGCAAATGATGGTAAAAACAAGGATAATTGTGACGTGATTATAGCTGCGCAACCTACGCAAAATGGAGGAGGAAGCATTTCTGGGTTCTCTCGGAGTCCATATGTATGTTTATTGTATTTTTTTAGCTATTCAAATGTCTTTGTTGTGTTTAACATATTGAGGAATAAAATGATTACTTCTATTTAAAAAATATTAAAAGGAGATGCAAGTTGTGATACACCTTATTTAAATTCGATAATTATAGAATTATGTTGTAATCAAAAGCTTACTTATAATATAAAAGCTACAAGTCTTTGGCCATATTTCAGTACTTACTGAAATTTCGTGAAATTGATAAATTATTCATCCATTATAAAACTTAACACAATCTATTTTTGCACTAGAATAGAATATGTTGTCTAAACCAACAGTAACGAAAAAATAAATAAAAGTTGAAACAACAATACATAAAATTGCCAGACTTATAACGCAACGAAAATTGAAGATAGGTATTATCAAATTTAAGTTAAAGAGTCCGCAATCCTAAAGATTGGTTGGAAACAGCACGCCATACCGATCTATCCTGAGCTAATCCCTTCATCTCCCTATAGCTATTCATCTCAACGTCTTCAACTATCTGACTCACATACTCCAATCTAGGCCTACCTACCCCTCTCTTTCCCTCCACTCTACCTTCTATGATCAATTGCATAATCCCCCCATGCCTAAGAATATGCCCTACTAATCTGTCTCTCCTACGCTGTAACACTCTCCAGATACTTCTCTTCTCCCCTACTAACTCTAGTACAGCTTCATTTATTACTTTATCTTCCCAACCAATCCTCATCATCCTCCTATAACACCACATTTCGAATGCTTGTAATCTACGCTTCTCTTCCTTTCCTATACAGTGCTACACCCGTACAGTGCTACACTCCAAACATATACCTTCAGTAATCTTTTTCTAATACCCAAGTCAATATTTGATCTTAAAATCTGTTCTTTTTCTACGAATGCCTTCCTACCCTGTGCTATCCTACACTTTATATCTACCTTGCTTCGATTATCTTTTGTGATTCTACTGCCTAAATAACAAAAATCTGACACTTCTTCGATTCTATTATCTCCTATTGTGATCCTAATTTTTCTACTGCATTCCTTTTTGTCACACCTCATCACTTTAGTTTTACCTATATTTATTTTCATGTTAAAATCCCTAGTCAATTTAAGACGCACTTAATTTGGTTTTCTGTTTCTTTTCAATTAACTTTTATTATCCTTCGGTGAAGTGGAGTAAACGCAGCAGTAAAACTTTTCAAGGGCTGTAAATTATCCATTTCACAGTTGAACCTTTTTACGGTTCCGAAAATTATTCTCTATTTAAACCGAGTAACAGAAGCCGTAAATTTACGATGTACATTCGCACTTTTATAATAAATGAATCAAACAAATTATTTTTCACACACTCTAATTATGTTACATTCAAAAGTAAAATTGAATATCAGAAAATGTATACATGAAAATATGAAATACAAGCATGTATGATGTTTCAAGTAAATACCAATTTAGTTGAGATATTTGTCTACAAAATTGTGTCCTGGAATAATATACTTGAACCCAATCATTTTGCACCTTTCCTTCGTACAACGTATTGAACATATCTATTTCTCAAAAGCCACCAGTACTGCATTACTCTTCGTTTCTACAGATAAGAACGTATGGGTCTAGGAGCCCTATTTGCAATGCGTTAACAAGAAAAGGTCACTATATTACGAGGCAAGGGTAAGGACACCATATTGCTGGCGCGGGCTTACAAAATTCATTTGAAAGTTGTAAAGCGTGATATAAATGTTGACCCTAGTGATGGATCCGAGGATGGTAAATTCCTATAAATATGGGGTCAGGTAGAAGAAACCGAAAATGTGTATGGTCGAATTCCTACAAACGCCTGTTGTCCATCGCCTTCCTCTTGCACGAATCACTTATTTCTTGCACATGTGACTTTGTTTCCTCGGGGTGATCATGCAATAAAATGCAGGCTTCTGCATTCTGAATTTCTGTACTTTCACCAACTGGGTCATTGTTAATTGGGTAATTGTCACGATCGTTAAATATATGGGAACCTATATCTATGTCTTCTTCTTCAGTGTTTGATTTCAATTGGAAATATAATAGGAAACCTTATAGGAATTTACACGTGCTTTTGTAGGAATTTGACCATTATTAACTCGACTAGCTGAAAATTATAGGAATATGTATACACCCGATGGGTCTATTAGATACATTTGTGTAATCTATATTGAAGATAATCGAAAAGATAGATGGCTTATACGAATAATACGCATAGAAATCGATTACAATGATATGGATAATGGCAGGAAAAGCCTTCATTTCAAATTATTTTTAATAAGATTGCAGTTCTTTATGATGCTGTTAACTGAATGTTTATATTGGACAACATTTTTATTTAGGTTTTGATGATATTTACAGATATATCCATTTTCAAAGATTTACTTTGCATAAGTTGGTCTCAGAACAAGTTGTGTAATGAATTTTATAGGAATATTGTTATATATCATTCTGCTTTAAAATTTGTGAAAGAGTAAATTGATTTTCTTCACTTTCATCTTTGGCTTTAATTATTACATAAGTGTACATGAAAGAGGTATGCAAATATTCCGAAGACATGGTTGTTTAATAAATCTCGCATACTATTATAACAATAAAATGCGTGTATATTATTTTTCTCGAATAAAGTAAATATAAATTATCTGAAGAGAGCCATGTGTTCACTTCCTTGTTTTTGTATATTATTTTAGTATCTATGCTACACTAATACTCATCGCTTTTCTAATTCCATAATATGAAAACAATGAATATGTTGTAAGTCATTATAATAATGAACGAAGGAGAATGGTGATTCATTTGGTTTATTATTTTAATTTCCATGCGATTAAATAAAATTGTCGTTCGCAAAACAACATTGACAAAAATGTGAAATAATTAGCATGACAAAAAAAAATGGGGCTATACTTTATGAATTTTCCATCGCACGCGCAAACAAATTGTTACACATTATATTACTTAAAGCATTTGGATTACGCTGAAATATATAATTCTATATTCAAGGATTTTGTATAGAGTTTTGGTACCCAAATTTTGGTCTAACTGCGGTAGAAACAATAAACTCGTTTTATTACTATCTCGAGTAATCTTAAAACTGCTTCCTGCAGAATTGTTTCGTACATTGAAAGGAAACAGCACGAGATTACAGTTTGGTCTGAACTAAATCCTTTGAAAATAATTGATGAGGAGGCCTAGATCTACCACGAATTATGAAAATTTAATATAAACTGTAAAAAGACAAGAGAATGAATGCACTTATATATGGAATGGAATATACGAGTATATAGACGAAGATATAAGCCTTTCATTAGTTAGTTAAAGAGTCCGCAATCCTAAAGATTGGTTGGAAACAGCACGCCATGCCGATCTATCCTGAGCTAATCCCTTCATCTCCCTATAGCTATTCATCTCAACGTCTTCAACTATCTGACTCACATACTCCAATCTAGGCCTACCTACCCCTCTCTTTCCCTCCACTCTACCTTCTATGATCAATTGCATAATCCCCCCATGCCTAAGAATATGCCCTACTAGTCTGTCTCTCCTACGCTGTAACACTCTCCAGATACTTCTCTTCTCCCCTACTAACTCTAGTACAGCTTCATTTGTTACTTTATCTTCCCAACCAATCCTCATCATCCTCCTATAACACCACATTTCAAGTGCTTCTAATCTACGCTTCTCTTCCTTTCCTATAGTCCACGCCTCACACCCGTACAGTGCTACACTCCAAACATATACCTTCAGTAATCTTTTTCTAATACCCAAGTCAATATTTGATCTTAAAATCTGTTCTTTTTCTACGAATGCCTTCCTACCCTGTGCTATCCTACACTTTATATCTACCTTGCTTCGATTATCTTTTGTGATTCTACTGCCTAAATAACAAAAATCCGACACTTCTTCGATTCTATTATCTCCTATTGTGATCCTCATTTTTCTACTGCATTCCTTTTTGTCACACCTCATCACTTTAGTTTTACCTATATTTATTTTCATGTTAAAATCCCTAGTCAATACTGCCTGCATACCATTCAATACCCTTTCTAAATTCTTTTCGCTTTCTTCCAATATAGCTATATCGTCGGCGAATCTCAACATATATATTTTCTCTCCCTGTACATTCACACCTACACTATACTCTTCTTTTACTTTGTTTATTGCATCTTCTATATATAGATTAAATAATAACGGTGAGAGTGTACATCCCTGCCGAACTCCCTTCCCTATTTTTGCTACCTCTTCTTCCCCCTCAATTCTAACTAAGGCAGTTTGGTGTTTATATAAATTAAAAATTATTCTCCTATCCTTATAATCTATACCCGTTTCTTTTAAAATTCTAAACATTATGTCCCAATCTACATTATCAAATGCCTTTTCTAAGTCTACAAAAGCTATGCAAGCCTTTCATTAGAAAAAATTAAATATAGATGTAGCAAAATAAATGTTTTAAGGTTTATAGTTATATTTTAGCAATTACGTTATACAATAAAAATGTTGTTATCCTTTTTCCTATATATCTTTCAAACCATTTTGATATTTTTTATTCTCGTATGCATTAAATTCTAAAATATACTCCCGTCGAAACGCTCCACAAATTTTCAATTTTCTTTCCATATCGTAGAAGTGTATAAAATATTTGATATTGGATATGGGAATGGTAAGGGAATATAGGATATCATATATAAACTACAGATTGGCGCAATTTTCGCATCAGTCGCAGCAATATGTTTCAATACGTTCTTTTGTAATGTTTTTATAACATCATTTCTGGTCAAAACAGAAATTTAAAGACCACATAGAGTGGGTGGAATAATCTCAAAAACATTTTCAACGCTCATAACGTATTAAAACAAGAGAAAAAGCAGGCTAATTTAAGTAAAATTTATAACGAGGGCGGGGTACCACAGCACTAAGAAGAATAATAGAAGAAATAATGAGAATAGAAAAAGAAACGTACATAGCAAATGTAGATTAAAAAAGAACGTTCGGTAATGTAAATTGGGACATTACGTTTAGAATATAAAAAGAAGTGCGGATATTTTAGGGAGAAGAGATATAGATGTGGAAGTTCGCCCACGATATGGTTATCTGGAAAGAAAGGGATCAGAATTTAGAACAGACATTAAATGGTGTACAAGAAATAATAAATGGGGATTATAACATGGAAATAAATACAAGTAATTTTAAAGTGATAAGGTGTGACAAGAAACAAATCAGGCGAAATATGAAGGTTAGAATATGAGATGGTAAATAGAAGAAGTATAAGATTTATGTAATTTATGAAGTAGATTACATAGGGTAATCGGTATAAGGTGGTTTATAAAATTTAGGACAGCACAGGGTAGGAAAACGAGCAGATTTGAAGGTCTAATATCGACTTGGGTATTAAAAAATGATTTTTAAACTAATAAATCATATGTGTGACGAGGAGCATTGTACGGCTGCGAGACAAAGGAAGAGAAACGTCGAATTTGAAACATTTTGAAACTACTAAGAGTAGGATATGGATTAGGAGGGCAATTAATGAAGATGTGCTAGAGGTAGTGGAAGAAACGAGAAGCACTTGGAGGTTATTACAGTGTAAAAGAAATGTACTAATGGGTCATATTCATATATATCATATTAGACATGGAGGTGTTATGCAATTAGTTATAGAAGAGTAGAAATAAATGAAGGGGTAGGTAAAACACAGATTAGGATGCATCAGTTAGGTAATGCAAGTTATTAACATGAATAATTATAAGGGAATTGCTGTTTTGAACCAATTCTTACGCATGATGACCAACTGAACCAAAATGAACCAAAATATAATACTACCAAAACACGCTACGCTTCTGTCTTCTCCAAAGAATAAGTAGGTGTCTAGTGCGTCCTAAGAAATGCAATGTTGACAAATCATCACGCATAGTTATAACCATTTTATGCAATTAGAATGAATTCTTTGAAATTAATACAAAATGCAGAAAAGTTATACTAGAATGTTGATAAATACTTATCATAGTATCATATTTAATTTGTACGATACCTATAAAATAGTGACAAATTTAAATTCTTAGACCTAGAGTATTTTTTGTTGTCTGGCACCACTGGTACTGTTTAACCCCTATGCGCAGACGACTACCAAAATTGTCCTGTAGCTGTAGCTAAAGATAGAACGGTTCCGGATAGATAAATATTTATATCAAAATTTAATAAGCGGTATTTACTGAACACTTTTCCATTTAGATTTAGAACCAATATTAAAGATTTTTATTCCAGTAATTATTGTAGCAATCCTATTTGAAGTTGCTATGAGAAATATTTGTATTTTTATAAATCTAACATGTAGTGTATAAATGGCAGACAAGACATTCGCTCCCTACTTCCTTGCTTTTTTGTGTGGTACTATTATACCTACGAATGTGTAAATATACCTCCAGAATAGACCGGAAGGAAGGAAGCGCTTGATGCAGCCGCTGTGGAAACCCGTTAAGAGCTCTTTATATAGCTGCAGACATTGGCGTATAACATAGTACTTAATACAATAGTAATGCTGTATCTACAAAAACGTTAAGTATAAAAAAGGCCATCCCTTCCTGTATTTGCCATGAAGTATGAGGATTACAATTTCGCTTAATGTGTTTTGAGTTTTATTTTTCACGTTTTGTTAAATATTGAGGCAAAAGTCAATTGCCATATCTGCAGACTTTTTTTTTTTTTTAATTAAGTGAAATTCGAATTTTTGCAGACAAACCTCTCTACAATCACAATATTCGATCTTAGTCTTTAATTGAGAGAATCTGATCAATGACGAAGAATTTATTATATGCAATAGAAATAAATAATTTTACATAAATTCTGAGACAGTAAAAGAACAGAATATTTGTACCCACTCATTCCAAAAGGCACAATAACGAATATTACCAATGAAATTGAAGCTTGCAAAATCAATTAGTGCAGATTTTACAAGTTACAAGTTCGCAAATGTACCATACAGTATAATATAAAGTATCTTCGTAGCTGTTCGTAGCAAATCGTGAACCTTTAGTTTTGTTTTCTAAAGCCAGCATTACTAATAATAAAGATGCTAATCTGTAGTAATATAGTAATATAAGTATATAGACTTCAGGAACAGCCAAATATAGTGCATCTTACATATGTATGTGATGTACTTTGCATGTAAAGTTGGAGCGACGTATTTGTCTCTTCTTTTTATGTACTGTCAGAATAATATTAGGAGAGGAAGATATGTCACTACCGTATAATTTGAATTCTAAGTTTACTCTACGATACTTATCCCAGGCTTATATTTCCATTTAGTGCACATCTATATTTAAAATAAATAAATACAAGAGCACCAACGTATTTTTAAACAAATTTTACCATTTACTTTCGTGCACAAATATAAAATCCAGTTTCCGCAAACAATATTGATTATGTAATAAATTATAGCCAAATATTAAACGGAAATAAAAGTAGAAGTTGATAAAAAAATAAAAAAATTGAAAAATACACACTATCATGTTATTATTGGTTTGCGTTTATTAGTTTTGTAGCAAATTTTGTAACCTAGTTGTTTATTCTAAATTCTATATAAACCCGACCTATTTTGTAAAATATATTGTGGAAGTATATTAAATTCGACTGTTTTGTAAATCGTCTTATGTGTGCTTGTTGCATTTTCTATTTTCTTCCGATATTTACTCTGCTGGCTTACAAATTGCGCATAAAATTTCCACGCTGTTTAAATTGTCGGCAGTATTTTATATTGGGGAAATTGAATACTTGTCGAATATGTTACGCCAACACTAAATTCGATCGATAGGAAATTTCTTGCGTTGAGATATTTGTTCTTATTGAATATGAGAAGCTGTAAAATTGCAATTTAAATATTTTATAGTCTAGGAAAGATGCTCGCTTTTATTCGAATAACAACATTTAAATCGAATCTATCCTGGAAAATATTTTTACTAACAACAGCGTCTAAAAAATAAATTTCATAGTATTCATTTTAATTTTAACGAAAAACAGAAATTTTATTCAATAATTTCGTAATATTAAGGTTCACAATTAGTACAAAATTAAAAACAAATAGAATCTTGCCGAGCACGATATTATAAAATTTTCTAAATTCAATTAATTTAGCTGTAAAATTGCAATTTAAATATTTTATAGTCTAGGAAAGATGCTCGCTTTTATTCGAATAACAACATTTAAATCGAATCTATCCTGGAAAATATTTTTACTAACAACAGCGTCTAAAAAACAAATTTCATAGTAATTCATTTTAATTTTAACGAAAAACAGAAATTTTATTCAATAATTTCGTAATATTAAGGTTCACAATTAGTACAAAATTAAAAACAAATAGAATCTTGCCGAGCACGATATTATAAAATTTTCTAAATTCAATTAATTTAGCTGTAAAATTGCAATTTAAATATTTTATAGTCTAGGAAAGATGCTCGCTTTTATTCGAATAACAACATTTAAATCGAATCTATCCTGGAAAATATTTTTACTAACAACAGCGTCTAAAAAATAAATTTCATAGTAATTCATTTTAATTTTAACGAAAAACAGAAATTTTATTCAATAATTTCGTAATATTAAGGTTCACAATTAGTACAAAATTAAAAACAAATAGAATCTTGCCGAGCACGATATTATAAAATTTTCTAAATTCAATTAATTTAGCTGTAAAATTGCAATTTAAATATTTTATAGTCTAGGAAAGATGCTCGCTTTTATTCGAATAACAACATTTAAATCGAATCTATCTTGGAAAATATTTTTACTAACAACAGCGTCTAAAAAACAAATTTCATAGTAATTCATTTTAATTTTAACGAAAAACAGAAATTTTATTCAATAATTTCGTAATATTAAGGTTCACAATTAGTACAAAATTAAAAACAAATAGAATCTTGCCGAGCACGATATTATAAGATTTTCTAAATTCAATTAATTTCCAAGTTAAGCTAATTCATTTCCAAAACAACAGAAGTTGTTAAAGGCACTGCTCTATGGGATACATTAATTTCTTGTTGAAGTTTAAGCCAAAGTAGGAAGTTCAGAATTTCCAAGTTTGAGTTTGAAGTTCTGTCAATATACGAGACAATACGACCACTGAAATGACAATAATGAAGTAGTTGTATCTAATGTCTGAGTGCAAAACGTATTTGCAGTCTGGATCAGAAGATTCACTTCGATAAGTAGCGCAAAGTAAATATAACTGCATACTATTTATACTACATCGTTTAAGATTTAGCAGTACTGAAATAGCGCGTTTGTTGTGTTAAGATTTCTGTTTGTTATGTCGTTGCAATTGTTGTAAAATTTCCATTTAAAAAAACGTAAATGTAAAAAATATGTATCAATTTGTAACCGTTTGAGAATACTTTAATTTTATTCATATTTCCGCTTATTCTCTATATTACAAGGATTGATAAATTAGGAAGTAGCTGAGAAAAATCTCAATAATTCCATTTAAATGCATTTTTAAACTAAAATTCATTATAATGTAATAGAAATTTTTTTAAATATAATAATATAATAGAAAATACCTGTAAATACGCGAAATACGAGTAATTATTAATAAATTCGAGTGAATATCAGAAAATATCGTAAATATTGAAAATATAAGGATATACAATATATGAAATATTACTAAATGCAAGAAATTATAGGAAATATTGGGAGGGAAAATGTAAAATATTTCCACAACGTGAATCTGTTGAATAAAATTTTGCACCTTATTCTCCCCTCGCAAAAAAACAGTATGTTAAAATATTTGTCTCTTTTCGACCTTAACTAATTGTATAGATAAAGTTATTAGACAATGTTGTAGTGAATAATTTGTAATAGTTTATAATATCTTAAGAATTTCTAAACTAGATGCACATTTGCAAAGACAAATCCCCATCTTTTGTAGTAGCGTAATTAATATACCTGCATTAAATACAACTGGGATAAATTTTCTTATACCGCTATAGTGAATTCACAATAGTTTTTAATTCCATTTTTGACTGTTTAGATTATGTTCTAAAAAAAAATTGAAAATTAACAATTTTTAATTAATTCGCGTCAAAATACACAATATCTTGAATGCAAAAGATTTCGCACGATTTTGTTATTCCACACTAAAGAAATACGACGTAGACACACTTTGTGCAAAAATTATTCAATCCACTTAAGCCTTTGTGCAAACATTTGCTATGTGTAGCGATTAGAGGATCAATATTGAATGAAATAGCTCGAAACCCGATTGCGTTTCAACGACTACAAAACGAAGAAAATGTAATCCACTGTAATCTGCAAGTTCGGTAGATTTACTAAGGAATGTAACTGCGGTTACTTGTAAATGTTTGTATTGTAAAAAATTCCGCCTTTACAAGAAATAAAGCTATACTATAAGTGAAAGTAATAGTATGTTTCGATATACACATATTCAAATATTTAAGAGAATTCTACAACAAAAATTGAAACTTGTTTTCACAACATGTTTATAATAATTATTCTGAAACATTTTTTTTTTAATATTTTTAGTCTATTCTTTAATTTGTCTTTATATTTGTATAGAATATTACCAAAATTCCGTAACCCAAGAGCATTTAATAGCTATATGCGCATTTCTGAAGCCTATGTCCCCATCTTCAGTAGCACAAGATCAACCAAATTGCTCTACAATTGAATAAAAAGTCTATATAACTAAAGCTTCTTATATACAAAGAAATAATATACTAATAATATACTAATTAAGCTATTAAATGATTTGTGTTATAAACAAGGTGATTTTCTATACAATTATTTAACATCGTATTGTCGTATTTAATATCGTTTTATTTTTGTTTTAAAACTTATTTCCAAAAAAACACCACATTAATTCATTATAATTAGAACTTGTATTTATCCTAAAAATCACAATAAATATAAATTGGTAGGTGGTACATTTTATATTTGCTGAAGTCATATCGATAGAATTTCGTCTATTTTATCAAATATTAGTTTTGCTATGATTTCTATAAGCCAAATTCTCTAAATTACGAAACTTATTGTTCACCCATATACTAAATAAATGATATAATTTACCTGAATTCTGTCCTACAAGCAAGTATATATAAATATAGCGTATATTATAATCAGTGCTGAGTTTGTGTTTAATAAAGGTAAACTTGCACTAATTTTAAAGTCTATGTATGTATGTCGAATTTCCTTCGTGTTGGCGCTTGTTTTCATATGTATCGTAATACTCCCGCACCCGGAAAAACAACTGCCATCTGAATATTGTCATTCCGGTTGCCTGTGACTTGAATTATAACGTTAATTAGTGAAAATGCTTATAAGCTGCTGTAAGCCTTTCCCCCTGATATTTATCATAGGAGAAATACGGGGACCGCAAACTTTACATTAGTATACGAAACGGCCACTTCGAAGTCTGAATATGGATAGTAGACCGATATATGAGGCACTATATCATTTCGGAAAAATTATGGAATTTTAAAAATTCTCAGAACAGCAGCTGGTAAAGTGTGCATAATTCATGTCTGCGGAACAATGTGACATAATCAGGTACTTGCAATGCACATTTTAAATGCAAACAATATCTATGTATAATATTCAGAGCTTTAACATTGCCTATTATATCGAAGCGGTTTACAATTTCAGCTTGGCATGAAAAATATTACCTTTTCTTTTTGCAAATATATATTTTCTGGCTGCGCTTGCGATTCTTCTTTCATTTCCTACAGCCCATTTGACTAGCGATGTGTAGTTCACTCGCGAACCGCTCACTCTGAACGGTTCAATCAAATGACTGTGACGATGTTTTGCAGCGACCTATAGGTCACTATGACCTAGTTCGTGAACTGGTGCACGGTGTACGTATTGATGTACTTGTACTATGTCTTGAAACTTGTAAACGATGCAGTATAGTATACATTACATATACAGTACTAACATTTATTTAGTGATAAAGTGTGTTGGTGAACGGAACGAAATATGAAACTCGATGCAATATTTATATGTTGGTATCAGATTTCATTTGGAATAATATAATTAATAATTCGCAAGATTAAATATGTTCATAAATATGTCATGCCATAGCAAATTTTTGCAATAATGCAAAAATAAACATCTAAATCTTATACTTCTTCTATTTCAACTGAGTGCAATGCAATCACTTAATATCACACAATATAGTTCGTGAACGGTACATTGAAACGAACTAGAAACTAGGTCCTCAAAGGGACCTACAGTTTGCCATCGCAATATCTGACTTACATATTCTAATATACATATACAGATCTTTTCCTCCGATACGTATACTATAACTAATTGCGTAATACCCACTTTCTAAGAATTTCATCTAATAGTCAATCTCTCCTAAACATTAATACTTTTCAAACGCTTCCTTTTTTTTCATCCGTCCAATCCAATCTTCCTAATCTTTATATAGCATCACATTTTAATTGTTTCTATTCTACGTTAGCTTCCTTCCATATGATCCACTGCAATTTGGAAATTTCAAGTTAAATCAATATATATATATAATATATTGTTAAAGATTATTTATAGGAGATTAGAAAATAAAGTAGAGGAAAGGCTAGGAGAAGATCAGTTTGGTTTTAGGAAAAACAGAGGGACGAGGGAGGCGATTTTAGCACTAAGAACAGTAGTAGAAAAAAGAATGAGGGTAGGAAAGGTAACTTGCATAGCTTTTGTAGATTTAGAAAAGGCATTTGATAATGTAGATTGGGACATAATGTTTAGAATTTTAAAAGAAACGGGTATAGATTATAAGGATAGGAGAATAATTTTTAATTTATATAAACACCAAACTGCCTTAGTTAGAATTTAGGGGGAAGAAGAGGTAGCAAAAATAGGGAAGGGAGTTCGGCAGGGATGTACACTTTCACCGTTATTATTTAATCTATATATAGAAGATGCAATAAACAAAGTAAAAGAAGAGTATAGTGTAGGTGTGAATGTACAGGGAGAGAAAATATATATGTTGAGATTCGCCGACGATATAGCTATATTGGAAGAAAGCAAAAAGAATTTAGAAAGGGTATTGAATGGTATGCCGGCAGTATTGACTAGGGATTTTAACATGAAAATAAATATAGGTAAAACTAAAGTGATGAGGTGTGACAAAAAGGAATGCAGTAGAAAAATGAGGATCACAATAGGAGATAATAGAATCGAAGAAGTGTCAGATTTTTGTTTAGGCAGTAGAATCACAAAAGATAATCGAAGCAAGGTAGATATAAAGTGTAGGATAGCACAGGGTAGGAAGGCATTGGTAGAAAAGGAACAGATTTTAAGATCAAATATTGACTTGGGTATTAGAAAAAGATTAC
This sequence comes from Leptodirus hochenwartii, assembly GCA_947310635.1. Taxonomy (NCBI): domain Eukaryota; kingdom Metazoa; phylum Arthropoda; class Insecta; order Coleoptera; family Leiodidae; genus Leptodirus; species Leptodirus hochenwartii. The sequence continues at coordinate 40,267,786 of OX371177.1, forward strand.
TGAAGGTATATGTTTGGAGTGTAGCACTGTACGGGTGTGAGGCGTGGACTATAGGAAAGGAAGAGAAGCGTAGATTACAAGCATTCGAAATGTGGTGTTATAGGAGGATGATGAGGATTGGTTGGGAAGATAAAGTAACAAATGAAGCTGTACTAGAGTTAGTAGGGGAGAAGAGAAGTATTTGGAGAGTGTTACAGCGTAGGAGAGACAGATTAGTAGGGCATATTCTTAGGCATGGGGGGATTATGCAATTGATCATAGAAGGTAGAGTGGAGGGAAAGAGAGGGGTAGGTAGGCCTAGATTGGAGTATGTGAGTCAGATAGTTGAAGACGTTGAGATGAATAGCTATAGGGAGATGAAGGGATTAGCTCAGGATAGATCGGCATGGCGTGCTGTTTCCAACCAATCTTTAGGATTGCGGACTCTTTAACTAACTAATATATATTATCATGAATATATTTTATATTATGAATCCATTATAAGTCAATTTTTTTATATATAATATTTTATAATATTTGTAATTACATATCTGTTATGTTAGAGATTGTAGCGTTTGTTATATTTTACATTTCGACTTGTAGTAATATATATATATATATGTGTCAACAGAGGTACCTACAATGGAAAGCTATACTTTCCCGGTTCTAGGTCATATCGCCGAAGGGAAAATCGATATTACATCACCATCCCACCCACACTGCAATACACATTAAGGGTGGCAATGGGGCACCCCCATATGCACAGATAGATGCACCGGAGATAAGCATCCGAAGGCTAGTGCCAAGTCATCTACCATCATGACTTCTCTGTACAGTTCCTGTCGGAAATTGTTTGTTACTTCTTACCTCAATTTCAAAAAGAGTATATCGATTTATTTGATGTAGCAATTTTTAAAACGAAGAACTGCACATATAGAAAGCAAAGTACTTGAAATTATTAGGTTCAAATAAAAGGACATATTTATGGGAAAGAATTATGTCTGTAACTAATTTCTCCAGATAATATTCATATTAATTAATGTACACTGCGTAATGTCAAAATTAATATTAACTAACTAATTTAATACAGATCGTGCTTACGAATTATTATAATCGAATCGAATTTGTCGAAGTTGTAGTTGTAATTAAACTTTTATATATACAATTGAATCTCTCTATAGCAACGTTCTCTATAAAGTCAAAATGTCTCGGTCTTTTGTCATATTTTATATCTACAATGCATTTTTCCTTTCCCTATAACGTCATTTTAAAAAAGGTAACTCTCCGAATAACGTCATAATATCTGAGAAATGGAACCTCCGACTATAAAACATGCAGCTCGCTTGCTATTACAATTTTTCCAAAGTCAGAACTTAGAAGCAATATTTTTCAGTCAGTCAGTCTATAAGTCAGTCGTCCGAGATGGAAAATAAGACCGCTCGTTTGGAGATCACGTAAACAGTGCAAGATTTCAGATTTTTTTCTATCGAAATAAATACCTATGTAAATATATAATATCTACATACTTTATTTTATCGCATTCAAGTCGTTTTTAAAATCTGTAATTCACAGACTCTCTGTATAATGTCATCTCTCTATAACAGTGTCTGCGAAACTTTTTTACTCCATGGCACAGTGGGCATTTGTTTCGCGGCACACCAAATAAAAATCCCGACAAAATTAAATATACTTTAGGAAGGTTGAAGAAAAATACGAAGTTTTAATATCACGTAAAAATATTTTAAATATTTAAAATATTTTTACGTGATATTAAAACTTCGTATTTTTCTTCAACCTTCCTATAATATGGAATATCACAACGTAACGGCCAAATCTATAACCTATTTAAATATACTTTATCAATATGAATAAAAATGAATAAATTCTTAGTATAGGTAACAATAAAATAATATTGTTTTATCAACATATATACATGGGTAGGTAATATAGATAATAATTTTATTAGGGAGAGGATGCGATTGATTTTGAAAAAGAATTATGTCAAAATAGATAAACAAACCTCTTCTACCATCTGTAATCGTTCGCGTTTTTTTTTTTATTTCATTTCCATGAGCGCTTTGAAACCAAATTCGCAAAGATACGATGATCCAAACGGCAACAGAGATTTAATGGCCGTAGTAGCTAATCGAGGATATTGGCTCCAAAGCGAAATCCTAAATTCTGACAACTCTAGCTCAGAAAATAAGGCTTTGTGCACAAGATCGTTTTCCAAGTCAATTAAATTTTCTTCCTCCGTTAATGGCAGGTGTGTACCGTCGTATCTTGCGAAAGGATTAATGTACCACTCGTGCATTTGATAATCAAGTGATGGAAAATACTTAGAAAATGATACAAAGAGGTTTTCTACTGTCTTCTGCACTTCTAACAAATTTCTAAATTTGTTTGTAAAAGCTTCTACGCTTGGGAAGCAAGCAAGCTGTGAGTTTTTAACTTTCCTGGTCCTAGTTCTATAGTCCTCCATAGAATGAGGTTTTCTACTGTCTTCTGCACTTCTGACACAATTTAAAATTTGTTTGTAAAAGCATCTACGCTTGGGAAGCAAGCAAGCTGTGAGTTTTTAACTTTCCTGGTCCATAGTTCTATAGTCCTCCATAGAAAGAGGTTTTCTACTGTCTTCTGCACTTCTGACAAAATTTAAAATTTGTTTGTAAAAGCATCTACGCTTGGGAAGCAAGCAAGCTGTGAGTTTTTAACTTTACTGGTCCTAGTTCTATAGTCCTCCATAGAAAGAGGTATTCTACTGTCTTTTGCACTTCTGACACTATTTTAAATTTGTTTGTAAAAGCATCTACGCTTGGGAAACAAGCAAGCTGTGAGTTTTTAACTTTCCTGGTCCTAGTTCTATAGTCCTCCATAGAAAGAGGTTTTCTACTGTCTTTTGCACTTCTGACACAATTTTAAATTTGTTTGTAAAAGCATCTACGCTTGGGAAGCAAGCAAGCTGTGAGTTTTTAACTTTCCTGGTCCTAGTTCTATAGTCCTCCATAGAAAGAGGTTTTCTACTGTCTTTTGCACTTCTGACACTATTTTAAATTTGTTTGTAAAAGCATCTACGCTTGGGAAGCAAGCAAGCTGTGAGTTTTTAACTTTCCTGCTCCATAGTTCTATAGTCCTCCATAGAAAGAGGTTTTCTATTGTCTTTTGCACTTCTGACACAATTTTAAATTTGTTTGTATAAGCATCTACGCTTGGGAAGCAAGCAAGCTGTGAGTTTTTAACTTTCATGGTCCATAGTTCTATAGTCCTCCATAGAAAGAGGTTTTCTACTGTCTTCTGCACTTCTGACAAAATTTTAAATTTGTTTGTAAAAGCATCTACGCTTGGGAAGCACGCAAGCTGTGAGTTTTTTTACTTTTCTGGTCCATAGTCGGTGAAAGATTTCAATTTGCCTATAATTGTAATGATATTTTCATTCGCTCCTTGCAGGCTCTATTTTCTTTAATCTTTCGCATCAGACCTGGAATCTCTCGCGGCACACAGTTTGGCAGACACTGCTCTATAACATCCAAATTTTGTTTGTTCCTTCAGTGTCGTTATAGAGAGATTCGACTGTATATATATATACTGCATTGTTTTTTAAAATATACTAGCCGTAATAGATTTGACGTTATAGATTTGACGTTATAGAAATAGATTTGTGCCCAATATATCTTGAAACAACTATGACAAACATCACAACAAACAATGTACAATGCAGTGTTATTACAGCACATTATTTCTAGGTTTAGCATGCGCGTTTTTGCTTGTTATGAGCTTTTGCGTTGCAGACACGAATGCACGTAGCGTTTATCCTTCGTCTTGTCCGTATGCATTTCATCCTTGATATGACGTCAGGCAGTTCATTATGTCTGATGGTATGCACGTAACTGTATGATATTATATGCATATAGAATTCATGCTCGAGGATGAATGCCAGAAAAACAATTCTCTATATCCTACTTCCAGAATTGTATTAGGGTTGCCTGTAAAGGATGTGAAGGATAGCTATATTATTTTATAATTGATTGTTTGTCCCCTCATCAATAAAATCAGATATACAATGCAATATGTATCATATTTAAAATAGTCACTACAAAAATCTAATTTTAGCTTCGTTAATAGTTTATATTTGTTTTAAGATAAAAATGACTGCTTCTGCATATAATCTGTTAGGTATAAACTAAAGTTTTACATGTTATATCAAAATTATTGTATCCTTGCACATTAATATCTTTACTGCTTTTCTATACTTCCACGCCAATGATTTGCATTGGAATTTTTGCGTTTTGAAGGTTTTTGTCAATAATTTGTTAAACACTCGTTAAGAAAATCACCTCCTTGTAATACTTGCATTTTTTCGTTCTCGAGTATCACTGAAATTCTTTCATCGTATATGTACTATCTGTATATATACCGATACTTATTTAACAGATAAGAGTGTATCTAACAAATTTACTACCCAATATCCGGTTAGAACCCCGAACACGTCAAGCATCGAGTACCCGAAAACAAAAGGACCTGTTTCCCTCCGTATCTGTCCTTCTAGCCTTGTCCTTCAATAATCATTTTTTCTACATTCATTCAATGTCACCATTATATTCACCAATTTCTTATCATTCATTGTGTCTCTCAGAGCGTCATATTGTGTAAATATAATTTCTCTGGTAATTGTTTAATTTCAAAATTTGTTTCAATTATGGAATGGCACCCCTATATTATATAACTGTGTGTTGCGCACAAAGTTGGGGCATAATATATGTAGATTACGCCAAATTACGACTACAACGTGAGATATAAAGCGAAATATATTAATATTCAAAAGGGATGTAGAGTATTACAATTTACAGAATATATAAATGTTTTATAAAAATGGAAGGATGCTCAACTGAATCTGGTATATACAATTTTTAACACATTCCAACCAGTGGCGTAGCTAGAAATGTTGGGCCCTAATGCAAATGTGGGTAAAGGTCCCCTCCCCCGTCAAAAAATATAAAACTGTAATAAAGAATTTAAAAAAATACTTAATTTTCTTTATAACACACTTTACGAAATAATAATATAAGAGTACAGAAAAATATATAATAGGTACAGTATGAAATTTCAAAATTAAAATTGCTTCTTCTTGCCTTTGTATTTAAAAAATCATTAATAAGATCTTTGATATTCATTTTTGCTGCTTCTTTGCGCTCAATACATAATAACGCAAGATCACGTAATCTACTTTGGCCAATAGAATTTCTTTTGTAATCCTTAATAAAATTTTAATTTGCTAAATGTTCTTTCCACACTAGCAACTGTAACTGGTAGTGTAATAAATAGCATAAATACAACATACACTTCCGAAAATTCACTCTCCAAACAACCATATTTTTCCAGAAGTAAATTTGAAAATTTGTCTAATAGACACTCAAGGTGTCAAATCTTTTTTTAATAGAGAAAGTACTTGATTCGAGAATTGGTCAGATATAATATTACAATATTTTTTTGAAAGATCGCAATATGTTCATTAACGTTGCCAGAAGGGCCCCTGAATGCCGAGGGCCCCAATGCCTTGAATCGTCTTGCCTTATGATAGCTACGCGCCTGATTCCAACAAATCTTGTCAGTGCTCAGTGCTTATTTCTAAATATATGCTAATCCTGGTAAATACATTAAAATCAGAATATATAACTTAGAATATATCTAAACTACAGTCAGTTCTCTATTAATTTTAGCAATTTGTCGATATTTTGAAAATTATTTACGACTTGAAGAGTATAAATTTAGAGCATGAATGTGAATTGAGAAAAACGTTTGAGAAAAAATTGAAAATAGTTGTAATAATAATTCCACAAATAAATTTGTACCTAAAAAAGAGGAACTGGAAATATCCGATTCTTCCGAGATTTAAAATAAAAATTATTGTTTACTCATTACGTCCCTCATTAATATCTTAGCCATGTCTGGTAATGGTGATGAATCTGTTTTTCCATTAGTAAGTATTATTATATCTTAAGTGATTAGAGTAATGAAAACAGTACTAAGGACGTTCAATAATAAACGTCCATTACAATTGTGTGAAAATGCGATTACCAAAAAAACGCAAACATTCTGTTTATTATAAAAGATAATGAAAAACTTTCAAATAATTTTTTGTTCTGCAATTGTGGACTAGTTAGTTTAAAGAGTCCGCAATCCTAAAGATTGGTTGGAAACAGCACGCCATGCCGATCTATCCTGAGCTAATCCCTTCATCTCCCTATAGCTATTCATCTCAACGTCTTCAACTATCTGACTCACATACTCCAATCTAGGCCTACCTACCCCTCTCTTTCCCTCCACTCTACCTTCTATGATCAATTGCATAATCCCCCCATGCCTAAGAATATGCCCTACTAATCTGTCTCTCCTACGCTGTAACACTCTCCAAATACTTCTCTTCTCCCCTACTAACTCTAGTACAGCTTCATTTGTTACTTTATCTTCCCAACCAATCCTCATCATCCTCCTATAACACCACATTTCGAATGCTTGTAATCTACGCTTCTCTTCCTTTCCTATAGTCCACGCCTCACACCCGTACAGTGCTACACTCCAAACATATACCTTCAGTAATCTTTTTCTAATACCCAAGTCAATATTTGATCTTACAATCTGTTCCTTTTCTACGAATGCCTTCCTACCCTGTGCTATCCTACACTTTATATCTACCTTGCTTCGATTATCTTTTGTGATTCTACTGCCTAAATAACAAAAATCTGACACTTCTTCGATTCTATTATCTCCTATTGTGATCCTCATTTTTCTACTGCATTCCTTTTTGTCACACCTCATCACTTTAGTTTTACCTATATTTATTTTCATGTTAAAATCCCTAGTCAATACTGCCTGCATACCATTCAATACCCTTTCTAAATTCTTTTCGCTTTCTTCAAATATAGCTATATCGTCGGCGAATCTCAACATATATATTTTCTCTCCCTGTACATTCACACCTACACTATACTCTTCTTTTACTTTGTTTATTGCATCTTCTATATATAGATTAAATAATAACGGTGAAAGTGTACATCCCTGCCGAACTCCCTTCCCTATTTTTGCTACCTCTTCTTCCCCCTCAATTCTAACTAAGGCAGTTTGGTGTTTATATAAATTAAAAATTATTCTCCTATCCTTATAATCTATACCCGTTTCTTTTAAAATTCTAAACATTATGTCCCAATCTACATTATCAAATGCCTTTTCTAAATCTACAAAAGCTATGCAAGTTACCTTTCCTACCCTCTTTCTTTTTTCTACTACCGTTCTTAGTGCTAGCATCGCCTCCATAAAATCCATAAAATTGTGGACTATGTAAATTTTATTAATTATCTTCATAAAAATTTTAGGATTACATATAAATATTTTTTATGGCTGAAAATTAAAAAAAAAAGAAATAACTTTGGTTGAAGCTATTTTTTATTTACAACTTTGATTGAATAATAGTTATATACTAGTTATGAAATAGTAGTATATATTTGTCTTCAATTTTTCTTCTACTGACAATAAATGATCGACATTATATAATAGTTTCTTAGATATTATTATGTATGTATGTTAATATATTATTATATCTATTTGAAGTGTGATACTTTTTATATCACAATTAAATACAAATTTTCGTGCTTTAGTTTTGTCCTAGGAATTTTAGGGAAAATATCCTTAATTTTGATGTTGAAGTTAGAGCAACTCATTTGAGAGTTGAGTAGAGTAGAGCACTCTCATTTTTATTTTTCTGCATAGATATACTATGATAATATAATAATATTCAATAGGGACCATTATTATACCATGGAGTAAAAACTGTATATAATTTACTTCTCAACTTTTAGGGATTTACAATATATGCGTATAATACATAATCGTACAATGTCTGGTGTAACCTTAAAGTACACAATTTTTGTTTACTTTGACATTCTTGATAGATGATGAAGATAAATTACATCTGGGCTTTATATATTATTGTTTGGGAAACGTGCGACTTTTCACAGTGTCGAGCATAAAACTTTCAAAACATAAATAATATAGAAAAACTTTTTTTTTAATATCCTGAAATATTCCTGGATGGAGCCTTTGAAAAGTTATAAGCATAGAATTTCCTTAAGATAATGGGAGTATATAAAAAAATACACTTTGCTATTTTCTATTAAGATTGACTGCATGATAAAAGTTCTTCTAAAAATACATGTTCATTCCATATCATTTTTTAATTTAAAAATATATTCTTAAGTAATTTCACGTCAATATTAAGTAAATATATGGACGTCAATATACAGAAGAAATATATGGAACTAAATATACAGAAGGACCTGCCTTAAATGTTAATTAGATTAACAGGAAAAAGGATTTGCGTTATTTATACTTTTATTTTCTGTCTATGTTAATATAAATTTACTAGCAGTCACTTGACATACACAAGAACGTATAACATTTCCTCAATTGTAAGTGCTATATATAAGCCATACAACAATTTGTATTGATGTATACAATAAGCAATTTCCTGAAATGAAATTGCCCCCGAAAGTTGTAACCCTACGGCTGAATTCAGTTCTCTGGGGTCTAATCTACCTTCGAACTCAATATGCAGTCTTGCTGTTGGACTGTTTTCCTTCTATTTCATGAAAGACATGAACAGAAGGAACGTCCGTAAACTTTCCTATATACAAACGCAAGGCGAGTAGATAAACACAAGTAACTTATGTAAAGGCTTTGGTCCTGTCATTGAGATGCCTCCTGAAATCCTAGGCCGCAAGGATAAGAAAATCTTCTTATTATTATCGTCTAATTCAAAATTGATTCAAGTTAACTTGCTGTCTCTTCTGTAAATTTTGGCTACAATGCAACGGGAGAATTAATAGAAGCGAACAGTAAAAATGATGTAAATGGTATTTTTTAAATCCTCAAAATGTATTAATAACAAATCTATTAATAATTACAAATTATCATCATATTCGACATTTAAAACGGCTTTCATTTTTATATAAGCCGAGCTAGTAGATATCTATATGTATATTCTTCTACGATGTTAATAAAATTATAGCAAGATAAATATATGTTTGTTCAATTGAAAGGTAAGTTTCTTTTTTTGAATCCAAAATGAATAAATAGTTAAATAATTCCTTTACTTGGTATTATATATAAAAGATTTAGGAACAAGCAGTGGCGGCTCTTGACATTTCAATCGAGGGGTGCGCATTTCTTAAAAAATAACACAATAGTAAGAAATCTTACCTAAAATGGATGCAAAATGATTAAATTCAATCATTTCTTGAAGGGGTATTCCGCTCTGCTATCTTTCATTGATATAAAGACTCCTTGCACAAGTTTGTGATAAATTTAAATCAGGCAATGGCCCACCTAATTCTTTAATTTTTATTTTGTCCTCAAGAGAAAGTCTACAAAACTCTATTTTCAACAAAGAACCAACACTATTCATTTTTATTAAATTATTTCTATTAAATATATTCTTGGAGAAACACGTCGCAAAATCGTACATACGTAACTCACAGAACAATGCAACTATATCTATATCAATTTTACTGTATACTAGGCTTCTCTGTTAGGACGCAAAAGAATTCCGACACGGAATAACTTAAAACAACGATACATGACGTAACGTTGCCATTGCAACCGGGGCCGCTATTTTGTTTGCGGTGCATACGATACGCGAACCAAACAAACAGATGATATACTGCCGACGGTGGCTCTCACTCTACCGCTTGCAACAGATAGGATTAGTGCATATGCACTTAACTCATCTTGCTGGCCGCCACACCGTGTTGTATTGAGTGCTATCGCAACGCAAGCTTTATCTTTTAGGAAATATAATGCCGAGTTAAAATATCACAATACAATTATATATCTAGGAACAAAAAAATCTATGAAATTTAATAAAAGATTAAATCATATATGCATATTGGGTAGATCAAAAAATATATATATAATATTTATGGTAATGGTCTATTACCTATAATTTTGTTCATTCAAATTTTCTTATGATATCATTTGAATATATTTTTCTATCCTAATATTCTGTTTAATATCACTGTAATATACTGCGCCACGATCATAAATGTTATTCCGAATCTCTGGGCCAGTTTAGAAGACATGTTGTTGTTATGCAATACGCATCACTATAATGTTTGTACGTGAGATAAAAGTCAATTGGACATTTCGAGGTGGGTCATCTTAGCGGAACATAACGGATATGGCAACCTAAGGGTTACCGGTATCTAACGTGCCTTTCCTGTACGCTGTATGTATGGTCTACTAAATCCTTTTGTTCCCTTTCCTCCGTATAATGAAAGAAATTTCCCAAATGGATTTCAAAGTGCATATGGTATAGGAATTCTCTAGTAGCAAGTTTTGCCAGAAGTATTCTGTAGGTGGGTTTTATTCGAAATTAAAAAACGATCGGAAATCGTTTCGGTTCGGACCGTTTTGCCGTAGTAATCCGAATAGCTTAAGATTATCTATAAAGTGGGTTTTCTATCATTCTTGGTAGAAATCCTTGAGAAATGCTTCTCAAAAAAATCATTTGCGCACATCAATTAAAATTGGTTCATATTTTAGATTATATATTAGATTATAATTTGTACTCAGTAAATCTAAAAATATCACATTGCGTCAAATTTGATTTTTAACTGCCCAATAATACATTTTGGTATATTTAGGTATCTCAAATCCGTTATTGTTTTGCATTTTTGATACTTTGAAAGAATTTTTTAATTATATCATTGCTGTAAAAAATTGTGTAATCATAGAATTTCGTAAACAATAAAATGATTACTTTTAATTTCAATTAATGTAACTATATTACCTCAAATAGAAATGCGCACAGCAATGTACACTCCCTAAAAAAATCCTTTATTGAATTTATAAAAGTATGCCTTTGTATTTAATATTTAAATGCTGCCAATGAATGCTATATCGAAATAATGTTCAATCCAAATTGATTCTTAATATTGTTTTTCTTTTTCTTTTTACTTACAGGAACGTCTCCAGGAGCAATTAGATGAACAGGCTCGGAGTTATGAAGAGCAGTTAACTGAACTACATTCTGTCATAGCCGAATTAACACGAAAACTGCACCAGCAGAGGTCAATGGCTATCCAAGAAGAGGAGGAGATGCTATCTGGTAAAAAATATAACTATATTACTATGGAAAATAATTCACTTTCACTGAAGAGGGTAAAGTAAAGTAAACTGATATATTTGCATTCATTTTTTTTTCAATTTTATATCCCCATCCCATTATTTTACAAGTGCAATATGCTGAAAGCATCTACTAAATCTAGATGCTAAATCTAAAGTGAACTTACCCAGACATGTGTCTGTCAAACAAACACCTATACACACCAAAATGTACCACACTCACCAAGGCTCACCGAAGAAGAAGCAACTTCTTTTCCAGTCCATCTACTTCAGTCTAAAATGTCCCACTTCCAAACCAGTCACTGACAACGCTCAACTATTAACTTTTCAAGTCACATGACTCTAGAATAAAGTCGGAAATCACTTCAAAATAAATGAAAGAAGTAAACATCGACATGGTCAAACTCAATATAAATTTAAAAAACGATAGGCAAATAATTACCATATCGTAACAACAAATTGCATACATAGTTAATGTAGGCTCTAATTGTGGTTTACAATTAAAGTCAATATATACAATTAAAGTCTCATTAAAATTTCAGCAATACAAGTGCTTAGAATTGTAACAAAATTATTATTCAAAATGAAGATTCTAAATTTCATATATTCAAATTAAAGGAATCAAGCCACAACAAAATATGATAGTAATAATACGCTTTAAAAGCAATAATTACAATTAACTAATAATTAGGTTGTAGTAACAAGAGAGAATAAGTATTGTGGGGAAGGAAATGAGAAACTAAAAAGGGAAATACAAATAATTAAGGAATAATGTAACCTTAGACTAACATGGGTGTATAATACCTTACCGGTAACGGGAACATTTACAATACGAGAATATGAATATTCACTCAAATATTATTTGATTTAAATTTAATTTTAATAAAATCAGTCCCTTGATTATTATAGAAAAAAACAGCAATATTTATTATGTCGTTCCCAATCAAATAAAGAACCTAACAAATGAAATGAGCCTTTTGCTTTTTGTTTAGTTTGTATGATTTTTAATTAAATTAATTGAAAATATTTGCATTTAAAATTTATAAATAAATGTACGTGGCGATGTATACAATCTTTCTGTTTTATCTGGATATTAGTTAATTACAGCGATGGGGGTTGTAGATTTCACATAAATAATAATTTAATATTGGAATCTTCCATATGAAGAAAGCTATTTTAATATATTAGTTTTAAATAATGAACCGATTCGTTTATTAATATTAGATATTTTTGGCTCGATTGACGTTATTAAAACACTTAATATAACATTTTAATAAATTCTAAATCCAATATACAATTATACGTCGCAGCTTGTTTATATAGGAAATTTAAATTCCGTTCGTCAATACAATTGCGGGATTTTCCTTAGGCATGTCCTAAAGCAAAGACGGTGTGTTATAAATAGCTGAATGCTGTGAATTGCACTCTCCTCAGATTTTCCCGAATAAACTCAATATTTCAGGCTGATTTATTGCGTTTTTCGGCTGGTCTGGTAGTAGGATAAATAGCTACCGGGAATATATTAAATACGGAGGATATAACCGCTAGAATAACATGGGTAAATTTTATCAATTCATCAAACAAACGAAATATAAATATAATATATGATTCAATTAACCAATGAATAAAATTTGTAGATGAGATTTTAAATTCGATTAATTTTTTTGTAATTAAGGTGTGGCAAGGGAATATACGACTTTCTAAATCTGGTGTACTTGCAATCAATGCGATAATTATTATTTTATTTATTATTGCCGCTAGTTACTTTCCTAGAATATAATCTTATCTGAATATTGCATTAATATATTTTAGTAATACAAATTTCGATGCTAATTTGTGTGAGAACTATAGGACCATTAGCCTACTATCACATGCATCGAAGATATTGTTAAAGATTATTTATAGGAGATTAGAAAATAAAGTAGAGGAAAGGCTAGGAGAAGATCAGTTTGGTTTTAGGAAAAACAGAGGGACGAGGGAGGCGATTCTAGCACTAAGAACGGTAGTAGAAAAAAGAAAGAGGGTAGGAAAGGTAACTTGCATAGCTTTTGTAGACTTAGAAAAGGCATTTGATAATGTAGATTGGGACATAATGTTTAGAATTTTAAAAGAAACGGGTATAGATTATAAGGATAGGAGAATAATTTTTAATTTATATAAACACCAAACTGCCTTAGTTAGAATTGAGGGGGAAGAAGAGGTAGCAAAAATAGGGAAGGGAGTTCGGCAGGGATGTACACTCTCACCGTTATTATTTAATCTATATATAGAAGATGCAATAAACAAAGTAAAAGAAGAGTATAGTGTAGGTGTGAATGTACAGGGAGAGAAAATATATATGCTGAGATTCGCCGACGATATAGCTATATTGGAAGAAAGCGAAAAGAATTTAGAAAGGGTATTGAATGGTATGCAGGCAGTATTGACTAGGGATTTTAACATGAAAATAAATATAGGTAAAACTAAAGTGATGAGGTGTGACAAAAAGGAATGCAGCAGAAAAATGAGGATCACAATAGGAGATAATAGAATCAAAGAAGTGTCAGATTTTTGTTATTTAGGCAGTAGAATCACAAAAGATAATCGAAGCAAGGTAGATATAAAGTGTAGGATAGCACAGGGTAGGAAGGCATTCGTAGAAAAAGAACAGATTTTAAGATCAAATATTGACTTGGGTATTAGAAAAAGATTACTGAAGGTATATGTTTGGAGTGTAGCACTGTACGGGTGTGAGGCGTGGACTATAGGAAAGGAAGAGAAGCGTAGATTAGAAGCACTTGAAATGTGGTGTTATAGGAGGATGATGAGGATTGGTTGGGAAGATAAAGTAACAAATGAAGATGTACTAGAGTTAGTAGGGGAGAAGAGAAGTATTTGGAGAGTGTTACAGCGTAGGAGAGACAGATTAGTAGGGCATATTCTTAGGCATGGGGGGATTATGCAACTGATCATAGAAGGTAGAGTGGAGGGAAAGAGAGGGGTAGGTAGGCCTAGATTGGAGTATGTGAGTCAGATAGTTGAAGACGTTGAGATGAATAGCTATAGGGAGATGAAGGGATTAGCTCAGGATAGATCGGCATGGCGTGCTGTTTCCAACCAATCTTTAGGATTGCGGACTCTTTAACTAATACAAATTAAATTATAACTTGAATAGAATTAACTACGATAGATAATCAATTCGTATATTGATAACTTCGATGGTTGGATTATCTGTGCAATATCCAGACAATAAATCTATTAATTTGAATATCTATCGAAATTCCTCTTAATAACATTAATGATATTTGAAAACAATAATTTTATTTAAATATTTAAATAATATTCTTGAATCAAAATTTAAATCACTATTAATATAGAATATCACCCAAATACCGTAACAAGCATTAACTAGCTAGATGTACATTTCAAACGCTATGCGCCCATCTTCAGTGGCCCAAGATAAAACTAAATAAAATACCTCTTGAAATGTATAGCATAAAATATAAAATGCATAGCGCTTGAAATGTACATCTAGCTACTTAATGCTTGTTACGGTATTTGGGTGATATTCTATATTATAATTTAACACCGTAGTGATAATTTTTTAAATTATTTATTCGAATTATTCAGTAATTTAATTTTTCAACTGTATTCATAATTTGATATTTTTATGATACAGTATACTTTACAAAATTTACAATATCATTTTTTTTTCAATAACTTAAGCCAAAGTTAGACGTTTTGGAATTTCTACCTCTTAATATTGAACATTTACATTCCTATCTATCATTGCCCTATGGCATCAGGAAATATTGTGAGACCTGTAATTTCTCCGATCTGCATATTATTGCTTTATATGTATTATTATTCAATTGCGTGCCAGAAATACCTCAAAAGTTTTGTGTATCTCGCATACTACAGGGATTGCATAGTTTGTGAGATCCTGAACTAAGTTACAACATTTTCTTGCAGACATTTCTACGAGTGTTCACGATGATTCCCTAACCTGTCCATTAGAAGTCAGCGAATTGGATCACGGAGACTTGTCAGACCTGGAGAATAAACGCTCCAATATATTGGTGAGTTTGCTGCAGGAATACTTCTAGAAAAACTTTTACATCTATTTATTAGATTATTTTTTAAATTTTTCAATTCATAGGATTATTTAAAAATACCACTACCAACCGCTACCAACCCGCTACCATTGCGGGTTGGTAGCGGATCTGTTTGAGAGATAACATTTCCTTTATTTCTCGATATAACGGTTATCCCGCCGTGACTCGGGCGCCAGAGCCTCGTTTGTTTTGTTAGCAGGATGCATCACGTGCAGATGAGGTTGACATTTGGGCGGGTAATATACATTTAGACCTGTTCTACCAACGCCCCTTGCATCCCAACTCAATTAATTACGATTAATTAGATATAATAAAATTAATTATTAAATATGAACATATTGAATACATACACTACCAATAATTAATAATAAACATGAACAGCAATTACGTCTGCTTACAAATGAACATCTTGCAAAATCTTTTATGACTGGCCAACCAAAAGATTATATTTTAAGTGAGAAATCATTCAAATCATTAAAAATTATTCTATTGCAGCATGCTGAAAGTCCCTTAGAGCTACCCTCCCCTAAATTAATTCTACCCCCACCTCCACCGACCGTCTTAAGTACACATTCACCAAATCTCTCACACAACGATCACATTAACGATCCGTCAACCAACATGCCATCGATCGCCCAAATCGTGGACCCGCTAAAGGCAGAGATACTTTATCTGCAGAAAGAGCTGGCGATTGCCAATGAGAAATTTACCAAGTTGAGCGCTGGTGCCTATACGGGCAGTGGTGGTAGTAGTAGTTCGATTAGTGACGAGGAGGACGATCAAGAGGATGAGGTAGAGGATGCGGAACAAGAACAGAATCGGGGAGGACGAGACGATGGTGAGGAGAGGCATAAAATGTTGAGAAAACCAACCAGGAACACCCTTATTGGATTTCAGGATGATCTGGGGCTTATTATTGAATTAGAAAAGGTTGGTATATTAAAGAACGTTAGCTGCAGTTTTTTTTTAAACGGGTACTTCTTAGAATTAAGTCTGGAAATTTCTTATACAAATTTACATTCGCTTAAATCAGACGACTTCACTGGCACTTCCTATATATATATAAATTATAGCATATGAGAAACAGTAGAGACAAATGTGCCCGAAAAGATTTATTAAATCCACTTGATAACATTTAAATCTTTGTACACTCTTTCTGTTATATATTGCACAGGTTCCCGAAACGAAGCTGAACCCGAACGACATCAAATACGGCAATATTGTCCCTATTCACAAGACTTCCACCTCTCACATGCTACAGAATAACAAGTTACCAACTGACGAACCAACAAACAAATCTCCTCCACCTCTGGCTATCAGAAGCAAAATAGCAGCTAGGCGACGTTTGAAGAAAACTCCTGACGCCGATGTACAGCAACACAATCTGCAGAACGCGGCGATTAATACGAGAAATAAAGATGCAGACGATATAAATAAGGAAGAATCTATGGTCAAAGTGGTGGATAACTTTGTGGAAGATGTAATAAAGCAGTCCGACAGCGAGAACGAGAAATTGGCCATGCAGATTGAAATTGCTAGGCTTCGAGCAAAATTGGAACACTCCAGAGCGCAGAATTCAGTGTATTTATTAACGCTGAGTGAGACAAAGGCACATTGTGATAGGTGAATTCAATATGCCTGTAAAATACTGCTTATTAAATGAACTAAGTGGAATTTTTATATCATTTACATTTGCAAGCTGTACGACGCATACGTCTTTAGAATAATAATTTTTTATACAAAAACATAAAAAAATCTCATGAAGCTTGAAGTTTTAATAATTTGTTTATAGATCAGCATTATTATGTGGTAAATATGAGTCGAATGCTGTGGCCCTGCGACTTGCTTTAGGTGTTAATGATCGTGCCATTGAAGCCTACGATGTACTTCTCGCTCTTCTGGAGACTGAAATATCGATGGATGATTCTACTTCGGGTATATCTATCGAGATTTTATTGTATTTGATAATTCTATTAATGTGTTTTAACAGTATCCATAGATAATCGAAATTCCGCAGAAACCGTAGCAAAACAACTTCTGCACTATTTAGACACCATGGATAATACTGATTTGTTACTATCGCCTTGGCAGGGTCAGATGTATGCAAGTTATACTATTGAAAAGTAATTAAATAAATGTAATTAAGATATTGTAATAAATTTAGTTAGTTGGTCATCAATCCCTGGGATTGGTTGGAAAAAGAACGCCCTCTATTGATCTATCCTGAGCGAATTCCTTCATCCCTCTATAGCCATTCATCCCACACGTCCTCCACTATCTGACCCACATACTCCAATGCTCCATACTTTGCCTTATATAACTAATTGCATAATACTCCATGTCTAAGAATATTTTCTATTTGTCACTTGTTCTATCTAACCAATCTTTATCACCCTCCTATAGCAGCGCATATCAAATGCTTTTATTCTACGGAACTTCTTCTTTCCTATACTCCACGCCTCATAGCTGTAGATTGCGCAGTATTTAAGGTATCACTCAAAAACACATAGCAATAAAGCATCAAAACACTACACAAACAAACAGCAATGGCATATCTACAAAAACAACAAAACAAAACAAACCTAAAGTTCTACAACAACATCAAACACACCAACAACACAACACTGAAAAGACTAACACTAGAAACTGCACCACGTAAACGAAAGACCAGCAAACAAACGCTACAATCCCTAACACAACAGACGTGTTATAACAAATATTAAAAACTGACTAAAACTCCAAGAACACAGATTCACGCCAAGACCACACTCTGAAAACACTCAATACTGGAGCAAGAAGCAGACATTTGACACTCCACATACAGGCCTTAACAAGCCACCACATACAAGACGCCACATAGCAATAAAAATTGAGCTCGGCATGCGAAATGCAAGAATCTACTAAATGCTTTGAATTACTGTTTTTTTTTGTGATATTCTATACAATGTCAGTTTTTAAGTTAATCAGCTCTTTAAAATCTAGGATTCAATTTTGAGCTTGTTTCAGCAATTTATAGAAAGAATTTTTTATTTAATAAAATTGGTAATTTATAATCAAATTTGAGACATCCTATAAACTCCGCAGTGCATGTACTAGTATTAATTAATACCTCGCAGAATTTATAACGCCAATTTATTTATTTCTTATTTAGTTTAAGACCCATCAGCAAAATTTCCCCATCACAGATATGTTTTTTTGTAATCTTCCTTATCTGTAAATCATTATTTTACCTTAAAATCTATTCCTTTTCTCCGAATGCCTTCCTACCCTGTGCTATCCTACATTTTATATCTACCTTACTTCGGTTATCCTTCGTAATTCTACCTCGTAAATAACCGAAATCGAACACTTGTGTAGTTATTGCAGTAAAAATTATTTAAATTTCTCATAGACAATTACTAAATTAAATAAGTTAAACAGAAAAATAAATACCCATGCTAATCTTCCATGTAACTTATAATATATGAAGAACGCAAATTTGATTTCGGACGTATTAATCAAGAGCACTGTATTACACTGAATGGGTTTACACTTAATTTATAAAACATTTTTCTATACTATAGCCAAGGTCCATGGACAACTGATGATGAAAATCGATTAAGAGAACATGTTTCAAGACTTAAGGCGGAGCGTAGCTCAATTGAGGGCACCTGCGTGTCCCTTGAATCTCTACAACTCGAATGTGCTCCAACTAAATCTTCCGCCACTATTCATGAATATCGAAAATTTGATATGGAAATGGCCGTATTAATACAGGTGCTATAGGAAAGAAATAAAAAAGCTTGAATAATTCACAAGACAATAATAATACGTTAGCAGTATGTTCCTCAATAAAGCAAATCAATTGGTAGAATTTTTTTACTTTAGGGTTCAATTAAAATGTTCTTCGTTCTTCTTACTCGCTTTGAAATGAATAAATGACTACTCTATTGAGATTAAAATATGATTCGAAAATACATTTTGCATTGTATTAGGTACTGATTTAATTCTTAATTTGTTCGATAGGAATTAACATATTGTAGAGAAGAAAAATCTGAATTACTATCGAAAATGTTCCTAATGGAGAAAGAAATGAATGCAAACGAGTTGAAATTAAAATATGTCGAAGGGCAACAGAAGGCTCAATCTGCTGCATTGAAAAATCTTCAAGGACAACTTAAGGATACTGAAGCACTTTTGAATATTGCAAGTCAGCAAAAGGTACCTGTTTTTAATACAAAGCTACAATATAGTTTTCTTTAAATAAATAATTAATCTGTCGTATTCCAATCTTTATTATTATTCATAACAACCGCAAATATTGCTATTTTGACAAATAATTGACTACTCAAATTTTAAGCTATAACGATTTTAGTTATCAAAACTGTAATAACAATATTGATAAGATAACAATAAAGATTAGAACATACCATGAAAGAGAAGATACCATGAAACTAACTCTTTAACTATCTAACTAACTAACTCTTTAATCCCTTCAGAACAAATTTTTTTTTCAAAAAAGGAAAAGAAAATTGTTTGTGTTACTAGATGATTTCGATTAATAGAAGATATTGAAGTATTAAACTAGTGTACATTATAATATGCACCACGTCTGAAGGGGGTAAATTCCGGAATAGCAATTGTAAAACAAACCCAATGAATGTAGTCGCTTATAGGTGAACATAGGCGCTCATTCAAAATGCGCATGTAGTTTATATATGTTTTACATTTAAAATGAGAAAAATGTCAAAGGAGGATGAAACCTCAAAAGTGCTAGAATTTTTCGGATTGCCTTTTAAAAAAAAAAAAACGTACGATGATCTCGCGGTTTTTTTAAATGCTAGTCTGCATTGATTAAATGATTTTTTAGGAAGAACGAACAAATTTTCTTCATATATGCTAGCTGCAGTAGCTATTACCAGCTTGTTAAAGAAACAAAAAGCCAATCTAACACCAATCTTCTAACCCCAACAAAATATTTTCAGGAAAGAGGTTTTAGTGAAGCCGAACATGCAGAGGGTGTAGAGAAAGAGCTTGTGCTAGCTCTAGCGCGAGAATCCAGATTAAAAGTGCGCCTACATGAGCTGGTATCCACATTGGATCAGGTGACTAAAAATGCAGAAGCCAGATTGCACGAGGGAAGAGAAATTGTAGAAGATCTCAGGCAAAACAATGCCAGATTAGTTGATACGGTCGACAAGAATAACAAGAAATATCAAACGAAATATAAGAAGATGGAACAGCAAATGACTTGTATGGTTGAAAAATATACAGCGCAAGTAAGATATTCATCATATAAAAAAGAGGATATAGCTTATGTTATGGTACATTTAATATCTAGTTTACTTTGTTCTTTGTAATCCTTCTTAAATCAGAAGAATATTATACTTTGTCTATTTATCTTTTCATTTTTGCCTGCTATCTTTCTTTTCACACCTCATCACTCCGTTTTACTTATATTTATATTCATATTGTCCTTAGTCATTACGTCCTGCATAGCATTTAATACATGTTCTAAATTCTGCTCCCTTTCTTCCAAGATAGCTATATCGTCCGTGAACTTCAACATATATATTTCTTCTCCCTAAAATATCTGCACTTCTTTTTTAACTTTGTATACTGCATTTTTAGGTACAGATTAAATAATAACGATCAATAGTATTATTGTTCATATTCTTGCATCTTCTATGGCATATTAATTCTTGTACAACAGCATAAACATGATCATTTATTCTTTTTAATTTTAGGTACAATTGTTGCAGCAGCGACTTGCCTATTTTGAAAAACCTACCACAAAAAGCTCAGAATTAGAAAATTCAATTAAATCTGGAGTAGTGTAGTGGATATCATACGTACTCATAAAAAATATACATTATATTTATGTTAATCATCGGCATTGTATCATATTTTCACGTATAAGTTAAATTTACAATAAATTTTATATTTGTATATAGCTAATTTTATATTATATATTTTCTTTTATACTTTTACAAGAATATAAATTAATTAACTTGGTTAATATCGCATTCACGTTTGTATGAATTTTACAAGACGCAATCTCGTTGTTCGATTAGGTGCAATTATCAATAATCTATTATATTATTACGTATTCTTTCTCGAAACAAAAATTGATGTGTTCATCGGCAAATAACAAAATTTATTTACAATACCTATAATGTACAATCACACATATCTACTGACGTTTGATATTTAAAAACAAAAATATAATGTTCATAATAAGAACATTATGTGCAACTGCAGACATGTCCAAGATATCTTCGAAAGAGAATTATTAATTTTCCCTAAAGAGCAAATACTAACTAACAAATGAACTAAATATTAAAGCTAGTTATTTTACGCGGTGTTATTAATGATTATTGTATATTATTATTTTTGAAAGCTGCATTTATAGGTAAATATATATAAGCTACAAAGCTTACATGTGCGCTTATATGAAACATGTAAAATATATAATTAATCGTTTAATAGCATTTACTTGCCATTAATTATCATATTTGTTGTTTATTATAAAAATTACATAGGCTGTTTAATTTTATACATCTCACTGAGATCATGTACTTCCAAATAAATGTATATAAATACCATTTCCTCTGTTTAATTAATGCAAAAATTATATACCCGAATTTTTTTATGTTGGATTATTTGCAATTGGGAAAAATCCTTCTTTAGAGAAGTTGCATATTCACTAGATTTGCCCCTTATCTCTAGTTCCTTAAATTCAAGTATTGTCCAATTGCGTCAATTGGAATTTTAAAAAATGAATCCTTTAGGTCAATGTCATAACAAATGCTCTCACTAGTCTGTAATGTACGAAAAATTAAAAAATCAATCTAAATAAATTTAAAATTTTATTAAAAGAACGGAGTATTCGATGAATTCTTTTTAATTTTTGAAGTTGAGATCGATAATCGGTGTTTATGTTTCAACATAAATTTCATTTATGGGGATCGCAGAAATATAAATTTCAACCCTACATGACGCATGTGAAGAAAATGATTGCGATGGTCGATTTTTGCATAACTTGCATAACTAACATATAATTTTAAGATTCAAAGAGAGAGTAGAAGTTAATATAAATTTGATCAAATTAAGAAATAAATACATTTTTAATTGCATATTTAAAATGGAGGTTCACTATGCGGTTAGAAATAAATCCATCAATACTCAAAATAACAGGGACATATATATAACATTCATATCTAAAGGTCGTGAACTACTACAAAAAGTAAATGTACAAACTATAATAAAATGAACTAGATAGAATCATTTTGTTTGGCGTTATAATTTATATTTTCTATTCCGAATCTTCTCTGTTCAAACTTCAAAGCTTTGATTTGATATTAAGTGATTGCATTGCACTCAGTATGGAATAGAAGAACTATAAGATTTAGATGTTTATTTTTGCATTATTGCAAAAATTTGCTATGGCATGACATATTTAAGAACATATTTAATCTTGCGAATACATTAATTATATTATTCCAAATGAAATCTGATACCAACATATAAATATTGCATCGAGTTTCCTATTTCGTTCTGTTCACCAACACACTTTATCACTAAATAAATGTTAGTACTGTATATGTAATGTATACTATACTGCACCGTTTACGAGCCGTTGTGATTCATGAACGGTTTAGTACACGACGGGTTCAGGACCTAGTACAAGTACATCGTGCACCATGTAGTTCATAGTTCACGAACTAGGTCATAGTGACCTATAGGTCGTTGCAAAACATCGTCACAGTACGCCCGTCATTTGATTGAACCGTTCAGAGTGAACCTTTTCGCGAGTGAAACTACACATCGCTAAAGTGAATACAAAATATATAATTCGGTATAGGGAATATTGAATACGAATCGTTCACTTTGATGAAAAGTTCAAATTGAACGATTCATAGGTGAATTATAAAAGCCTAATGGGCAAGTATGCATATCGCTATAGTTCTTCGTACGGATTGAATTTGTGAGCGGCGGCGGCGGCGGCGGAGGAAGAGGCGGTGTAGATGGCAGTGGATGCGGTGGTTATATATCGAAATCGCGGGCCGGAAGTGACGATTGGTCGACGGGGGGTCGCCCCATCTGCCAATGGGCTGGCGTCGCGACGCATTGTACAAAGCTGGATATGCGTCTGTACGCCGCCTCTTCATTAAGAGAGAGTAACATTTGCAATACCAAATCCGACGGTAAAGAGTTGCAACAATCTTTTCATTCGATTCTGATGAAATATATAAGATTTTGTAGGTTTATTTGGCAAAACGCATTCTCTTAATATTCTTCGGCTAATGTTGATTGCTTCGATGCATACGAGAAAGATGATGAAAGATATAAGTAGAAGGACACAAATCTTTCAAACTAAACGTTTTAGTTTTTTTTTCCTTAATTTTTTAGTTTAATTAATTAGTTTCTTAATTTTTAACCATAATTGTTCGACATTCGAAAAAAAATAATTTTTGTTTACCAAAGGCCAAATCGATATGGATTCGACAAATCAACTCGATCAAGCTCCAAATATGCTCGATCGAGTTGAGATCTGACGATGGGTCGGCCACGGAAGTTGCCCAAACTCGTCCTCGACCTCTTCGAACCAGTCCGTGATGATATGGCCGCGATGAGATGCTGCGTTGTCATCCTGGAAGACCTGAATCATCTGAAGACGTTGAACATCGGTCAGATGTTTCATAAACGGCTGAACTTTGTCCGTCAGGATGTCCAGGTACTTCGCTGAAGTCAAGTCCCACTCAAACGCAGCACTGGACCGATTTCCTAGAACGAGAAACAAACATAGTATGCAAAGATTTTAGGGACCAAGTTATTAGGCGAAAGCAGTGCCTTACATAAGTTTGTACACGAAAATTTAATCAATACTAATTTTAGTATAGAATTATCACCCAAATACTGTAACTCAAAGCCTTAAATAGCTAGATATTAGTGCTGTCACGTAATCCGGTGTACCGGTGCACCGGTCCAACTTTTATTGGGGACCGGTTACTTTCTCTTTCGTGGTACACCGGTACGTACCGGTACGTACCGCCACACCGCTGTGTACCGCCGCACCGGTGTGTACCACCGCACCGGTGTGTACCACCGCACCGCTGTGTACTGCCATACCGGTGTGTACTGCAACGCGCACTGCGCACCGGTACAGCGGTTTACAAAAAATGGGCCGTTTCAAAATATTAGTACAAATTTTGAAAGTACTAGAAATGAAGCACAAAATATACAAAAGCAATTATATATCAGCTGTCAACATATTATACTTTAGGTCCATTGTAACATTATAAACACATGGACAACAAATGTTATTACACCAGCGGCATTTAAAATCTGAACTTTTACCGTACCGTACCGTACCGTACCGATGCATCAACGGATTCGGTGCACCGATTTATTTTTACGTACCGGTCCGTACCATACGTACCGGTACGTATGGTTCGGACCAGTGTACCGGTAAGCGGTGCACCAGTGCACCGGTGACAATGGACTGTACCGGGTTACCGGTTCATGACAGGAAATTTGACAGCACTACTAGATATAATATAAGCTTTATTAGATTTTTTCTTTTACTAAAATATCAAAAATTACGCACGCATAAAGTCATTGAAATCAAAATAAATAAAGAATAAAATTAATGGCTTAAAATTTTGGACACAACGGCGAATTTATTTCAATTACTTGTGTTCGTGCGAAGTAAATTTATATTCATTTACTAATAGTAAAACCTTAAACGTGTTCATGTAGGGCATTTACATAAAACCCCAACAAAATCATAATCAGGAATCGCCAACGTGAGACTTGAGCAGAATCCATCTAACGGCGTTGTTGTTGTTGCGGCCAGAGGGGCGGCAACATCGTCACCGCCTCTAAGTACCGCGCTTGCTGCTTTGCTGCCCCAAACGCCTAGCTGAAGCACATGAATACGGCGGCGATATACAGCTGAAGCCCGTCACTCTGTCGTCACGGTGGCTGCACTCATCAGGTGCCCCCATCAATGATAAGTGATATCTCGAGTCTTCGACAAGTAGCATATGTTATTAATTTAATGTGTGGATAAAAGAATTGTTATTACACTCTTTGGTTTATTAGTGATTAAGTAATGATGATTTTTGATCCCGATCAAGGATTGGTTTTGACTATTTAGTGCAGTTTATTTGCAACTTTCGTGGAAAGATAAACTGGCATTTTTGATTTTCTTTAATTGCGATGTTGTTTTTGTGATTCGAACATTAAAGCACGTTATGCATCAAGATCAAGAAGTACCAGTACCAGCTGCTACAGATTTAACTAGAATTGTAAGTATTCGAAACTAAATAAGCTTTCATCGGCATGTTATGATATATTTTGATATTAAAATGGCATAAGTTTATATGCAATTTTAAAGTGTACGATCAACTTTCAAAAAAGGCGATTATTTGAAATAATACCTGCATAGAATTATATAAGGATTCAAAATTTCAAATAATTGCGAATTTATTTAATAAAAGAAATGATCATTTTAAAGTATAACTCAAATAATAACTTTTTATTTTGTAATGAATATTATTTCTAAAATTCATAATAATATTTCTCCTTTCATCCTTTCAGCCTATTTATTATTTAATGATACTATAAGTGCGTTATAAAATACGGTCTTCGGTATTTTAAAATCATTTTTGATTGCTTTATAAATCGGCATCTATCTTGGAGAATCTTATTACAAGCAATTTCTTTCACGCACCCTTATATAGCATCCTTCAGTTCGTCACTAAATTGTGATTTGATAGGTAATTGTCTAATTTCCGTTACAAGGCGAAAACATTCGCTACAAGACGAAGATTTGATTTCACGTGTAAATATTGAAACCGCAAATGAGATTTAAACGCAATATGACATTTTTTTTAATGTTCTGAACTTATATACGCAAACAAAAATTATATTAACTTTTTATCCCGAAGATAAAAAAAGTAAAGTTTAGTAAAATAATAATCATGAAATAATGGATATAGCAGTTTTTGACCTATCGGATAATTACGCGCCTGTAACATGTTTTATTTGTGGCACTACTGTATGAGGTATTCTGGGTCTTCTGATTCAATTACTTAATGAAATTGGGCCTATTTAGTTTGGCGACAATAAGGCGACTGTATACGCTCGGGTATATTCTTCCTACTCTCTAACTTTCATTCAATACCTATGGAATAGCTAACACCGTTAAGAGAACCTCTCCATTGAACCTCAAAACTGTTCCAATTTTATTTTGAATTATATTGTATCGAACTTCTATCTAAATATTATTTTCGAGTATTTGATGACAAATTCGTAGTTATGATGACAAATTCGTAATTATAATTTAAAGTACAAACTCCATATCAATTAATTCTGTAGAAACAAAATAACAATATGATATTAAATTATGGTAGCATTGTGGCAGATTTGATATATAAAATGATTACTACCTCAATTTAGGTTGTGTATCAGAAATCCTTCTGAATCCAGAAGAATGTAGGTAAAGTTAGGACCTCCAAATCGAATCAGTAATATACAAAAGGAAAAGAATGGCAATGACACCTCTAAAGACCGATCGAGGGGTTGCTATTTGTACAAGTTACCTACAATATTTTCAGTTATAATAAATGATCAGGACACAATTGCCTGTGTCATCCTATGGAATAATGAAAGCAATGTTATATGTACCATTTTTATTGATAAATAATGTTTCGATGATTTATGATAAATGGTGATCAATTCTTTTTTAATTTCCGTTTTCGATTAAATATTAAAAACGAGGCTGATATTCTTGTTTACTAACAATTTATGGCAATTTTTGATACATTATTTGTGAAAATAATATAAATTACGAATTGAAAAAAAAACACCAAATTAATTAAAATAGAGCTTGAAAAGCACATCGCTGCGATTTATGAAAAAATTCAAACCATATTCGTTAGATGCGTACAGGTAACATTTAACTTCGAGATCATGATTATTGAAATCAATTAATTAGATGCGTACCAAATCTAAATAATAAATATAAAATTAGTAATTCGTATAATAAATAGCAACGTATTTGGTTCGTAATAAATAAAGAATGGAACGAAATAAAATTGTTAAACAATCACGATTTAATAAGCCGCATTTTGGATAAGCCACTTTTGTTTAGTGCAGTGCAGTTTCATATTTATATAAATCTATACCTTAATACTGATCTGATAACAAGATTAGCTGGGGACTTCACCAGCTCTGCCCGTTAACAGTTTGCTTTGACTGTTAGTTGGGGGAATCCGAACAATAGACGAAGTGTCACCTGTTTGTTTGCACTAGTCACTTCACTCATTATCTTAATTGACGTGTATATGCTACCACGACTATATATGTATATTTTTATGAAAAAATTCCCAGAAAAATGACCCTACTTCAATACTATTTATATATGAAAAAGGCAACGGTTTATAAACTCATGTATTAAAACGTTGAATTTATTTATAGCTTGAAATTATTTAATTTATATGCAGTAGCGATGTGTAGTTCACTCGCGAACCGTTCACTCTGAATGGTTCAATCAAATGACGGGCGTACTGTGACGATGTTTTGCAACGACCTATAGATCACTATGACCTAGTTCGTGAACTATCAATTACATGGTGCACGGTGTACGTATTGATGTACTTGTACTATACTTGCCGTATAGTATACATTACATATACAGTACCAACATTTATTTAGTGATAAATTATATTGGTGAACGGAACGAAATAGGCAACTCGATGCAATATTTATATGTTGGTATCAGATTTCATTTGGAATAATATAATTAATATATTCGCAAGGTTAAATATGTTCTTATATATGTTATGTCAAGCAAATTTTTGCAATAATGCAAAAATAAACATCTAAATCTAATAGTTCTTCTATTTCATACTGAGTGCAATGCAATCACTTAATATCAAATCAAAGCTTTGATGTTTGAACAGAGAAGATTCGGAATAGAAAATAGAAATTATAACGCCAAACAAAACGATTCTATCTAGTTCATTTTATTATAGTTTGTACATTTAATTTTCAAGTGTTAGTAAAGTAGTAAACATTTTCATCAGTAACTACCAATAAGTATTTTAGAACTTCATATAAATAATCGTGAGTACCTAGAGAAGATTATATTTCCTTATATATATGTTTTGTATAAATTATAAACATTGTTGTATTTTCTTCCTCATTCCTAATTCAAAATAAGTATTGTAATATTTCAATTTATTTATTTTTTACCATTTAATATTTTTATATTGAGAAAAAAAGAGATTATTTTCAATATGTGCATGTATTGGTTCATATAGGTCGTGAACTAGTTCATTTTTAAAAGATGTAGTAGTTCGTGAACGGTACATTGAAATGAACTATGAACTACGAACTAGGTCCTCAAAGTGACCTACAGTTTGCCATCGCTAATATGCAGTCTTATTATTATCTTCAAAATATTTGTTACTCTTTACAGCCTCGACTGAAAATACAAATATATTCTATGCTTATGAGTCTTTTGAGTCTTTTTGGGAATACATAATTTGATTTTTTCGTAATTGTTGTTTTTTTAAAAAATATACAATTTTGTGAAATAATTTTTACATTGATATATAATTATTATTTTAATTTATATATAGTTTAACTATTCATTATTACCATTTTTAATATAATAATATAAATAACGTAAATAAAAAAATTGAATGTAAATTATTAAACTTATTGCTTTGTCAATGTAAATATAAGGATATATGCCAGGATTAAAGAAAAAATTAGACAGTATTAATATAACTTATAATTATCCCTTAAGAGGATAATTATAAATCAACAAATTTACCATAATTTAACATAGGTTCCGCATATGTGTTTCAATTATTCGAGCATTCATTTCTACGATTCCTAACGACTATTTGGAATTCTGTAATTTTCGTTAAATAATATTAAATTTTCATTTTGACCTCAACAATATTTTGTAATATAGGAGTCATAAATTTTTGTGGTCGACATAGTGTACTGATATAAGAATTCTGTACAATTGTTCAGATCCTGTGTTAATTTTAAGAAGACTCTCTAAATAGAAAAAGAAAATTTAGAGATTTTGTAAAAATTAAGATCCTTACAATCTTTTTTGAAAAAAAATTGTCTAAAAAAACTCTAAATCTATCACGTTTATTATGAATTGATATAGCAAACCGCCACTTAAAACATTTGCTGAACATTATATAAAATATAAATAGTTTTTGTAAATATAAAAAATGTTCTTTCGGTGATTACTGTCTTATATTTATTAATGGTTCTAGGGAAGCTTATTCGGAGCCCTTGGACCTTGTTACCAACCTTACGCAGAGTACAAAATTGCAACAAGTAAGTAAAGCTATTGCTCTATTGCTACAATGTTGATGAAATTGTAATTAAGTCTTAATTGTTAAAAATATTGTAATTACAAGGTAGCTATAGGATGACACGATATTATATTTCCTATACGACTAATTTATCAATCTCTTATTCTGTTTTCTCTCGATATACATTTTTAAAATCTTTGGTTAAGAAACTAATGCGCATATCAATTTAAAAAAATATTTTGTGAATAAATAGAACACCTTGTTTTGAATATACTGTATTTACAATTCGGTTTCTTTAATATTTATCAGACCATAACATGAGAAATATACATAAAATTAACAGTTGGGTATAATTTATACTGCTGCTTCCCACAAGCGAAATTTTTTCAGATGAAAGCGTTCAAATTTCTCTTCGCGTGATATTTTATAATTCGAAGAAAATTAAGTTACTTATTCTCGAAAGAAATGAATAATTCTTTGTACAACAGTGTAAAAAAAATATTAAAATTCCAAGTCCACCCATCGAGTTAGACTATTGTGAATTTACCTTTATTTGGGTTATATATAAAGTCCCGCTTCCAGTGGGACAATCCCAATTTTCGGTAATTTGTCCCGCGTCCCGCGAAATTTTTGAAATGTCCGACTTTACAGATAAAAATCATTATTTCTAAGCTTACTACAACAGTTTACCATTTACCCGTATAAACAAAATTCTGCAGAAACCACTTAACCGATTTCAATAATTTTGGTGTTGTATTAAAGCGATTATGGTCTATATTTGCCTATTCCGTTCAAAATTAAAATATATTCGGTAAATTGATCAGAAATTAAAAAATAAGAATGACTAATTTTCCTCTACATTCATATAGACCTTTATTTTCTATTTGCAATAAATATTTTAAAAAATAAAAATAGTTTTATATACATTAAATTAAATTAAATATCTTGAAGATTTATATAAAGGTAGGCAGGACATGGAGGAGCTAGAAAATGTGGAACAGATAGATGAGGATGACTTAGGTCCTAGCATACTTAGGTCAGAGTTTCATAGAGCATTAAATGATTTACGGAATAACAAAGCAGCGGGGATTGATATGATACCAGCCGAATTAATAAAACACGCAGGGGAAAAAATGCAGGAGCGATTATACAGGTTAGTTTGTAAAATATATGAGAAGGGAGAAGTACCACAGGATTTTCAGCGTAGTAGAATAGTAACAATGCCGAAGAAAATAGGAGCTAATTTGTGTGAGAACTATAGGACCATTAGCCTACTATCACATGCATCGAAGATATTGTTAAAGATTATTTATAGGAGATTAGAAAATAAAGTAGAGGAAAGGCTAGGAGAAGATCAGTTTGGTTTTAGGAAAAACAGAGGGACGAGGGAGGCGATTCTAGCACTAAGAACGGTAGTAGAAAAAAGAAAGAGGGTAGGAAAGGTAACTTGCATAGCTTTTGTAGATTTAGAAAAGGCATTTGATAATGTAGATTGGGACATAATGTTTAGAATTTTAAAAGAAACGGGTATAGATTATAAGGATAGGAGAATAATTTTTAATTTATATAAACACCAAACTGCCTTAGTTAGAATTGAGGGGGAAGAAGAGGTAGCAAAAATAGGGAAGGGAGTTCGGCAGGGATGTACACTTTCACCGTTATTATTTAATCTATATATAGAAGATGCAATAAACAAAGTAAAAGAAGAGTATAGTGTAGGTGTGAATGTACAGGGAGAGAAAATATATATGTTGAGATTCGCCGACGATATAGCTATATTGGAAGAAAGCGAAAAGAATTTAGAAAGGGTATTGAATGGTATGCAGGCAGTATTGACTAGGGATTTTAACATGAAAATAAATATAGGTAAAACTAAAGTGATGAGGTGTGACAAAAAGGAATGCAGTAGAAAAATGAGGATCACAATAGGAGATAATAGAATCGAAGAAGTGTCAGATTTTTGTTATTTAGGCAGTAGAATCACAAAAGATAATCGAAGCAAGGTAGATATAAAGTGTAGGATAGCACAGGGTAGGAAGGCATTCGTAGAAAAGGAACAGATTTTAAGATCAAATATTGACTTGGGTATTAGAAAAAGATTACTGAAGGTATATGTTTGGAGTGTAGCACTGTACGGGTGTGAGGTGTGGACTATAGGAAAGGAAGAGAAGCGTAGATTACAAGCATTCGAAATGTGGTGTTATAGGAGGATGATGAGGATTGGTTGGGAAGATAAAGTAACAAATGAAGATGTACTAGAGTTAGTAGGGGAGAAGAGAAGTATTTGGAGAGTGTTACAGCGTAGGAGAGACAGATTAGTAGGGCATATCCTTAGGCATGGGGGGATTATGCAATTGATCATAGAAGGTAGAGTGGAGGGAAAGAGAGGGGTAGGTAGGCCTAAATTGGAGTATGTGAGTCAGATAGTTGAAGACGTTGAGATGAATAGCTATAGGGAGATGAAGGGATTAGCTCGGGATAGATCGGCATGGCGTGCTGTTTCCAACCAATCTTTAGGATTGCGGACTCTTTAACTAGCATCGCCAGGTCTGGCCTAGTTCATATTGATTTTTTAATTTTTTTTTAAACTATACATTTATGTCTGATTTGCCATATTTTGGCAACAGGTTTACGAGTGTATTTCTGTTAATGAAAACATGTATAGGATTTGTTGAAAACGAATACTCGAGAATTGGTCTACAAGTTCTTGCGTTTACGTAACAATGTATGCTAAGCCTGAATTGAGCGCTCAGTTCGTTGAGAATTGCAAAATTTCTCTAAACTCGATCGAAGAGAATATGAAAAAGTGTGTAATCTGCGTATATATCCACCGTCGTTGTCACACACACCTAATACTAGAATTTGTAGATGGCGATAACTCTTTGGTCAGTGTTAACTATTACGTCTTCAAATTAACCCGCGCTGTTAATTGCCTGTTCAATTCCAAAGGTTACAGATTTTCAAGGTCAGCATTTAGAAATATTTTTATATGTGCTAAAATTTTCAATTTTTATTTTACATGAAAAATGATTGATTTTGTAATAGGAAATGATATGGGGATTCTAAATGTGCAACTAGTTAAATATAAAAAGCATAAAATGTATAATGAATGTAAAATAATATTGAACAAAGTCGTGCCAAGAAAATTTAATTATTAATCATCCGAATCTTTTGAAGAAATTCCACCAAGTGAAAAATATACGTATCAAAAACAAGGAAAATATTTTATACGGCAAAGATTAATAAAGTAAACTTTTTTCTACTTCCTAATATATTTGTTTTTACAATTTAACCCCCCACCCCCCTCGCGACATATGTTCACTTTAGTTATATATCAAGAATATAGATACAAAAACTATTCTGTTATGTAGATGCATATGCTAAAATAATAACTGATGTATCTTTATCATGGTTGATGAAATGTGCACATGATCCGTTGATCTGATATATACATATTTGTACTCTCATAACGTAAACGAGACTGCGATCATAAATACTTAATTAAATCCCCCCGTTTATATTTTATTTATTCAGTGGAAATCTGTTGTTACAGCGGCGGCTGCCATCCCCGGGGACTGGAGAGAGCCCTGGCATCAAGAAGGTAAGTAAGTAGTTGGTCCATACTCGTCATGTACGCCTGCTCTCAATCCGTACACGATAAAACAAGAGAAGCTTATACAGACTGTCCCAAATATCTTGCTACTAAGATTATAAGCACAGGCTAGCGAAATGCATGTTAGGGTTGACAAAAATTCTGTTCGCCAGTTGCATTTCGTTGTTTCTCTTTCGAACTATGCTTCGTTAATTTTGAGTTTGTGTTGCATGGAACACATAAAGTATGACAAGAGGGTAAGGTAATGCAGAACCCCCTGTTGGTCGCGCCACTGGTGTATGGTACTTGTATATACGTCAATATGAGCGAGAGTGAGCTGGTTAATAAATAACTAGTGCGAAATGCGCAGCGTTTAACCTTTGCTTCGCTCTCTGGTCTTCAGCGGCAATGTGAGCTTTGCCGCCGCCCCCATCAAACAACCACAGCGTGTGCCATATACCTGTTTGAAAATATGATCTGTATATTAGCAACTGTCAGAAAAGTTTGCAAATGATGCTGAAGTTTATTCCCACAGGAGTGGAAAGTATACCCCAATCAAAAATGTACATTTCGTAGTACGATAATGAACTGTAATTATGAACTAATTTGTACATATTATGTATATTGTTATAAATTTACTAGCGTGATCTTTATTTACAATTGGAACATGATAATAGTTTTTGTATTCTGATGAAATATGATCTTAAACTATCGTATGCTAGTTTTATATTTTAAAAATGATCACTACGGTGTTAAATTATAATATAGAATATCACCCAAATACCGTAACAAGCATTAAGTAGCTAGATGCGCATTTCAAGCGCTATGCCACCATCTTCAGTAGCACAAGATAAAACTAAATAAAATACTTGCGTCACGAATCGTGATTGATATTCTATCATGAAATGTAAATCTTGCTACTTAATGCTTGTTACGGTATTTGGGTGATATTCTATATTATAGTTTTATATGTTTCAAATTGTATTGATAATATAGGCTATTTGTTAATTGACATATTCTCGCGCGACAATTATTGTAAAATATTCATTTTTTTAATGTATATTAAGCTTTAGAATATTAATTTTTCAATTATTGATATTCTATTAACCTTGCGTCCGAATATATATTTTGTACTATGCTATTTTGAAATTTTGAAATGTTGAAAAAAAAAAATTAAGAAATTTAAACGGGCCTACTTAAAATGTTTCAGGAAATAGCTGTGAAACAGATGAGAGTGAGCAGTACGTTCCAGATAGTGAATGTTCTTCAGAAAATATAAATGGTGAGTAAATAACACACACCACATATTTATAATTCTTGCAGTTTTCCAATTATCCACAATTATCCACGTCATCAATTCTACGTCATCAAAACGTCAATTTATTTTTACATTGAATTTCGATTGCTTTTATTCTATATCTAAATCACATGTTACATAAAATTAATTTTGTATAGATTTCTGCTCCAAATTTCAAATGTCAATTCAAAAGTACCCTACTTCTACATCCTTGCACGACGAAGACTAGTTAGACATAAATGAGTCAACTATACGTTTTTGAAAATACCATCATAATTCAATTCTCAACAGTGGCGGCTCTTGACATTTCAATCGAGAGCGGCATATTTCTTAAAAAATAACATGATAGTAAGATATTTTACCTAAAATGGATGCAAAAGGATTAAATTGAATCATTTTTTGAAAGTGGTATTCCGCTCTTCTATCTTTCATTGATATAAACAATTCTTGCAAAAGTTTGTGATAAATTTAAATCAGGCCTACGTAATTCTTTAATTTTTACTTTATCCTCAGGAGAAAGTCTACAAAACTCTATTTACAATAAACAACTAACATTATTCATTTTTTAAATATATTCTTCAAGAAACACGTGGCAAAATCGTACATACGTAACTACACAGAACAATGCAACTGTCTTATCTGGCTATTCTATTTCCATTTTCCTGTATACTAGACTAGGCTTCTCTGTTGGGACGCAAAAGAATTGCGGGCCGAAAAATCTTAAAACAACGATATTTTCTTAGCTGTAAAAATCAGCGTGACGTCACGTTGCCGGGCCGTTAGTTTGTTTGCGATACGCGAACCAAAGAAACAGATGATATACTGCATACGGTCGCTCTCACTCTACCACTTGCAACAGACAGGATGAGTGCATATGCATTTAACTCATACTTGCTCGCCGCCACGACGTGTTGTTTTGAGTGCTATCGCGACGCAAGCTTTATCTTTTAGGAAAAATAATGCCGAGTTAAAATATCACAATACAATTATATATCTACGTGATCGAAAGAAACCGCCACTGATTCTCATACAACTATATTTTATTTATTGCTATTGCCGGATTTTGTTTTTGACAAGCTTTTGAACGATTCCCTACGATATATTTTTGTTATTAGAAAATAAAGGGAAAATAAATAACCCATTAAAGAGATTATACGGGAATTTTGGGGAAGCCTGCCTATTTTGTATTCCCATTTTTAACGAAAAATATAATCGCGATCAGAAAAAAGAACCGTAAATATAATTTTATAGACAAATCGACAGCGAGGGAGAAATGATTCAAAATAAGCTACCTATATATTAATCCAGAAAAAATATATCCTGCGCTTCTTTTTATTGTTTACCGATTATGCCACGTAGTGAAGCGAATTGGATGAGAAAAAATAACATTGAATTTTGCCCAGGAGCAACGAGTTTTAATCATCGCGAATTTTATCGGCGTATTGGAAATATGATGGGAATATAGAAGCCATACAGAGTAGCAGCTGAAGAGAAGAGGCTGCGCGACTACCTTAGGAGGAGATAATATTTAGAATTATAACTGATATAAATAGAATACCCCAGCTCGCAGTAACCCCAGTTTACTGTGCCAACATATATATAAGAATGTGTGCACAAGATTTTAAAAATTATAGGATTTGTGCAATATAAATATTTGCTTCATCTTGGGCTTCGGCTTGAAATAAGCTTACCAAAAACTTACTTTGAAATTCTTGGTATAGATAATTTATAGTCCTTGAAAATATTACTTAAAATCAAACAACAGGATAATGGAATATGAGATCCATTGTACTGTTTCCAGTTACTCATTGCAGTATTTGCAAATAAAACTAAGATCAAGATATTTCGAAGATAAAATAGAATGAAAAATACACTTTGAAGAGTAGTTTAGTAAAATTACTTGAAACATGAAAGGCGTCTTTGGCATTTTATACCAATCTTATAAAAATATAATTAATACCACATGTATGTAAAAAATTCAAGCTTACAATCTTCGTGGCCTCTCCAATTGTTTTGAGATTCCACATAGACGAATTAGTTAGTTAAAGAGTCCGCAATCCTAAAGATTGGTTGGAAACAGCACGCCATGCCGATCTATCCTGAGCTAATCCCTTCATCTCCCTATAGCTATTCATCTCAACGTCTTCAACTATCTGACTCACATACTCCAATTTAGGCCTACCTACCCCTCTCTTTCCCTCCACTCTACCTTCTATGATCAATTGCATAATCCCCCCATGCCTAAGGATATGCCCTACTAATCTGTCTCTCCTACGCTGTAACACTCTCCAAATACTTCTCTTCTCCCCTACTAACTCTAGTACAGCTTCATTTGTTACTTTATCTTCCCAACCAATCCTCATCATCCTCCTATAACACCACATTTCGAATGCTTGTAATCTACGCTTCTCTTCCTTTCCTATAGTCCACGCCTCACACCCGTACAGTGCTACACTCCAAACATATACCTTCAGTAATCTTTTATAGACGAATGTATAACAAAAATATAACACGCTCCAAATCTCTTGCTAAAATGGAAAGCTACAAATCAATATTTAAAATTATTAAATATTCGAATGAACTGCGGAGAGCTCTTTGTGTGCATATCGAAAACATTATTTAAAATAAAAGATACTACATTTTAATTTTAATTACGATAATTTATAATTCTAATTGAGACGAAATAAAAAATATGAATCTCTCAATTAAAATTTTCAGCGCGAAATTACTGAAATACTATATGATGGGAAATAAATCACAACTGAATAGGGATTTTAAATAGATCCCGTACTTATTACAGATATAATAATACAGTAGAAGTGATATGGTAGAAAGAAGTAAGTCCTTATAAGATTTTTTGATTTATATTGGTAAAAAAATAAAAAATCTTACAAGGACTTACTTCTTTCTACCCTATCACAAATATTAACTTATAATAAGGATATTCCAACAAAATACAGTAGAAAGTTAGATCGCGAAACATGTTAATTTTCTTCTTGTACAGGAGTACATTATTACATCGAAATGAGAATCTATGGGTAGAAAGTTTAATCGTTGTGCGGTACGTACTCTTACCACGTGCTGGGTCCAGAGATCGTCCTGTCACGTCACAGGACTTCTTTGCAACCGTTCTTTGCCGACATCCATTTAATATTTTGTAGTATATGCGACGATTTAGCGGGTTCGCAGCGGGATGCTTGTATCGCTCTTTATGTCGCGCTGAAGTTCTTCTACGGCACTGTAACCAGTATTATATTGTGTAGCTTAAAAATATTATATTGTATGGTATGCTGCTGCTAGCAAATTGTGAATAAAATCTTTTATATTCCACGTCAATTGTATACTATAAAAAAGTACTATATTTTCTAAAAACATACCCAAACACATATCTATTAGATAAAGAAGAAATATGCTAGTAATTTTATTAACAATTTCAACTAAGAAAATGTCCAAAAATTGTTGTGTTAGATAATTTTAATAAAATTAAATAAAATGGCATAGAAAAAAGCATAAGGTTCCACCGAGATTTGAACTCGGATCGCTGGATTCAAAGTCCAGAGTGCTAACCATTACACCATGGAACCGATGACCGTTCTTGGAGTAGAGCCTTCTTTCATTCTATGAGCATATTAACTGCCTACAGAAAAAAAAATATAAATGAATTGGGTGTCTTTTTGATTATCTCTCCTATTTATTTTAGTTAACATTCAAAATTTAAAAAATCTATTATGTTAACAGAAATTCTTTTAAAGGCAAAATAAAATGATTGCTTATACACACGGTCAAGTAATTGAAAAGGATTTACAAGTTTTGACCGTTCATATATTCCAAAATTGTATTATAAATATTCTTTAGGTGTAAAATCTTCAGGCACTATGTCGGAAATTCTTCAAAATTTAAGCAAGCCGATTAATTACTCATCACAGAATCCTTATACTTCTTTGTCAGAAGGATTTGATGGAATGTATCCAGTCCCCTATCAGACAAATGGATGTTTCTATTCCAACACGTTTTATAGCAGGTTGGTTAAAATTAACATTTTGAACTTATACAAACTCCATAAATATATTAATAATTACATGATAAGCTATTGGATTGCTTGATAACGTATGAATTATAGCAGAGCTATTGATTTAATTAAATTATTATCGTATTTTTGTATTTTCATAAACTTATAAATTAAAACATGTTAATGTTAGATATTAGATGTAGTTTTTAATTATTCTAAAAATTGTTTGTAGATCTGCGTCACCAATAAATTCATCAAAACAACACGATGAGAATTTGTCAAATAGTACGGAAAATATTATCGGGCTCACAAACCAGACTTTCATTAAACAAGAACCATCAGACAGTGATTATGAGCGTAAGTATGGAATAATAATTTCTATTTAGCTAGTCCCTTCATATTAGCGATGTGTAGTTCGCTCGCGAACCGTTCACTCTGAACAGTTCAATCAAATGGGCGTACTGTGACGATGTTTTGCAACGACCTATAGGTCACTATGACCTAGTTCGTGAACTATGAACTACATGGTGCACGATGTACTTGTACTAGGTCCTGAACCCGTCGTCTACTAAACCGTTCATGAATCACAGCGGCTCGTAAACGATGCAGTATAGTATACATTACATATACAGTTCTAACATTTATTTAGTGATAAAGTGTTGGTGAACGGAACGAAATAGGAAACTCGATGCAATATTTATATGTTGGTATCAGATTTCATTTAGAATAATATAATTAATATATTCGCAAGATTAAATGTGTTCTTAAATATTCATGCCATAGCAAATTTTTGCAATAATTCAAAAATAAACATCTAAATTTTATAGTTCTTCTATTTCATACTGAGTGCAAAGCAATCACTTAATATAAAATCAAAGCTTTGAAGTTTGAACAGAAAAGATTCGGAATAGAAAATATAAATTATAACGCCAAACAAAACGATTCTATCTTGTTCATTTTATTATAGTTTGTACACTTAATTTTCAAGTGTTAGTAAAGTAGTAAACATTTTCATCAGTAACTACCAATAAGTATTTTAGAACTTCATATAAATAATCGTGAGTACCTAGAGAAGATTATATTTCCTCATATATATGTTTTGTTTAATTTATAAACATTATTGTCTTTTCTTCCTCATTCTTAATTCAAAATAAGTATTGTAATATTTCAATTTATTTATTTTTTACTCTTTAATATTTTTATATTGAGAAAAAAAAGAGATTATTTTCAGTATGTGCATGTTTTGGTTCATATAGGTCGTGAACTAGTTCATTTTAAAAAGATGTAGTAGTGCACGACCTATAGTTCGTGAACGGTACATTGAAATGAACTACGAACTAGGTCCTCAAAGTGAGCTACAGTTCGCCATCGCTACTTCATGTATTCTTTGATACTTAACTTTTTCTAAAATATATATACTTCCGAAAGCATAACTATCATATAAAGCTTATGGGTAGCAAATGAAAATTCATTAATTCCGCTTAGCAAATAAAATATTGAGCCGAAGAGCAACAGCACACAAAACAATACATCACACATTATTAATATTGATTAGTGAATCAATTAATATGTTCATCGTTCACCCCTTGTATATTAACATGAATATGTACATATATATCGCGCTATAAGTATTCGGTGTTATATACACTTCAAATTAATGTCGGTAGTCAATCGCGATTACTTTTTACGACTTCCACGGAATACTTCAAAATTGTAATCTCGTTTGTTTAGTAACATGTAGTAATAATTTACATTGTCTGTTGAGCGCCTTATTTTTACCGCTTTTGTTTAAGGTCTTTTATATCAACTAATATAAAAGATTGTACACCGCTAAATCCGAAATCTAAATAGGAGCCATCACCGTTGCTACATTTGTATCCTGCAGGCTTCAGCTAAACCACTAAATGGTACACAATCAACTCAGACATTTAATATTAACCCCTTTGTTCAACATTAGCTAAAGCTACCAGCTATGCCGTGGGGCTTTCATATTTATTATACATAAGCCCTGTTTGCCGACGATACTGCGTTCTAAATGTCCATAATGATAACTCAAAACACAGGAACATCATTATTTGTTTTTCACATGTCAAAATATATATTGTCTTATAAATTGAATGTATATATAAACCGAGAATCAATTCTTTTTCAACACCCATCCGCTTAAAATAAACTGATAAATCCATACATATTTTATAGATACAAACAACCCGTACATTTTCTATTTCACAAAGAAATTTATGTAATTAGTTCGTACTTCATCAATTTTAAAAAGCCGGATGAAATCTCCACACGATAGTAAAAACAGTGTACAGTATTTAATCCTGACAGTCTACACTGCAGAGCAGTGTAAAAGGGCCTTAAAGCCAGTGGCGAAAATTACATTTTTGTCCCCCACCCCGCAAAATACTATTCGGGCCACTACCACAAAAAAACACATTTTTTAAATTAGAAAATAACAAAAAAGAAGAAAATTGCATCATTTAACACAAAGTTGAAAATTATCAAAAGAAAATATATTTAAAATTTAAAATTTTTAATTCTTCCTCTTGGATTTTAAATTTTAAATCTCTAATCACATCTTGTATATTCATATTTTTGGCTGTTTTCGCTTCAATTCGTAATATAGAGAGATTATGCAAACGTTCTTCGCCTGTTGAATTGCGTAAATAATTTTTATTGTATTATGTATTTAATTTTAAAAAAAGGTAAAGAAAGTGCAGACAAAGAGGATTTGGGCCCCCCGTGTTGTGGGGTCCGGTGCATTGTAGTTTCGCCACTGTTTAAAGCCAAATACGTTCATCTATAAATTTCTTACATTATGAACATCCAAAACGAAAAGCCATTTATGAAACATATAGCTCTATTAGTTATTGATATTTACGAATGATTATGTTTTATTCCACCTAAACCTATATTGATTATAGTTGCTAACCCCACATCTGTAGCATGCGATCTAAAGAAGAACTTTACAAAATATTATTATTTACGTTTCAGGAATTCATTCGTAAAATATATTTATTTACATTTTACTATGATAGTATCGAATATCACCCAAATACCGTAACTCAAAGCTAGATGCGCATTTCGAAGGCTATTCCGCCATCTCCAGTAGCACAAGATGGGGGAATAGCCTTCAAAATGCGCATCTAGCTACTGAATGCTTTGAGTTACGGTATTCGGGTGATATTCTATATTATTATTTGACACCATAGTGATAATTTTTAAAATTTTATTATGATGTTTTTCATTTTGAAATGGCAATTTGATTTTCTTACTGGGATATAGTAAATTATATACATGATGATTTTTTTATGGAAGAGAAATAGAAATACAATTTTTGATTAAAATTTTTAATAAAAACACTATTAAAATCATATTTTTTCTCTTCCCTAATATGGAATATCACAACATAGCGGCAAAATCTATAACCTATTTAATTTGTTATATTAATTAATTAACGGTATTAAATTGTAATTATCAGTTCACATATTTTTTGCCATACGTTTATTTAGGCGATTCTAGCACTAAGAACGGTAGTAGAAAAAAGAAAGAGGGTAGGAAAGGTAACTTGCATAGCTTTTGTAGACTTAGAAAAGGCATTTGATAATGTAGATTGGGACATAATGTTTAGAATTTTAAAAGAAACGGGTATAGATTATAAGGATAGGAGAATAATTTTTAATTTATATAAACACCAAACTGCATTAGTTAGAATTGAGGGGGAAGAAGAGGTAGCAAAAATAGGGAAGGGAGTTCGGCAGGGATGTACACTTTCACCGTTATTATTTAATCTATATATAGAAGATGCAATAAACAAAGTAAAAGAAGAGTATAGTGTAGGTGTGAATGTACAGGGAGAGAAAATATATATGTTGAGATTCGCCGACGATATAGCTATATTGGAAGAAAGCGAAAAGAATTTAGAAAGGGTATTGAATGGTATGCAGGCAGTATTGACTAGGGATTTTAACATGAAAATAAATATAGGTAAAACTAAAGTGATGAGGTGTGACAAAAAGGAATGCAGTAGAAAAATGAGGATCTCAATAGGAGATAATAGAATCGAAGAAGTGTCAGATTTTTGTTATTTAGGCAGTAGAATCACAAAAGATAATCGAAGCAAGGTAGATATAAAGTGTAGGATAGCATAGGGTAGGAATACTGAAGGTATATGTTTGGAGTGTAGCACTGTACGGGTGTGAGGCGTGGACTATAGGAAAGGAAGAGAAGCGTAGATTACAAGCATTCGAAATGTGGTGTTATAGGAGGATGATGAGGATTGGTTGGGAAGATAAAGTAACAAATGAAGCTGTACTAGAGTTAGTAGGGGAGAAGAGAAGTATTTGGAGAGTGTTACAGCGTAGGAGAGACAGATTAGTAGGGCATATTCTTAGGCATGGGGGGATTATGCAATTGATCATAGAAGGTAGAGTGGAGGGAAAGAGAGGGGTAGGTAGGCCTAGATTGGAGTATGTGAGTCAGATAGTTGAAGACGTTGAGATGAATAGCTATAGGGAGATGAAGGGATTAGCTCAGGATAGATCGGCATGGCGTGCTGTTTCCAACCAATCTTTAGCATTGCGGACTCTTTAATAATAACGTTTATTTATAAATAAATATTAGAAGAAATATTATTCTAAATATACAAAATCATGCAAATGAACTGTTGGAATGTTGTAGGTTTTAAAACACAATACTTGTATAGAATATCACCCAAATACCGTAACTCAAAGCATTAAGTAGCTAGATGTACATTTCAAGCGCTATGTGCCCATCTTCAGTAGCACAAGGTAAAACATATACCTCTGTCACGAATCGTGATAGCTATACTGATTCAAAAATATGCTCGGCTACAGCACTTTTATCTGGTATAGATTTTTAATTTTAGTTGAACACATTGAATTTTATACCACAATTTTAAACAGAAACTTTTTCAAGCCTTTAAGTGATTATAATGCCCAACCATTAATATCCATCAAAGGGGTACTTTTAAAATATTTCCCCATGGCCTTATATTTTTCACTCCACCCTTCAATACACCTCAATGAAGTCCATAAATACATTCCATGCAGTATATCTATATACCTTCACACATCTCAGATATACATACAATCCGCCTGAAGTACGATGCAATTGTTGATGTTATCAGGGTACACACCCCTGCGGCGTATGTCATTCTAATCGGGAAAGAATCAATTTTGATTTTCTATAAAGGCGCCATACGACGACACGTATTAAAAATTGCCGCACGTACGCGGCATATCCATAGACATAGAGCTCGTAGGATAAGTTGATTTTCTTATACTTATTCTTAAATGGAATATTTCCCTAGGTATTAAAATGACATGCTGGATAGAGGAGGTGCAGATTTGAATTGATTAGCATTTTAATAAGATTTAAAATATGGAGTAAACTAACGAAGCTTGATTTATCTGTATATTAAGATATACGAATTTGATGATATTCACTTCATAAATATCGACGATTTTTATAATACTATAATAATTACAAATTATAAAAAATGATATTATAAAAATGATTATACTAATACTAAAAACCAAATCTAAAATAACTGCACAATTAAAAGAGCCGTTTTTTTTAAAACTTTTTTGCGAAATCATTTTCATTATTTATAATAATAATAATAATAATAGTATTTTA
The DNA here is from genome assembly GCA_947310635.1 of Leptodirus hochenwartii. Lineage (NCBI taxonomy): Eukaryota > Metazoa > Arthropoda > Insecta > Coleoptera > Leiodidae > Leptodirus > Leptodirus hochenwartii. The sequence continues at coordinate 40,311,929 of OX371177.1, forward strand.
TTTTCAAAATGTAAATACATTTTGGCAAATATTATTTATATTTCATAAAATATTTAATAAATAAATACTATGCAAAGTAAAAATTACATTTTCATAATTAATTCGGCTCATTAAAAATTGACATATTGAAATATTAATATATTCGTTTTAAATTATTGATTTGCGTTAATGTTACCACAATTCGTGTAATTCATTAACTTTGCAAATTATTTGGTTTTAAATATATATTTTAAATATTTAATTTTATTGCAGCAATTTGCAGGTATTCGTATGAACGATATAACAAGAATTCATTAGATGGGTACAAAAGTAGTTCATGGAAATCAAATACCAACAATCAGCAAAGTAAATATGCATATATATTATTTAATAATCTTAGAGGAAAATACGGTATTCTGTTGATATTCGTGTTGGAAACAAATCAAAAAATTTAAATGATACTAATTTTTATTTCAGGCCCGATTTTATGTCTTTATTTTATTCTTTCCAAAAATCGTTAATAAAATTTGTTGTTTCTGGATTGTTCCTAAATAGAATAATATATAAATTACAAAATCACTACTTCATTCTTATTCAGATTAAGCTGCTTAAAAATCAACTTAGAGCATTTATTTCTATTTTTAATGATTTTGTTAAATAGCTATTCAAATTTGCTCAAGTTCTTTTAGTCCTTGAAAATATATATTGCTATTATTATATACTAAGAGGTTCTATGCTGCTGGCTTGTATTTTTAGCAATGTAAAAATTTGTTCTCTGCCGTGAATTTCCATACATTGCAGAGTATTAAATATCGAGTACCTTTTAAAATCACTTTATAGAATATCACCCAAATACCGTAACTTAAAGCATTAAGTAGCTAGATGTACATTTCGATGGCCATCTTCGGTAGCACAAGATAAAAACTAAATAAAATACCTTTGTCACGAATCGTGATTAATATACTATTAAATAAATTAGTCAATATGACAGAAGTATTTAAAAAATGGCATATAATATGACCTACAAAAATTGAATATAGAATATCACCCAAATACCGTAACAAGTTATTATATCTTGTTACGGTATTTGTGGGATATTCTATATTATAATTTAACACCGTAGTGATAATTTTTAAAATACAAAAATAGAATCTAAATTCATTAAATTTGATTTAGATTTATGCATGTATGTACTTTCAAAAGCATTTAACACTTTTAAGTAATTTAAGTGAACTAATTTGAATAGGATGACCTGAGGTAGTCAAAAATATGCTCGGCTACAGCACTTTTATCTTTTCTATTTAATCTGAAATGAGCTAAATCTAGTTGATATATATATACATATATTAAATTATAGTTTGATCTGCTTTTTAATTATCCAAGGAGCATTTGTTACTATAAAATAAGTAGCTGAAGCAAAGTATCACGAAATCACTTGATCGCAGTTCAGATTTTCAATTTTTCCTTTTAGTGATTTTCTAGAATTACTCTCGAAGAAAAGCCATTATATATCTTTTCATTTCATCAAAGATATTGCAATTTTATAATTTGATTAATGCAAAATTCTGTAGACATTCCACCAGACAAATCCGAATCACATGATCATTCCACACAACAAGGTCATCCTACCAATCTTCACCAAGCTGGCCACCACCAGTTGCACTTACTTCACGATAAACCAGCCGCTCAACCACCACCACAACCGCATCCAGGCCCCATCGAGAGTGGCAATCGATCAGTATCAGTTCACTCTACCAGTGGTAGCGTAACTGGTGGCGGGACCGTCAGCGTAAATGGTAATATTTGTGGAAATGGTATTAACAGTGCCGTGCAGGGAACGGGGACCGTTCGCAGGGGGTCTTTACAATTGTGGCAGTTTTTAGTTGCGTTACTGGACGCTCCAGATGCTTCAGCTGGATGTATCGCATGGACGGGGCGAGGGATGGAGTTTAAATTGATAGAACCAGAAGAAGTACGTTTGACGAAGTTTGATCAAAGAATATTATGCGATTTCGTCGATAGTATTCAAATATTATAAAGGATACACTCACATAAACACTGTTATTATAACAGGCGAATTATTTATTTCATTACCTCAACAATTTGACTTGCTTATTAGTTATTAGTATATATTTATTGTCTGAAATATATTTACTTTCTTTCGTATAATTAAAAATGCAAACCTTGGTATCTTTTTTATTGATTGTATTATATACTTTAAAAAAATTATCACTACGGTGTTAAATTATAATATAGCATATCACTCAAATACCGTAACTTAAAGCATTAAGTATCTAGATGTACATTTCAAGGGCTATGTCCCCATCTTCATTAAGTACATCCATCTACTTAATGCTTGTTACGGTATTTGGGTGATATTCTATATTATAATTTAACACCGTAGTGATAATTTTTTAAATACTTAATGCTTGTTACGGTATTTGGGTGATATTCTATATTATTATATACTAGTCATATTCGTGCATTTTTATTACTATATTAAAGGTAGCGAGGAGATGGGGAGCTCAAAAGAATCGTCCAGCTATGAACTACGACAAGTTGAGTCGCTCTCTGCGGTACTATTATGAAAAAGGCATCATGCAAAAAGTGGCAGGTGAGTACTCTATCCTTATAAAATTAAATAAATCGATATTTCAATAGAATCACATTGTATCCAAAGTGATTGAACTAATAGAATCGGAATGAGATCAATCTCTTTTATAGGACAAAATAGGCCAGGACAGCTTAGGCCAATAATAGATACAGATTGAGATCTTGTGATTGAAAATAAACATGTTATCGCAAAAGTTGTATTGAGCGAAATTATATTCTTATTGGAGTGTTTTAATCGAAGCGTTGAAATTGAACGAAAGCGAAAAATTGAAACCGTATCATTTTCATAAGACGTTCAGTTTCAATTGTTTAAATAAGCATCATTACTGATAATTATAAACAGTGGTGGCTCTTGCCATTTCAATCGAGGGGGACGCATTTCTTAAGAAATCATACCTAAAATGGATGCAAAATGATTAAATTCAATCATTTCTTGAAAGTGATATTCTGCTCTTCTATCTTTCATTGATATAAACGCTCCTTGCACAAATTTGTGATCAATTTATATCAGGCAATGGTCTACCAAATTCTTTAATTTTTACTTCGTCATCAAGAGAAAGTCTACAAAACTCTATTGTCAATAAAGAACTAACACTATTCATTTTTATTCAATTATTTCTATTAAATATATTCTTGGAGAAACACGTGGCAAAATCGTACATACATAACTACACAGAACAAGAACAGCAACTGTCTTATTTGGCTATTCTATATCAATTTTCGTGTATACTAGACTAGGCTTCTCTGTTGGGACGCTAAAGTATAGCTTAAAACAACGATATATTCTTGACTGTAGAAGCAGCGTGACGTCACGTTGCTATAGCAACCTAGTTTATTTGCGGCGCATACGATACACGAACCAAAGAAACATGCTATACTGCATACGGTCGCTCTCACTCTACCGCTTGCAATAGATAGGATCAGTGCATATGCTCTCAACTCATACTTGCTCCCTGCCACACCGTGTTGAGTGCTATCGTTACGCAAGCTATCTTTTAGGAAAAATAATGCCGAGATAAAATATCACAATACAATTATATATCTACGGTGACGCGCTCAATGTTCAGGAGGGGCGCGCGGCCGTGCGGCCTCGAAAGAAACCGCCACTGATTATAAAGAAATTTTATATTTGTGATGCTATGACTTAGTGCTGCATTTTTGCTGTAAACAATTTCTCCTTTTTTAAACACACTTAATATTCGCGTTGGTTTATAAAAATTACAGTAGTCGTGTATAAATTTACTTATACAACTCTGAATTTACTTATACACTAATTAGTAATTAATCGATATAAAAATGGATCAATATAATTCAATTTCTAAATTTTACTTAAAGGTGAAAGATACGTATATAAGTTTGTATGCGACCCCGAAGCACTTTTTAATATGGCATATGGTAACCATCATCATCACCATCACCACCACCACCATAGTAATGGGGAAGGTGTACGAACATCGCGGCAAGAACATCACGTGAAGCCATCAGAGAGCAACAATCATCATTTGGCATACACTGATATGTTAAACTTCTACAATTGCAGTCTAAATCATCACCCCTATCAACATCTACATCCCTATTTGCATCAGGATACTTCAAAGCATACCAGATATTAATTGATTTTAAATAGTTCTAGAAAAATATCTAGTGTATCTATATTGTGTAATCAATTCAATACTGAGTTGACTTTTCAATTCTAAATTTGAAAGGTTTAGGAAACTTATTAAAAACGTTTGGTAGGAAAATCTTTAAGACCCCTACAGCAATATTATACTTTATTCACCTAATTTATTACAACAGTTATATTGATTTTTACGATTACTTAAAGTACAAGTACCTAGATTATATTAAGTATCGTTATTCTATTCAAAATAAAGAAAAACCATATCGAAGTAACAATATTCCACATATTTTTGTTTGGTTATTAACTTGAAATATGGTGAGTACCCAATAGAAATAAAACTATTCATTAATTACGTTTTCTATTGTTGCTTACAAATTGATTTTGTCAATATAGATTTTCTTGCGTCTGTGTCAAAGTAAAGTCGAATAATTAGCTTAAATAAGTACTGGTATAAAGTTAAAGCAAAAGTGGACAAAAAAGATTAACCTTCAATGGAGGATAAGTTGAAAAAAGACAAAGGAAACAAACTTAAAAATGTAAAAAAGAGAATCAATGATTTTAATAAAGCTATTGATATGAAAGATTTATTAAGAAAAAAAGATGCGAAAGAAAGGAGAAGAAAAAACAAGAAAATAAAGAATGGTCAGGAAGAAGAATCAAAGGAGAAGAAAGGTATAGCAGCGAGTTCAAAACAGGATAATAAAGCTATTAATCAAGAACCATCTGAAGCTGATAATAACAAGTTTAAGGGGGAAGATGTATCTTCATCGAAAATTGGAAAATTCTTCTTAAAATTAAATAACGGTATGTCAAACTAGACTTAATTTATAGTTTGTATCAATAAATTCCATATATCTTGTTGATTGCTTTAGAATGTATTTTATTTTAGTATGGATAACCAGAGAAATTGCGGCAAAGATGGGCCGTGATGTTGAGCTAAAATTAACTCTTCGCGATATCATACACTTTGCTATATTTTTTATATTTGTAACCATAGGTGAAAACTTGAACAATCAGTAAAGAATATTTAATGCACTAATCTACTTTATATTTCAGTATGTATGTATAATATATCCAAATCTGATTTTTATTTAACGAGCGCAATAAAGCTACAATTTGATACTGACATATTGGTTAAAGTGAACGCTCAAGAGGAATTTTGGAGTGTAAGCATTTTTGGATTTTTGTAGGAATCATTGAAACTACCTACTAGTTCAATTTAGTATTTAGAAGATGTCTTCATTGACGGCATATATTGGAAAACATGGCAGGGAACATATCAAAAGAACCAGACGCAGCATGAAGAAGATTCTACTGATATATTATCTGAAAATATACTAATAGGAGCACCTAGGATTAAACAAGTTAGGATTCTTATGCATAAATCACTATTAATATAGAATATCACCCAAATACCATAACTAGCATTAAGTAGCTATATGTACTTAATGAAGATGGGGACATAACCCTTGAAATGTACATCTAGCTACTTAATGCTTTAAGTTACGGTATTTGGGTGATATTCTATACTATTATTTAACACCGTAGTGATAATTTAAAAAATAAATCACTACATATTAGTATTTGATATTATATTGGAATATATGATATTATATTTGATATCTATTTGGAATATTTCGATTTAGGTGAGGGTCCACAATCATTCTTGTAAGGTACATCCATATTTTATTGCACGATTTAATAGTTGTTATGGAGAATATACAGAATCAAACGAAGATAAAGAACCTTTTGGTATTGGAATAGGCACAGAGTAAGTCAAATAAACTAGGATCCTTTTCATTCCATCATTTGTAAAAAGAACATAAAAGCATATTCAATTTAATGTTTATTTGGTAACAGAACATTTATAATAGAAACATTTCTTCAGAATATTTATGCTTTCACTACTGAAGATATTTTTCTACAATCGCTATAAATTTATTAAAGCATCAGAAACTTATAACTTTAATTTGAATCGTAATATATTATATAAGTTCGAAATAGTTTCTGTTATTCCTATACTCTGTTTGGAAACTCTTTTATGAACAATTTCAAATGACTCTTGAAATCGCCCTTTAATTTTCAGTGACTTATTTTGATACTCATTTTAAATTGACCATAAAAATTGGTCGCCAAAACTATTGCCTGCAAATTTAAAATAATGTAAAAATACGTATAAAATATTTAGCAATGCAAAGCTAAATGTTATAAAAATCAAGAAGCATCAAAGTCCGAAAATTCTAAATCTGACAATGTAATAAAAGCAGAAATAAATACCTGTTAATATATTAATCTCGAGCGATTAAGAAGAGTATACGCAGTTTTAAGGCAAAAGAAGTGTAACAACTGCAATTTCTAATTCTAGATGGACTTATCGTTCTCCAATTGAGACTGGCAGCCCAAAAAGTAGGGGGGCATTTTCTGTGTATGGGGGAGGAGGTTACTATACTGATTTAAGAATGTCCAAAGCTAAAACAAGAAGATTGCTTAAAGAACTCCGAGAACAAATATGGTTAAACCGTGGCACGCGTTGTGTAACAATTAATTTCTCAATATACAATGGCAACTTGAATTTATTTTCTTTGACCGAGTAAGTAATATTCCCAAATTCTCCCAACAAGATAAAATTGCTTCTCTTTAGGGATAAATTGTATTTTGAGATTTATGTTTGAATTTCCTCCAACTGGTGGAGTATTTACGACATATTCGATTACAACCGTCAAAGTGATAAAATATGTAATAGTTAGAGACTACATGGTAATGTCTTGTGAATTAATAATATATGCTTATCTTGTGTATTTCGCATTTGAAGAGGCGAGGGTCGTCACCGTTTTGAAATGGAAATATTTGAAAGAGTTCTGGTCATTCGTAGAAATATCCATCATTGTGGTATATCGCCTTAGCCGCACTTTAATATCCAAATAAATTCCATATTTTTCTATTCAGGTGGGTTTTCTTCTATTGGGAATAGGATTATTCAGATTTGGTTCTGTAAGATCAACGTTATTGCATCACAAAGAAAATCCTAAAAAGTATATAAACTTTGAGTATATTGCTGATTTAATGGTTATCTACAATACTTGTTCGGCAGCTCTACTCTTCTTAACTTATATCAAAATATTTAAATACATCACTTTCAATAAAACCATGGGTCAATTGAACATAACTCTAGCCAAAGTAAGAAGTATCAAATTATATTGAGTTTCACATTAGATGTTGAATAACAACTCTTCCAAAAAATATCAGTAGCTATTCTGTTTCTGAAAATTACACAGATCACAGCTTCAGGCTTCTTTTTACTTTTTTAAACAAAATGCAGCTGATCACAGCTGAAACTTTTGAAAAAGGAAATAACGCTTCTGAACATTCATCTGCAAATATGGAACATGGAATGGTTATTAATATTTTATACTTCATCTCTTATATTCAATTATAAATTAATTATAGACAACAAAAAATTAATATTAATCGACTTCCTCATTTAGTTAGTGTTTATACGAATTTATCCTGTAATATTTTTAACATTTTATAGTGCAGGAAAGATGTGGCTGGTTTTTCAATTATGTTCATGATTATATTTATTGCATTCTCTGCACTGGGCCAATTGCTTTTCGGTGCTGAAGTAAGTTAACATTATTTAAATTATAGAATAGATAATTGATATATTACCACAAGGCTGAATCCTTTAATGATTTTGGCTACTCCATGCTGACGTTGCTGAAAACCATTCTAGGAGATTTTGATTACAGTGAGCTTAAAAGGGCCAATCCAGTGTTCGCTCCATTCTTCTTTATTCTCTTTATATTCCTCGTGTTCTTCGTATTATTAGTAAGTTCCTTGCACTAATAAATTGGCTACTATGGACTCTTACTTACTAAAATTACTAATTCGATAGAATATGTTTTTGGCTATTATCAACGACACTTACACTGACGTTAAAACCGAAATAGCCACCAGTTCGCCTGAACTGCAAATGTCCACGATTATAATGCGAGGATACTTCAACATTTGCCGAAAACTCGGCTGCAAGGGATTGAAGAAATCGAAGAAGAAAGAAAAGAGTGATTTTGACATTACTCTAGAGGAAATAAAAAAAGTTCTCAAAAGGTGATTCAAAGTTCCTGGACATATCATGAAACCATAAAAAAAGATGCTTGATAATTTCAGTTGTGGTTTCACCGACCTCGAGATTGAAATGTTCTTCCAGCGGTATAATATAGATCCTACAGTAAAAATTGACGAAGTCAATGTTAAGAATATTTTGGAAGAACTAAAGGGAAAGTATAGCAGAGGTAAGTGGTAAAGATTTTTTTTAGAAAAGCTGTAGTGATATTTTTAATTACCTTTTTGATTAGATCAAAGTGATGAACCTGATGGTCCAGTTGTTCCTCTGATGGACTTCATTAAGTAAGTTCTAAAATCATTGGCATTTATGTTAAAATAATCGTTAAATTAATAATTTTGGACATAAACAACTCGTGTTAATTAAAATGTTGAATTATTTTATCTTAAGCAATTTTATTTGCCAATTTCAAAAGATAGCGTTACAGATAAAATTATATTGTAGACAACAGAATCGTATAGAGAAAGTTGAAAAAGCTGTTGGGAAATTATCAAATAGTTTACAGTCACTTCTTTCGAAGATTGAAAACTTGGAATCCATTCGACGCGTCAAAATGAATTAAAACGTTCTTTTTGATTTTTTTTTGTTATTGTATGCAATGTAAGTGTTTTCTGTAAGTAAGTGTCATGTAAGTGTCTTCAAACACCTAGTTTATATAAAACGTAAGAAATCATAGTTACTTTGGTCAAACAATTGTGTTTGTTACTTAGTAATTACATTTTGTTATTCACAATAAATCATTTTAATTATAAGTGTCACATTATTTATAACTGAAACATATATATTTTTAAAACCATACCCCCCCATCCCTAAGTTACAAAGACAGTTGGATTATAAGATATCTTTACTACTGTTATGGTAAAGGTAGATAATAAAGAGAAACTCCTTAACGAGAGTATTGGAAAAAAAGAAAAGGAGAGAAAAAGTAAAAAAAATTAAAGCGGAAATGGATAAAGGTGAAAATATAAAAGACAAAAACGATCAAAAAACGAACACGAAAGATAAGAAACAACAAGCCAACCTAAATGATTCTGAATTATTGCAAGATAAGAAAATGAAAAACGAAAAATTTGTTAGCATATTAGAAACAGGCGATTCTGTAATTAACATACCTGACGGCAATAAAGGAACAGGAATAAATGATGCAATGGAAAATTTCTTTAACAAATTTAAACATCGTAAGTGTTACCTTATACATAACATTTTTGCTTTACTACAACGCTTCCAATATATTAAAATGCACACAAACGAAAATTTAATTTAGAATGGGTCACAAAAGATATAGCAGCCGCTTTAGGCAGAGATGTAGAGCTGCAATTGACCCTACGAGATATTATGCTTTTTTCCATTTTCCTTTCTTTGGTGTCTATTGGTAAAAATAATTGAATACTTATTGAGAATTACTAAACACAAAATATATTTGCTTAAATTGAAATTATAGAATGTTTTGGTAACATAACTAAATATGATTTTTATTTGACAAGAGCTTTGAGACTGCAGTTTGATTCTAGAAAACAAGAAAGTGTAGATGCCGTTGGAGAATTTTGGAAAGTAGGATATAGTATTCGCAATTGCTCTATAAAAATAACTAATTAATTAATACTAATAAATTAATAATAAATTGCAGTATTTGGAAGAAACTTTTGTTGATGCCTTATATACTGAAACGTGGTATGGTAGGAAGGGAATTCCGATAACGGATCCAGATGATATGAAAATTTTGCATGAAAATTTGCTTATTGGAGTTCCTAGAATTAGGCAGGTAAATCATTGATTTGATACCAAAATTTTAGGAGAATTTATTAAAAAGAATTTGATCAGGTGAAGGTGAGAAATGATTCTTGCGTCATTCATAAATTTTTCGCATTTGCATTCGTTAATTGTTTTGGAGAATATACAATCGCTAATGAAGATAAAGAACCGTTTGGATTGCGCAACGGAACAGCGTAAGATGTATTTATTAAGTATATAAAAAATAATAGATAAATAAATATTCATATAAAAATTGAATGACTAATTAGACAGGACGTCTATCATGGACATTTTTTATGCGTATTAAATTTGACTTTAAAAAAAAATTGAAAAGAATATTTAAAAGAAAAAAAAGTTGCGTGTCTTGGTTTTTTAGTTGGACATATCATTCTGCTGACGATATAGGTAGTCCTAAAAATACAGGAAAAATCTCCACGTACGGTGGTGGTGGTTTTTATACCGATTTAGCAGTGAACAGAGTCGAAACACAGGAAAAGATTCAATGGTTGAAAAACAACTTATGGGTACGGAGGTCCACGAGATGCGTCTCTATTGACTTTACACTGTACAATGCCAACTTGAATTTATTCTGCATTATTGGGTAGAACTATCTATCTGAATTCATTTTAGAAAAACTGTCGTTAACAATATTTTCAGATTATTATTTGAATTTCCTCCAACCGGCGGCATTTTAGCTACCAATACCTTTACAACAGTAAAGATTATACGTTACTTTTCCATTACTGATTTTCTAATGTTAGCTGTTGAAATCATGCTATTGTGTTATACTATATACTTCACCATTGAGGAAGCCAGAGACATGTCTTATTTACGTTGGAACTATTTTAAACAATTTTGGTCGTACGTTGATTGTTCCATCGTAGTTGTAAGAATTATAAACAAATGATATTGAGTACAAATTTAACAGGACCAATAACTCTCTTCAATATTTTTAGAGCGGATACTTAACATTTGCTTTAAGCGTATACAGATTTGTATCTCTTGTAAAACGCCTACCGTATTATCAAAAACATCCAGATAAATACACAAATTTTGAATACGTTGGCGATTTGATGTTTATTTACAACAACACATCGGCTGTTTTAATGTTTCTGGTTTACATTAAAATATTTAAGTTTATAAATTTCAACAGGACTATGGGACAACTGAATATTACACTATCGAAAGTAAGCATTCAAAATAAAAATTCTATTGTGTATATAAAATCTGCAGTATAAATTACGAATATTTTGAATATGCAAAAATTTCGCCTTATTGTAGTGTAGGTATGATGTTGCAGGATTTTCTGTAATGTTTGCAATTATATTTGTTGCTTTTGCTGCACTAGGATACCTACTTTTTGGCACAGAGGTGAGCGCAAAGTGAACATTTTAAACTTAAAAAAAAACTGGACGTATGTTAATATATTTCAGGCTGAAGACTTTAATGATTTTGGATACGCTATGCTTACATTACTCAAAACTATTCTCGGAGATTTTGATTACAAGCAAATAGAAAGAGCCAATCCAGTTATGGCTCCAGTTTACTTCTTATTGTTTATATTTTTAGTATTTTTTGTGTTGCTGGTACGTTTATTTTATTTTCTGAAATTGATATATAAGCTAGTACTCTTTTAGAATATGTTCCTCGCTATAATAAACGATACGTATACCGACGTTAAAACAGAAATCGCGCTTGGACCACAAGAGTTACAGATGTCTGAAGTCGTTTTGAAGGGTTACTTTAATTTGTTAAAAAAATTCGGTTGTAAGAGAAGATTAGAAAAATTAAAGAGTCAAAAGAACGAGTTAACGATTACTTTCGATGAAATTAGAACCGCTCTAAAGAAGTATGCGTAAAACAAGAGTATTAATTGAAAATCTTTGTAATAATAAAATAATTATAATTGTAGTTGTGGGTTTACCGATCTTGAGGTTGAAATGTTTTTTGCAAGATATAATATAGATCCAACAGCTAAAACTGGGGAACTAAATATTAAAAAACTAGTCGCTGAATTGGAAGGAAAATATAAAATTCGTAAGTAGTCATACTTCTTGTACTCTAATTAAAATTATTAATGTATTTGGTGGAATTTTGAAATAGCTGGAGATGAAGAGGATGCTGAAGTTGATCCTGTGGTAACAATAGAAGATTTTACAGAGTAAGCTGCTTTATACATTAAAACAATACAATTAAAAATTTGTCCGTGGTGCTTAATGGTTATTAATTACCGATATATTCTCATGTTTGGACGGATTTTTAGTAGTTGCGGAGCAATCTTAAATTGTCAAAAAATTTGCCTAATCATTTTCAACTAAAGTCAATTATTACATAGCATTCGGGATTTACGGCTTCACAAATGATAAAACTATGACTGAATTTACCCGGAATTAATTACAGATCGTTCCCACAATAACATCACATAATATTTATTAAAATAAAAATAGGCAACAAAAACGACTGCACGATATTGAAGAAACGATTGGTAAATTATCTACCAGTTTGCAAAGTCTCTTGCAAAAACTGGACAATTTAGAATCTGTAAGAAGAATAAGAAAGCCTTGATTTGTTAAACCTAGTATTACATGTGTCTTATTGTATGTACACTGCATTACAGTCCTTTTGTAATAAAGATGTTTTGAATTACATCATATATATTTTTGTTTAATTAACAACCATTTATAATAGATGAAGTATATACAATTCGAGAAAAATGGATAAAATGGTTACTTTTTGTATAATATTTTCCCTATCAGTCGTAATTATATAATATGGTAGACATATAAATAAGAATAATAATACAAAATAATTGCAATTATCTAGAATACATCCGAATTAAAAATGCAGTTTTGAACCTGGATAGAATGCAATATAATTATTATATAATTGCACCATATATATGCGCTTTTTTAAATTAGAGATAAGATAAAATTAATATCATAAATAATTCTAAAAGATGTGATGAGCATTCTAATGTATCACAATATATTATATACATATATTTAAATATGTAATTTTAAGTAAGACTGTTAATTATCGCGCGAATTTTTATGTTTACAGTCTTAAAATTATTTGCCGTCTAGTAATTGCAGTTTGTTTTTCTAAATTTTTATCTAAAAATTACGTATTTGATGTGATTGATACAAATTGAAAGCAATTAAAACATACCTACAATAAATCGACTTGCCTATAAAAAGCTACAAAATTTAGTTTTAATTAAATAATACACAATTTTTATATTAGATACAACTTTACATACTTTTAATTAAGAAAATATTGTTGAATTGCAGTAGTATAAAATTTATTTTCCATCAAAATTAAAATGATCTGAAAAAAATAATTGAATTATTTCCATTTTTTTCAAGAGAAATTATGTGATTATTTGTATCTATAAAGCTCGTTATTTCAAAACAAAAATGAAACATATAGCCACCTGCTTATCACAGTTTTGCACAGCAAATGGACTTGAATGTATCAATTAACATTATACATAGAAAAGTTCATCTAGTGTGGAGAGAAATATACGTCCAGTATTCAGTATATATTCTTAATTTCTTTACTACCATTATATATGTAACCTATATATTTTTGTCATATAAATTTCTATACAATTTATTATTTATAAAAAAGGCTTAATGCGGTATATTGTACAATAAATATTTACAATCCCTAAATATGGTAAAATACAATGTGAAGTTTAGTCCTACGACTGCATAAAACGTAGCAATTGCTTCATGTAATATATTTTCAAAATTCTGATATTGAGAGCATCAAGTAATCTGAATTTGCATAGACAAATTCAATCCTGAGCTGAACCAGATTTGCTGAAAATGAACGGCAAAGAGAATACTGTAAAATTGCATCTACAGTTTCTTTTTTGTTTACCTTTGGAATGAAATTAGACTTTTGAACGATGAGTTCAACTTTTGACTCAATTGATATTTTTCACAAATATTTATATGAAATTTGGTTGTATTACTTTTTGCAAATACTGACCACAAAAAAAATTATATTCAAAGACCGAGCAATTAATGAATATTTGTACAAAATTAATTTAAAATTTCTACTTCATTACAGCAATAAGCACTTAAGCGAAATTGTTGTAATATTATATATATTGGCAAGGTTCATTAGCGGAACGTTTGTGTCGAAAGGCACAACTATCTTAACTAAGTCGTTCTATATAAAAATTAGAGTTTTTCCGACTTAATTGACCCGTCCTTTTCAAGTGAATCACTTTCTGCTTCGAAATCATCGCTTTGACAATCTTTGGAGATTCTCAACAACTCCGATGTATCAATACTGTCATAAAAGTTTATTCCGGTAGTTGCGCTGAAGGTGCTTGACTTGTTCCAATTATATATATTACCGATTGTGCAACACTCCGATTCGACAGATAATTGAACTACGTTGTTAAGCGATGCGAGATGATCTAAGGAGTCCAAATATGAAAGCGGTTGCTGCGGTGTAGACAGAATGTATCTGGAGTTATATAAAGATCGCGTCCATGGATATGGAGATCTGACGGGACTTGTCTTCAGTACCTGTAAAATTGTTGTATTGCCATGCACATTATTTCATAATTTCATATCATTGTATTTTTTCTAATTAACTATATTCTGTAACATAACAATCTATTGCATATTCTACATAGTGACGAATGCTACATTCCTTGTACTTGTTTCCTCCACTTCTCCTCAATTCTAATTGTAGCGATGTATACACATATTCAGAGATGAATTCACATGTCTTTCAAAATCCTAAACATAATAAGCAAATCTATAATCATATGCTTTATCTAAGTTAAAAAATCTTCAGGAAACTGATCTAAATTAATTACTAAAATGTGTATACGTTTTAACTATTTAATTATTATAAACACAGCACTAAAGTCTAGTAAATGCGCTATCATTTGGTAAGAAATTAATAGCTCAGGTAGAACGATATTCATGCTCAATGGAATACAACGGAAAATTTGTGTTAGAAAGAATATTATCACGCAAGTGATGTCCACACATTCACACGCATATATCTAAAAGTTGTTATTTTTTAAATGCACCTCGACTTTAGAATTGCTACAATATGTTGTTAGACGTCAATGCACTTTGCAGGTGATGCTCTGATTATTACACAGTTTTCTAATTTAATATTATAAAATTTTCTACCAACGATAGCAATTTAAATGGTAGTTAACTAATCTATTGTAATATTATGATCCAATTATAGTAAAACGAATTTATAAGTAAATTGTTCGAAAGTTGTATTGGAAAACGATATTAATAATTGTGAAAATATCAGTTAGTGTACCACAATTAATGTAGTAGGTTCAACTGTGGTTCAAAAATTCAACACCTTTTTCATTTTTGAAAAAGGTATTTTTCGGAGTTTATTTAAGGTGGATGTTACATTTTTGATACATTCAAACGATGCTATTCTATATTAGTATGAATATTATGAATGCAGCAAAACAGCGAAACTACCGTTTTGTATAATATATATGAATAAGCCAGTTAATGAAATATAGTGGTATCTTAGACAAAAGAAGCCAAAATGAATGATGAACTTACTGCATATAATAATGCGTGATAACTATCGCATCGGAAAGGTCATCCAGCAGCAACTAAAAAACTAAAAAAAGATACTCGACGATGGGGAAAACGCTGACATGGGAGTATGATGTGAGGCAATACTATAGTGGGACGACAAAAAGGTCATTTAGCGTTGAAGTTACTTTGTATTGTTTCAATAGAAACACTGTATTTTAATATTTAATTTTTCTTGAGACCAACAATGACTTAAATGGGGGATCGGGTAATACGTGTGATAGTAGCGGGAATGTGGAAATTGCCGAGCGCGTCTATCCCATCATCATTGCGTGTCTGCGTGTCCCGTAACGGTCACGGGCCGTGGATGTTCGGGAACCAGCTACGCCAGCTGAACCTGTGCCGTACCTTGGCGGCGGCGTCCGCTCCTCGCTCTCCATTCGTCGCCGTAGTGTTCGCACGTCGCACACCTGGCGACGTCGTCTTACGGTACTGCACCCGGCCACTGCTGTGACTACTGGCGTGGCTAATCACTGAGCAGTCCCGTTGCTGGAGCTGCCGCAACGAATCCTTGGTTAGGGAGACGGGCCGAGACTTGCCATTGTATAGGGATCCTGTAGATTTGGTTAAACTTGGGGGCGGTTGTTGCGGCTGTTGTGTGGATTTGAGACGCCACGAAGGTGGAATTGAGGTCCGGCTGGGGACGGGCGTATCGCCACCACTGCGACTACGTGGTGTCGTGACTGTTGACTGTGGAGTTGTCGCTGAGGGGATGGTACGTCAAAGAGAAAAATTGCAGAAGAATATGAAATGATGTTGAACACGTATTGTTGTGTGTTAATAGATGTAATTTGTATGGCAATGTTTGGTTATTGTTCTTGATTAATAGAGAGATAGATAAAGTAAAGCAATTAAAGTATAAGAGGTAATTTTATTAATCTCTGACAACATAAATGGTCATTAAGGGGGTGTAAAAGGTAATACAATAACCTCGCAGTATTATTGCACTCACCATTACTGCCTGGTGGTTTCGGAGCAGGATGACTCTTTACAAGCGGTATCTTGCTGGGTTTCCTTCGCGTCACACCTACGCTCCTGTTGCTCTGCACATCTTTCCCGTGTAGCTGCTCCTGCTGCTGCTGGTGGTCCTGGGCGGACTCTGTACTACTACTATGGTCAAGTCCTTGCATCAATATTGGAGGGTATGGACTCATCGCCTTTGTATGCAGATGGTAAATAGTTCAAAATAATACAATTGGAAAACAATAATAAAAATAGATAAAAATAATACATATAAAAAACAATCTACACTGGAATATTCGAACCCTTTTACGGGTAGTAAAGGTACATCTGTACATCATTCCAAATAAGCAAAATTTTTTTTTTCACACTATATCTAAACATTCTTTAGATAAGGAGATGAGTAGCTACATTTATTTCTATATTAATTCCCAAACAATGCACATACATCGTTTTACGGAATAAAAATTACAGATTTTTATTCAATATATAAAGCAATAAAAGTACTTGGAATTGATTAAATTTAAATTGAATTTTCACTTTTAATTATTTCTCATCCATCAACTTGGTAACGATTTTTTTTTATCAATTGACTACTAAAAAAACACCGTGTGTGCAAATTACATTTATGATTTGATATAAAATTTCATTGGTCAAATCTGGCCGAATCTATAAAATATGTATAAAATATATAGTTGAAATTATTTAATCTATCTATCCCATTTTTAAATAATACCTTCATACTAGCGGTGGTAATTTCCATTCGGCTATAAAGCGACCGATCTCTGTCTCCCGTAACAGACGATGACGTAATGGACTGTTCAGAGTGTGGGATGATATCGGGAGATTTAGGTGTAGAGGTGGATATAGGATTCTGTGTGGGAATGGTTCGCGTATGAAGTTCCAACATACGGACGCGTGCAAGTGTCCCTTCCAACTCTATGTGCTTGTCTTTCAGCTGTAAAAATTGAGTATCAATTTTTGTGAGGATTCAGTATATAATTTTGATCATAAGACCATAATTCTTTTACAAAGTGTTTATTCCACAAAAAAGTAAATGCATAATATAAAGAATATCTGGGAGAATTTATACTATTTCTGTGGGAATTTATACTATTTCTGGGAGAAACTATTTTTGATGATTTTTTTTAAAGATTTTGGACAGATACGTATATTTTTCGGAAACTAATACATATTTAGTTAAAGAGTCCGCAATCCTAAAGATTGGTTGGAAACAGCACGCCATGCCGATCTATCCTGAGCTAATCCCTTCATCTCCCTATAGCTATTCATCTCAATGTCTTCAACTATCTGACTCACATACTCCAATCTAGGCCTACCTACCCCTCTCTTTCCCTCCACTCTACCTTCTATGATCAATTGCATAATCCCCCCATGCCTAAGAATATGCCCTACTAATCTGTCTCTCCTACGCTGTAATACTCTCCAAATACTTCTCTTCTCCCCTACTAACTCTAGTACAGCTTCATTTGTTACTTTATCTTCCCAATCAATCCTCATCATCCTCCTATAACACCACATTTCAAGTGCTTCTAATCTACGCTTCTCTTCCTTTCCTATAGTCCACGCCTCACACCCGTACAGTGCTACACTCCAAACATATACCTTCAGTAATCTTTTTCTAATACCCAAGTCAATATTTGATCTTAAAATCTGTTCTTTTTCTACGAATGCCTTCCTACCCTGTGCTATCCTACACTTTATATCTACCTTGCTTCGATTATCTTTTGTGATTCTACTGCCTAAATAACAAAAATCTGACACTTCTTCGATTCTATTATCTCCTATTGTGATCCTCATTTTTCTGCTGCATTCCTTTTTGTCACACCTCATCACTTTAGTTTTACCTATATTTATTTTCATGTTAAAATCCCTAGTCAATACTGCCTGCATACCATTCAATACCCTTTCTAAATTCTTTTCGCTTTCTTCCAATATAGCTATATCGTCGGCGAATCTCAGCATATATATTTTCTCTCCCTGTACATTCACACCTACACTATACTCTTCTTTTACTTTGTTTATTGCATCTTCTATATATAGATTAAATAATAACGGTGAAAGTGTACATCCCTGCCGAACTCCCTTCCCTATTTTTGCTACCTCTTCTTCCCCCTCAATTCTAACTAAGGCAGTTTGGTGTTTATATAAATTAAAAATTATTCTCCTATCCTTATAATCTATACCCGTTTCTTTTAAAATTCTAAACATTATGTCCCAATCTACATTGTCAAATGCCTTTTCTAAGTCTACAAAAGCTATGCAAGTTACCTTTCCTACCCTCTTTCTTTTTTCTACTACCGTTCTTAGTGCTAGAATCGCCTCTCTCGTCCCTCTGTTTTTCCTAAAACCAAACTGATCTTCTCCTAGCCTTTCCTCTACTTTATTTTCTAATCTCCTATAAATAATCTTTAACAATATCTTCGATGCATGTGATAGTAGGCTAATGGTCCTATAGTTCTCACACAAATTAGCTCCTATTTTCTTCGGCATTGTTACTATTCTACTACGCTGAAAATCCTGTGGTACTTCTCCCTTCTCATATATTTTACAAACTAACCTGTATAATCGCTCCTGCATTTTTTCCCCTGCGTGTTTTATTAATTCAGCTGGTATCATATCAATCCCCGCTGCTTTGTTATTCCGTAAATCATTTAATGCTCTATGAAACTCTGACCTAAGTATGCTAGGACCTAAGTCATCCTCATCTATCTGTTCCACATTTTCTAGCTCCTCCATGTCCTGCCTACCTTTATATAAATCTTCAAGATACTCCTTCCATCTTCTAGCTTTTTCCTTATTTTCTGTGAGTTCCTTACCCTGCTTATCACATATAATGTTACCCTTTGGTTTTACTTTAGAAAAATGTGACTTAATTTTCCTGTAGCATATATTTATATTTTATATATTTTAGCATATATATACATATATTTATACTAAATTTGTAAGTATTTAATTGACATAAAATAATTTTTGTTTAATCAGGGGTGAAATTTGAAGAATCTTATCCATTTAATAATGATTTATTCGGCTATAGTTTCGCTTATTAAGCATTATCAATGATGTATTTATTAACATGTATACGAAATAACATACAATATATATATTTTTTTTTTAATTATCACTACGGTGTTAAATTATAATATAGAATATCAATATATTAATATATATTAATATCAATATAATTGATAGTATATCAATTACGATTCGTGACAGAGGTATTTTATTTAGTTTTACTTGTGCTACTGAAGATGGGCGCATAGCGCTTGAAATGTACATCTAGCTACTTAATGCTTGTTACGGTATTTGGGTGATATTCTATATTATGCAATATAGTATTTTTAAATGCTAGCCGAATGATTATATTTATACACATAACATTAGTATGCATTTTTGGATCTTGAGAAAATTATGCTTTTAATGATTACTTACATATTACGAAATATATTCGTGTACAAATACTTTCCCATTAAATGATTATCAATATTTAATCAATCGATCACCACGATCTTTTACAAATATTGAATTATACGCAAAGGTAATAGATGGCAATAGAAGGAAATAGCTTTCTTTATTGACATGTCAATGCGAATATTGATTGTGAAGATATTAACGTGTATGTTAGACATTCACATTGATTTTAATTAAGATGAAAGATAGATTAGATACCTGAAACTTTAACTCGTCGTTTTCTACTCTCGCTTTGTCCAATTTGTCCGCTAAGCCTTCCTCATGCTTGGATACGGTTTCTAATTGTTCTTGTAAAACCTATATCATAAAAATAATTGTTTAGTTAAAGTTTAGAAAAACACCGAGGGGCTGAGGCCAATTACAGGTATTATTGAGGAATATTCCAAAATGGAAATATGGTGTACAATATTTTACAGTTACCCACCTATTGGAAAAACTAAATCTAAACAAAACGTAATTGATAATATCATTGGTGGTAAAACATAGAATTTGAAATGAAAAAACCTGTATTAAATTTCATCCGAAATAATTCTAAATCCTTACGAATAAATATCCGTACAAAAATATTTATAGATTTAACTGGTTTTTAAGTTCATATATATTATAACTTATAGATTATATAGCAAGTGAGCACATTCATTTGATTGATCTATTATTATATGCACATAGTCCGTTCTCGTTTGATTGAACATTCAGGTTTATTGATAAGTCGCTTTTCAACACTTTCAAGCGGCTCGCGGTTTTTACCTCATTTCTAAATAGTAAACTATTCTCCGGCTTATATTTACCTATTTCTAGCCAGATTCAAACATACATTATGTAGATGTAACTTGTAACAGTGGTGGTATCTAAAATCAATTTATATGCATATTCACTCGATAATCTCACATTGGAAGTTTCCAAGCAAAACATTGTTATTAGACACGATTGAATGTAGAGATGATTATGATTGTATTAAACGATGTTCAAAATGCAGTCATAAGATATCAGTTAAGTCGTAATTTTAAATGAAATGTTTGAACTTATCATTTCCTTGTTTGGACGATGGTGATTTGTTTGCCGAATGGATAGTATAATTTTGCAATAATAATTCTATCGTCGTATATATTATGAGGTCTATTTATATATGCATAGAACGATTATTATTACTCTATCATGATCAATAAAGATAAAATGCAATAACTCATTTATTGTTTGAAGCAATAAATGTATTGTATTAAATATTATTAGGGCTAGGATAAATTTCGCATTTATATACATATTGCCAATCTGGGTGAGGAATATCATCGTTTGTTTCATCATGTAAAACTGAAAATTCCGCAAAACGCTTGCAATCATGAATCACTAATTTTGTATATTAAACTTTTAATTAAAAACAATTGTTGCGAAGTCTGTTGCTTGCAAAATAATTTAGCATTAATTCTAACGCGATGAATAGTACAGTATATTGAAATAAGCTATTTTCTTTTTTTTTTTGCTGAAAAAGAAGAGAAAATCGTGTATGTAAGTGCACCTTCCTGAAGAAATTTATTCAATAGGTAAATCAAATTTTAGCCTCTTTAGTTTAAAATAAAAGGCGGTCCTTAAACTTGTACAAAATTTCATCACACTATCTATAATATATGACAGGAAGATGTTGTAAATAAAAAACACTTTCCATATCTACTTTTCCCTATGAATAGTGTCAATTAAAATCTTATTGATCTCAAAGCTCCATTAAATGGAAAATCTACGCTCGAGGTGGATTATAATAAGCATTATTCAAATTTCGTTCTAGGTATTCTAGGATTCGTATATTGCCATCGACATTACTGTCAATTCATTTTTTTTTAATATAGGGACTAATACAACAAAATAGTAGTAACAGAATAATTGCTTTTAAATACACAATTTACCGGGTAATTTACATTTAGGATTTTAACTCCATATAAGATGGTTCAAGAGGCTACAAGATACAAACTATACATAACTACTTGGACAAGAAAAATTCTATTGTGCCTTCAACAAATTATATATTATATAAGTTAGTGAACATTCAAATTTATGGAAATATAATAATGGCGCCTTATTCAAAGTAATCATCTCAAGCGAGGTTCAAGTATCTTTAGAATGTATATTGAAGAAGCTATGTGTAAAGCTCTGAGTGTAAAAATAATACGATCGTGATTATTTTATTATATAATCTAATATAATCATGATCTGCAAGCGAGGAGTAGCTCAGCTCTTTAAAATTTAAGAATAAGAAAGTGAAATACAAGGTATCAATGTATAACAAATATGTAATTAAAGATGAAACAGTCTAAATGATGGTGGGAAGTATAGAACGAATCTGTATAAATTCAATAAGAAACTGCTAAGAAAATAAAATATAGAAATAATACTAATAATATAACAAGTATAATAAGAATTTTTTAAAACTTCATTATGATCTCTATTAGCTTAAAAAAATCTGGTTTAATTCATTAAATTGCTACTTTAGTTCTGTAAATAAATAAAATACAAAAATTCCAAGGAACAACGTTTTTCGATAGATGTCCTTATTAAAATCTAGCACAGATATTTTTAGAATCGCTGTTATAATGTTAATTCTTATACCAACAGGTTTGGAAACCTAGATGTGCAAGTTTTTTTTTCTTATAGACACGTGCAAAAAAAACTTGACTTCTTATACTTAATATTGTACCGAGTGTAGCAGAACCCCACCTATATGTTGTATCATAAAATATCTAAAACGATCTGAACAGTAGTATATTTGTGTACAGCTATGTACTTGTTAGGAATAAAAGTAATTAATTTAAAAAATTGTAATAATTATTATTTGAATGATCTATGGAGTTATTATATATATTCAAGTCCACGGCACTGTGCAAAAGAACTGGACTACGAACATATCTAGGATGAATTACATCATATCCGGTTATGGCAAAAGTTAGAGATAAGTGGGTATAATACACCTTAATCTTTATTAATTGCCGCTCGATATTAGTCTGCACAACATCGTGTCTTGTTACGTCGAGGGTTCATAATTGAAATGGATAAAAAAATCAGAACAGAAGTTTTTGCGGCTGCCCAGATGGTTGCGTTACAGTATAAGTAAGTATCAATATACAGTAAAAACTAATCGGAGTTAATTGTATATCGTATAACAGCTTGCTTAGGCCTAGGCTTATTAGAGGTAATAATTTAGAAATTTGAAGAATTGAGAGCAATTGTTTAATATAGATCATTTATCTTCAAGATGTAGTTTGCAGATTAATTACCTATTAAATTATATTACTGAAAATTTAATATAATTATTTGAGTAATTTAGGCTTTTCTATGAGTGGAAAATCAGGTGGTGCTGCTTGTTTGAAATCTAGAACAGGAATAGAATATGCTTAAAGATCATAATTGATTACAGTGCAGGTGTAAAATTCGGGGAGAGTAATTAATATGTCACATTTACGGTAGAGAATAACATGATAGTAAGAGAAATGTAGGAGAGAAGATTTTGAAATAAGAGGTTGAGAGGTTAGTGATAGAGTGGCAAGTGAAAATGTATTCGGGGAAAAGAGTAGCATTTGGAAGATATTACAACGTAGGAGAGATAGACTAGTAGGTCATATTCTTAGACATGATGGTATTATGTAATTAGTTATAGAAGGTAAAACTGAGGGGAAGACAAGTATATGAATGCCCAGTAGCATAACAGCTATAAAGTATTGTTCTGCGCCCAACGTAGAACAGAACAAGAATGAATTACTTACTTGGTTTTTAACAGTACTTGTTAATAGATGTTTTTGTAACATCAACGGATTTTGTTCCTTGAGAATAGCTGCCATTTTACTAGAATTGGTTAGTTTCACTTTAGGAACACTGTCACCTAGCACCATATCTAACTGACTAGCATCAGCAGTCCGAGGTGTAAGTCTACTAGCGCTATTCGTCCTTACTCTGGAAGAAGCAGTTGGTACTGCGCAATTACTTGTTGCCGGAACACTAGGCACAGTCTGGTCCTTCTCACCACTAACACTCACAACTGTCACCCTGTTTCTATTACTTGCAGTTACTCTTACATTGTCCGCTACAAACTGCACATGTAAGTCATGGATACGTGAGTTCACTTCACCCCGCTGACTAAGCACCGAATGAAGCTGATCTTCCAGGTCCATTTTGGCCACCAGAAGTTGTTCAAAGTCTTCTTGCAACCTAGATGTGTGCAGTCGGCTAGCCATGACCTCAGCTTCCATTGTGGATAGTCTATCCAATAGATGGTCGCGTTCCTGCCGCAGTATTCTCAAATCATCCGCTGAACCGTGGAAGAGAAAGCGCTGGAAATCATCTTCCTCCTGATAGTTAGATTGGTTTTGTAGAGTACCTTGTAGAGCTTCCACCTCGTCCTTTAAACGCATGCCTTTCCGATGGATAACGTCGAGCAGGTTCCACAGTTCGTCGTCGGAATGATCGGTGTCGGAGGACGAGCCCCCGGCACCCGCTTGACTAGAAGAATTGGCGGATGCGGCACTGCTGTGCGTCTCCTTACTGGACGTTTCAGTGCTGAAACCAGAATCTTGGATAGTCGACTCGGATTTTTTAGCGTCTTTACTGCTACTGCCGCTGCTTGTAATCAGTTTTCTTCGAACCTATAAAATAAAGTTTGGTAGATTCGAAAACGGTCGTGAAGTGTAGTTGTACAAAATAGTTGAACATGGAGAATGAGGAATATAATAAATATAGATTAACATAATATAATTGTACAATTATATCCAATCACCGTTAGTGGCAGATATATTTTATTTCATTTTATCACGTGTTACTGAAGATGGGGATATTTGGGTGATATTCTATATAATTAAATTTAACGTCGTAGCGACAAATTTACAATGGAGATTGAAAACATCTCAGATATGGATACTGAACAACGTTTTCAAAAGCAAATAATTATATATTCAAAAGCAAAGAAACGGAAATATACTCAGATAACACCAAAGTTGTTGATGGTTAAAGTCGAGGTTAAAGCGCAAGTGGAAACGAAGTTATTAAATGTTATACTATAACGATAATAAAACGTTATTAATGCCTTAAGCATTGGTACAGTTAAGATGCAATATCCCCTAGCTTAACAGGTATACCTGTATTCCTGGTTCCCATTCGCTTCGCCTAATAGCTACGGGTATATTACTACCGCTACCCCCGCTGCTACCCCCAGACATGAGCATCATAGTGGCTGGAGTTGATGCCGCAGCTGCTACCGCAGCAGCAGCGGCCGCCATCTTGGTACGTAAGCTGGGAAATGTTTCGATGACGAGGTCCCGGAATTCGAGCAGTGCGCCCACTTCATGTTGTAGCTCTTGTAGGGCCACCAAGGACTTTGCTTGCTCGTGGATGAGGTGGTGGAACGGTCCAGGCCCGGAGCCCACCACGGCGTTCGAACCAACGCCCGCGCCGCTGTGGTGATGATGGTGCTGCAAGTGCGGATGCCGTAGCTGCGGATGCAGGCAGTCCATGCCAGACCCCGGTTCACCACCCTACAATTGAATAAAAAATAATAATAATGCTATATACACGTGTATAATTTACATCTTGTTGAAATATACAATGTAGAATTTTTAAGGAGTCTTATGTAAATATTGGTGAATTTTTTGCAACTGGCGAACGTCCGCGGCTGTAAGGGTATGCGCACTCGTCTTACAGCCCTGGAGTAAGTTAAAGCGTGCACATGTAAACTATGGCATATCTTCTTGGTTGTTGCTGTCTGTGCAGCGGTTATCGGTGCGCGGACGTTCGCCAGTTGGAAAAAATTTACCTGTACGTACATATTCGTTATGCCGTGTTCAAAAATATATCGTCCAAATGATATCTTTAACAGTAACTTGAAAGATTTGTCATCCTACGCTTTTTAAAACAATACACTTTGTATAAAACATCACCCAAAAACCGTAACATAAAGCATTTATTAGTGAGATGCGCATTTCGGAGGCTATGCCCCCATCTTCGGTAGCACAATAATAGAACAAACAAAGACACCTCTATCACTCACCGGGATTGTTATACAATTGTTTACAAATGGGGGCAATGCCTCAGAAATGCGCATCTAGCTAACAAATGCTTTGTTTTACAGTTTTTGGGTGATGTTTTCTACAATTATTTAACGATTTTACAATATATTTTGCCGCGGTTCCAGTTTCAGTAAAGATCGAAGTAACTCGACCACCATATCTTTCTTGCACCTACACATAAAAAATTGTACGAAATAAATTGAGAAAATATTTGTTAGAACAAAAATTAAGTACGCGCTTGCTCTACGAGATATTTTTCAGATATTTTTTAGATATTTTAAATCTCATAGGGCAAATTATATTATTCTATTCCGCGTTGGTTGTAAAATTAAAGATAATTTGATAATGACCTTTGTCTTCTTATTATAGAGATAAGTCATATCAAATGGATTTCATATTTCCAGGCAACAGTCTCAAAAACATCATTATTATTTTATATTAAAAAAATTTTTAACGATTAAGTAAAGATTATTGTAAAAAAAAACACAAACGATTTATTGTGTAGTTTGATTATATTAGATAAAATGAGATGAGATACTGATAAGTTGGAGGTCTGTTTTTTACACGAAAATAATTTCATTGAGGATTTAAAAAAAAACTTCCATATTGCAAGTTGAAATTCCAATAAAAAATATAGTATTATAATACACCCCTTTGTAATTTGTGATATACGGAAAGCTTAAAATATATCTAATAGTACGCGGCAATTATAAAGAAATATATTAATAAATTACGCGTCGAATATTTAACAATTATACTAATTACAAGATTCGCGAAAAACAATTTCAATTCAAAATACAAATTATATAAAACTATTGCCACATATATCCAAGAAGCGTATTAAAAATATTTATACAGAATTTTCATTATGCAATTTAAATTACTACGTACCCGAAAATACCCTTTTGCTAAACACATTCAAAATGCACTTTCAAGAAATTCCCCCTAATGTTTCATGAATTTGCAGATGGTGATCTGTTTTAATATGCTGGCGATAAACCGACAAATGAATTCGATTGCTGATATGAAAAACTCGTATCGTTGTTATCTGGTGTCGAAAAAAAAGTAAATCTTGATAAAGCTAGCTCAGTAGATGAAACTGCAATAAAATCGATACTTTTGCCAATATCCGCCGTAAGCAAACAATATAAATTTAATACAGATAAATAGTATAAAAATGCGTTATAAATGGATGAATTGAATTCTGATAAATTGCAAAACAAACCATCAAGTTAAAAAAATTGCTTCTATCAAAATATGTAGAATACATGTAAATGAAATATTGTGACAAATCGTAACTAATAATTACCCGAAGATATGAAAGAACAACTTAACATATTTATTTAATTAAATCACGGATTTAAAAACATATAAGTTTTGTTTGTAACAGCATTGCTTCATTATTATTTATATAATTATATTCATAAAAGTATATTATTTTGGGACACATCCGTAGCTTTTACTTGTTGCATATTATCACTGACCCAGCAACACACGCTCATTCTTTTGTAGCGATGTAAAAATCTGTTACTCTCAGTCAAACTTTTTATTTACCTTACCAATCTTATTGTTAGTTCGTGTTCTTCGTAAAGCGAACCATTCTTCTTTAAAATACGAAGATGGGTTGCTGATTTAATAATTTTTTTTATTGTTATATGCTATTGTCACATTTATAAATGTGTTAAAATTGGTTTATTGTTTAAGAGTATTCGTTGAAATTTACCATTACGCAATAATTATTGCATTCGATTTTACATTTACAGATATTGATTGCAAAACAAGTTCTTTCAATTTTTAGTGTTCCATAAATTTACGAAACAATGTTCCTAATATTGGAACATGGATGTAAGGTAAATTTGAAAAACTTAAATTATTTAAATGTTCCTTTATTTTCGAACAATTCAAATATTTTATCATGTATTTTAAATGCAAAATTTTAACTCTCTTTCAAGATATTTCCAGACCATTACAAGATGTTTCAGGTATTTGTTTTAAGGCAGTGTGATTATTTCAAGAGCTTGAAAAGATTTGCACTCTTTATATGCTATAAATATATTTTATAACTCTATAACTCTTTTAATTTATATGAAGGCATATAGTTAGCTTGTTATGTTAGCTATGGTAGGTATAGGAATAAATTTACTGAAAACAAAACAATGAAATATAAAAAATTGATTCGATACCACTGTCCAGTTTCTGTGCAATTACCCTTTATATTTATATACGAATATATACACCGTTTTATTGAAAATGGCAGGAAAGTGACAGAAGTTCACGCATCATAAATCAAGACCTGTATAATGGCTTGACCAATACAGTACAGAGCAGTGCTATTCAAAACAGTATGGCGTCAGTCGTACGGCACATTGAATAGTGCTGTGGGTACGTTTCTGTATTGTCAATAGAAAAACTAGGTGTGGCTTAGTACCTTGTGTATATAAGTATATAGTGTTGTATATAAGTGCAGCCTTTATGCGCAGTAGTGGACAATACTGGTCCGTCACTTTCAAAAAAACGATTTATACTATACTACAAGATTTTAAAAGAGTTGAAAGATTTTTCGAATATAATACCAATTAATATATTTGCTATAGTATAGATTATTACCCAAATACCAAGGATTAAGTATTTAAGTTACGGTATTTGGGTGATATTCTATACTATAATTTAACACCGTAGTGATAATTTTTTAAATCGATATATTTGCTTTAAAATAAAGCAGTAATATTATTACAATTAACCAGAATGTACTAAAAATTACTTGATTTGAAAAAAATATATGGCAGTATTTGTACCTATATTAAGATATTACAACCGATGAATTGTCATTTTAGATACACATAAAAATTGTTAAAAGTGAAAGTAATTTAATTAAATGTACTAAAGACGACGTGGCCATAGACGATAAATCTTGTAATCACATGTTTAACAATTGTTTATAAATTAAGCCGTTTTTGTGTAATCATAATTACCTTTCAACCTTTCCACTGCTCTTCAACTATTATAGACTTATTCTATAGGAACGAATCTATTTTAACGTTAGAATGAGATTATCATCTAAGTATTAATCAGATTCTCTTCTTGAATACCGAACGAAATAAAAACTTCAACGTAGTACTTTACACAATCTGCAATTTTTGATTGGTACCTCGCTGTGTATTAACAGCAATCATTTGTATATAAAATAAATAATGGCATTTCCGGTAATATCTATATACATAAATAAATCACACGAATAATTTCTTTCGTACTGCCTGCCCACAGAAAAATTAGAAATCCATAATTATTCGAATTACGCAATCCTCATATTCCATGACAGAAAAGATCTGTTGTTAGCAATTAGGCTGTCATTGCGCCGAAGGAATATATGTTGCTAATTATAATAATTATTGCAATTTCTCTGCGCAACTGAAGATTGATACCTACACTCGTAATTCACAATTACTGGTATATAAATATCTACAACACACGTTATGAAATACCAAAAAGTCAGAGAATCATTTATTGTAAGAGTTCTACCTTTATCTTCCTCTCGTTCGTTTAGATTGACAGTTTGAAATATATATTCAAATAATTATAATAAAACAATCTTATGTTATTTATTACAGAAAGTAAGACAAATATAAAATTCAGTTGTGTTCATTTTTGGCGCAATAAACAATAAAAGGTGACATTAAAATAATTTCCTATGAGTGAAAAATTTGAAATAGCTTTTGTAATAATAAATTCAAAGATTGACGCTGATATCCGTATTCGGTTAGATATATAAAAAATAATATTCGCCTATAGGAAGAACAATTACTAATTAACATTAGAAAATTATGATATAGTCACAATTTCTCTTTAATTTTTGTTGGTTGCATCTCTGAAAAATGTCATTGTTCAGTGCAACTTTCAACGATTCTTTGTTTATATTTACATTGTCAAGTATCACGCTTTTTGCATTGCTATTATCGATTTCAATCGATACGTGGATTAATTATTGATTAATGACGATGGAAAGACCGTTCTGTGTACAACTAGAGGTAACTCTTGAACACGAATAAATTATTCTTCACTAATCAAAACTTAATATAATTTATATTGACTTGCGAAGAAAAATATTTATTATAGGAAGCAGGAATATATCAGGAAGTTTTGTAATACAGGGTAAATAAAATGAATAAAAATTAAAACGAAAATAGTGAAAAGACTAGTGATAAATTAACTCTAAGATATGATGAGATAAATTAAATAGCGCTATGCAGTATATAGAAAAATATCTTATATCTGTCAAAAAAAATATTTTCCTGTAATTAAACAACACTACCACTATCAACAATTTGGAAATACACAAGGACTGTAAATATTGACTGGCAACTCAAGCATAAAACATTAAGGATATTGTGTTAAGCTAATGCCTTTATTGTGCAAGTTTATATTTTCTCCGTCGTTAGGATTGTTGGGTAAAATACGTGTTTGGACTGTTTCAGGATTTTAGCCTAAATGTTCTAAATTTAGCCTAAAAAGGACCCAATCCCAAGACGTCTTCCCAAATCAGACATAAATTGGTATTAAAATTAAACTTAGAATAGTATCCCACAAAAGTGTCTGGTTAATGTTTATGTTTAGTAATTTCGTATTTATTTTAATAAATAAGATTAATTTCTGAGTTTAATCAAATGCTATGTTGTCAAGTCGACGTGAAAGCGCACTATTTAAAAAAAATGAATATAGGTGCAAGAAGCTGGAATTTGCTGAAGTATTTATAATTTTTGTTGTTTGATTTATGTAATTATTCCTGTTCTTTATATTATTACATGTTATAGTTTCTCTGTATATAAAAAAGTACTTTACATCTGGACATGCGATCGATTTTTACGTTCATTCAATTTGGATAACGGTCCATTACATCTACATCTATTCATCTATAATTACATGGCATTTTAGACGATTATTGATATTGCCGCGGCTTTATATTACATATACCCATACTAAAGAGGCTGCTTTCTGTCATCGATTGCGGCTCTTTTGTGAAGTGACTTAAACCATTTAATTGCATCAAGCTTCCGCGAACATTTAAATCTTTAACTAGTCAACCTAAAAGTGAACTTTCTACACCAACAATGCGGATTTATAGTTTATAAATGTGCATGTATTTGTGGCTATGGAATTAGCTAAATTATAATATCAGTTACCGAAATATACAACAGATTTTGTGCATTCATAATTATGCAAGAGATAAAAACAAATAGAAGCGCCGATTTATTTAATTCGATCGTTCAATGAAGAATATGATGTTATAAGAAGGTATGGTTGTCAATAATAGAAATATTGTTCACAAAAATGAATTTAAAGTTGCAGTATGATTTACGACAGACATAAAATTAAAGAAAACCAGATATTGTGCAGGAAGCAATTAATATTGTATGAATATTTATTACTCTGAAATTGGAAGCAAATAGAAAATCGGTCTTAAAAATAATGTTACTATTATATATTAATTACTATTTATATTGGATCATCTATTTTCTTTACACGACTCGCAAGTAGCTAAGTATATCGTACTAAATATTTAATTATTTTTTAAAGTACAGGTAACTTTTTGTGTGCTTTAAAATATTTTACCCAATAAAAGCTAAGACTGTTAATAAATCAACCTTCCTTCAGTTTTAATAAATTACTCAGGCATAAAATCATCGTTCACAGAAATAATGGCAGGTAAAAATTCATTTCATTTCTTGTCTGTGAAATTGTCTAGGATATTTTACGTGGTTTGTGTACTTTATCATAAAAAAATTGTTTTTAGCGCAATAGAATAGGAGATTGTTAAAGAAAAAAGTAAATGATACGAGCATAGAAAAATACTAGGCAGAGCATGAAAAATATTAATTTTAGAAGTGCTGCACCAATATCATAAAAGTTGTTGTTTTTATATAAATTCAATTTATTCTGAGATTAAATTTATTCAACACATATTTATGCAAAAATATTCCACTATAGTATTCCACAGAGTGATAAAAAATTAATTAATATTACTAATTAATATTTATTTCTTGTTTTGTGTAATTGTATAAACGTAAAATTGATGCGAGGAATTTTCCTTCCTTTCAATACCATCGATAAAAATTGATACGACTAATAAAAAAAAAACTCAATGCGATTCAGAAATTATAATGTTACGTTTTTACGATAAATTTCTACGATATAATATATTTATATATCTATATAGCGACTGAAGGTTACAACAAATCACGCATGCGCATTGGGCACTAGTGCTACTCTCTACCTAGTTTTACCGCTCATATTCAAATACTTTTCCAAAACAAAAAAATTGTCGGTTACTTTTCGAACAGACCTCGTATATAATACCACAAACAACTCGACTAGTGTTTGGATTTATGAACAATAATTCTTCTATTACTAGGGTTGCCCACGCGTTGAGCTATGAACTTGTGGGTCGAATAATACAAAAGTTTATTGAGCTTAAACTCATGGAAATTATATTACACCGAGAATACAATCTTGGTAAACAAGTACTTTCATATTTCAAACGAGAAAAAACATTGTCTGACCAATAATAACCACTCCTTTGCCAACAACTTCGATAAACCATCAAATTTCTAAGGAAATATATACCAGAATAAAATAAGAATTTATGTGGACTTGATAGTAGTTTATATTCAATAGTTATTCGGGTGTAACCTTCTTATTGTGAACGGAAGGAATGAACGAATGGTCTACAGCTGCACAATAATAAGATAGCAAAAGCGTATTGTATGTAGATGCTCAATCAATTGAATTGGGTATTGATTTTTACGTGAACTTGACAGAATTCGCACGACTTTACTTCGTGAACCAGGTGTGGTCTTAGTGTGGTCATTTACTGAATGCTGTTATCTCTTTAATATCATTAGTAAAAGTGAAATATAGCGATTTCCTTAGAAGCATTTTCATGAGAAATACTAGTATAGAAACACGTGTTCTGTTTGCCATGAAATAATTAGAGAATATAAAGTTTCTCGACGAATCTCTTTTATTAAAAGAACAAGAAATCATCGACGCAAAGAACATGTATTTTTAATATATGAACATATACTTGATGGTAACAATTTAATAAAAAGTTAGTGAAAGCAATGTTTGTAAATTAAAAAAAGAGAAGCAAATACTTCTACATTAAGAAAACAACAAATAAATGAAATAGAGAAAAAGTAAATATCAATAAATAAAATTAGTAATGTATGTAATAATGATCAAGGACTTTTTATTTTGCTAGTTCGATCAATTTATTTTTCGCAAGAGATATAAAGCACATTTTACTTTATCATGTTTTTATAAATAGAATTTGTATATTTTAAGTTTAAAAATATATAAAAAAAGAAGAGGTAGCAAAAATAGGGAAGGGAGTTCGGCAGGGATGTACACTCTCACCGTTATTATTTAATCTATATATAGAAGATGCAATAAACAAAGTAAAAGAAGAGTATAGTGTAGGTGTGAATGTACAGGGAGAGAAAATATATATGCTGAGATTCGCCGACGATATAGCTATATTGGAAGAAAGCGAAAAGAAATTAGAAAGGGTATTGAATGGTATGCAGGCAGTATTGACTAGGGATTTTAACATGAAAATAAATATAGGTAAAACTAAAGTGATGAGGTGTGACAAAAAGGAATGCAGTAGAAAAATGAGGATCACAATAGGAGATAATAGAATCGAAGAAGTGTCAGATTTTTGTTATTTAGGCAGTAGAATCACAAAAGATAATCGAAGCAAGGTAGATATAAAGTGTAGGATAGCACAGGGTAGGAAGGCATTCGTAGAAAAAGAACAGATTTTAAGATCAAATATTGACTTGGGTATTAGAAAAAGATTACTGAAGGTATATGTTTGGAGTGTAGCACTGTACGGGTGTGAGGCGTGGACTATAGGAAAGGAAGAGAAGCGTAGATTAGAAGCACTTGAAATGTGGTGTTATAGGAGGATGATGAGGATTGGTTTGGAAGATAAAGTAACAAATGAAGCTGTACTAGAGTTAGTAGGGGAGAAGAGAAGTATCTGGAGAGTGTTACAGCGTAGGAGAGACAGATTAGTAGGGCATATTCTTAGGCATGGGGGGATTATGCAATTGATCATAGAAAGTAGAGTGGAGGGAAAGAGAGGGGTAGGTAGGCCTAGATTGGAGTATGTGAGTCAGATAGTTGAAGACGTTGAGATGAATAGCTATAGGGAGATGAAGGGATTAGCTCAGGATAGATCGGCATGGCGTGCTGTTTCCAACCAGTCTTTGGGATTGCGGACTCTTTAACTAACTAAAAAATCGGGTTGCAAGTTTTACTTACATAAAAATAATAATTGAACAATTCATTCCATCTGTCGCATTGTTAGAGCAATGGTCCCTTTATATTGATGTGATTGAACGTTCTTTATACTAAATCCGACATCAGTTCGTTTTCCTTGTAATTCAGTAACTTTATAAAGATATTGGATGTCAGGCTCAGAAATTTCCTCAAACGTTGAAAACTTACTTTAAGAATTATTTTCGAATTTCTAAGTTTAAAGTAAGAAAAAGCATTGGTAATAGAATCAATCAATCAATGTACTGGTAATAGAATCAATAGTCGTTGTAGATATCGACCTATAAAGGAATTTTTGTGGAGTGTAGCATTGCATGATGATGAGTTGTGGAAAATATGAAAGTAAACAGAGGATTGGAGTTTGTTAAATGTGATGGTATAGTAAAATGACATAGATTGGTTGGGTAGATACGGGTCAAATAACCTGATAAGAATACACAAATCAAATATTACAGGATGTTGGGATGCACAGTTAGGGAAATAATAGCTCAGAATGGCTTGATTTGGCATAAAATTGCAAACCAATCTCTGTGAAAAAGAATAGTCATTTCCCAATTCTTTGACGTTTTGGCAATCACTTGCTTATGTTAATATGTTCAAAGCTAATACTAGTTTAAAAAGCATAGATAAATTATAATAAACTTAATAAGGATATAGACCTGGATGATCTAGACTTCGATAAAAGATTTCACTGTATAAGAAATGTTGAAGGAATTTCTGCGGAGTACGACGTCTAGCTAAGTTATTAAATATATTTAATGCGCACACAGTATGTGATGTTACAAAGATTTAACATACCGATATAAGCGTCTTTATGACATAATTCAATTTTATATCTGCAGCTTAGATGTCCAACAGTCTAAATATAATGCCCGTGTGGTTTTTGTATATATTACAGTGTGTTGCATATAAAATTATTCCTTTTATGATACATACGTGCTATATATATTTTTTAAAGAAACTTTTATAATTTTTTAAATATTATGTAATAACGGGCAAAGCAGCAAACTGACAAGTTCGAAACAAGTTTTTCATAGAATAAATTTCTTCTTAAAAAGAAAAAAAAACTACAGACGCATATATTTACAAATCAGATTTATAATCACATAAACATTTATTATATATGTCAAAATGAATATTTGATTTAATGTGAAAAATATAAAAAAATATATATAATTTATACACAGTAACTTGTCGTACAAAAATTATTGTATTTAAGTGAAAAAAAACAAAAAACAAATCAATAACAAAAGCAACATCATGATGGGGACGAACCCCCAATAGAACATTCTCCAAATAAATGACTAATTATTTATTTTTCACTATCTCATCGTGTTTGTAGAAGAATAAATCTTCCAGTATTTCTTACTGATTTGTATAGTCATTCTATTTGTACACAGCGTTAATAAAGATTGACAGAATCTGGTTTGCAGTTAATAGAAGTGAAGGAAGTGGCCATTTTATAGAAGCATTAACGCTACAATTGACGATAGTCAATATCTACAATAACGACAAGCATAACAACATGAAATATATGTAAAGCCCTAGCCGCCATAATTCAGATAGACATTATCAAAGTTAATTATGTTTAGTTGATCGATATGTGCTAGCGATGACAAACTGTAGGTCACTTTGAGGACCTAGTTCGTAGTTCATTTCAATGTACCGTTCAGGAACTATAGGTCGTGAACTACTAACATCTTTTAAAAATGAACTAGTTCACGACCTATATGAACCAATACATGCACATACTGAAGATAATCTCTTTTTTTCTCAATATAAAAATATTAAATGGTAAAAAATAAATGAATTGAAATATTACAATACTTATTTTGAATTAGGAATGAGGAAGAAAAGACAACAATGTTTATAATTTATGCAAAACATATATATAAGGAAATATAATCTTCTCTTGGTACTCACGATTATTTATATGAAGTTCTAAAATACTTATTCGTAGTTACTGATGAAAATGTTTATTACTTTACTAACACTTGAAAATTAAATGTACAAACTATAATAAAATGAACTAGATAGAATCGTTTTGTTTGGCGTTATAATTTATATTTTCTATTCTGAATCTTCTCTGTTCAAACTTCAAAGCTTTGATTGGATATTAAGTGATTGCATTGCACTCAGTATGAAATAAAATAACTATAAGATTTAGATGTTTATTTTTGCATTATTGCAAAAATTTGCTATCGCACGACATATTTAAGAACACATTTAATCTTGCGAATATATTGATTATATTATTCCAAATGAAATCTGATACCAACATATAAATATTGCATCGAGTTTCCTATTTCGTTCCGTTCACCAACACAATTTATCACTACATAAATGTTAGTACTGTATATGTAATGTATACTATACTGCATCGTTTACGAGTCGTTGGTTTAGTAGACGACGGGTTCAGGAACTAGTACAAGTACATCAATAAGTACACCGTGCACCATAGTTCACGAACTAGGTCATAGTGACCTATAGGTCGTTGCAAAACATCGTCACAGTACACCCATCATTTGATTGTACCGTTCAGAGTGAACTACACATCGCTAATATGTGCGTTCGTTCATTATCTAAGAATTGATTACTAAATATATATGTACCACATCGTATTAATATTATTACAATTTCAACAATTCAAATAGAAACTTATAGATTTCTATAAGCAAAAATAATGTCGGTTCCATTAAACAAAAAAAAATAAAAAATTAGGTAAAAAAAACCATTAAAATTTCATTATATTCTATAAATCAATACCGGCATCATTTTATATAATTAAACTACCGTGATTATTATTTTATCGACTATTTATGGATTATTGTAACGTCGACTCAACTACCTTTTTAATTACTTCTTTCTTTGTATAGATTTGATTACCCAGTCGTATTTCATTGAGCCTTAGAATAACTCCGAGTGTCATGCTGTGTTTGATGAAAAGAATAAAAAAGTCTAATATTATTTATACAGTTGCGAAACTAATATTGGTTAGCACAAACTGCATCGCACAATAAAGAATGACTTATTGTAACACCATTGTAGACTAGACCTCTAATTCCAATGTACAGTTGTCTGTAATTGCTGCTATCAGCGTTATAATTATTTTCAGCTCACACCTTGGGGCACAATCCAGTTTGGTCACATTAATGGCATTCTATGTGCATATAGTATTTAGGAATGAGAAATTTTGTGGAAACTGATCAAAGAATTAATAGCAATACTGTTACCCGGTTTAATCACTTCTTCTAAAGTGAAAAATGCTACTTTTCAATTGAAATCTTTAGATTCAGAAGAAGAATCGTTCCTACTTTTGTTTGTTGCTATTTTCGTTTCTTTCTGCTGTTTAGCAAGACCCAAATTATTGCCCGAAAGGTATGTAGACAAATTCATAAAATTTTGTTGAAAAAATCCCGATTAAGTAAAAAAAAAATGAAAAGCGGAATCGTAAGAATTTACTAGATGGTAGAATATGATCATAACACCGTAACTCAAAGCATTTATAAGCAAATTAAGAAATTTGACGGTTAAGTTTGTGGGGGACTGAAGAGGCAAACCAATAAAAGAAATATTACACTTGTGTGCCAGTCAAGGCGCTTTCCGCTTATTCAAAATATGTGTGGAATTCTTTAGAAAGGTACAGCTCGTTTTTTTTTAAATTGGCGGAGAATGATAGAAGTATACGCATCATAATTCAAAATCGGCATAATGGCTTGACCAATACAGTACATAGCTACGCTACGCTTCTGTCTTCTCCAAAGAATAAGTAGGTGTGTCTAGTGCAGAAGGTGTGCGTCCTAAGAAATGCAATGTTGACAAATCACCACGCACAGTTATAACCATTTTATGCAATTAGAATGAATTCTTTGAAATGAATACAATATGCAGAAAAGTTATACTAGAATATAAGAAATGTTGATAAATACTTATTATAGTATCATATTTATGTCACAATTAATTTGTACGATAGCTATAAAATAGTGACAAATTTAAATTCTTAGACCTAGAGTATTTTTTGTTGTCTGGCACCACTGGTACTGTATAACCCCGATAAGCACAACCCTATGCGCAGCCGACTACAAAAATTCCCCGCCAATTTAAAAAAAACGCCCTGTATATATTATGAGTCTTATTCTTATGCTACTGATGATGATAGTTTCGTCTTAGAAATTCGTAGAATGCTTTGCGTTAAGGAGATCAGATAATATTCTATAGAATTACAGTTTGCAAACCGACCAGGTAGTTAAATTTTGAAGTTTCTAAAAATTTCTAAATCAAAATTTTGTATAATGAATTATTCCAAAAAAGCAA
The DNA here is from genome assembly GCA_947310635.1 of Leptodirus hochenwartii. Taxonomy (NCBI): domain Eukaryota; kingdom Metazoa; phylum Arthropoda; class Insecta; order Coleoptera; family Leiodidae; genus Leptodirus; species Leptodirus hochenwartii. The sequence continues at coordinate 40,350,761 of OX371177.1, forward strand.
TTGAAATTTCGTTATGTGACTCTGTTGCTTGAAAAAAATCTATTCTATATTACGAACACTATCTACAAATGAGCGAGCTTGTACATTTTGATATTGTTATATCTGACACGTAATTTTTTTTTTTTACTGTCTTGTTATGTTGAGTAATCTTCTAGTAGAATCGGCACCAGCAATCGCAAATATAGTTGGAATAAATAATCATATCTCACGAAGTCGAGTAACTAGGAAATGTCTCGGGTTAAATAGCAGTGAACTTGATGATGGACTATGCCAGGGGTGACCAACAAGTCGATCGAAAAGTGATTTTTGGTGATCGCGAACAGTTGAACACAAATACTCAAAAAAAACACGAAATAAGGCGAAGATAAGTTGGCTCAATGATTTAGCGTTTATGGCAGATTTCACATCCAAGTTAAGCGATTTGAATTTAAATTTACAAGGAAAAAAGAAGGCAATAAGTCACATGATTAGTTACATTAATGCTTATAAAAGTCAATTCGTAATTTTGATTGAAGATCTCCAACAAACAATTTTTGATCATTTTCCAAATACGAATGACCATTTACAAAAACATCCCAACTTTGAAAAATACGTTGTGGAAATTAAATAGTTATTGAGGTTTTGATGCAAGATTTGGTGATTTAAAAAAAATTGAGGATATTGTTCAAAATGTATCTTTCCATTTTAAGAAAGATTTAAATGTGAAATATATTGCTGCAAAAAAAATTGATATTTTTGACTAAATTAGAGAATCAAATTAAAATTATACAATCTGATTTAATTTTAAACGCTAGGGAGCTTGAAGAAGACTTTTGGAAATATGTTCGTTGTGAGAAGTATCCAAATATTTAAAAAAATAGTGAATATATCCATTCTTGTTTTGGATCAACGTATTTGTGTGAATCGACTTTTCCATATTTAAAGTTAACAAAGACACAGCAACGTTCTTTACTTTTCGATTCACATACCGAAGATTCATCACGATTATCTTTATCGACACTATGAATGCTTGACATGAAAGATGAAGATGAAGATGAAGATGAAGATATGAAACCACTTCGCATTAATAAATCTTTTATTATACATTTTTTTATTTTTTTATATGTTCAATAAATATTATTATCGTGATAGCGTTTCGTTTAAACTTCACATCTACCTTTTACCAGATATCCATTTTTAAGGAACTTGATAATGTCATTGTGTAATTTGTCATATTAATAATTTTACAGGTAGATCGCGAGTACTTTTTAAGTAGAAAAGTCGATTTCAAGAACAAACAAGTTGGCCACCCCTGTTTGCAACAGCCAGGCATACAAAATGACTATATTCTCGCAAGTACTATGTTATTGCAGTACCTTTTATGGCAATCATTGTCATTATTGTATAGTCCTTAATGATGTTAAGCAAGGACTCGGAAATGCAATACAGAATAAACTTAGCTAAAGCCACCGTCCGATTCCTTATGTTCCCTTATTTTATCTTTTCAATTCGTTGGTTAAATTGCCGATGCTCTCGAGCTGATGGATTGATATCTACTATCGCAATAATTCAAGCTACAGAAAATATCACAATAAAGACTATTGATTAAACACATACACCAGTTAAAAATACTATATATCATAGTGCAACATGTCGAACGGCCGTTCAACTACAATAAAAGAAAAATGTAAAGAATTAGTGCAGCTTTGCACCAACATGTTAATGTTGCCATGTTCTTTGATACTGTATTGAAAGTAGATGAAACCGGATGAAGCTTGTGAAGATGTCAATAAAACAAATATTGTTTGCTTGTGTCTAAATTAAACGTGGGCGCTTGCAGACCGTCAAAAGAGTCGTAAAATTATCGTTAACTACGCTTAACTAAGAACTGGGGAATTATTCGCGTCTGCATTTAGCTGGAAAATATTCAAGGAATCCGAATCGGTTTTGCTCTGCATTATATAGCTAAAGGTTTATGGTAACGTGCAAGCCTTTGAAATTCCGTATAAAAATATCTGAAGCAGATAATCGTACAAACAGTTATGTCTAGTGCAACTAAGTTGTTGGTATTTCTAAACGAATCGATTCTAATAATGAAAGCTACCTGGCAAAATATTAATTCTTTCAGCATTCAATTTCAGTAAAACGATACAGATTATTCTGGCATTTCGGTTACTATACACTTGTGACAATGATTATGTGATTATTCATATTTCCATGACTTGATAATTATAAAGTATGTTGGTAATTGTTTCTGAAACAACTATATTTATTACTGCTATGACTATTGAATATTATGACATGATCGAATGTGACGGAACAATAACATCTGAAGTTATTGTTTATTATTATATTGTTCTTGATTACAATCTATGCCTAATAAGCAGGATATAAAACTTTCTACTATTATTACTGATGAAACAATACATTGAATCTTAGAAATCGATATCGATCAGTGAGCACATGACAAATTGAACAAAACGACAGAGTTCAGTAAACTTATAGCCATCATACAAAACCACTAAAATATCGCTTAAAAATATCTGACACCTGTCACATAGCGATGTGTAGTTCACTCGCGAACCGTTCACTCTGAACGGTTCAATGAAATGACGGGCGTACTGTGACGATGTTTTGCAACGACCTATAGGTCACTATGACCTAGTTCGTGAACTATTAACTACTATGTACGTATTGATGTACTTGTACTAGGTCCTGAACCCGTCGTGTACTAATACGTTCATGAATCACAACGACTCGTAAACGATGCAGTATAATATACATTACATATACAGTACTATAATATATAAAAGAAGAGTATAGTGTAGGTGTGAATGTACAGGGAGAGAAAATATATATGTTGAGATTCGCCGACGATATAGCTATATTGGAAGAAAGCGAAAAGAATTTAGAAAGGGTATTGAATGGTATGCAGGCAGTATTGACTAGGGATTTTAACATGAAAATAAATATAGGTAAAACTAAAGTGATGAGGTGTGACAAAAAGGAATGCAGTAGAAAAATGAGGATCTCAATAGGAGATAATAGAATCGAAGAAGTGTCAGATTTTTGTTATTTAGGCAGTAGAATCACAAAAGATAATCGAAGGAAGGTAGATATAAAGTGTAGGATAGCACAGGGTAGGAAGGCATTTGTAGAAAAGGAACAGATTTTAAGATCAAATATTGACTTGGGTATTAGAAAAAGATTACTGAAGGTATATGTTTGGAGTATAGCACTGTACGGGTGTGAGGCGTGGACTATAGGAAAGGAAGAGAAGCGTAGATTACAAGCATTCGAAATGTGGTGTTATAGGAGGATGATGAGGATTGGTTGGGAAGATAAAGTAACAAATGAAGCTGTACTAGAGTTAGTAGGGGAGAAGAGAAGTATTTGGAGAGTGTTACAGCGTAGGAGAGACAGATTAGTAGGGCATATCCTTAGGCATGGGGGGATTATGCAATTGATCATAGAAGGTAGAGTGGAGGGAAAGAGAGGGGTAGGTAGGCCTAAATTGGAGTATGTGAGTCAGATAGTTGAAGACGTTGAGATGAATAGCTATAGGGAGATGAAGGGATTAGCTCAGGATAGATCGGCATGACGTGCTGTTTCCAACCAATCTTTAGGATTGTGGACTCTTTAACTAACTAACTAACTATACAGTACTAACGTTTATTTAGTAATAATGTGTGTTGGTAAACGGAACGAAATAGGAAACTCGATGCAATATTTATATGTTGGTATCAGATTTCATTTGGAATAATATAATTAATATATTCGCAAGATTAAATATGTCATGCCGTAGCAAATTTTTGCAATAATGCAAAAATAAACATGTAAATCTTATAGTTCTTCTATTTCATACTGAGTGCATACTTATTTTCAGTATGTGCATGTATTTCATATAGGTCGTGAACTAGTTCATTTTTAAAAGATGTAGTAGTTCACGACCTATTGTTCGTGAACGGTACATTGAAATGAACTACGAACTAGGTCCTCAAAGTGACCTACAGTTTGCCATCGCTACTGTCAAAGAATGCAAAATTAATAATGATTTATATCAAACGAAATTAATGAAATAATAGATGCTTGCTAACGCTAACAAGTAAAAAAAAATGCCCAGATATAAACTTAAAGATATCTTGATTTAGTCCATTATAACAATGGACTCATTACCGTGGCTAAAGTACCCAGTACGGGTAATCGCGTAAATAGTGTATGTATAATAGTTTTCTGTTCCAGATCTGATTTGAACATTTATCAGTGTTCAAATCAATTTAAAATTAGCAGTGTGCTATAAATAAATTTATTTATAGCACACATTTATTTAATAGGGGAAAAGAGAAGTACTTTTGAATGTATTACAGTGGCGGGAGATAGAATAGTAAGTCATATGAGAGTTTTATGCAATTAGATGTAGAAAATAGAGTAAAGGGAAACGAAGGATTAGGTAGCATTAGATTGCAGTATGTGAGTCGGATAGTGGTGGACGTGTGAGATGAATAGCTATAGGGAGATGAAGGAGTTCGCTCAGGAGAGATCGGCATGGTGTGTTATTTCTAACCAATTCCTGGGATTAATTACCAACTAATTAATAAAGATAATTAAATACAAAAATGGCACTAAGAAATTATGCATGCTTGTATAAATAGAATAAAATATAATTTTATCAAAATTAGAAAGTTATAAACAAAGTAAATGAATGGGATAATTTATATTTCCAAATAATTATTACCAACTAACGTAAGTCGTATACTAAGTGTATTGTGTTTCCACAACTAATTTTATTTTTATATTATTTAAAGTAGAATTAAGTAGAACAACTAAACTCCCCGTATTTATAAAAAAAATATGATAAAAGATTCTAAATACTAGCGATGTGTAGTCCACTCGCGAACCGTTCACTCTGAACGGTTCAATCAAATGACGGGTGTACTGTGACGATGTTTTGCAACGACCTATAGGTCACTATGACCTAGTTCGTGAACTATAAACTACATGGTGCACGGTGTACGTATTGATGTACTTGTACTATTGAATCACAACGACTCGTAAACGATGCAGTATAGTATACATTACATATACAGTACCAGTAGCAGTAGCAGTACTAACATTTATGTGATAAAGTGTGTTGGTGAACCGAAACGAAATTATATTTCCTTATATATATGTTTTGTATAAATTATAAACATTATTGTCTTTTCTTCCTCATTCTTAATTCAAAATAAGTATTGCAATATTTCAATTTATTTATTTTTTACCATTTAATATTTGTATATTGAGAAAAAAAGAGATTATTTTCAGTATGTGTATGTATTTCATATAGGTCGTTAACTAGTTCATTTTAAAAAGATGTAGTAGTTCGTGAACGGTACATTGAAAGGAACTATGAACTACGAACTAGGTCCTCAAAGTGACCTACAGTTTGCCATCGCTACTAAATACACATGACAATACAAATGACGACACGGATATTAGTTTCTGTAAGGTGTTATGTTAATTAGTTAAATAATAGAATTATTTAAATCCAATACCTTGATGTTAAATTGGCCGTAAAGGCGATACAAAAATATTCAGACCATTAAAATATAAACATTTAGAGAATAAAACTATACATGGATATATTTTAGAATAATAAGAAGAAACTTCATTTTGCATTTGTTTTTGCATTTCCGCAAAGTTAATTAAATATTTCTTTCTCGAATATATACTATTTTATATATAGGAAAATTGTATAACTGACTTATTTGATTTATATTTACTTTATTGGTGCATTTAATGAATATATGAACTCCCGGAAATCTAATATACTAACATCAAGTCTACTAAACTGAGATTGATGTATCGTATTTTATAAACAAGATAGTACGTTTGCTTATAAACAATTATCTAAATTGTCTGTTACGCTAACAATTAAGGAGTGTATTAGAATATTTTTAAAGCAAATCATATCGTTTGATAAAGTCCTGTCACACCAAAAATATTATGGTAATACAGCTGGCTACATGATCACGTTTAGTTTAGTTAAGATCTGTCTTATGCCAAAGAAGTGATTGTGATGAAGTGGTCCCGCTTTGATGTGCAATGAAACCGCAATCATGTTTTAAGTTGAAACATGAAACATGAAACATGGATTCATGTAGATAAACGTAAGCCCATAAAAAAGACAAATTAGACAAAAAAAAACGGGACGTATTTTAATTTTTGGACTTTATTTTTGGCCCATAATTAGTTGATGTAACGTTGCTCTAACATCTCGTCAAAAATTGTCTCTGCAAGCCCGAAAATATCTAAAAAACGACCGGTTTTCATCGCCAAGGTACGAATTTGGGCATTTACAGCTTTCTAGTGCTAATAGCTTACATTAATTATTACTATTTTGACTTAAATTATTTTATCTCGTCAAAGATTTAATTTTGGTTCTGCAAGCACGAAAATGTCTAAAAACGACTGTTGGTTTCCTTCTGGTTTTTTTTGACCAGGAAGTTTGTATCTAATTTCAATATCAGTTTATAAACGTGGCATCGCTGTGATGAATGCAGCGGATGGGTATTACGAAGAAATGGTAAACAAATTACGCCTATATGAGCAACATTATGAAGCAATTACTCTTCGTACTTACTGATGCCTGTACTTTGCATATTGCGAGGGAATTTTAGTTGATAAATTTAACATACACCGGAAATTGTAGCCACTTGATAAATATTTATATCATTACAATTTACAGTGATTGAGTTCATCAATCTAGATGCCATTTATTTTACCTAAATCAGATCTAAAAGTATCATTGACAGTGAGTTAATATTATAAAGAGTATTGGGGTAGATCAAGAATAGTGCCAGACTTAATTCCAATACAAATTAGTTCAGAAAATTCTCAAGTTTTCAAAGGAATTTAATCCATGATGATAACTTAAAATCATCTAAGGAGTTTTAAATGTAATTCTAACGATTAAATCAGAATGACTGAATTTAAATTTTATTACGTATCAATATAATGATAATGGAATGCGATTTTTTTCTTTAAGCAATGGATCAGACACGAAAAAAACTTTGATTGAAATAGCTACTTCTGGAACCGCTGATCTTAATAAAGCAATGATTCATTGCGAAAATTCGAATTTGATTTTAATTGCAGGAAACGACTATTAATAGACTCGACATCTTCGCGTATAGATTTTGAATTGTAATCTAATTTGAGGCATCATAATTTTTACAACACTTTACGCCTGTGACTTGTGATGGTGCAATTCAGGCTTTATAAAGTTTAATTGCAATATTTCCACCTACAAACGACCCAACCACACCTACCAGTCCATTGTCTGTCATATATTCATATATTTTCTACATCGCGCACATAAAGTCGTATTTATTTTATATTCTTATTATTTCGAAATAGATAAATCTGAAATGGCCGGCGGTGGGCTTGATCAATATTTTAACATTTGACGAATTATTGTATTAAAATTACCGCGCAAACGATGGAGACTGTAGAAGTATTTTGCAATATAAATAAACAAGAAACAAAAGGATATTATGTAAATCTTTCGGCTATTACCGAATAATAATTAGCCACATATATATATAGTGATTTTGTAAAATAAATGTTGTTGATCAGGTAATATTAAAATATTGAAATAAACGTCTTTTAATAAGTCCCACGTAAGCTGACATCAATTTTAATATGAAATAATTATAGCAATAATGACGAGTGACCTTAATTAAATATGAATTAACGTTTAAAATGAAATAAAACATTTTGTTACAAGAAAATGCTGTTTCAATTCCTAAACAAAACGTCTCCACTTGGAATTTTGTTAGAACTAAATCAAGAGCAATGAAAATTTTATTTTCAGTTGTCTTGATCTTAAAGACATTGTATATTTTAAATTTTGATTTAATGGTTTTGAGATTGTTAATGAATGAAAGCAAATTTGCATAAATACTTGCTTTTAGTTAAAAAAAACAACAACTTGCGATATCAAATCTAATAGAAAATTGCTGACGCCGCCATCGTTCAACAAATTTTTAATAGTGCAATTAATAATAATATACAAAAATTCTCTAATAGAAGATGTAAATTGGGAATTTATTTGTCATCTAAACACCCTGAGTATTATTTTGTACGTTAACCCAGATATTAATTTGTAACCTAAATAAATTACATGCTGCTCTTCATCACTCCCACTCGTTGTTTTGAACAATGATTCATTATCGAGGCAATTAAGGCAATTGTGACAAATAAAGGGACTAAATAAGCCAAGAGAAATAATAAAGGTAAGGTGCATTCATTTAAGTGAATGTTTTGCAGCATATTAAGAATTGACTGTCACTTCCCCCAAACCCGCTGCTTTTTATGCTAAAATTTCACTACAGTACATAAATATGTATGTAATAAAAGATATAAAATTCCAAATGTATTTTAAATTGCTTAGTTTATTCTAAAACGCTTAAGTTGAATTTCCAATCATAAAAATTGATGAACAGCTTGTTCACAATAGAGAAGTGGGTAGTAACAATATAAACGATTCTTTTCATCGAGACGTGCACAAAATTTTTGAAATAAATAAAACATTAAACATGAAAATAGGATATAAAACTTAATGATTTATGTTATAATATTTGCGTGATATTCTATAACATAAATACAATTGGAAATATAATAAAATACGTTTCGTTTTCAAAACAAACGATATGTTAAGTATTGTTATACATTTTTTATATCTAGTGTAGGCGTGAAAGAATATTTGTTAAAGATTTTCCTCTGTATATTAGTTAGTTGTGTGAGAGTACTTGGTATATAAAAAAAAAACACATTGCTCTTTATGGACCCGATACATTAAACAAGTCTGCACATACTCTATAAGGCCTATACATGGAAGTAGTAGTATGCATCTGCATAATCTAATAGAACTTAAGTCTACAAGTACCAAGTTCAAAAGGATTCTAAAGAATATGTTCGTTGAATGTACAATTATCAGAAATTATATAATATTTCTATAATAAAACAGGATGTACTAGATTCAATAGATCATTGTAAAGTCAATAAAAGGGCGAAACTAGATTCGCGATAATTGAAATATATTGACGCATTAATACGTAATAAAAGCAACATTAAATAAATGCGTGGCGCATGTGAACTTCTGGGCCAAAAGTCCAATGACTGAATACAATTCTTATCGATAGTACTTTTATTAGTTGGGAAACTAATTGCATGTAGTATATTAATAAATATTGTCATTTTATATTGGTGACATCTTTCTTCATTGAGGATACAGTAGCGATGGCAAACCGTAGGTCACTTTGAGGACCTAGTTCGTAGTTCATTTCAAAGTACCGTTCACGGACTATAGGTCGTGAACTACTAACATCTTTTTAAAATGAACTAGTTCACGACCTATATGAAATACATGCACATACTGAAAATAATCTCTTTTTTTCTCAATGTAAAAATATTAAATGGTAAAATATAATTAATTGAAATATTACAATACTTATTTTGAATTAGGAATGAGGAAGAAAAAACAACAATGTTTATAATTTATACAAAACATATATATATAAGGAAATATAATCTTCTCTAGGTACTCACTATTATTTATATGAAGTTCTAAAATAGTTATTGGTAGTTACTGATGAAAATGTTTACAACTTTACTAACACTTGAAAATTAAATGTACAAACTATAATAAAAAGAATCGTTTTGTTTGGCGTTATAATTTATATTTTCTATTCCGAATCTTCTTTGTTCAAATTTCAAAGTTTTGATTTGATATTAAGTGATTGCATTGCACTCAGTATGAAATAGAAGAACTATAAGATTTACATGTTTATTTTTGCATTATTGCAAAAATTTGCTATGGCACGACATATTTAAGAACATATTTAATCTTGCGAATATATTAATTATATTGTTCCAAATTAAATCTGATACCAACATATAAGCATCGAGTTTCCTATTTCGTTCCGTTCACCAACACACTTTATCACTAAATAAATGTTAGTACTGTATATGTAATGTATACTATACTGCATCGTTTACGAGTCGTTGGTTTAGTAGACGACGGGTTCAGGACCTAGTACAAGTACATCAATACGTACACCGTGCACCATCTAGTTGATAGTTCACGAACTAGGTCATAGTGACCTATAGGTCGTTGCAAAATATCGTCACAGTCATTTGATTGAACCGTTCAGAGTGAACGATTCGCGAGTGAACTACACATCGCTAGGATACAGTCAACGTAATATAATGCATATAAAAAATAAGGGGTTCATAAAACAATGACAATGGTGACGTATTCAATCGATAGATGAGGAATGTATAGATATTTAATAATATTGGGTTAACAATTGATTGGATTTTTACGGAAGAACGGTTTATATATATAAAAAAAAAAGAAACTGCTAAAAATGCGGTGCATTAAACTACTGTTTTTTAAATTAGTATTTTGGTGAACGTAAAGATGTCTAGAAGAGAGAACATGGCCACATTCCTAAATAAAAATACTATGCCTACATGCGATATAAAAAATATATATATCTGCAGTAGCATGACTTCATTTTCGAATTTCCCAAGTTTAAATAGAATAGACTCTTTGTAATGTAATTTTCCAAGTTTTTTATTTTTTGTTTTATATATTGGAATTTTATAATTTAAACAGCCTTGTTTATATTATGTCGGTAATTAATAAATTTGATTTTGACAAAATGTCAACAAGATCGCGTATCTAGTCAGTGAGAATTCTCTATTGGGGTAATTTGTAAAAAGTGTTAATTATTATTAAGTTTGCATCAACTAGTTGGATGACCTTTTATTTAATTAAGATATGTAGTAATATTATAATTTGAGTGTTCTAGTTGCATCCAGCAATCTATAGTTACGATATATAGTCAAAGTGTGGTTGCTGACCTCTAGAGAAAAAGAGAATAGACGACGAGCTCACCAAGGCTCACGTATTTAGCTATAGCTATAGATCTTTGAGCTTCTGCAGTTTCATAATATCTATGGATGGCATAGATCTGATATGTGAAACACTATAGTTCAGATTTGATTTGGAGATAGCTCAATCAAGAAGAAGAGGCAGAGCTCTAGTGAACGTACAAATTAGTCCTAATTCGGTCAATTCGGGCGAGGTTTTCATAAATTCGTATATTCTTATCGCAAAAGTAAATGAAACTTTTGTAGGCGCGCAAATAATGAACTGGAAAAGAAATATTTTGGTTCATTTATATTTTTTTTACAAATTTTCGGAGCGGTCGGTTAATAAGTGTATATTTACTTCATTGAATACAAAATCACCCATAAAAGAGTTCGAACGTACAATTTCAAAAATGGAAAGATGAAGGAGAAATTCATTATATTGTCGTACCTAACGGGGCACAAAGGTGTACCCTGGCGGGTGTACCGGATTTTCTTCGTAGGAGTTGGCCAAGCACACACGCAGTACCTCTCAACTAACTTACTTTTTATTCTGAATAATTAATTAATTATAGTTCGAACTCGACGAGTGATGAACTCTAATTCTATAATAATAACCGTTTCTGATTCTATATTAATAATAACTCTTATTTCTAATTCTATCTTAACAGTTATCATTGCTTCTAATTCCATATTAACAACAACAATTGCTTCTAGTTCTCCTTATGCCAGGCCTTATATTACATTTGATAATCCGAGGGAGTGACCAAAATTTCATAAAAATGCAAGTGGAAAAATATTAAATAAATTAACTTAATATAATAAATGAAGTTTGTGTTTAACTTAACAAGATATAAAATATATATAGGGTGTTGCCTAAGGTTACAATAATAACTTGTACACCGACAATTTGTTAGGTTGCCAAAAAAAATCTTTTCATTTTGACAAAAAAACATGTCATAAATCTTTATCTTGCTTTCAATGCCAGGTATCCGCATTTGAAATAGCTCAAAGAATAACCATTTTTTCAAGTCATAATTTACGTAGTTGTTGATATTATTGTAAGTAGAAAAAGCGTTCTTTATATCTATCCCAAGCGACAAATTGTGTATTTTAAAAATTATCACTACGGTGTTAGATATTAATATAGAATATCGTCCAAATACTGTAACTTAAAGCATTAAGTAGCTAGATGTACATTTCAAGCGCTATGCCCCATCTTCAGTATTAATTTAATTTTTAATTTGTATTATTTTATGTACACTCTCACCGTTATTATTTAATCTATATATAGAAGATGCAATAAACAAAGTAAAAGAAGAGTATAGTGTAGGTGTGAATGTACAGGGAGAGAAAATATATATGCTGAGATTCGCCGACGATATAGCTATATTGGAAGAAAGCGAAAAGAACTTAGAAAGGGTATTGAATGGTATGCAGGCAGTATTGACTAGGGATTTTAACATGAAAATAAATATAGGTAAAACTAAAGTGATGAGGTGTGACAAAAAGGAATGCAGTAGAAAAATGAGGATCTCAATAGGAGATAATAGAATCGAAGAAGTGTCAGATTTTTGTTATTTAGGCAGTAGAATCACAAAAGATAATCGAAGCAAGGTAGATATAAAGTGTAGGATAGCACAGGGTAGGAAGGCATTCGTAGAAAAAGAACAGATTTTAAGATCAAATATTGACTTGGGTATTAGAAAAAGATTACTGAAGGTATATGTTTGGAGTGTAGCACTGTACGGGTGTGAGGCGTGGACTATAGGAAAGGAAGAGAAGCGTAGATTAGAAGCACTTGAAATGTGGTGTTATAGGAGGATGATGAGGATTGGTTGGGAAGATAAAGTAACAAATGAAGCTGTACTAGAGTTAGTAGGGGAGAAGAGAAGTATCTGGAGAGTGTTACAGCGTAGGAGAGACAGATTAGTAGGGCATATCCTTAGGCATGGGGGGATTATGCAATTGATCATAGAAGGTAGAGTGGAGGGAAAGAGAGGGGTAGGTAGGCCTAGATTGGAGTATGTGAGTCAGATAGTTGAAGACGTTGAGATGAATAGCTATAGGGATGAAGGGATTAGCTCAGGATAGATCGGCATGGCGTGCTGTTTCCAACCAATCTTTAGGATTGCGGACTCTTTAACTAACTATTATTTTTAAAAGATTTATAGGTCATATTATATGCCATTTTTGAAGTACTTCAGTCATGTTAATTTATTCATTTGATAGTATATCAATCACGATTCGGGACAGAGGTATTTTATTTAGTTTTATCTTGTGCTACTGAAGATGGGGGCATAGCGCTTGAAATGTACATCTAGCTACTTAATGCTTTAAGTTCCGGTATTTGGGTGATATTCTATATTATATGAAGCTATGATTCATTAAACGTATTTACTACATTCTAGAAGCAAATTAGGAATTCATATAAACTTATGCAAGGATCTTAATTCAGTATTCAATCTTCGTCTAATGTAGAAACAAAAAGTTAATTATATACTACAAATACTGCGCAGAACAACAATTAACCGACGTTTGGTAAAACGTTGATTACAAGTTATAAAGTTACATTATACGGGTACCTATATTAATGTAACAGGTATTATAATATAGTCTACTGAATTTTAAGTACATAAGTGTGTATATTCAAGAACGCGAACTTGTAAATAATCGTCAGGATGTGCTGCATTTTCATGTTGGTATATTGAAAGATTTAAATTGCTATATCACGAAAATTATATTTCTTATTCTCGAGTATTTTTTTTTGGAAATTTTGTTCAATTCAACGTTTCAGATATTTTTTCAAGACATTAATTTCGAATGTATTGTGGTATATAAACCGTAACCGTAAATGTAATTTCTTAGGTGTAACTATTGACCCGTCTATAATATTTCATAAACACACAGAAAAAGTAGCAGCAAAAATAAGTCGGAATATTATATTTGTTTTGCGCCGTCTTGCATCAAATCTGTTCTAAAGTGCGCATATTTCGTTTTGGTACACAGTCACATAAATTATGGTAACATATTTTGGGGAAATAGTGCTTCAGCTAAGAGATTATTTGAGCTCCAGCGCAGAGCAATCAGAATTGTTGGTAATATTGGCTGAAGAGAGAATTGTCAGCATCTGTTCAAACAACAGGATATATTAACATTATCTTCTATATATTTTTTTAATTGTATACTTTATGCCAAAGAAAATATTGATAACTATCAATGTAATGATGACTTCCATGACCACCTGACCAGGTAAAGACATGATATTCATATACCTAACTGTCGTTTAACTATATCACAAAAAAAGTATAGAATACCAAAGTAAAATGCTGTTTAATACGCTACCGATAAAGTAAGAAATTTGAGTAAAAATTAAATAAAAATAACTGTAAAGAAATTTCTTTTATCCAAATCGTTTTATAATATTAATGAATACATGAATTCAATATCAAATAGTTCCATGTTCTTAAACTTTTTTCACGTGTATAAATAATGTGTATTTTACCTATTATAATTGTGAAGTTTGTAAAATATTTTTATATATTAACTGCGGTAAAGAATAAATAAATAAATAAATAACACCAACTTGCCAGGTTCAATAGCAAGTAGTAATCGTCCTTATTACCATGCACACATTTCTTGATAATGGAAATAGCACGTAATTATGTCATCTGTACTTATCAGTTATTAACTGCGCGTTTGCACAAAAAAATGATAATAATAGCTATCGAAAAGTGTGCTTTTATATTGCCCATTGTGTTCTCTTTTCGAGGCAATTTAACTTGAAATTTAATGACCAAACGAATTTACACCACTCCAAACGCGCAAAAATAGCAATTCATTAAGGAGATTATATAGGCAAATGTATATTTGCGTGATTTACTATCTGTTATTGCAATGGTTACAAAATATCTTCGGAGAAGTGTCTACAATTTTTGTACTTTTCCTTGAGTTTTTTTTTTTTTTCAATATTTAGTCATGGGTCTGTACATTAGCGATGGCAATCTGTAGGTCACTTTGAGGACCTAGTTCGTGGTGCATAGTTCATTTCAATGTACCGTTCACGAACTATAGGTCGTGAACTACTAAGATCTTTTTTAAATGAACTAGTTCACGACCTATATAAAATACATGCACATACTGAAAATAATCTCTTTTTTTCTCAATATAAATTGAAATAAATTGAAATAAATTGAATATTTCAATACTTATTTTGAATTAAGAATGAGCAAGAAAAAACAACAATGTTTATAATTTATACAAAACATATATATAAGGAAATATAATTTCGTTCCGTTCACCAGCACACTTTATCACATAAATGTTAGTACTGCTATTGGCACTGTATATGTAATGTATACTATACCGCATCGTTTACGAGTCGTTGGTTTAGTAGACGACGGGTTCAGGACTTAGTACAAGTACACCAATAAGTACACCATGTACTTCATAGTTCAAGAACTAGGTCATAGCGACCTATAGGTCGTTGCAAAACATCGTCACAGTCCGCCGTTCATTTGATTGAACCGTTCAGAGTGAACGGTTCGCGAGCGAACTACACATCGCTACTGTACATGTATATGTATCGAAATATATATTTTAAAAACTATTAATTACTTTGCAGGTTAATAGTATTTTTCGGAATCTTTCAATAACTTTGAAAAAATATTATAATAGATTTCAACAATCACGTGATTAAAGCCATTTCAACCATTATATTATAGTATTAGAATGTAATACATTCACCGAATCTTCAGTCAATTGCGTTCAATGTAAAATTGTCGATTTATCTCCTTACAAATTAATAGACAATGAAATTAGATCGTTAAACGGCAGCGGTGCAAATCTTTTGCACATTACCAACAGGCACATTTAGCCACGCACTTGATTTCATGCTATTTGATGTGTGCGAAACTGGGTGCGAAATCTATGTCACGCATGCAGAAAGCTTACTATATATTGCAATGCCACCATTTTTTGATTTGTGGCCAAGATGTGGATATTTATTTATCACAACTAAATGTTTTCACAAAATTGAAGTGGAGAACAAAAATAAAGTGGAAATCATTTCACAAGCATTAAAAAAATAGTAAAATTCGAAAAATAACTTTAAATACTTTAAATTATGTAACTAAGTATCTAAACTTGTATTTGATAGTAAATGAAGGCTAGTTGGAAATTTTTGTTTATATAGAATTATATAGTATAAAATATCACCCAAATACCGTAACTCGAAGCATTAAGCAGCTAGATGCGCATTTCAAAAGCTATGCCCCCATCTTCAGTAGCACAAGAGAAAAACTAAATAAAATACCTCTGTCACGAATCGTGATTGATATACAATTGAATAAATAAGTCAACATGACAGAAGTATTTCAAAAATGGCATATAATGACCTATAAATCTTTTAAAAGAATAGAAATTAATAATTAACGAAACTAACAAGTAACAACAATAAATATTCGTTTGTCAAAACTAAAATAAAAATAAATAAATAAAGTCCTTATTAAATAAATTAAATAGACAACATGAAATTGGGCTTGAATCTAAATTCATTAAATTTGATTTTGATTTATGCATGTATATAATTTCATAAAATTTAAAAATTTAATTTCGCACTGATGAGGGCGAAATACAGCCGAAACTGTTGGAGATAAATTGGACGCCGGACTGTCAGAGGGCTTGCGAATATTATCCGGATTTTTATAATGACATATTTCAACTGTTGTTTTTGGGGGAAAAGAATTATGATGTTTTTGACAAGTTGTGAATATAAAAATTATAAATATTTTTTTTGTGATATAATTTTTTTTACATCGATTATAATCGAGAATAAATTCACAATATATACATTCAATTAAAAAAAAAATCGCAGTGTTTTTTTTAAATAGGCAATTCCCTAATTTTGATTTATATTCCGTGATGATATATATATTTTTTTTTTTTAATTTTTTTTCTAATTTTATCTTTTTCCTACAGTACAAAAATTATTTCAACTATAACCAGCAATTTTTTTTTTTTTAGAAATAATGTTTTTAAAAATCAATGGAAAATATGACAATGTTTCTACAAAAAATTCTGAACATTTAATTTTGCATTTTTCTGTTCGAAAAAAAATTATATGCAGCAATTTTTTTTTTAACCCTTTTGACCACAATATATATCTCTAAAAACAATTTTAACGATATAGATATTGAAACGAATTGCAAGTAAAGTATTATTAAAAGTAAAGCTACATTTCCACATTAATCAATTAAATTTCTATTCATTATATAAATTTAATTGAATAAATTTATATAATGAATAGAAATTTAACCCTCATAAGCATTTAACTCGGAATAATTCAAAACGCTTTTATGCAATTTAAATTAACTAATTTGATTAGGATGACCTGAGTTCGTTAAAAATATGCTCGGCTACAGCACTTTTATCTGTTTCTATTTAATCTGCAATGAGCTAAATGCTCCTTAATAAATCTAGTTTCAATTCGTCTACATGTTTGTCCTTTATACTTTAGGACAACTAGAACAAGATATTTCATAAATACCAGATTTTTTATTGCATTCAATAAAATCTTTGGGTATTCTTAGAAATTTCTCTTTAAAATAGAATTATATAGTATGATCTTTGAATGATTTTGATTTACTGATATTGTGTGTAATTTATTACAGAAGCTTTTATGTCCAGCCAAAAGCATAATGCAGAGTTTGATGTCACATTTGCATGTATCAAAGAGCTCGGCGCTACTTTCATCGTATCACTAATGATATATATAGAAAATATACGTCACGTCGTCATTATTTACTATTTAGGTCTCCCATGCACTGACACCTTCACGTATACGTGTAGATATTAAATGAATTGAAATCGGGCATTCGTTCAGTAGTTCATAAAATGATACATACTTCCAATAATCGTTGGAGAGTGCTTGTACATTGGATACTAAATATACAGTAATTGCTTTATCGGATGAGTAACACAGTTAATAAATAAAGAAACAAATGAATCGTAGACATAAAGACGCGAGAATATGAATAATATCGAAGTCAATTATTGGCGAAGTATTCGTTTTGTGCGTAAAAGTATAAACGTTTCCGTTACAAAAGAAAACTGATTTGGTAATTGTAAGCAACATAATGCAATTGAATTATTATTATGCTAATGGATTGATAAAACTGATATTCATAAAAAATATTATTCACTATAAGTACGGAGAACATTTATTTTCTAGCATGCTGTATGTATCATAAATTAACATTTTTGTGATTAATTAAATGAAAAATATTAATTATTACAACACGAGCAGAAAGAGGTTACGTTTTATAAGTTTTCCGTAAGCCGACATTTTATACCGAGAAGAAATGGCATATTATCAATTAATGTTTCTCACAATTCCAAATATAAAATATAAAAAATCCATTAAATTGAGAACAAACTCTTTAATTTCGAATCTCCAATAAATCTCACGAAAATTCATTATTATAAAGTGCCATTTAAGTAATGCAAATCAAAATCATTGAACAGGAATATACAGTTCATCAAAATTGCTTTCCCAATGAACTGCAATCAAATTTATTGTATTTTTGCAACAAAAAAAACGCAATATAGAGTCGCTAAATAGAATTCTTAACACTTCGTTAACGATTATTAATACGAGTTTGTAAATGTGTGTTAAATCGACCATAAACTGAACCTGCACAATAAATTTAAACTGATTAATCTGATTGGTCATTTTTGGGTTATAAATGATTGCGCTTAATCTACTTTCGATTAGCGATGTGTAGTTCACTCGCGAACCGTTCACTGTGAACGGTTCAATCAAATGACGGGCGTACTGTGACGATGTTTTGCAACGACCTACAGGTCACTATGACTTATAGTTCGTGAACTATGAACTACATGGTGCACGGTGTACGTATTGATGTACTTGTACTATATATATACTTGCAGTATAGTATACATTACATATACGGAACCAATAGCAGTAGCAGTACTAACATTTATGTGATAAATTGTGTTGGTGAACGGAACGAAATTATATTTCCTTATAAATATGTTTTATATAAATTATAAACATTCTTGTTTTTTCTTCCTCATTCTTAATTCAAAATAAGTATTGTAATAATATTTCCATTTATTTATTTTTTACTATTTAATATTTTTATATTGAGAAAAAAGGAGATTATTTTCAGTATGTGCATGTATTTCATATAGGTCGTGAACTAGTTTAAAATTTAAAAAAAGATGTTGATAGTTCACGACCTATAGTTCGTGAACGGTACATTGAAATGAACTATGAACTACGAACTAGATCCTCAAAGTGACCTACAGTTTGCCATCGCTACATGGTGCACGGTATACGTATTGATGTACTTGTACTATATATATACTTGCAGTATAGTATACATTACATATACAGTACTAACATTTATTTAGTGATAAAGTGTGTTTGGTGAACGGAACGAAATAGAAAACTCGATGCAATATTGCAACAGCAGCATTGCCGAGCTGAGTCACAATTTATATGTTGGTATCAAATTTCATTTGGAATGATATAATTAATATATTCGCAAGATTAAATGTGTTCTTAAATATGTTATGCCATAGCAAATTTTTGCAATAATGCAAAAATAAACATTTAAATCTTATAGTTCTTTTATTTCATACTGAGTGCAATGCAATCACTTAATATCAAATCAAAGCTTTGAAGTTTGAACAGAGAAGATTCGGAATAGAAAATATAAATTATAGCGCCAAACAAAACGATTTTATCTAGTTCATTTTATTATAGTTTGTACATTTAATTTTCAAGTGTTAGTAAAGTAGTAAACCTTTTCATCAGTAACTACCAATAAGTATTTTAGAACTTCATATAAATAATCGTGAGTACCTAGAGAAGATTATATTTCCTTATATATACGTTTTGTATAAATTATAAACATTGTTGTCTTTTCTTCCTCATTCCTAATTCAAAATAAGTATTGTAATATTTCAAATTATTTATTTTTTTCATTTAATAATTTTATATTTAGAAAAAAAGAGATTATTTGCAGTATGTGCATGTATTTCATATAGGTCGTGAACTAGTTCATTTTAAAAAGATGTAGCAGTTCACGACCTATAGTTCGTGAACGGTACATTGAAATGAACTACGAACTACGAACCAGGTCCTTAAAGTGACCTACAGTTTGCCATCGCTACTTTCGATCTCTTTATGCATAAGTAGCTTAATACGAATTATATTATATCGTTCTACTAATCTAACGATTCAGTTTTCTCAATAGTGAAATTCGATCAAGATTTTATTGGCACGATGCGCTCATATTCATTATATGTCACATCAGTTTACCAGACGAGATCGAAATAGATAAAGAGAATAATTAATTCACGATATCATAAATGAGATACGTATAGGTTTAGTTTAGTACGATGGGAAATTCTCCATACGTACTGTTATAAAAGGTAGAGAAAAATCGCAAATGCGAGAGTTCTAGCAAATGAAACTTAAATGTAATTTCAGTATATAACGCATAATTAGCCGATAAATTTAATGAGGTAATTTAAGAACTAAGAATGAGAAACATACTAAAGCTTATAATTATAAAACTAAAGGAAATAAGGACTAATTACAGGTTATACCAAATATTAATTGTTTATATTTGCGAAATGTGACGAAAGTCAAAATAGTTTTAGTTTAGGTTTACTTCTTGACAAATATGTTCATTTTCATCCAAGTTTTAGGTAAATTTTTCAAGATCATTTTGTAAGCGTATATAACACTAAAAATAAATAAAATATTGTGCAATAAAATTGTCACAAGATAGTTTGTGACAATAAAAAGTATATTTGACAGAAAAGTTTCGCAGTGCCTAGCACAAAACAAATTGGGTTTGGTATAAAATTAGACTTCGTTGAAGAGCATAAACAGATTTCAATTTAGCAAGAATGCATATCTATTTAACTACACTGCTGTATAAAGTTCAGATGGAAAGATTCAATATCCAATTTCTATTCTATAGAAAATAAGTTTCTCTAATATCGATGCACTTTTATGCAATTATTGCGGATGGCCGGAGCCTTTGTGTGGCCATCGTTATAGCAACACTAACTGCCATATTACCGAAGCTATTCTTGCGTTGCGCTTGGGCCGACAAGACCTAGACCATGTAATGTTAATATACACCCAACATTCGTTATCATTATAATACATCAAATAGAAATGGGTAAAGAATGATCGAGCAAAGGACGGCCCAACATCGCGTACGCATTCTGATTATATTCACTTTCTATTCAAATGATTTGTTATCGATTTGATTTCATCCATGCGTAATTGCGATGAAAATATATAAATTGTAATTATTGTTTCCAACAGACAACGATATTTAATTCCTCGCCACACCATCACTCACTTGTATAACTACGTTAAAATGTCTTTTCTCGCATGCGGTCAGTAGGCAGAATTGAATATCTGACCAAACAATTAGATATTAGAATATTATAACGATAAGATTTGTTGGTCTTCCGACCGCCAAAATGATTTCCTGATACACATAATTGTACTTAGATATTTTCAGTTGTGGTTACGCCACTAGGGAAATAATCTACTTTACGGAAATCTAATAGATGAAAACAAGAACAACAAAACTGCTTATATAAATAATATAGCCTTTATGCAGGATTTTAAGAGAAAATAGCTATTATACTAAAGTAAATCTTGGAAATAGTATTTTACATTTTTCTACTTGAGTAAGACTATAAAATTAAATAGAAAATCAAAATAAAAGTGCTGTAGCCGAGCATATTTTTGATTTTTGATCAATCAATTCAAATTAGTTAAGGTAAATTACTTACAAGTGTTTTAAATTATTCCGAATTAAATTCTTCTGAAAGTATATATATATATGCATAAATCTAAATCTAATATAATGAATTTAGATTCAGGTCCAATTTACTTGTTAGTTTCGTTAATTATTAATTTATATTGCTTTAAAAGGTTATATTATATGCCATTTTTTAAATACTTCCGTCATGTTAACTTATTTATTTAAAAGTATATCAATCACGATTCGTGCCAAAGGTATTTTATTTCGTTTTTATCTTGTGCTACTGAAGATGGGGGCATGGCCTTCGAAATGCGCATCTAGCTACTTAATGCTTTGAGTTACGATATTTGGGTGATATAATTTAACACCGTAGTGATAATTTTTAAAATGAGTAAGACTCGTTATTTAAATATTACTTTTAAAAAATTGGAGATGTACTCGAACGAAATATTAAAATTCACTGTTGTACAGATTCGAAACAAATATTAAATTATTGTAATTGCATGGAAATATGAACTATCAAAAATGAAATATCTCGGTGAAATAACAGAAAATCTATTTATGTATACAACATTTCGAAAAGTTTTCTCGATATTAATTTGCTAAAGTCTGTTTATTTTGCAATAGTTCAATCAATATTATCTTATAATATATGTACTTGGGGAGGAGCAACAGCGAATATTAGAAGTCACAGAAAAATATCTTATAAAAAAAATGCTAGGAAAAACTACGACATATCCGAGCGAATTATTATTTACTGAGTATAAAATTGCTAGTGTTACAAATTTATATATACAAATATAAATTTTGCAATTTTTTGATATTTATAACTACAGGAGAGACGAATATCAAATAGACCATAGTCATATTACAAGGCAGTTAATACAAAATAAGTATAAAATTTTAAGAGTATAAAAAAAAATGTTGTGCACGTGAAATTGAGTATTTAGGTCCCAAATTATACAATCTACTTCCTGAAAGAATCCGAGAAATAAGAAATAAACATAAATTTAAACATGAAGTCCGATCCTGGGGTATTCACCAAATTACTACGAAATTGAATCTCTTTTTAACATATTATAAACTTATCGTCATTAATTTTAGTATATCCATATGCTATTATATATATTAATATATATATATACTTTTTTTAAGGTTTCTAAAAAATGTTCTCTGATTTATAAAAAGAATAATTTTAAGTAATTTTAAGTCTATACAATTAAAAGATTACTATAAATAAAGAGTCACACGCAACCTTATAGTTTTGTGACAAATACCGTATTTATTTACTACTTTATATGTAAAAATTGGAAAAATAAACTGAAATTGAATTGAAAAAGACAAGCTTCAAAGAGAACAATAAATCGAATATCATATAAAATTAATGTTTATTTGATATTCGACATTTACTCAAACGAGGGTTATTTGCTCGCCTAAAAAACAACGGAAGAGAAAGACATGGTAACTTGTTAAATGGTAACTGCAATATACAAATAGAAACTGTACTTTATTAAAAAAACTCACAATTCTAAAGTACTAAAACAATTAAGAAAAGATTAAAAAGTGTTTTGTCATGTAATTTTTCCATAAAATTTCTCGTGGTGATTATAGAATAAAGTAAATAATAAAAAAAGTCTGACAATATTTAACTATGTAAGTTACCTTTAAAAAATATAGTCGATGGCATCAACGAAGATGAAAGTTAAAACAGAAGATATTAAAAAAAAATTGAATATTATACGAAATTAAATAGAATGCGTCGTCTACTTATCCCTAATTTGTAAAATTAAGGACAATTATAGTAATCCTTTAAAAAAAGTTGGCATACAACTCCATACATATTTACAAATGACAGTTGCATTGCATTACCTTTATAACATTTTGCGGCTGAAAATTTATTTATTGTAAGTGATAAATGGCTATGAGAAAGTTTCAAATTGTATTTTTTCGTTTTAGAAAATGGACATTGAACATTATATTATGAATAAATGTTTTATTAGGAGATCGTAAGTTCCACTATATAAGCAATTTTGTACTTGTAGCACAACAGTCGCGAAAGTAATTTATAGAGCATGCTGTGTGGTCCAGCTAGGATGTGGCAATAAAATTAAGTTAAATCTTGATATATGCCCGTTATTCGCACAAATAAACTATACCTGTAATTGAGATACATTTCCCTTGCGCACTAGTATTTTGCATTAAAAATTACCAATGAGTCACATACATTATTTTACATTTAAATGCCATCAACTCGTTTTGTCCGTTGTACTTTAACATATTCATTGTGTTAACGAAATATTAATAGTCTTCTTCATTAAATACAATTACAATTGGAATTAAAGTCTTACGACAAAACTAAAGATATAATGCCAGGTATAATGTAACCAATTTGTTTGGTCTGAGAAAGTCGCAGCATTTAATTACTGGCACTACAAAACATAAATACTATTAAATTAAATTAAATTAAAATAAAGAGATATATTAAAACATTTACGTCAAATATTGACAACAACTGACATTTTACAGACAGTTCCATCCATTCGTCTTTGTAATTGTTAATAGCTTTTACTATCTGCATATTTTACGTAATTGCGAAAGGTGTATCATCACTCGTGAAAATTACGTATTAAACTAGCTATGCAATAGTTAAATAAAAGGGAGTGCTTCTGGGTCTGGGAGTGCTCAATGAAGCGACCGGATCAACCCTAAACCGAATGTTATAAAAATTAAACTAATGCAGACATTAATCGCAAAAAAAAACAGAAAAATAATAGTCATAGCCCAATCAGTCTCGGTTTATTTGTCTAAAAGTATTACCAACTTGCTTAGTACTACAAGAAGAATATTTAAGTGACGAGTAGTTTTGGGATGAGTCTTAGAACTAAATTCCTCAGTTCGAGATCAATTTTTTAGAAAATCTTCCAATTATTAAGTACCGTATATTAATAATACCGCCCTGACTTATACACAGCCACGCAATTCTTTTTCAATTTATATGTTTATGTAAAAAAATGGAAAGTGTTAATATTAAATCCAATTTGTCCTTAAGGTATATCCGCTTGATATCTGCAAATCTGATAGATGAGTTAGCGAGAGTTGGATATCTGACAGGGGATTATATCAATAAATCAATCAAAATATTGATCATGCGATTAGAATTGGAATTCTTTCGAATAGTGTTATGCAGCATACGAAGCCCTGCAATATTCAATCAAATGAACTATATGAAATGTATATTCCGAAGAGATTTATTTTTTGAACACACCGTTCAGAAAATAATTAAAGTACTGTCTTTTCACTTTCTATTATAAGACTGCAAATAGATTGCATCTTTGCATCGCTTATTGAAATAAATAGATATATAACATCCGTAGCAACAATAAAATAACAATTTGCGCTGACTTCGATTTCTAATCTTTGGGAGACACATTCATCAATCATTCATCGGAGAAGCTACTGCAGCATATGTTGCTCTGCCTATGCCATACTTCTTGCATTTGGATAATTGATATAGACATATGTAAAACAGATTAGGACTGTTTGGATTGTTTGAATTACACATTCAGGCTGATGTTCCAAACAGATAAACAAGCTGTATGTTGTTTAAAACGTTGCTTGAGCTAAATGCTTTCAAAACATGCAATTGTTGGAAGAAAAATTAAAATACACGTTTTATTGTATATTTGTGAACTTTTTTTCTTATTATGTCGAAGAATTGAAATACAAAACCTTGAAGTGTCAGTACACCCGCACGTAAATTTACATTTAATTTTTTTGCTTCAATGCCAGAGTGCTCAAGAAACACCTCCAATCATATTACTGCAAAAACTATTGGGATGAAATATTATTTTATATCGACTTTGTAAACTGGTATTTCGGCATATACCTAGTTAATGTATTTTGAACTACTCCTTCACCTATATTTTGTAGCCAGTGTTTAATTTATATACAGTCGTACAGCACTCAGTGAGTATTACCAAACGTATAATATTATATGTACTCCTCATCCACAAAGAACCATCTAGAGCAGTGTTTCCCAACCTTTTTTGTGCCATGCCCCAGCTAAGCCTTTCAAAAATTCTTATGTCCCCTATGTAACATATACATAATTATTAATATTCGAAAATTGAATTGTTCACCGAAGAAACTTAAATGATAGGTTTTAGGAAGAAATCTCTAGGAAATTGTGCAGGACGTTTAACCAACTCGAGTAGCGACTGAGAGTCGCCATACGGGTTAACTTAAACTCTGGACGAGTCCATTTTCGAATTGGCCCCATTAACAATCAAATTGCCCCACGTTGGGAAACACTGATCTAGACAAATGCATGTAACGCTCGAAAATGCTGGGAACTTAAAAGTCTATACGGATAATTGATATATTGTCTTGCCCGGATGAACAAAAAATAATTTCATACTATCGTTCATAGCTTAAATATTATACAGCAAAAGCTTTTAGATTTAGTCCATAGAACAGTGGTTCTCAAATTGTGGTATATCCATTATTGCACATTATACACAAAACTTGCCTACTGTATTATTATTATTATTATTATTGGAATAAATAAATAAACAGATATGAAGTATTTCATATTTTTCAATAATTATTTTCTAATCAATTTATTTTATCGACAGGTTAGCTCTGAAGAAATTTTCGAATCCATTTTTCGTGTTGGAACAGTTTCTTGTTCTTTTGAATCATAATTCGGATCATGTCCTTTTTGTTCCATAAGAAAATAATACAAATACAATTGGAATTAAAGTCGTAAAAAGAAATGATCAAATCCGTAAGATTAATTTTGCAACAAGTTACAACTCCAAACTTGGAATTGTTCAGCTTTACTTTTAACGTAACGTAACGTTATTGTTGAGTGGTACGATTTTTTAAATAAATTGATGCACGCATATTGCTAGTCGACACCGCTGATCTAGTGCATAAAAATAAAAAAAATCAACCATCAACATTCCAAATTTATAAATGTATAAGCAAATGATATTTAGAATCGAAAAGGTAATAATAGTATAGTTGTAAGCATTGGTCGAAAATTGTAGAGTATCATTGGTAAATATTTCAATACAATATACAACAATGCATAGTAATTTAGTAGTATATATTTCATTTTAAACAAAAGCATGGGCGCAACAAAGGATGTTTGAAGAAGGCAGTTATCTATTTGCGCACTAATCCCATGTCATAAACTACGGCCCAGCGCGGCCCCTTAATCCTACTATTCGTTTGCGCACACGTATAGGCAGGTATACAGACAGCTGGCTACAAATTATTAACAATTAATAATATTCTAATAAAAAAAATTAATGTGGAACAAAAAGAGAATGTATTTTTCATTGTGTCATTCTTACTAATGGGTAAAATAAAAATAGATTTGCATTGTAGTTCACCAATTTCACATATATTTCAATACATTTATTAAAACACGGTAGAAAAAAATATATAAGTCAGTATACAGTAATATAGGTCAGGTCTGGTCGGGTCAGGTGTGTGTGTGTGCGCAGTTGATGTATCTATTTTCGGTCGGAGTTTTGTTGTTGGCGCAAATAGAGAATCTTTTAATCCGGTAAGAAAATTTGTGGGTAGTTAAAGACCAGCCGTTAAGAATGGATGGAAATGTTTAATTTGGTTAATCGCAAGTCATGTTATACGAACAAATCAAATCTGATTAAACTTGTTAAAAATATTGTCGTTCATTGACTTTATCGTAACAATCGCATTTTCGCGTGACATTTGCTCGGACAATACGAGAGAATTAAGTCCATTGACAATGTTCACAAGCGGAATACTATTGACAATACCAGAAGCGGTCGATGTAAAAATCGGTACAGATACCGTTTGTTGGTCTCGGGTCATGCACTTTAACCACAAAGTCGACATAATCGACACTTTCACTGAATGTCAGTGTGGCTACGACTAGCTATCTATAAAGCTAGACTTGTTATATCCGACAGCAAATGATAAAGACGCGACATGGATGAAGGACATTAATATTAAAATCGCGTCGAGATTGATCTGGCATAAAACACCTAATCGCGAATCGCCAACAACATTTGCATTCAACAATCATGCCCAAAACAATTATTGAATGATTTATTTTACAGGAACATATGTTAAATATATGTATACCAATTAGCGATGTGTAGTTCACTCGCGAACCATTCACTCTGAACGGTTCAATCAAATGTGACGATATTTTGCAACGACCTATAGGTCACTATGAACTACTTCGTGAACTATCAACTACATGGTGCACGGTGTACTTGTACTAGGTCCTGAACCCGTCGTGTACTAAACCGTTCATGATTCACAACGGCTCGTAAACGATGCAGTATAGTATACATTACATATACAGTACTAACATTTATTTAGTGATAAAGTGTGTTGGTGAACGGAACGAAATAGGAAATTCGATACAATATTTATATGTTGGTATCAGATTTCATTTGGAATAATATAATCAATATATTCGCAAGATTAAATGTGTTCTTAAATATGTCATGCCATAGCAAATTTTTGCAATAATGCAAAAATAAACATCTAAATCTTATAGTTCTTCTATTTCATACTGAGTGCATGCAATCACTTAATATCAAATCAAAGCTTTGAAGTTTGAACAGAGAAGATTCGAAATAGAAAATATAAATTATAACGCCAAACAAAACGATTCTTTTTATCATAGTTTGTACATTTAATTTTCAAGTGTTAGTAAAGTAGTAAACATTTTCATCAGTAACTACCAATAACTATTTTAGAATTTCATATAAATAATCGTGAGTACCTAGAGAAGATTATATTTTCTTATATATATGTTTTGTATAAATTATAAAAATTGTTGTCTTTTCTTCCTCATTCCTAATTCAAAATAAGTATTGTAATATTTCAATTTATTTATTTTTTACCATTTAATATTTTTATATTGGGAAAAAAAGAGATTATTTTCAGTATGTGCATGTATTTCATATAGGTCGTGAACTAGTTCATTTTTAAAAGATGTTGTAGTTTACGACCTATAGTTCGTGAACGGTACATTGAAATGAACTACGAACTAGGTCCTCAAAGTGACCTACAGTTTGCCATTGTATTACTGTAATATTGTAAAATACAAAGGAAAGAACTTGTAGCGATAATTGCAAACATTAAATAAATCCTTATTTTCTTGAAATATCGGAAAATATATTGACGTAATTTTTATTGTTCTTTTAATTCTACCCGTATTAAGTATCCTATGCTTAAACTAACTGAAATAAAGATAAAAAATGTTGTTATATTTATGCTTCTTCAGTTCATTGATTGCAAACTGAATCTATATATAAACACGTTCAATCTATTGTTCATAACAAACTTATTTTTACGTTTTTCTCATAATGTTTTGTATCGTTTCCGCAATATGACTATATTTTACACCACTTTGCAGTCTATATTGGCGATATTTCTTCTAAAATTATATATATACTACACTGCATAAGTTAAATAAATTATGAACAGTATAGTGGGCACATCAGTTCTAAACACCAAACAATAATAATAAATGTTCCGGAAATTGGCTTCGATTTGAATTGTCGCGGTTTCCGGTCAATTCAGCGCATACCGTTTCGTAACATAAAGCGAATCCAGACTATTAGTTGGGTATAAAGTATTCGCACACTTACATAAAACATATTTGGATTTAAATTGATGAAAGGTGGCATTTCATGCTGTACGGAATGTTTGACAAAGTTAGTAAAATCAACATTTTTAGGCCATAAATCTGAAGTTTCAAACTGGTGACTTAAGCGGACTTAATGTGACTTGCGACAGCTACAAAAAACGAAATTTGTTACAATCAAATCAATCAAGAAACTGGTTGAAAGAAGTGTTCGTAAAAGCGATTAAATTAGTTGAAACATAATAAATTCAAAACTATGATGTAAATCAGACTTTGGATTAATAAAATTAATGAAAAAGAAATGTTCTAGAACATTATTAGCATCAAAATTGCGGGAAAGCCATTTCAAAAAAACACCTCAAAAAAAGCGAAGCTCCAGATATTCTAGTAATAAATAATTTCCTTTGCTGTATTCATAATGCTGTCTAATATGTCATTTTCTTTATGCAGCAAAAAGTGAGAGGAAAATGTATTCTCAGACAAATTGCTCATTTCTTTTTGAGACTAGTTCAAAAAGATCCGAATTATTTGTAGAAATTACGGTTTTCATTTTTATTTTCAACAATTTTCTTGGGTGAGACAAATTTCACACTAATATCTACATAAGAACAAATAGTGGTATAAATGAGAAATACGATATTCTGATGCGTGAAATAAAAATTAAGG
This sequence comes from Leptodirus hochenwartii, assembly GCA_947310635.1. Classification (NCBI taxonomy): domain Eukaryota; kingdom Metazoa; phylum Arthropoda; class Insecta; order Coleoptera; family Leiodidae; genus Leptodirus; species Leptodirus hochenwartii. The sequence goes on from OX371177.1 coordinate 40,380,806, forward strand.
AATCTTGTGCTACTGAAGATGGGGGCATAGTCCTCGAAATGCGCATCTAGCTAAGTAATGCTTTGGGTGATATTTTATACTATTATTTAACACCGTAGTGATAATTTTTTAAATTAATATGATACTTTAGATAGAAGGCATATTTTACCCTTATAGCATTCTTGTCGTGAATGTACGCGTTTCTGCACACTATGTGTTTATTATACAAAGTGTCCATCAGTGTAAGCTTCTTGAAAACATTATTAACACTGTACAAGCGTTATAAAGAAACAACAGGAATGTAATTTAATTGCACATGTAATAATTACGTCTATCTCAAGATATTTAGGCATAATTACGAGCAGCGCAATTAAGCACTTCAGTGTAATTCCAACTAATTGCTACAGAAGAGTTTCTTATTTCATGTAAAGATTGGATGATTCGAATAATAATGCCTCCTAGGACTATTCCTCGGGTCTGGTACAGCAGGTATTTATATCAGTTTAATTGCGCATAATTAAATACATATAGATTAGTTTTATTATATGAATAAAGATTACTGATTAGCGTTAAAGTAGATCAACATAAATTTACATCATTACCATAAATTGCACAATATCGTAATATAGTATAAAATATCGCCCAATTTATTTAGACAATTATTTAGACCAAATCGATAACCAACATTTTGGGAGAGGAAGTTATGATAAGGTTTCGATGGTTAGTAGTTACCATTACTTATTAATATATCTTACTTATTAATATTTCGAGTCGTAGAAAACTTGCGCTTCAAATAGTGTAATTGAAAACCTCTAAAATTTATTTCAAAGTAACGGGGTGGATTTTAATCGAAAACCCTCTGAAGTTGATAAGAAATTAGTAATAGTCATCGTATGTGTGCAATGTTTCAAGTCAATCTGATGTGTGGAAGTAGGTCAAAATTAGCTTCCAAGATTTCAACCTAACAAATGAACTGAAATTAAATAAAAACGCTTGTATTCGTCGAAAGTGATCGCTTTTGGACGTTTCCAGCTCTCTGACGTTAATAAATTTATTTTCAGAGATAAAAAATCTTTTTTTGTCGTGAAAAATACAGTTTTAGTCCATGAAGCACGAAAATGCCTAAAAACGCCTGTATTCGTTGAAAATGATCGTTTTAAGACGTTTCCAGCTTTCCGATGTTAATAAATTTATTTTCACACATAAAAAATATTTTTTGTCGTGAAAAATACAGTTTTAGTCCGCGAAGTACGAAAATGTCTAAAAACGCTTGTATTCGTTGAAAGTGATCGTTTTTAGACGTTTTCAGCTTTCTGACGTTAATAAATTTATTCTCAGAGATAAAAAATATAAATTTTTAAATTGATTGTTTTATTATTTTTAACGCTTACTCGAATTATCTCATGTAATTAATAACAAGCGAATTTAAATGATTATAATACAATAAGTGATTTTGAAAAGATAAATTATTTTAATATGTTCTGAAAGAACATTCAATGATTACACAGACCCAAAAGTATCTACATAGTGAAATTAAAATAAACAGGTGTTTGAGGCCATTTTTAGAGGAATCATTTATTAAACTAGTCGTTTGAAGAGCATGAAGCAATTCTATCATTTAAAAACTTGCAACGATAAATTTAATTTTACTTCGACATTTTGGAATATTCGCTTTTTAAATATAACTTGCTACATATATCGTTCAAAATCGATTATACAAGTACATCTTCGATCTATTTTCCGTTGTTGTAGAAATATTTCTAATTTTGTTGGGGCAGGCATTGGTTATATAAGAACAGTTAGCCTGTAATTATTATTATATTACAATTTTGCAACGATTTGTAATGGGATTGTTATTGGACACACACTGAACTATCCGCTTGGTAATTATTTTGAGTGAATTTATTATTCGCGCTAATTTAGTAAATACCATGTGCAGAAATCGTGAAATTACTCCTATGGAGTGCGCTAAAAATAAATTTATGAAATCTGTAGTTTTATATCCTATATATCTCCATAATAGTACAAGTCCTTATAGTGTTCATATTCGATTTAAAGTCGTAAAATTAGTACAAAATATATTATTAATATCATAAGATATCAGACTTTATGATATCATTAAACAGAATCATTAAATTAATCAACCTATATATTACTTAAATTTTCATATAGAATATATGTAATGTTTTCAGAAGAAATTGAATATTTGTAAATCAAAATTGAGTAACAATTTTAAGTGCTACCTATTTCAATATATTCAGTAATACAATTCGTAATTATGCTAATTATCCACATATGGTAAATGTAAATAGCAGCATTAATTATACAAATTTACACACCCAAAGAAATAAATGACGTTTCCAGAATTGCACAAAAAATAGATAAACTCACCTGAAACAGGAAAGATACTATCATTAATTAACACAATTACACAAAATATCGAAATATTTAAAAAATAAATTCTATATACTCTGTATTTAAACATTTGTTTAATTGACATAATTAAAGGTTAAATTGGGTTTCGCGATGTCTAATAATTCTATAGTATCTAAAATCTAATCATTGAATTCGCTGCTTACGTTGAAACTTGAACGGATGTTTTCTTTTTATCAGAATCACAGATAGCAAAGTATTCTATAAATTCTTCGATCATGTGGTAAAGTCAGACTGTCGTAATTGCGCTATAATCCGAAGAAACCTCGGTAAATTTCGAATAAGAAATATAAATTATACACTGTACATTAGCGATGGCAAACTGTAAGTCACTTTGAGGACCTAGTTCGTAGTTCATTTCAATGTACCGTTCACGAACTATAGGTCATGAACTACTACATCATTTAAAAATGAACTAGTTCACGACCTATATGAAATATATGCACATACTGAAAATAATCTCTTTTTTTTCTCAATATAAAAATATTAAATGGTAAAAAATAAATAAATTGAAATATTACAATACTTATTTTGAATTAAGAATGAGGAAGAAAAGACAACAATGTTTATAATTGATACAAAACATATATATAAAGAAATATAATCTTCTTTAGGTACTCACGATTATTTATATGAAGTCCTAAAATACTTATTGGTAGTTACTGATGAAAATGTTTACTACTTTACTAACACTTGAAAATTAAATGTACAAACTATAATAAAATGAACTAGATAGAATTGTTTGTTTGGCGTTATAATTTATATTTTCTATTCCGAATCTTCTCTGTTCAAACGTCAAAGCTTTGATTTGATATTAAGTGATTGCATTGCACTCAGTATGAAATAGAAGAACTATTAGATTTAGATGTTTATTTTTGCATTATTGCAAAAATTTGCTATGGCATGTCATATTTATGAACATATTAAATCTTGCGAATATATTAATGATATAATTCCAAATGAAATCTGATACCAACATATAAATATTGCATCGAGTTTCCTATTTCGTTCCGTTCACCAACACACTTTATCACTATATAAATGTTAGTACTGTATATGTAATGTATACTATACTGCATCGGTTACGAGTCGTTGTGATTCATGAACGGTTTAGTACACGACGGGTTCAGGACCTAGTACAAGTACATCGTTCACTATCTAGTTGATAGTTCACGAACTAGGTCATAGTGACCTATAGATCGTTGCAAAACATCGTCACAATACGCCCGTCATTTGATAGAACCGTTTAGAGTGAACGGTTCGCGAGTGAACTACACATCGCTACTGTACATATACAACTTTTCGTCGGCAATTTAATGATACGAATAAAAGTGCAGTGAAATTGTAGAATCAAAATATACTTGAAGACTGTCCTGTATTAACGTATACGCAATCGTGTTTGTGGGTAAACATTAACGCTTCTTTGAGCGATTACAATGTACCGTGTGTGCATTGAAGCAGTGCCGTTCTTTTTCGCAAACGGATAATTTAATCGGCAGATAGTTAATTAATTTCTAATGAACAATGGCCATATATTCAATTGCTAGACATATGTATGCACTTAAGCAATAACTGTTGGTTTATTGAAATGAATGTGTGCACACTTTCGTTTTTCATGTCTTGTCGTAATTTTTATAATCGCAAAATGCATACGTTTTAATGCAATGATTCCCAAACAGAGCTTCGTCCAGGTTCCCACAATGTTTCCTTGACTTCAGTATGCAAAGTTGGGAATACTTGTCTTTTCATGCGCTCGGGTTTCCAAATGTTTCTATTTCCTTTAAATATCTCTAACCACCCAACCCCAAAACGATAATTCGTTAAAAAAACAAACGCAATTTTCAAGTTATTAAAACGACAAGTAGTGAAATAAATTCGCCGTGATATTATGTGAAAAAGTCATGGTATTAGAATAGAAAATTTGAGTTATTTGTTTTGCCATATTATCGACCATATTGAGAACCATTGCTTTGTGTAAGTAATCAATGCACAGCACACTTGTGCATACACTCCTAATTTTTATAGGATATAACTAGTGAAAATCAGTAATTAAAAAGAAAAATCTGCCAGTCATAATTATAGTGAACAATTAGACTTCTCATCAAATAACGAATTCAGCATTAATAATATATTTATACATGACAAATAAGATACTTTAAAGCACAATGCTGCAGTACTAACAATATCGGTTCGTGATCTTCTCAGTAAAGTTTAAACAGTTTCATTTCCCGTGAGTATATTAATTTGTTTGTCTAATGTTTATTCAAACGAATGAAGACGTCACGACGCGCCATCTTGAATCAATAGCGCACTGTTTACAATTGTATACGAAGATAAAATAAGCACATGTCAAGTCCAATGTGTAAATAAAGCATTTGATGTGGAGTGCACTTGTTTAATTATACACGAAACAATTGGTCACCGGAAACGCAGACAGTTGAATGAGAATTGTATGGTGTCAGACGGAAATGCAGTTCCTCCACAGTTTTTGGGAGGAATGTCGTGCTCTGCCAGTTTAACTAATTCGAAGTAAATTTACTTACTCTACTTCGGCTAAAAGATAAATCGGAAACGTAAAATTGTAGCAGTGATAAATTCGTCTCCTCGTATATGTGTTGATCAAATGAAATGTGTTTGCTAACCAATTCGTAACTTGAAATCGATACTATTCCTATTGCAGAAACGCTATTTATTAAAACCGTATGCTGCAAATATGTAGGAATATTAGAATTGACTTATAATACTGCTATCGTGAAAGGTGCTGGAATTTTAATTCGAAATGAGGATTGCTCTTTAAACTTTAAAAGCTAAACGCGTTGTTTATTTAAATGAGCCGTCTGTGCTCATTACCGCGAACGAATTTATCTGTTTTTCTCTGGTGTTTGAAGAATTTAAAAAAAATGTTGTAGAAAGATATGTCAATAGATTATATTAAAAATATTTAAAAAAATTCCTACATCTGAAGATCAAACAAACTGTTCATGATGTATAAATCATTGCTCTTCTCATATGAAATTAAAATAAGTAAAAAAATGAAAGACTTAATCGCATCCATTTCCAGGAGAATGTTGTTAAAACAGTAAAGGTGTTGAAAAAATGGGAAGTAAAGAAATATAAATACGACTCGCTGTCGTCAACTTGCTTTTAGTGTAAAGAATGCAATGGCAATGTTCAAAATTATATTCTATTGGCTTGTTACTTATTAATTTGATTTATGAAAGTAAAACCATCTTTGAAAGGAAACTTAAATATAGTCCATTGTTTACTTTTAATTGTATTTTACCAATCAATCATTCGTGTAATTATTACAATTAGATTGATTAAAATTGAACTTTCAACAGTGATTATCCTACGGGTCCTTATCAATCAATAACTTTACGCTACTATATTTATATCATATGCAGGACTTCACGCACTGATTATAAACCATTCATCTATAAATCTCTCAATTATCTTTCTCTACTATCTTACAGCTACCGAAGAAAGCGAAAGCAGATTTGTGCAGGATGCATGTCAGTGGAGTAGAGTGTGCAGTCCTCATAATAATATCATTGAAATATGAAAAAGAATGAAACAAGTCGTAAATAAAACAAAAGATGACTGATATTCAAGCAAGTCATGTCCAGCAGTTCCAACAATAATATATACATTCTAATTTCTTAGGCAATTTATTCCTTACATGCGTATGAAATATCATCGTAAATGAATTATGTAGTGAAATGTACCAGAATATATCGATAAAGAAAATGGCAACTAACAAGACTACATATGTACCATTTGTTTTAATATACACGTCCACAAACACAATCTAAATAATATTTGTATATAAACAAGAGTTAACGCTAACGCAATGGATCTGTTCATAATAGTTTTAAAGGATTCTGCTTTTATAGAACTGAATAAAGTAAAAATAAAAATTACACAAATAATTCTGGGCCACATAACTTTAAAAAAAATATCAATACTGTACTTGTACAACGTTTGGAGCGATTAAAATTATAACAATTGTGATACCACACGAACAGGAAACAAAGAGTTAGCATCAGAGATGACAGGAGACATATATGTGACATAAGTAGAGGAGTGCCCCAAGGATCAATACTAGGGCCATTATTTTTCGTCATTTATATGAATGACCTGTCTCAACATATTAGAGCACATATAACTCTCTTTTCGCTGACGACACAACCATAACCACACGGAACCAGGATATTACAAGACTCAAGACGGAATACGTCTCACATAACAAGGATGCGGAAAACTGGTTTAACGCAAATGATCTTATATTGAACACCAGTAAGACAAATACCATTAACTATACAATAGATAGATGGACGCTAGCAGGAGATGAAGTAAAATACCTAGGGATTTGGATTGATGGGAGATTGTCATGGAATAAGCAATGTGAAGCGCTCAGTGGCAGCTTAGCCCGTATAAAGTACTGAGCTAAATCCATGAGACAAAAAAACACATACAGACTACAAGCAGATGAGCACAACATGTCTGCTGACAATGTGTCCGTTCCATTCTGTAGACTAACCGCCACCCGATACCTTCAGAGGGGAGTCCACGAGTACAACAGGTGCCCCGAAGACTGGAAAAAACTCAAATTACCTACGTTCAAAAAAATACTGAAGACGAATCTTACACTCAACCCTATTTACGAAGTAAGAGTTTATGACATCCTTAAAGTGATTTACATTACACATACTGTACAGAATTGGTTATTTATTTATAAATATGTAATAATGAAGTAAAATTAGGGTAGTAATAACAATTAAGGATATTAACTTGTATATGTAATTTGAATTTGAATTATGAGGATTGAAACAAAACAATACTCTTGGATGAAATAGGTTTGGTCCTGTGAGCATCTTTGGAGGGTAAGCACAAAATTAAACTTTTACAATTTCACAATTGGAATACTTGAGCTGTTATTAGCATATCTTGAAAACATGTTTCTCATGAACATAAACCCGAAAAGAATTTTAAAAGAAAAATGAAAAAAATACCTTTACGTTTTTGCCTTTTCATCAATAGCCTTCATTTTCATTTTTACGTTTAATTTTACGTACAAATATTATATAATCATAAACAAATATATGATCTTTTTAAGACATTTAAAATCTTCAAACTATTTAATGGAATTGAAAGTCTATACAAGTACTTCTGCAAGTTAGAAACATATAGTTTAGAATATTTATTCATATAATGTGATACGTGTATCATAAATTATCATTACAGCTCCTGGAAAATGAGTAATTTCACATAATAAATTATCTACTATGAATATATCAGAATTTTCATTTTCTAATTCGAAATTTATATCGTAATTAACCCAGTTGTAGCCAACTGTGAGCTGCTGTAAATCGTTCATTTTCTAATGTGCATTTAAAATCGCATATTTTCTTTGTGCATTTCCACATTTATGTTATGTCTGCAAATTAATTTCACTCACAAAGAACATATACTACGAGTAGCTGCGCGGGTAATAAAGAGATAACTTTCATTTGAAAATGTCGAGCTACTTTGCAGCTCTTAATTATAATTGAATCATATAATAATAATAGGTGAGTGTACGTATTATGGATACAATGTACGGGTAGGAATCGTGTGCACATATGTCTGCAAAGAAGTTCTCAGTGGAGTACCTATCGCAAGATATGCACCAGTAACTCCAATTTGTACCGATTAATAGACAAGCCTCACTGTTAATCATCATCTCTTTCGCCCAGAGATAATGTACGTATAAGTGCACTTGCCTTCCGTTGCTATACTGAACAACAACAACGACTGGCGAAGACCAGTAGTTCAGGCGTAAATATACAACTATTGTATACAATATGTAAATTAAGAACGATATACAGGATGCAATTATTGTTGTTGATGGAACACACTCTAATCAACTCTGGATAAGCTTTGAACTGAACAGAATGTTACTAGATACAAACGCTTACGTTAACAATATACCATATTTTAATGGGTGTGTACATTTTCCTATAATTTTCAGGTAGACGAGTTAATGGTGGTCAAATTCCTACAAAGGTACATGTAAATTTATAAGGTTTTCTATAATATTTCCAATTGAAATCAAACATTGAAGAAGAAGACATAGATATAGGTTCCCATATATTTAACGATCGTGACAATTACCCAATTAACAATGACCCAGATGACCCAGTTGGTGAAAGTACAGAAATTCAGAATGCAGAAGCCTGCATTTGATTGCATGATCACCCCGAGGAAACAAAGTTACATGTGTAAGAAATAAGTGCTTCGTGCAAGAGGAAAGCGATGGACAACAGGCGTTTGTAGGAATTTGACCATACACATTTTCGGTTTCTTCTACCTGACCCCATATTTATAGGCATTTACCATCCTCGATTTTAATATACCCCTGAATCAATACTTTTAGATCAATTCAAAGATACGTTTACGAATCTAGCAGGATCGCTTTTATTAAATTTATTTCTATGCGTCTTGCCGGATATAAATAATTACAAGATATAAAAATAATATGAAAATTGAATGAAAAAAACTTCAAATAGAATTCTGCGATTTTTTTATCTATCTTCTTAATTATACTATTGTTCTTTTAGAAGATGATCAAGGGAGTGAGTTTCTATTATGAGAAAATCAGATAAATATATATTGATTTATCAACTTTTTGCCCTGTATATAAGCATAGCGATATTTTGAATTTTGTACCATAGCAATGATTACAATTTATGGTCAACTTATCTAAGGAAAAGAGATTTTTGATTTGTCACTGTCAAAAGCAGCCAACGTTCATACTCGCTTAGTGTTTGTTTCACTTAGTATGAAGTGAAAAATTATAGCAATCTCTCGAAAAGGCAATTATTTCCAAAACGTATAGTTGTTAAGACTCTTACTTTATTAATTATTATTATTAATTGATAATTTGTTCCAAATACGGTCGATTTGTCTTATTTTATATGAATGATACTATAACCACTTATCGAGGCTGAAAATAGAAACGATTTATTATTTTCTTTTCAGCGAAATAATAAAATTTGTAAAACACATCCTAGAGGAAAGTTGAAAACAATTTACTTATCGATATCATAATGATAACGATATATAATTGAAAAATACATACTATTTAAAATTGTATATTATACAGAATACTTTTGAGAAAGGGTGCAACAAATTCTCATACGTAATTAAAATTGCTCGGCAATGCAATTAATTTAACTAGTGTTGTAATTTATTTTACGACTATATTATAATAATTGGAATATAATTATGTATCTTCGTAATATTACGAATATTTGCATTTTCTGAAACTAAAGGACCTATTTGATGTCTGTAAAGGACCTATTTTGATTTCGTGCCTTATCCTAGATTTAATCATATCATTAAATATTTTTTACAAATCTAAGTCTAGAATAAATATAATAAATTAAATAATTGATTGATTTAGCCGTTACTATGTGATATTCCATAATATGGAAAATAATAGACCAACATTTTGGTAATATAAAAACAAAGTAACCGTCTAGGCTCTTTATTCAGTTGTATCGTAATCAGTGTTGATGACAGAGGTATTTTATTTATTTTTTAACTTGTGCTACTGAAGATGGGAGCATATCCTCGGAAATGCGCATATAGCTATTAAATGTTACAAGTTAAGGCATTAGGGTGATATTCTATTCAACTATACATGTATTCTATTCTCAAAACATAACTTACTAACCGTAAATTTGCAATTCAGGCATTATTTTTCTGATTGTTAAATTTTTGGAGATGGGCGAAATACAAATCTAGCTTGTACATGTTGGTATTTTGATTTTTTCTGTTGATATCTTCAATTATTCATTATAATAAGCAATGTGCATTAATTTTAAAAAATCGCAAAAGTATTAGTTTCTCCAATTTTCATGGCGTTCAATAACCAAAATTTTCATCGTTTGTAATGCGTAAAAGTCCTAGTAGAAAATTAATTAATTATAGCGGTATGTATATATAAATTGCTGTAAGATAAGTCTCCAGATTGTATTATTATATCTAAAATTATTATGGCTTTGATGTGATTTCTTCATACATACAAAGACACAACGTGCGTTTTTACAATGCTAAAAACGTGATGCTTCTAATCAAAAAGCAAGATAAAATCATAAACATATTTGATGTTCAATGGAATTTATATAAAGGCAGTTTTCATCGCAAAGAAGCGGTTCAATAAGTATAGAACTATTGAAGAACAGGTAAAAAAAATTAAATGATAAAAAATTCAATACGAAATTAAGAAATCGCGTATAATACATTATTTTATTCATACATTTATTTATATCTTCTTGAAAGTGTCTTTGTGTGTTCTTGAATAGTTTCAATGTTCCTTTGGTGTATTTTTTAAACATGTGCCCAGAGTTAGTTTCAATAAAAGTGACAATACTAAAAATTCATGTCAGTGTTACTTTAAGTTGTGAACGTATAATATATACCAAAATACATATGAAATTATCACATAAATTTAATTATATTGAAGTAGGTCAAAAATTACAGCAAAATGACTATTTATTGTAAAAATTTAAATATCTTAATTAACAAAATTAACAAAATTATTTATATAAATTTAATGAAGGGTGCAAACTTGTGATACTTATAATATTTATAATACTTATAAGTTTGCACCATTCATTAAAGATAATACTCATATTAAAGTAAATGGGCAATTTAAAAAATTATCACTGCAGTGTTAAATATTAGTATAGAATATCACCCAAATACCGTACCTTATAGCATCAGTTAGAATTGAGGGGGAAGAAGAGGTAGCAAAAATAGGGAAGGGAGTTCGGCAGGGATGTACACTCTCACCGTTATTATTTAATCTATATATAGAAGATGCAATAAACAAAGTAAAAGAAGAGTATAGTGTAGGTGTGAATGTACAGGGAGAGAAAATATATATGTTGAGATTCGCCGACGATATAGCTATATTGGAAGAAAGCGAAAAGAATTTAGAAAGGGTATTGAATGGTATGCAGGCAGTATTGACTAGGGATTTTAACATGAAAATAAATATAGGTAAAACTAAAGTGATGAGGTGTGACAAAAAGGAATGCAGTAGAAAAATGAGGATCACAATAGGAGATAATAGAATCGAAGAAGTGTCAGATTTTTGTTATTTAGGCAGTAGAAACACAAAAGATAATCGAAGCAAGGTAGATATAAAGTGTAGGATAGCACAGGGTAGGAAGGCATTCGTAGAAAAAGAACAGATTTTAACATCAAATATTGACTTGGGTATTAGAAAAAGATTACTGAAGGTATATGTTTGGAGTGTAGCACTGTACGGGTGTGAGGCGTGGACTATAGGAAAGGAAGAGAAGCGTAGATTACAAGCATTCGAAATGTGGTGTTATAGGAGGATGATGAGGATTGGTTGGGAAGATAAAGTAACAAATGAAGCTGTACTAGAGTTAGTAGGGGAGAAGAGAAGTATCTGGAGAGTGTTACAGCGTAGGAGAGACAGATTAGTAGGGCATATCCTTAGGCATGGGGGGATTATGCAATTGATCATAGAAGGTAGAGTGGAGGGAAAGAGAGGGGTAGGTAGGCCTAAATTGGAGTATGTGAGTCAGATAGTTGAAGACGTTGAGATGAATAGCTATAGGGAGATGAAGGGATTAGCTCAGGATAGATCGGCATGGCGTGCTGTTTCCAACCAATCTTTAGGATTGCGGACTCTTTAACTAAATAATAGCATTAAATAGCTAGATGTACATTTCAAGCGCTATGCGCCCATCTTCAGTAACACAAGATAAAAAACTAAATAAAATACCTCTGTCACGAATCGTGATTGATATACTATCAAATAAATAAGTCAACATGACAGAAGTACTTCAAAAATGGCATATAATCTTGTGCTACTGAAGATGGGGGTATAGCCTTCGAAATGTACATCTAGCTACTTAATGCTTTAAGTTACGGTATTTGGGTGATATTCTATACTAATAAATTTATGAACTTTATCTGGTGTAATAACACACGTTATGGATGTAAGTTAAAATCATACTTATTCAAACAACCTACTGGAATGCATTTTCCGCATGAAAGATAACATATTATCTTTCGTAATTTATTACAGATAATTACCTAGACAATGGCGTTGTCATTTAGAGGCATATCGGTGCACTATGATCATCCTTTGCAAGTGTTATTGTAATGGATACTATACATGGTAGTATATTATAATAAGTATTACTTTACGGAGGAAGAAAACATTTGTAATTACCACAATGAAAATTACGGGCTGGTGGTGGGTCGCGCAATAAATACACTAATCGAATATGGAAAATAACAACGGGCCATTCCGCAATATGAAGATGCAAATATATGTACATTATTCTCTCGGTTGCAATTTGCATAGAAGCGGTAAATATAATGTACAATAATACGGTTCGGTTCGTTCTATGCAAAAGAAGCTGTTTACGCGACGCGATTCGTTTCGTTCAATTGAACCTTTTTACATATTTAACTTAAATGTTTATTTTAACAATTTGTATTGAATTTACGTCGATATTTTGCAAAAAAATATATTATTACCGTTTGAATATAATTATTAAAAATATATATAATTATATTCAAACGGTATGTTGTTACCTGCTTACTCCTCCATGTTCAGGTATATGTTGATTTTTCAAAATTCACGTAGTTCGCATTATAACTCACCTAGAACAACATAATAAATTAGTATCAAATATTTTTAAAATTATCAATTATACGATGTTAAATAATAGTATAGAATATCACCCAAATGCCGTAATTCAAATCATTAAGTAGCTTTGAGTTACGGTATTTGGGTGATATTCTATACTAGTATCAAATACATTAAAATTTAATTTATTGATATATTGACAAGAATTATTCCATAAAAATAATGTTCATTACCATCGTTTCACATAGTACCTTTTTGCAGAATAGTGCAATATAGATGATATAAAATCATCAATAGATTGCCATCCAATAATCTCTCAACATTTTATACTATTTGCCCTCCACACTCCTCTAATTTTTGATATTTCCTTCGATTTATTAATATATTGACATTTTGATTTTATTCTATTATACATATAGTCTCACTCCAGCAACATAATCCATGATTTTAAGCTTATGAAACTATAGTTATGTGCCAAACAGATTTTCTGAATACCTTACTGACCCATTGCAAAAGGGCGACTTATGCAAAGTCGAAAAGCACTTACTATCTATGCACGAAGTATCGCAAAGACATGCATGTAGTAATTGCGTAATAGTTAATTTAATGACATGATAAAACAATAGCTGCAATTTACTATTGATCTCCATTACTTTGTTGTTCATATATCCGCCGTATATTATTTTATAGAGAAAGTGTACTTGCTATTGGCCAGCTTAGAAAATAATACGATTTTGTTCTTGCGATTTGCGTTCTGCTTATTGTGTAGTACTTATAAAGGTACATAGTTGACAAATTGACATTTACCACGGTACAAATATACAATTATAGCAATTAGATTTATTATTGCACGCGTTATTTGATATTTTAATGTAGAGTCCAGAAAATAAGGAAATGTCATTGCATTGAAAGCAACGCATTGTATTTTTTTAATTGTAATATTTGCGAAAATACACGAATTGTAATTTTGTATGCCACTCTCTTTGATTTTTAATTACCAACCCAATTATCATAGCACCATATTAAAAATCTACGTTAATCGTCCTTTCTTATGCTTCTCACAACCATACAATGCTACCCCCGACAAATTTTTATTTATAAAAATATAAGCGATGTAATTTCCTTACTTCAATGTATCAACAGATTATGCATTTTTATTAATTTATTCTTCACTTAGTATATTACCGACTGTTGTATGATAAATATAACTTAACCAACGGTGTCTTTCTACAATCTATATGATGTTTAAATTAAATTAATGATAATAACAATCTGATCTACCTAACTCATTATCCAATGATACAATGACTTACAACTTATAAGCGAGGGATTTTATGCATATTACATAAAATTCAATGAATACCCGCTGTTGAATGCATAGGCATAAATTGCATCAAGTGATTTATCGAATGCCATAAATTTTCCAAATACGATAGTCAATTGGTTCAACGGTGATTAAATTTTACTTCCTAATTTCCAATATCAGAAAAATTTCACGCTATACAGGTAAGTGTAAAGTGTAAAGGCTTTGGCACTTCTCCAGGAAATTCACGTTCATTACCGTAAATCTATTATAATTGTACTTAGCCATTGGGTACTTTCTACAAGAATAATTAACATTGAAACTCGGATCAAATGAATTGTATAATCGGTTTTAGTTTATGCTTGCGATGAACAAATGTAAATTTGAAAGGTACCATAGAATATGATTTATATGCGTTTTTACGGGATTATTTTGAAGTCATTGAGTGGTTGAAACAATATTTTTAGATCAACACAAGAACGATGTGGTTAAAGAGAAACTAGTACCAATGACTGTTAGTTTTATGTTATGGTGCGGTAAAAAATCTGTTTTATTTTCCAATACGTTTTACGTAATAAAATAATATCGATTGTGCATTAACGGAAATCATTGTTGATAGTATACTCGTGGATATTTTATTTTTTGGTATGTACTAAATCTAACCACCACAGAAAACATTTACTGCTAATGCAAAAGTTTGATGTCCAGTAAAATTTCTCCATGTTACATTTATATGCTATTAACTACATAAATTCTTGCTTAAAAATGAATAAAAAAGCACGTTGATTCTTCTATATTTTCAGGCTGAATCTAGAATATTAAATATTCTTGTTGTGTCCGTGAAAATACCTCTGTCACGAATCGGGACAGAGGTATTTTATTTAGTTTTATCTTGTCCTACTGAAGATGGGCGCATAGCGCTTGAAATGCGCATCTAGCTACTTAATGCTTGTTACAGTATTTGGGTGATATTCTATATTGTAACACATGTAAATGTTTATTTCAAACTGAGAAAATCATATATTATTGACTCCACTAAACTAAATCTGCTTATTGATAGAAATTATAATGAACAAAGCTATAATATATGTTGTAATTAGAATCCTTAGAAGTATCCAGAGTATAGTTAGCGATGTGTAGTTCACTCGCGAACCGTTCACTCTGAACGGTTCAATCAAATGACTGTGACGATGTTTTGCAACGATCTATAGGTCACTATGACCTAGTTCGTGAACTATCAACTAGATGGTGAACGATGTACTTGTACTAGGTCCTGAACCCGTCGTCTACTAAACCGTTCATGAATCACAACGGCTCGTAAATGATGCAGTATAGTATACATTACATATACAGTGCCAATAGCAGTACTAACATTTATGTGATAAAGTGTGCTGGTGAACGGAACGAAATTATATTTTCTTATATATATGTTTTGTATAAATTATAAACATTGTTGTTTTTTCTTGCTCATTCTTAATTCAAAATAAGTATTGAAATATTCAATTTATTTCAATTTATTTCAATTTATATTGAGAAAAAAAGAGATTATTTTCAGTATGTGCATGTATTTTATACAGGTCGTGAACTAGTTCATTTAAAAAAGATCTTAGTAGTTCACGACCTATGGTTCGTGAACGGTACATTGAAATGAACTATGCACCACGAACTAGGTCCTCAAAGTGACCTACAGATTGCCATCGCTAATGTACAGACCCATGACTAAATATTGAAAAAAAAAACTCAAGGAAAAGTACAAAAATTATAGCCACTTTTCCGAAAATATTTTGTAACCATTGCAATAACAGATAGTAAATCACGCAAATATACATTTGCCTATATAATCTCCTTAAGGAATTGCTATTTTTGCGCGTTTGGAGTGGTGTAAATTCGTTTGTCATTAAATTTCAAGTTAAATTGCCTCGAAAAGAGAACACAATGGGCAATATAAAAGCATACTTTTCGATAGCTATTATTACCATTATTTTGTGCAAACGCGCAGTTAATAACTGATAAGTACAGATGACATAATTACGTGCTATTTCCATTATCAAGAAATGTGTGCATGGTAATAAGGACGATTACTACTTGCTATTGAACCTGGCAAGTTGGTGTTATTTATTTATTTATTTATTTATTCTTTATTGCAGTTAGTATATAAAAATATTTTACAAACGTCACAATTATAATAGGTAAAATACACATTATTTATACACGTGAAAAAAGTTTAAGAACATGGAACTATTTGATATTGAATTCATGTATTCATTAATATTATAAAACGATTTGGATAAAAGAAATTTCTTTACAGTTATTTTTATTTAATTTTTACTCAAGTTTCTTACATTTATCGGTAGTGTATTAAACAGCATTTTACTTTGGTATTCTATACTTTTTTTGTGATATAGTTAAACGACAGTTAGGTATAACTGGCTCGTAAACGATGCAGTATAGTATACATTACATATATAGTACTAACATTTATTTAGTGATAAAGTGTGTTGGTGAACGAACGAAATAGGAAACTCGATGCGATATTTATATGTTGGTATCAGATCTTATTTGGAATAATATAATTAATATATTCGCAAGATTAAATGTTCTTAAATATGTCATGCCATAGCAAATTTTTGCAATAATGCAAAAATAAACATCTAAATCTTATAGTTCTTCTATTTCATACTCAGTGCAATGCAATCACTTAATATCAAATCAAAGCTTTGAAGTTTGAACAGAGAAGATTCGGAATAGAAAATATAAATTATAACGCCAAACAAAACGATTCTATCTAGTTCATTTTATAATAGTTTGTACATTTAATTTTCAAGTGTTAGCAAAGTAGTCAACATTTTCATCAGTAACTACCAATAAGTATTTTAGAACTTCATATAAATAATCGTACCTAGGGAAGATTATATTTCCTTATATATATGTTTTGTATAAATTATAAACATTGTTGTCTCTTCTTCCTCATTCCTAATTCAAAATAAGTATTGAAATATTTCAATTTTTTTATTTTTTACCATTTAATATTTTTATATTGAGAAAAAAGAGATTATTTTCAGTATGTGCATGTATTTCATATAGGCTGTGAACTAGTTCATTCTAAAAAGATGTTAGTAGTTCACGACCTATAGTTCGTGAACGGTACATTGAAATGAACTACGAACTAGGTCCTCAAAGTGACCTACAGTTTGCCATCGCTAATGTATATAGAACAGCATAAATGGAAATCTACGATATATAATGAACAATATTGCTTCCGTTTTTCTAGAGCGTATAAGCAGTAAAAGGATGTATTTATATATACACAGGCTGTCATATGGTTTATATTATTATATAGTATGCGACATGACCGAGTAACACAGTAGAATATATCCACCACAGTAGTATAAGGACAAAGAAAACAGTTGGCAGTATATCATCATTCACACAAGAATAGCTCTTCTATACTGTGCAAAGAAGGCGGGCATTATAATATTAGATAAAGCCGCTTAGGATATTACTATTATGATGGTTTTCCTCGCTATAATTCAATGTTTTCATCATACAGGGACAGAGAGTGAATGAAATACTCTTTGTTGTTGTTGTTTTTTTGGTACAGAGTAATATTATTGTGAATCCGAAATTTGTAATGAAAGTTAATCGAAAAAATGAGAAGTATTTGGTATAAATAAGAATATATTACAACGTAGGTCGAATTTCTTGACACGAGAATATTATACAACTAGTTTTAGACGGTAGAGCAAAAGGATAAATCTGTAGGTAAACATATATTAGAGTAAGGAAAGAATTGCAGGATGTTGAGATGAAAATTGAAGCAATAATGCAATTTCTTCACAATAGTAACAAATTGATGTTTGAAGTAAGTTTACGAGTATTTTCTGATGTGTTGCTAATAGACGCCCTAAATAAATTCGCTGCATTCCCAATGCCTTGTAATTAGATATATATTTTATGTGCGCAGCTTTTTTTACCCTATTTTAACGATTGCTGTGTTCATCTTTTGCTTCTCATCACTTTCTTATGTTAACATCTTCTCATTTACATCTGTAACTAACTGCATCTTATAACGTCAACTTTTTATATCTCTTTCCATTCGCAACTTTTTAAATGGCCTTTTAAATAGCACAATACTTTGAAATCGGAAAAATTAAAACGCAATTAGTTTCAAAACTTACAGATATGAACACGAAATTTTTATTATATTCTGCTAAATCTTGTATTTAGCACGCTTTTAAGTATTTTATGGTTTGAGGCATTTTCTTTTGATTCATCTACAATTTACATTAAAATTAAAATACGCTAACAAATTCACATATGTTCTATCGTTAAAAATCTTTTTTTTGCTGGTTGCTAATATAAATAGATAAATGCTAAAATCATACGCTGTATGGTACAACATCAGTTTATAGAAGATTCCCAGAGATTGAGCAAAATACAATGGGAAACCGTTTTAACGTTGTAGTTTACAAGTCAGCTAGAAACGAATGGGCAGTTTTTCCATTTGTTTATTTAAACATGTGCAGCGGTCATTAGTAAGTAATTAATTTTAAATCATTTTATATTGTTACCGTTCCTGCTGAAGCATTTAAATCTTTAGTAAACCATTATAAAATTGTTCTTAAATTACCACAAGATAAAACACATCAGAAAGTTTCATTTGTAAATGTTCTTTTTGCAGGTGCAATAACTTTAATGTAAGTATTGTATATAAAATTTATAGTCGTACAAATTTCCAAAAATCGTTTAAAGGAAAGTTGTTTAAATTACTAGAAAATTAACATCCTTATTTCCATGCAGTTAAAGCGAATTTCCATCAAGAATGTCTTCAATTACTCTCTAAAAAGAAGTGCAACAAATTACAGGAAATCAAACATTACTTGCTTGACAAAAATAATACACCGTGTAGAAATTGGTGCGAATAATTTCTCAATGTTTATTAACATAGACTATACTAGTTATAGAAAAGCGAACTGTTAAAGATAATTCAGAATCCTAAAACTAACATTGATCGTCTTTTGAAAATTCACTTAGTTTTTGCAAAGAGGAGGTCCATTAAAGAATATAAAATATTTTGTACAATCCCTTTCATATTAGTTTAGTCGTTTATGGAAATATTATTTTATGTTTCGAAGAGATATTGATGAATGATTTTCTTTTCGTTCACCTACGATCATTGCTACTCTTACTGGCGTTAAATGGTAGTATAAAGCAAGCCAAATTTAACTAAAGTAATTCATGTCGTATTGCGTTAATCTAAACTGCACTCCTATATTGGTAATTACATCTTAAATATGAAAGGCAGTTTTTCATCAATTTAAAAGTTTATTTTCCTACACACTTCTCTATTTTAAAGGCAATCGTGCGTGTCGGTCTGATCATCCGCGATATTTGTTAGATAAGCTAAGATATTTGGTGCTTCAGTGTTCGATTGTATAACGGAATGGTCACTTCTTTGCGCCAACGGTATTGGGTGTACACAACACAACATAAGAAGCAAAATATCCAATTGGCATACAAGTTCGCTATTGATACTCGATTTGATGTTGATTGCAAACGTTTTTGTAGATACTATCTACTATCTTAAAAAATAGATTACGAACTTGCGATCGATCTACATTCCTCATGATAGGAAATCATAAAACTTGAATTATCCATTGACGAACTTGAAATGTTTTTTACGCTGTTTTGATACAACAAATTTAGATACAAATATACAAGAAAAAGTTCTGTTTTTTTTTTTGTAGAATACTTTGTGCATAGGTAAAATTGCACTTCTTAGTTTAACGGCAAAACTAAAGTGCTTAGCTGTATGTAAGCGGCTAAGAAACTTCTTTGATGTAAATGAGCCGGTTTTGTTTCTGATGGCTAATAATACCATGGAGGCTGCATATGTACAAAACCATCAGGTAAGGCAACATTACACCAAGTGCATACAACATGGAGAAACGCACAATTGTGTCATAGTATGATGAATTGGTAGCATATGTAACGAAATACCGACATATCGTATGCAACGGTCCTCAGTATGGTAAATATGCACGACGTTGTGTGCAACCTGTGCACTTCTTCACAGCAAATGGGTATATTTAGTTCGGTCTGACAGGGAGACAAGGCCACGTCAGCAATAGCACCTTAACCGCTTGGTTGAAAGGTGGCTATTTACCGGAATACGATCTGAGAAAATTGCCAGAATAATACTCTTGCAGAAATTTGTTTTTATGCATATTTGCATATAATTCATAACTACATAAACGAGGTTAGCGCAATCATTACACCAGCAACAAATGATCAAAGGAAATGCGTCATTTTTATGATTTCGCGTTTATGTTTAAAAAATTCATATAAGTTAACAATAAATCTGGTAATTGCATATTCATTTAGCCTATTTTTCATATGGTAATAAATTATTAAGACAAACTACATAATATAAGAAAATAAAAGTTATTTAAACAAATTTAAATGTATATTTTTATTTTATTACGTACTAGAATGATTCGAACGATCAGAAAATAATATTCTAAGTGTGTATCATAAAATCAAACAAAAACAATAGAATGCAGTTTCCGCATAGCAACGCATTATTATTGTCTTTTAAAACATGCAATAGCACAGATTTAGATCGATGATCCTGGATTTCATAATGTCAGAAAGAAAATATATATTATGCTTAAAATATAGTATTGCCGTAACTGAAGAAGTATATTAAATCTGTGGTAAGATGTCAAAACATGATATGTGCAATTTTATAAATTTTACACGAGAGTAAAAATATAGTTTCTTATATAAAGGCATTGTATTTGATTACATATCATAAGTGTCATGCGTGAATTTCTACGGATTTAAAAAAGCCGTTGACATAGCAAGTTTTGCCAGCATATAGATCTCAACCTGTATTATTTACTGGAGTAAAAATTAGAAAAAATCATGAAACATCATGTTTAGCCATCTTACCACAGATTTATATATAATGAGAAAGTTATTTTCTAAAATGAAATATCCTGTGCGTTTAATTTAAGCCTGTGTGAGATTGTTATTATCTCAAATGACTAATAGAGAAAGTATGATGGGTGGTGGTTTGAAACTTTTTCTACAGCAATGCAAAAAACACATTTATTCTGTATTAAAAAAGGAAAGTTATTATTTCTATATTAAAAAAAAAAGAAAAAAAAGGAAAGTTTTGTAAATACTGTATAATATTAATTAGTTGAGAACCATTACGTTAACGAACCCTAAACAATAACCATATAGGTAGGTTCCTTTATTATTTTATAATAACAAAGAAAATATTGTTACGTAAATAGCGATGGCAAACTGTAGGTCACTTTGAGCACCTAGTTCTCAAAACTACAAGATTTAGATGTTTATTTTTGCATTATTGCAAAAATTTGCTTAGTTAAAGAGTCCGCAATCCTAAAGATTGGTTGGAAACAGCACGCCATGCCGATCTATCCTGAGCTAATCCCTTCATCTCCCTATAGCTATTCATCTCAACGTCTTCAACTATCTGACTCACATACTCCAATCTAGGCGTACCTACCCCTCTCTTTCCCTCCACTCTACCTTCTATAATCAATTGCATAATCCCCCCCATGCCTAAGAATATGCCCTACTAATCTGTCTCTCCTACGCTGTAACACTCTCCAAATACTTCTCTTCTCCCCTACTAACTCTAGTACAGCTTCATTTGTTACTTTATCTTCCCAACCAATCCTCATCATCCTCCTATAACAACACATTTCGAATGCTTGTAATCTACGCTTCTCTTCCTTTCCTATAGTCCACGCCTCACACCCGTACAGTGCTACACTCCAAACATATACCTTCAGTAATCTTTTTCTAATACCCAAGTCAATATTTGATCTTAAAATCTGTTCCTTTTCTACGAATGCCTTCCTACCATGTGCTATCCTACACTTTATATCTACCTTGCTTCGATTATCTTTTGTGATTCTACTGCCTAAATAACAAAGATCTGACACTTCTTCGATTCTATTATCTCGTATTGTGATCCTCATTTTTCTACTGCATTCCTTTTTGTCACACCTCATCACTTTAGTTTTACCTATATTTATTTTCATGTTAAAATCCCTAGTCAATACTGCCTGCATACCATTCAATACCCTTTCTAAATTCTTTTCGCTTTCTTCCAATATAGCTATATCGTCGGCGAATCTCAACATATATATTTTCTCTCCCTGTACATTCACACCTACACTATACTCTTCTTTTACTTTGTTTATTGCATCTTCTATATATAGATTAAATAATAACGGTGAAGGTGTACATCCCTGCCGAACTCCCTTCCCTATTTTTGCTACCTCTTCTTCCCCCTCAATTCTAACTAAGGCAGTTTGGTGTTTATATAAATTAAAAATTATTCTCCTATCCTTATAATCTATACCCGTTTCTTTTAAAATTCTAAACATTATGTCCCAATCTACATTATCAAATGTCTTTTCTAAATCTACAAAAGCTATGCAAGTTACCTTTCCTACCCTCTTTCTTTTTTCTACTACCGTTCTTAGTGCTAGAATCGCCTCCCTCGTCCCTCTGTTTTTCCTAAAACCAAACTGATTTCCTCCTAGCCTTTCCTCTACTAAAAAAAAAAATTTGCTATGGCATGACATATTTAATCTTGCGAATATATTAATTATATTATTCCAAATGAAATCTGATACCAACATGTAAATTGTGACTCAGCTCGGCAATGCTGCTGTTGCAATATTGCATCGAATTTCCTATTTCGTTCCGTTCAACAACACACTTTATCACTAAATAAATGTTAGTACTGTATATGTAATGTATACTATAATGCAAGTATATATATAGTACAAGTACATCAATACGTACACCGTGCACCATGTAGTTCATAGTTCACGAACTATAAGTCATAGTGACCTGTAGGTCGTTGCAAAACATCGTCACAGTACGCCCGTCATTTGATTGAACCGTTCAGAGTGAACGGTTCGCGAGTGAACTACACATCGCTATACGTAAAGCATATTCGATATTTATTTTTAGCACTTGTAAAGACTTTCAAATTACAAATGCAATGTTAGAAAATAAGTATATCTTAACTGAAGCAAGAATTATACTAGACAATTTCGATGAGTTTCAAAATAACAGTCCTTTCTATTCGTTCTTGTATCCCATAGCTTCCTTCCTTGATAAGGAAGTATAACTACAAAATAAGTAATAAAACAAAAAAAAATTATTGCATGTATACCGAAGGTGTAGTCGTTAAAATGTTGCTAGCGATTTAGACTACAATTATCTAACAGATAATTTTGTTGAAGATGCTTATAATTTGGTATAATTTGCCGTAACTGAACAATTATATTGAATAATATGTGCAGACGTGTATACTTGGGCTGCGAACTATCTCTTCGAATATTCAATTAGGAAAATAAACGGGAATTACAATAATAGGAAATAATTTTCAGTATAAGCTTCATAGAATATATGAGAATAAATCAATAACTTATGTAAAGTTGTAGATCATTAATATCTCAAAATAAGATGGTAAAAGGTAAATATAAAAACTAATACCACTTCTGGTAAAATTGCTAAATAAAGCAATGTTAACTCAAAACAACAATGTGTCTTAATACCCGATGGTGAGCTGGATTAAATTTTAAAACAATACAATAAGCGTATAATTAATAATTAAAATGTTACTAAGACGAGTCAAGGTGACCCTTTGATCACCTTTTACGGCACTTTATATAAAAGTAGATATATCGCACAATTACGTACACGTTCACATAAGCAATTAGAAGCAAAACAGGATTTACGATTTGCATCGCTGATCCTGATGTGGAAGTTTATAAAAAAATCTACACAAATAGAAATAACATTATTTCTACTAGGCAAGTTTCCGGCAATGTTTCATATATTATATAAAATAGAATAAATAATAAATACAAATATATAATGCTGTACAAAAGTTGACTTAATAAGCGGAATAATTGCAAAACAATGAAGAATTCTTATAAATTAACAAATCAAAAACAAATATATTACGGTATAATAACAATTTATTCTATGTAGGGGGGCAAAAATTTTGACAGTACAAAATTGTGTTTTCAAACCCATTGCCGGAGTATAGAAATTTTACCTCGCTTTGATATTAACAAGAATCAAAAACACAGATTTGTTGGAATTTAATTAATTAATTTCGTTTAAAATCCATTTGTAGTCTGCTTCCGTAGTTGATTCCGCCCGTATAATTGATTGTGTATTGTTAATTTAATTGTCACTTTATTATAAAGTAACCTCAATTGCCATTCAACTCGGCAGAAGAGCCAGTGCTTGATTCTTGTAATAAATATGGTAATGGCACATGTTTAATGCAACGCGCCATATTTGTGATCTTTAAAATAAATTAATTTACTCTAGAAATTATAATCGTATATATAATAAACTAATTTTTATACTCATAGTCCAATTTTCAAATGTAGCTCAAATTTAATTCTTATAAAAATCGTATTTTTCTATAAAAACCATTTACAAATAGGACATGTTGTATTTTTTCTGTTTATTTGTAATATAGATGTTAAATATAAAATTAATCATGTTTGCCATTTGTAAAATTCTTATACGAGTATAATTGCATGCAGTTGGAAAAGGTGCTACGTGCACATGATTAAAAAATCTTCATAAGTAAAGATATTCGTAAATAAACTTCTTCATAAGTAGCACATTAGCTGAATTAGTTTAGCATCAGTTTCATGCTTACAATATATTTTAAGTTGATTTAAGTAATATCACATTAAGGTCGAATACCGGCAATTGTTGCCAAGTTTACAAGGAAAATTCAATTTTGTATGTGCTAATATTTGCATTAAAACAATGCCTTATGCGCATATAGTTGCTACAAACAAGAACAAAAGAAATATCTCGTCAATAATTGGGTCAGTTTTCAATAATTGACAATCTTATTACTGTTCTAGCAATAGTAACAAATTATTGTTGTATACGATCTGTAAATTAGAAGAAATATATCAAAAATACATTATATACAAGGAAAATGATTAAGAATACATTATAAATAATGTGGATTTGTAAAAAAAAAAAAAACGCAAATTCAAATTTAGCAGATCATTTTCGAACACAAACAAAATTATTTGCTATTTTTACGTTATTTACAAACTTGTTTGTATTCAACGAACAATTATATCGAAATATGGCATTGATGCTGCTTCGAAGAGACAAACAACAAACGAAAAAAACACAGCGCGGCAAACTTTCACCAAACTGCGTACATTCGAACTAAGAACGATATTCAAGTGTTAATGCATTTATTTTCTGACTCGTGAATAGCCCCCACAATTAGTCGTTGGTTGCGATACTCTTTTCCTTCAAATTCCATTGTGTTAATCCATTCGGTACGTTGTTTGATTGACTTTTAATTCGATCTTGTTTAGATTAACTGTGCCATAATCCAAAGCATGTAGCAATATAATGAAACATTTTTCCGATTTTTTTGTAATACATTGTGGTTCTTGTAATATAATTGCTTTATTTTGAAATTGTTTTATAACATCCATACGAATATAATCTAGTTTATGCTGTTACAAAAATCATGACAAATTCTTAAGCACTTATATTCTTTTTGTAACAATATTGCTGCACTGATTTTGTAAATATAATTATATACTATTTTTTTAAGTACTTTATAAGTTCCATCATTCCTTTGACATATGCTAACTGCTATTCTACGTACTTCATCAATTTTATAAAGCAACGCGAAATTTCGCAGTGCAGCCAAATAACTGTTTTAAAAGTCTACAGAGTTTAATCCTGTACTCTACACTGTAGAGCAGTGTAATAAGGCCCTTATAATTTATCATGACTTCGAACTAGATTCTGCCAATATTTTCCCAAATAACATTTTACAAATTAACAACATTACAAGATCTATATCGTTGATGCAACTTTAATTAATCTACTCACGTTATATTGTATTGTTATTTGTGCATTACATCACGTAATTACATCGTAACAAGACGCCCCGAGTACTCATACTGCACGATAACATGACATGCATTGATATAACACACCATAACTTGTACATTTATTGGATTATAACATTTCCAGGCATTTTCTCTGATTCATTTGACATTTTCAATTTATAAACCACTAATTTCAATAATACTAGTGCTGCATCGGGCAATCGCATATAACCAATCTTTTAATTACGAATTATTTAATTGAATATGATAATATTGGCAATGGTGTTTTCTTCACAGAGCACCTCGCAGAACAGAAATTGAATCATATCGATTTTTAAATTTTATTACAGCAAAGTAAAAGTATCAAAATCCATTTTTTTATTAATAAAATTGCAATCATCTGTGTATTGAATTGACTTAGCTGTATATTAAATAAATGTATTTTTTAACACAACTCCTTTAATATAATGTGCGGTAAAATCATATGAATTAAATTATCAACGATAATTAAATTGGAAATAACAAGAAATAACAATAACAAAATTCCTGAGTTTGTACCCTGTAGTGATAAGTCTATAATATTGTATCGCAATTTATTCCTAGAATGGTTTTTATTACTGAATATTGTGTTAAAGTGTACCTTAGCAACATTTTTGTTGCTAAGTATTACTGCTTTAGTTTTAGTGTTGAAATTTTTTAAATCAATTTTTATTTATTTAAAAACTATTCTCATCGTCCCATACAAAAAAAAGCATTATTTACTTTATATGCAAATTATTTTATGATAAGAAAGTATTAGGCTTTATAATTAGTTAAATAATTTACGAATAATTGTTTAGAACTAGAATTGCAATTCATATCGAAAGATTCTTGCGAAAATAAAGATTAATTCTCGAGCCAGCCCTGTTCCTAAAAATTGTCCAGATAACTACAATTAAAATTAAAATAGGAAACACAGAAGCAGGACAGAAAAAATATAAGGAACTAAGGAACTTAATTAATAGGAAATGCAAGCTAGCGAAAGAAGAGTGGATAAAAGGAAACTGTGAGGATATTGAGGAGGATATTGAGGAGGATATGAGAAGAGGTAAAGTAGATTTGGGCTACAGGAAAATTAAGTCACCTTTTTCTAAAGTAAAACCAAAGGGTAACATTATATGTGATAAGCAGGGTAAGGAACTCACAGAAAATAAGGAAAAAGCTAGAAGATGGAAGGAGTATCTTGAAGATTTATATAAAGGTAGGCAGGACATGGAGGAGCTAGAAAGTGTGGAACAGATAGACGAGGATGACTTAGGTCCTAGCATACTTAGGTCAGAGTTTCATAGAGCATTAAATGATTTACGGAATAACAAAGCAGCGGGGATTGATATGATACCAGCCGAATTAATAAAACACGCAGGGGAAAAAATGCAGGAGCGATTATACAGGTTAGTTTGTAAAATATATGAGAAGGGAGAAGTACCACAGGATTTTCAGCGTAGTAGAATAGTAACAATGCCGAAGAAAATAGGAGCTAATTTGTGTGAGAACTATAGGACCATTAGCCTACTATCACATGCATCGAAGATATTGTTAAAGATTATTTATAGGAGATTAGAAAATAAAGTAGAGGAAAGGCTAGGAGAAGATCAGTTTGGTTTTAGGAAAAACAGAGGGACGAGAGAGGCGATTCTAGCACTAAGAACGGTAGTAGAAAAAAGAAAGAGGGTAGGAAAGGTAACTTGCATAGCTTTTGTAGATTTAGAAAAGGCATTTGATAATGTAGATTGGGACATAATGTTTAGAATTTTAAAAGAAACGGGTATAGATTATAAGGATAGGAGAATAATTTTTAATTTATATAAACACCAAACTGCCTTAGTTAGAATTGAGGGGGAAGAAGAGGTAGCAAAAATAGGGAAGGGAGTTCGGCAGGGATGTACACTCTCACCGTTATTATTTAATCTATATATAGAAGATGCAATAAACAAAGTAAAAGAAGAGTATAGTGTAGGTGTGAATGTACAGGGAGAGAAAATATATATGCTGAGATTCGCCGACGATATAGCTATATTGGAAGAAAGCGAAAAGAATTTAGAAAGGGTATTGAATGGTATGCAGGCAGTATTGACTAGGGATTTTAACATGAAAATAAATATAGGTAAAACTAAAGTGATGAGGTGTGACAAAAAGGAATGCAGTAGAAAAATGAGGATCACAATAGGAGATAATAGAAGAGAAGAAGTGTCAGATTTTTGTTATTTAGGCAGTAGAATCACAAAAGATAATCGAAGCAAGGTAGATATAAAGTGTAGGATAGCACAGGGTAGGAAGGCATTCGTAGAAAAGGAACAGATTTTAAGATCAAATATTGACTTGGGTATTAGAAAAAGATTACTGAAGGTATATGTTTGGAGTGTAGCACTGTACGGGTGTGAGGCGTGGACTATAGGAAAGGAAGAGAAGCGTAGATTAGAAGCACTTGAAATGTGGTGTTATAAGAGGATGATGAGGATTGGTTGGGAAGATAAAGTAACAAATGAAGCTGTACTAGAGTTAGTAGGGGAGAAGAGAAATATCTGGAGAGTGTTACAGCGTAGGAGAGACAGATTAGTAGGGCATATCCTTAGGCATGGGGGGATTATGCAATTGATCATAGAAGGTAGAGTGGAGGGAAAGAGAGGGGTAGGTAGGCCTAGATTGGAGTATGTGAGTCAGATAGTTGAAGACGTTGAGATGAATAGCTATAGGGAGATGAAGGGATTAGCTCAGGATAGATCGGCATGGCGTGCTGTTTCCAACCAATCTTTAGGATTGCGGACTCTTTAACTAACTAACTACAGCACGTAAGCAATGAAAATAAAAAAATAAAAAGACACCACTTTGCATAAATATTTGCAGCTTTCATTAATGATATTTAAATACTAGTCTTCTTCGTTATAATACAAGAATAATTCCTTGGAATTTAGTATAATTTACTTTTAATTTTCTCCCATGCTCATTAAATCGCACTTATACATCAAACCCAATTTCATTGTTTTATTAGAGAAATTATGCAGTCAAAACTGTTGCAACTTACAAATATTTAAAAAAAAAACCGTTGCACCGTAACTTAAAAACATCCATAAACAACGTCTTAGCCTTAAATATAGCCTTTCAAAAGACATAAAAATTCGCTTATTCATAGCTAATCTTCTCGTTGAGGCTTATTGTTATAAACATTATATATGCAGCACATCTAGAGTACATAATTCATATTTCCTGCATGCTCATGCATATATTACAAATAGAACCTATCTATGGTCCAATTCTTTGTACAATTACTGAAAAAATTAGATTGAGCTGGAAAGCTCCATGTAGAATAGAAGTTTTAGGTCAATTTCTAATCTAATGTTGTAGGTATGCGCTAATGTCTGCAGACGAAGACATATGGCGCACAAATCAGATGTTTCCGAAGCATTGCATTGGAAAGATGGACTCTACTGTAGATATACCACGATGATGGCAATATACACTCTAGTGTTATGATTGCTAAGTCACTTTTGAATAACGATTTTTCGTTTATGCAGTGTGGGTTAGCTACATTAGAATTGTTGATATTGTTCCGCCAACTGATTTAAAGAGGTGTCAATTATATTTTTAGTAAAGACCTAATTAAATGTACAAATAAATTAGCGGAATTCATTTTATTTCTTCAATCAAATATAGTGATAAAAGCATGTTAAATTTTATACCATTTCCAATGTCTTCTATGCACCAATAACTTTATAGATAGATCAGTGTCTGAGATATAATTTTTCTGGCACAATAAAAGCCCTGAAATTCTCAGGAATCCTTTTGTAGTTTCCCGAAATAATATTGACGTCGAACCTCTCAAAATACGTCGAGAAAAAGTTTTTGGGTTATTATATTTCCGTGTGTGTGCGTAAAATTAGTTGATTGTTAACGTTCTAAATCTGTCTACCTGAATCTAAACCACATGGAAAAGAGCGAAATAATACTTCGTCATATATAGGCTATTTTTTTTAAGTGCCCCCTTCTACTGCGCATTACAAGTTAAGACTAGTTCATGCATAAGACCAATAATAACAAACAAAATTGAAAATATACTGGCCGCTTCAACACCCCGAAACCTTATGCTCGCCACTGCATTTTTGTCATTTGAGGGTGTGGTCAAAACTACTGCAATGTTGTCATATCGACAGCCAACAAATATAGAGAGTATTATATTAGCAATAATTGATCAAAACAAATAATAAATAACTGGAATTTTTTTACTAAATAGTGGACGTTAATCGAAGCCGTATATATTCATACATTAAATATTCTCAATCTGAATTTTGCTATGCAGTTTACAATTTGTACTGGCTTATATATGGCAACAATGGTACTGGAAGCTCAACCCTTATGCGCAGTAGAGGTTGAATTAAGTACGCCAAGATATAAAAAATTACTTATAACACAGATGATGCCTTTATACAAGACATATTTTGAGTTACATAAGGCGACGAGGGGAATATAATAACACAAATTGACATAATTATGCTATAGTTTGTATTTTCATTTTTTGCCGGAAAGTAATTGAAATTCTCTTCGACATCAAATTTATCACACTACTTAAGATTACGTCGGATTATAATTACTTGATAAGCCGATATATTGGGCACTAATTATATTTTTCCTATGAATTCTTTTTAGCGCTTTGCTTAAATATTAAAATCTCTTCATAGTCTTCCAACTACCTTATTCTTCATGCAAGTTTTATTTTTGTCCTATACCCAGGTAAGACTGGGATGAATGCTGCAAAAACAAATCGAAATGAAGCAGACTAATATATTCCTTGCTGTGTTTTTGAAATTATAATGACCACCCCTATAATTCAGTCAATTTAGTATTTATATTCATTATAATTAGAACGCAAGATCCTAAAAATTACTCAACATGATCTGCTCCATCCGCATTGTAAAGAGTCGTGTTAAACATCTATTCACAGACCGTGATGATCTCAAAATAGATTGAGTATATTATACTCTTAGGCAACAACTGATGGAAAAATTTCCTTCGTCGCAACTCCAGGGATGAGTGCAGATGAACTTTATATATCTAATTATATATATTAAATTGTCAAATTCCACTTCAAATCTGTTCAAAATTAGTACCATTGAATATTGGAAAGCGTGCTAAAATATAATTTCTGCATATCGTTTGAATTTTGAAATAAGGACAATCGTAAAGATGATATGCATTTTGCTTGTGCATTATAACTTGATCGCGTAATGTATACGATTGTTAAAAAAGCTAAAGTAACACCACATTTAGTTCTGCAGCATTTAACGTGAACATTATCTCGAATAAAATAAAATGAAATACCGACTCAACTTATAAGATACGTATCGTTGACGCGATTTATTTTTCTCTTGATTTAACACCACCAGAACCAGACGTGTTTATGCGACATTTAAATCCTGCACCATTAACCTACAATATATAGCCACAGCAGTGATGAATAAAAATCATAAAAAATATACATATATTTCCGTCGTCTATAAAAAAACTATCAAGTACATATATACTTTTTCAAAGAATGAAGTTTAACATGATCAGAATCTGAATATGCAAATTGTGTAGAGCTCGGCTATTAATAAAATCATTTAAAACTCGATTTCTGTCTATGTTTAGCTATTTATTTACCATAATATAGAATATAGATGTTATGAGCTCGTATTTTCTCATATATATATAGGCTTTTTCCATCAGAACATATTCAATTTGCAAGATTGAAAAGTATTCTTAATATCAACGTTAATTAAGAAACCAAGATGGAATTAGTACCTGCATCCCAAACAGGAAGAAATGTTGAGGAAAACATTACTAAAGTATAATATAGAATATCACCCAAATACCGTAACAAGCATTAAGTAGCTAGATGTACATTTCAAGCGCGATGCGCCCATCTTAAGTAGCACTAGATAAAACAAAATAGAATACCTCTGTCACGAATCGTGATTGATATACTAGAAAATAAATAAGTCAACATGACAGAAGTATTTTAAAAATGGCATATAATAGGACCTACAAATCTTTTAAAACGATATAAATTAATAATTAACGAAACTAACAAGTAGCAGCAAAAAAATATTGGTTTGCGAAATCTAAAAATATTCTATATTATAATTTAACACCATAGTGATAATTTTTAAAATTACTAAAGTACTTATTATTCAGAGAAGCAAATAGCATAACACTTAAAAACCGTAAAGCCTTAGCAAATTCCACGACATATAATAATTTACAAATGTTTATTGGGATTGTTAAAATTTTAATTGTCAATGCGTTAACAAAATTATAATTACAATCTGAGGAATATATCGAAGACATTTGAACGGTTTTATATCCTATAGAAGAATAAATATTTGTGATTAATTGTTTAATTATTTTACACATGGCACTGCAAATGACATGTTTTAAAAAAATATAGAGGCATTTCCAGATGGAAAATCAAACACCTATTATTATATTCCGGTATTTTCATTTTGTTGGCAAAATTAACAATGAAAATAAGTTTTAATTCCAAAATTGTCCAAAACACATGAATGAATATATATATATAACCATCTTCTATATCACGGGTATTTCTAATATACTTAACTAATAGTAAATTATTCAAGGCATATTTTATATATGTATATTAGCGATGGCAAACTGTATGTCACTTTGAGGACCTAGTTCGTAGTTCATTTCAATGTACCGTTCACGAACTATAGGTCGTGAACTACTACATCTTTTAAAAATGAACTAGTTCACAACCTATATGAACCAATACATGCACATACTGAAAATAATCTCTTTTTCCTCAATATAAAAATATTAAATGGTAAAAAATAAATAAATTGAAATATTACAATATTATTTTGAATTAGGAATGAGGAAGAAAAGACAACAATGTTTATAATTTATACAAAACATATATATAAGGAAATATAATCTTCTCTAGGTACTCACGATTATTTATATGAAATTCTAAAATAGTTATTGGTAGTTACTGATGAAAATGTTTACTACTTTACTAACACTTGAAAATTAAATGTACAAACTATAATAAAAAGAATCGTTTTGTTTGGCATTATAATTTATATTTTCTATTCCGAATCTTCTTTGTTCAAATTTCAAAACTTTGATTTGATATTAAGTGATTGCATTGCACTCAGTATGAAATAGAAGAACTATAAGATTTAGATGTTTATTTTTGCATTATTGCAAAAATTTACTAAGGCATGACATATTTAAGAAAATATTTAATCTTGCGAATATATTAATTATATTATTCCAAATAAAATCTGATACCAACATATAAATATTGCATCGAATTTCCTATTTCGTTCGTTCACCAACACACTTTATCACTAAATAAATGTTAGTACTGTATATGTAATGTATACTATACTGCATCGTTTACGAGCCGCTGTGATTCATGACCTAGTACAAGTACATCAATACGTACACCATGCACCATGTAGTTCATAGTTCACGAACTAGATCATAATGACCTATAGGTCGTTGCAAAGCATCGTCACAGTACGCCCGTTATTTGATTGAACCGTTCAGAGTGAACGGTTCGCGAGTGAAACTACACATCACTAATGTATATGGAGCGCACATATGAATTACGTATACAATGCGAATTGGCTCATAGAGCTAAAAGTCCCTGCCACTTTTTCAACAATTAAAACTATAAAAATGTGTTAATTGCAACTTTCTCCGGGTTATAGATGTGCGAGCACTGCAAATTTTCCGCTATTTCAGCCAGGAAATCCATATTTCGATCCGTATCAATTAGCTGGTATTGTTCGAGCATTATAAACCGAGATATTTTAATAAGTATGTATACGGAAAATCTGCGAGCATATAATGCATCGCATCAGTAACTTCGTTGTCCATTCTGTTTGTGATGGATGTACAGTAACAATTTCAGGCATAAGCTCAAGGAAGTCATGGACTGCCTATTTGCAATTATTACAGCACAAACCGTTTTATTTGCGTACTAAACTAACGTACGATGATTGTTTATAACGTATATTTCAATTATGGAACACTGTTGGAACTTTATTGTACATAGAATTGAAAATGATGTTAATATGACCGTAAATTGAGGATAATGACTGCACTGTAACGTAATTAAAAATCCTGTTGAAGAAATTGTTACGCAACAAGAATATGATACATTTAAAGCGAAAAAATGAAACACTTTCCAACGCAATGATTTTTTCAAATATTTATAACCATCGTTAAAAATCAATACGGTATATTAATTGAGCTGGTCTACGTGGTGAATTTTAATCAGTAATCTAAGATTCCATGTTTGTATAGTGGTCAATTATGAAGCAATCAATCTTAAATAAATCTTAAATCAGTATTTTAATTAGAAATGTGGAAATAAAGTCAGATTTCCTGATACAGACGTGGACCATAAATCATGTAGATAGGTTCATATTTATATAACATTAGCTAATGTTAATATTTTATTATATTAACTACATATATTATATAGTTTAAAAGCGATTTCAATTTTATAACAACTGATTAATGGTGGTAAAGGTACATATGTCTCGTATAAAGATACAATGACTAAAAATTAAAGGTACGTGCATATGTATGTATATAGTTGACATAAAATGCAACTAATCACCTATGAATTGTGATATGCCATCTATGGAAATATCATACATATGCTTTTCCCATTTTGATGTAAATTCGAATCAAGAACGTAACCGATTTTGCAACTTAGATATACTTTCCAAATAAAGATATAATAATATAAATCATTTGTCAAGTGTTAGAAGCGTAGAGAAAGCGTGAAAAGCGGACAATCTCTGTACATGCATATATATTTCGAAAAATTGAAATGACCCAAAAAAATAATAATTTTACGATGATTAAATTAGTCTTACGATGGCAATATATTAATGAAGACATATGTTCCCCGAGTGTGCAACGGAAAGTGTAAGACCATAAGGGTGAGAGTGCCTTCAGCGCTTATCCTTAAAAATTAAAAATAATACTAACTCAAATGATGCTATATAAATTATTTTCAATGTTATTATGCAAATTTTTTATCCCACTATTCGAATACCTGGTAATATAAGAAGAAGAAAATAACGATTTCAATTTTTCTTGTTAGTTAAGGAGTCCGCAATCCTAAAGATTGGTTGGAAACAGCACGCCATGCCGATCTATCCTGAGCTAATCCCTTCATCTGCCTATAGCTATTCATCTCAACGTCTTCAACTATCTAACTCACATACTCCAATCTAGGCCTACCTACCCCTCTCTTTCCCTCCACTCTACCTTCTATGATCAATTGCCAAATTCCCCCCAAGCCTAAGAATATGCCCTACTAATCTGTCTCTCCTACGCTGTAACACTCTCCAAATACTTCTCTTCTCCCCTACTAACTCTAGTACAGCTTCATTTGTTACTTTATCTTCCCAACCAATCCTCATCATCCTCCTATAACACCTATAACTTTTTCTTGTATCTAACTTATATTTTTTTCAAATTTTCTTCTAAAGCGGGTGTGGCGAGACACGTGATTTATTTCATTTGTCGAGCTATTTCGTAAAGGTAGAAAAATTTCGCGATTTAAATCATTTTACATATTTATTAAGAACCAAATCTTATTACCCGCACAAGTAGGTTACTCTCAACAGAGTAAGGTTATATTATATTTGATAAATCGAGTATTACTATCCAATGTAATATATTTTATATAATAGACTAATTTGCAAGAATATAATCTATTAAAAAAAATGCAATTTGTAGTTAATCTAAAAGTATTCCAACTACAAATTCCCAATTCTAGAGATAGATGTAATCTTGAACATAATCGCTTAATTTGTAGTACAATAAAAAACAATAATCATATAGTTTTTTCATATCAATGAAATACTTTCCTAACTCGCATGTTTATATAGATTACACCAAAAATCTATTAAATAACTTGATGTTTTTGACTAGACTATTATTATCTGAATATTTAATTGAACACCTGCAACTTCAGCCTTTAAACAAATATTTCAAAATATCGTCAAAAATATACATATTTTTCTAATTTGCGTTTCTAATGTACAATAAATTGTACGTCAAACTACAAAAGAAAGCAACAAATAGTTTAATTTTAATTTGGTCCCTAAAATGTACAATTGTTATAAATATTGACAAATATTAACAGTAGATGTATCTTGTGGATTTATAACAACACCAGGCAAATTATGACTTGACACAATATTTTTTGAAAAATACTGTTGCCTGTTACTACAGTAGTATCACAAACTAATGGTAACTGTGAGGCACTAGAGCATCCAAGTAAATTTAAATTATTATGCTGAGACCCAAGCATTTAGGATACTTCAATCTTATTTTTTAGCGAAGCTTCGACATAACCTTCTGACGATTTCCATTTGATTGTTAACAAGTCGCCACCACGATTTGCCAAATGTGTCCCACTAGCTCTTCGAAAGCAATGCCCAGTGAAAAACTCTGGATTTGGCAATTCGAGAAAACTTGCAATATATTTCGACACTTTGCCCATAATATTAATACCGATCGGGCTTTTAATACAATAACCATTACGGTAAGTCAAGAAGAAGCGCTTATGAGTGAGTAACTGTCTTGGGCCGTAAGTTAACATATTTCTGAATCAAGTCGATCCATTTTTTATTAGTTATTGCGAACATCCTTGGTACATTATTTTTTGTTTTAGATACCGTAACAATAATTAAATCGGATTTGTATTCGATATCATATATAGACAATTCTTCTCGCCTACAAGCGCCATTATAGCCCATAATTAAAACAACCCAAAATGAATCATCATTGTACATAGAAAGCTGCGATATGCATAAAAATTATATCTACTTTCATTGCCAGGTACATTTTATCGTCTGCGTATCTTATAAATTTGTTAATATCTTCTTCTTCTAGAATTTTAGATTTTTTCAGTGCATAACCTTCAGATGACTGTTTCAACAAAGCTTGAAGTTTATTATACTTTGATATGACCACATCCTTATATATACTCAAACAAGATCTTAACATAGAATAAGTTGTCCATAAAGTAGATGGTTTATATTTGGTTCTTTGTATGTCAAAGTATACCAATAAAACGTTTTCTGTAATAGTTGTTCTTATTGCACCATTCGTCGAATATTTGAAATTGCTTTTCGTAATTTTGACGTGACTTCGTCGGTAATAAGTTTCTCACCGTATTTTTAGCAATTTCTCGAATTTCCGCTGGCGTACAAGAAAAATTTTCCACGCTCATCAATTATTAATTATCAACGTTAAATATTAGAAAAAAGTAACTTTAACAATTTATTTCAAATGTTCCAAATGTGCCATTAGCTACTACCAACAGTCAAAAAATTCCCTAAATTTTGAATTTCCGATTTTTTATTTAAAAAGGGCATAAAAAAGACGCAAAATAGAAAAAAAATGTATACAAAACTCACTTCATAAGTCATTTATAACACTCTTTTTAAACTTGAACTCGTGCAATAAAACCTGCCTTATGAAATTCGTTCTTTAATATACTAATTAATATTTCGTAAATTGCCATAATTTGGTTAGTACCGATTTTTGAAATTCAACCTTTACCTTTGTATATCTATTGGAAAGTTATAAGCATTTAAGGTTTATAAAATTGTTAAACTAAACAGCGATGTATTAATAAATGTTTGATCAATACCATTAACTACTGAAAAGCCGCAATCGATATAC